>JAPXFY010000015.1:37410133-37425133 GCA_030674185.1 Monoplex corrugatus
AAGGGGGGGGAGAGAGAGAAAGGGAGGGAGGGAGAGAGAGAGATTGTTGTGTGCGTATGTGTGTGTGAATCTGTGTCTGTGTGTGTGTGTGTCTGTTGTGTGTGAATCTCTCTCTCTCTCTCTCTCTCTCTCTCTCTCTCTCTCTCTCTCTCTCTCTCTCTCTCTCTCTCTGTATGTGAATGGATGTGTGTGTGTGTGAAAAATTGTGTGTATATATATGTGTATATGACTCTGTGTGTGTGTGTGTGTGTGTGTGTGTGTGTGTGTGTGTGTGTGTGTGTGTGTGTGTGTGTGTGTGTGTGTGTGTGTGTTGTGGGCGTTTATGAGAGACAGAGGGACAAACAGCAGACAGACTCACAGACGGACAGATATGTAAGTTTTGTGGAAATGAATTCTTCTCTATACATTACTAGTTCGCAAAAAAATCTCTTAAAGGGAAAACGATACGATACGTGGCAAGATCTCTCGTTGTTTTCGTTTTTGGGTTACGCAATAAGCGTTTGCTCATTGTGTCAGCTGAACAATAACTGTGTTGCAGACATCCTTCTATACAGACCTAAATCCTCTGATCGGTCTGTAACTTCACAAGTGGAATAGGAAACGCAGCTCATCATCTAAATGTCCACAAAACGGACGTAAAAGAATAAAAGGAGGGATTTCCAACATACCGATCATTAACTTTCAGATCCTTCACACCGAATTTAAACCCGACAGATGCTGTTCTGAATTTAGGACGGGGGAGAGAGGAAGGGAGTGAAAGAGGAGACTGAGAGGAGGGAGGTAGGAGAAAAAAGTACGCAGAGACACAAAAAACAGACAGATACAAGGACAGACAGACACAGGTTGAATAAGCGACACAGACAGCAACACACACACACACACACACACACACACACGCACGCACGCACGCACGCACGCACGCACGCACACACACACACAAACAAACAAACAGAGAGAGAGAGAGAGATAGCACTGCGTATTTTCCGTGAACTAAAGCAATAAAGTCAACCTGGACACAAAAAGA
The DNA here is from genome assembly GCA_030674185.1 of Monoplex corrugatus. Lineage (NCBI taxonomy): Eukaryota > Metazoa > Mollusca > Gastropoda > Littorinimorpha > Ranellidae > Monoplex > Monoplex corrugatus. The sequence continues at coordinate 37,411,158 of JAPXFY010000015.1, forward strand.
GAGAGAAAGTGAGGGAGGGGGCGGGAGGGGAGGGTGGCAGAGAGAGAACCAGAAACAGCACACAGGGAAAAGAGAGAGGGAAAAAACGTCAGAGACACAGACAGATTCACAGGCTGTCATAGTACTTGATTCACTTTGCTGTTTTCGTCAAAGTTTTAAAAAATGGGGAGGGGGGGGGGGTCAAAAAGGGGGGAAGAGATTGTTTCACGTCAACTGGAGAGAGGCATGTGTATCCGTCTCTGTAGGTATGTATATTATATATATATAATATATATATATATATTATGTGTGTGTGTGTGTGTGTGTGTGTGTGTGTGTGTGTGTGTGTGTGTGTGTGTGTGTGTGTGTGTGTGTGTGTGTGTGTGTGTGTGTGTGTGTGTGCGTGTGTGTATGTGTTGGGAGGATTTTCTCAGCTGATTTTGAATATATCTTCACCATGTCTGGGTCAAAGTACGAGTTTGTAAGTCATGATGACAAGGAAAAGGTCACACGGACGAAAGAAAAAAGTGCCTAAGTGAGTGAACAGCACCTTCTCAGGAACATCTGAGATAGATGGAGAGACAGACAGACAGAGCGAGAGAGAGAGAGAGAGCTTGTAAAAAGTGACAAGATGTTGAAATCTGAATAGACCACATCTTACGAAACCAGTAAGGCCTTGGATGAAATAAACGGAGAAAAAGATTTAGGGGGGGGGGGGGGAGGGGGAAGGGAGAGAGACAGAGACAGAGAGATTTGCGGGAGATAGACAAACAAAACCGACATAGTCATTAGAGTTACAAACTGTAAAACGCAAAAATCAAAGCGACAGGTACAGACAGACAGACGGAAAAGGAAGGAGACAGGTCGACACAGGAGTTTTTGGAGTTATTTCAAGAGGGATTCACCGTGCTCGTACAGCTCCATATGCGCTCCATCCAAATCCGCCAGCAATTATCTGGCAGATTTCTTGAGCCTGCACAAAACCCTATGCGCTGGCAAGGTCTTGAAAAGGGGAAAGGGGAGAAAGGACCTATCAAACAGTAAGCTGACATCACCAGAATGATGGAAACATTAAGACAGGCAGCCAACAGGTCAGTTTTTAAATGTTGCGGGCTGGGACTGAACTCGAGATATCAGATCTTGAGTCCATGGTGGTACCAACTATCCCGCACAGGAAAGGAGATGGAGAATGCGAAAGAGACGAACTGTTTAAACTAACCTAGTCAGCATGGCGAAGATGGTTAACGTGGCGGACTACTGACTGGAAGGTCCGTGGGCTCCAATCCCCATCAATCAACATTAACGTAGCCTGTTTGGCCCCCGACCAGCTCAGCGTCCTGGGGTCCCGTTGGGAAGACTGGTAACCATGCAGTCCAGTCCTCATTCGCTTAAGGGAGGCGTCAGTGATGGCGTTGCTCAAATTTCTTGATCAGCACCATATATGTCTGTATCTCTCGGGCCTGGGATGATAACAGGATATGTTATGATGTAGAGTACTGCCCGATCACGCGGTATCAATCCGAAACTGAACTTCATAGCATCACAACCATCATCCCCATTCTCATTATCGTAGACTAAATGGAAAATTGCCCTAGGTTCTGTGATTCTTCTTGCTCTGCTGTCATGATGGCCTCAGTTCTGATGGGTTTGGAGGTGTGTTGGAGAACCAAAATGAGCGGCAAGGGGGCAGTGACACAAGAGCAGTGCAGAAGACGGGATAGCAACAAACGAACGAACGAACCAAACAAAAACAAAAACAAACAAAAACATACATGTAAGTATGAAAGAAACAGGAGTAAGGCATTATAAGAGAAGATGGAGATGGACAAGCCAGCTGGCATGTACACAGACGGACAGACAGATCTGTAGGCAGGCAGTGAGGGGAAAACCCGTAATCCCAGCGTAATCTTGAATCCAGACATCAATACGTATTTCGTCTCTCCGCACTGAACACAGAACGGAAATAATATTAATAACATTAATAATAACTATAATAGTAATGAAAATAATAATGAAAAATAATAATAAAAACAATGATGATGATGATGATGATGATGATGATTAAAAGATGACTGTTTCTATGGTGCCTCATCTCACAGAGCCCAAAGCGCTGCACAAAAGCATGAGAAACAAAGGCCGATGTATTTCAGACAAATGCATGTCGGTCCCTACCTCTATGATGAAAACAGATGAACTATAATAATCCCCATTCATTCTTCTTCAAAGAGGGATAATCCCGATTCAGTTTTATTCAGAGAGGAATAATCCCCATTCAGTCTTCTTCGAAGAGGAATAATCCCGATTCAGTTTTATTCAGAGAGGAATAATCTCCGTTCAGTCTTCTTCAAAGAGGAATAATCCCGATTCAGTTTTATTCAGATAGGAATTATCCCGTTCAGTCTCCTTCAAAGAGTAATAATCCCGATTCAGTTTTATTCAGAGAGGAATAACCCCCATTCAGTCTTATTCAGAGAGGAGTAATCCCCATTCAGTCTTATTCAGAGAGGAGTAATCCCCATTCAATCTTATTCAGAGAGGAATACTCCCCATTCAGTCTTATTCAGAGAGGAATAATCCCCATTCAGACTTATTCAGAGAGGAATAATCCCATCCAATCTTATTCAGTGAGGAATAATCCCCATTCAGTCTTATTCAGAGAGGAATAATCCCCAGTCAGTCTTATTCAGAGAGGAATAATCCCCAGTCAGTCTTATTCAGAGAGGAATAATCCCCATTCAATTTTATTCAGAAAGGAGTACTCCCCATTCAGTTTTATTCAGAGAAGGGTAATCCCCTTTCAGGTTTATTCAGAGAGGAGTAATCCCCATTCAGTCTTATTCAGAGAGGAATAATCCCCATTCAGTTTTATTCAGAGAGGAGTAATTCCCATTCAATCTTATTCAGAGAGTAATGGTGCCCATTCAGTTTTGAATTCAGGGAGGAGTTATCCTTGGTCATTCTATTCAGAGAGGATTAATCGCCTTTGTGTCTTATTCAGAGAGTAATGGTGCCCATTCAGTCTTGAATCCAGACAGGAGTCATCTTTAGTCTTGAATCCAGTAATCTGAATGTCACCTCTCTGCAGTAAAACACAGAGTGCATAATCGTACAGACAAAAGGACATGAGCGAGGGGGGGGGGGGGGGGGGAGGGGAGGGAAAAGGGGGAAGAGGAGATGTGGATGGACGGGGGGGGGGGGGGAGGCCAGGAGGACATTGAGGCAATAACGGCTCTTCAACCTTGAGTCCAGACATAGATGTTTTATCCTGTACGCAATAGGCATGGAACAGTCGTCTGACGGTACTGACATACAGAGCGACAATAATACAGACAGGCAGACACACAAACAAGGTACGCACGCACGGACACAACACGAAGGCATAAAATCAGACAGGAAGGGAGGAAATGGTCATCCTTGTTCACGTTTTTTTCTTTTTCTAGACTTAGATAATTATCCTCTGCTCAACACACAGAGCAAAATGCAAATAGCAAGCAAGCAAGCGCACACACTTACACACACACACACACACACACACACACACACACACACACACACACACACACACACCACACACACAACAGACAACACACACACACATATAACACACAAAAACACAACACACACATACACATATAACACACACACACACACACACACCACACACGCATACACGCACACACACACACACACACACACACACACACACACACACACACACACACACGCACACACACACATGTGCATGCACGCACGCACACACTCAGAAAGAGAGAGAGAGAGCTCGAGGGAGAGAAGGGAAGGGAGAGAGAGGGGGAAAAGTAATTTGTATTCAACCTCGAATCCCTCTTTCGATACTTTGCCCCTCCCCAGAGACACAGAACAAAAACAGAACATATAGACAGAAAAATACACAGACAGATAAACAATAATTACGTAGACAGACATACAGATAGAACCCAACCCTTCCCCCTCCCCCTTGGTTCACGACCTAGACGTTGGTTGGGGGAAGGGGGGGGGGGGGGTCTGTACATATATATAACCCAGTGAGGTATGTTGGCAGGAGGCTTGTGCTCTTGGTAGGGTCAACCCAGGCTAGACAGATCAAAGGGCAGAGGTCAGACGGGTAGGGATCCGCCCACCGAAGACTGGAGCATGCACACTGTGCAAACAAAACTTTTGCCTGCGCAGCGTGAACCAGAACAGCGTGCACATGTTACGCAGATTTCTCTGCTTATATCATGAATTAACGCAAACCACATGTTCTGCTCATTTCATTAATCAACTTAAGCGAATGTTTCGCTTGTTTCATGAAATACTCAAGTTCATAGATCAAGCGTTAACACACATAACACGCATTTGAGATAACATGACTACGCCTCAAACATATGTATTGATGTGGTGTGGCCCCTGTGGACCAAAGCCAGGTAGGGACGGTGCTGGGCCCTGTGGTTTTTGTTTTTGTTTTGTTTTGTGTTTGTTTAAAACCCAGCCGACTGCGCAGAGCCATATCAGGGCATTAACCGTTTCAAAACATACACAATACTTCAACAGGTCTTTTCCTAATCTTCATTGATAAGGAAGATTAGGAAAAGACAAGCAGCATGTAGAGGACATTTTATGAGGAAAGGGGAATTAGAGGACCTGATCACAACAGGAAAGTTGGAGGGAAAGAGAACACCAGGTAAACCCAAATAGAAAATGTTGGACGGACTTGCAGGGTAGCTGAGGACAGAGAGGGTGGAAGATGTGCTTGCGGCGACAAGGGATAGATGCACATGGAGGGCCATGATCGCCAACGCCATGAGGCAAGGCACATGATGATGATGATGATGACTTCAACAGGGAAAAAAGAGGAAAGAAAATTAAGTACACATATCAATGTACTAGCGCACATAATCTAAGGAGATACCCCTGGCGTTGACCACTCCGTCCAATCTATTACACAGGGGGTTTAAAATACCTGAATACATATTTAGATATAACTAAGGACACTAAAACATAAAAATTACCCGAAATTGCTTCCGCATATCATATTTCCCTAGAGCCACAAATGCACTTTAATACATGTACCCGATTATCAGTCCTAAAAGTACGTAACACTTTATCGAAAACATACAGGTGAATGGACCAGCAAGGCAGAAAATGATAGGAAGAAATGACAGAAAGCAAAGGAACAGGGCAGAAACAAAGAGAGTGACAGAAAAGAGGAAATTTCTAGCACAGAATTTCCAGAAGATGGGGATACTATTTATACTAAAAGAGCCCTCGGCATCCCCACGGGGGAAGACATACAGACGGAGAGATAAACAGGCTTTTACGCAAACAGACAGATAATCACATATACAGACAGATAAACAGACAGTCACATAGAGAGATATACAGCCAACCGCAAAGACAGATCGACAATCACACAGACAGGCAGACAATCATATAAACAGACAAATAGTCCCATGGACAGTGAAATAAACATACAGATGAATAGATAGTCACATAGACAGACAAATAGTCATACAGAAATCGACTGATAGACAGATAAACAGACAATAACAGAAACAGTCAGATATAGACAGACAGGCAGATAAACAGACAGACGGACAGACAGACAATCACATAGAAACAGTCACACAGACAGACGATCACATAGAAGACAGACAGGCAAACAAACAAACAATAACATAGAAAAACAAGTAGACAGTCACGTAGACAAACGGGCAGATTAGAAAAAAAAATAAACAGAAAGGGAAGGACAGAAGTACTCCCTATTCTTTCTTGGCTCCAGATATCGGTTATGTCAGACAGACAGACAGACAGACAGACAGACATATAAACATACGTGGGGGTGTAAGGGGAGAGAGGTAGGGGAGAAGGGGAGGGAGACAGTAGTTTCTCTTCAACCTTGAACACAGACATCGATATATTTGCCCTTCCGCTGTTTCTTAGAACGAAAATAGTTCAGACAAACAAACAAACAAACAGACAGACAGATAAACACACAGATAAACAGACAGACAGATAAAGAAACAGACGGGAAGGGAGGAAATGCTAATCCCTATCCAACCTTGATACCAGACATAGATATTCATCGTCTCCGCAGTAAATCACAGAGCAAAAAAAACAACAGAAACACACACATTGAGAGAGACAGAGAGAGAGAGAGAGAGAGGGGGGGAGGGAGGGAGAGAGAAACAGAGAGACAGAGCCAGAGAACAGACAGAGAGACAGACAGTGAGAGAGGAGAAAGAGACAGACAGACAGAGAGAGTGACACAGAGAACAAAACTATACCCCCCCCCCCCCGCGCGCGCACACACACATACACACACTCTCTCTCTCTCCCCACACATATACGCACGCGCGCGCACGCACACACACGCACACGCGCGCACGCACGCACTCGCGCACACACCATTTATTTTAAGGTCAACAGAAAAATTGTACACACTAACACACGTATGCATGCGCGGGCACACACACACGCACACGCACACACACACACACACACACACACACACACACGCGCGCGCGCGCGCGCACGCACACACACACACATACACACACACACACACAGAGTCATAGCAACAGACAGAGACACACAGACCGTCAAGGGGGAGACGTATTCTCTGTTTAACCTTGAATCCAGACATCGATATGTCGCTCGGCGCACTGGCACACTGAACAAAAATAGTACTTTACCTTGACCCAGCCAAACTCCAGACGAGCCCCCACCCTCCTCCACTCTCTTCCTTCCTTACCCTCCCACTCCCTCACTCCCCCCCCTCCCCTTCATCCTGCCCTTCTACACTCACCCACTTACCATCTCCGTCCTTCTCCTTTTCATCTCCTCATGCCCCTTCTTTTTCGTTTCTTCCCCCTTATCCAGCGTCTCGCCCCACCACTCCCGTCGACAGAATTGTTAGTCTTTTGTTTCCACTGTACAAACATTTCAATCCATGGGTTGCATGTGTGTATTCAGCTTTTAACTCCTGTTTCTGGACGGATCGTGACCGAATTTGAATCGACGTTGTAGATTGTTGAAGAGTCGCGAATGCAGAAAAAACAAAATGCCTAAGGCCTGAACGTTTTGTGGAAGGTGTCACCAAGGTCAGTGTCACACGGCCCAGAAAAAATAAATTGCTTAAAGCCAGAACGTTTTGTGAAAAGGTGTCACCAAAGTCAGTGTCACACGGCCCAGAAAAAAATAAAATGCCTAAGGCCAGAACGTTTTGTGGAAGGTGTCACCAAGGTCAGTGTCACACGGCCCAGAAAAAGTAAAATGCTTTTAAGGCCAGAACGTTTTGTGGAAGGCGTGTGTGAACTGCACTTTCTCTGGAACATCTGACGATATCTACACTTGTGTTTCCACTGCTGAGAGGCAGTCTGCTGCTGTCCTTGTTTCACGTCAAGTTTTGTTTCATGTGATGTTTTTTCAGGGTCACAGTGACCCAAGGAAGTAAAAAAAAATCTGGATTTTATGATAATTTTTGTATAGGAAATTGATTGTTAAAATGGCTTGACCATCTTTGTTCTTGTTCAGTGCCTGCCCCCTCCATCATTCCCCCGCAAAGAGTGGCACAACACGCTGTCTCACACACGTGCACACACACACACACATACATATGCTTATCTACGACATATAATATGCTTGTTTTCTCGGCACATTTTTTTATCTTTTTATTTCATTTTATTTTATTTCATTTTAAGATTTTTTTTTTTATCGAAGTGGCACACTCGACGACACAGGAGAAACCAGAGTCACAGAACTCGATCAAAACCTACACTATATTGATAACACAAGAACTATCACATTCACAACAACAGACTGTGATGATAGAACAACATGTATACAGTCTTGTGTGATCGATGAAACCGATCTCTGTTTGAACTGAATGATTTTGAACCAAACGCCATGACACCGCATTCAGTACTCGGCCCATCCTACGAACACGGCTGACGTATGAATAAAAGTCACCTTGAAAACGATACAGTCATCATGGTAACTATGCTATACGATACTTGCTCTTGCAACTAAAGTTCAATATTTTTTCTTGTGCCCAGGACCAGGGTTTTTTTTTGGGGGTAGAAAGACGAATCTGTACTTACTATGATTGCAGGGCCTTGCGCTTGCGTATCCTATGTACCAAAACAACATTTATCTAACAATTTCAGCAAGTATATGGTGGATTTATTTTCTACATTGTTCATAGCGACTGCATCATCATAAAATGATGTGTCGTGGACATACTTTTGTATAACTTGTGATGATCTGAATGATTTCTATGTGTTTAAACTTTTGATACAACTGATTCTACTTTGCTGATAATTATTAATGTTGTTTGTAGGTGTACATTGTTATCTTGTTAACAGTGAAAAAAAGACGTTTGAGATCAAAAGTCAATTGAAGTCTCTATCACCTTACTCCTGTACGATCTCAGGATTATGGATAAACCGTTACACCTGACTTTTAGCAGTGTGTCCACGTATTAATGTGTGTTCACTTTATGTTGCACAATTGTCCCACGTATGTAATAGGTCTTTATCTTAGCTGACTGCCTAGCTCTTTAATTATTGTTTTAAAAAAAAATGATAATGCTGTAATGTGCATTAAAAGAAAATATCTTTTCAAATTCATTTTAAATGAACAAGTTTGTGGTATTTCTAAAACGGAAGAATGTACATAAAATATAAAGCGGTAAGTATTATTTTTTTGCATGGTTGTGCGCGCTGACTGACCACCGGTGCCAGTGATGAGATACATGTAACTGAGCCAGTTGCCAGGGCTAAACGCTCCTGGGGATGAGTTGTTAGTCAGGATGTGTGGAATGGAAAACATCTGCTTCTATACCAATAGGGCGTTAACAGACGACCTATTTCATCCTCGAGACCACACTCCCAGTGTGAAGGTGAACGAGACGGTGAAGGAAGAGGAAAGTGCTTGCAGATTTGCGTGGAGCGCATATGGACTTCTCTGAGTGTGATGAATCCACTTGAAAAACAAGCAGCAATCCAGACCATTGTGTCCGTGTGATATTGTTCTTTCACTATAATAGATCCCATGCCCTCATTTTTTTTTTTTTTTTTTTGTCGCACAGTTACTCGTACATGGTTCAAGGTTCTAGCGGATCGTATTGCATCATGGAGTCCCATACTGAATTCGTAAGTCCCACTGACCCAGTCTAGGTTACTGTTGTTCACATCTTTGTCATTGTCAGTATGACCATTGGAAGAAAAAAAAAGCTGTGAATACAGAGATCTCGGCTTTTATCAGTTGATATTTTATGTGAACTTTGAGGTATACGTTTCACATATCAAAAACAAGAAGAAGAAAAAGAATAAATAAATAATAAATAATAAATAAATAAATAATAATAAATAACGTTATTAACAAGGGTAGTGACAAAAGCGTGAGTTTTTTTACATCCAGCCTCCGCCTGTGGACAACCTACACTAATTACAAATGACACACATCAAAATAAAACAAAACTCTATTAAAAAGAAACTTTACTGTTAAGAACATTAACATTATAAGTAACACAAAATGTGTTAAAAGGGGAACAAGGACATCACGCATTTCAGATTAACAATATACTAAACGTAAAAGAATATTTAACAATGCAGTTTTATCCGTGTAAGTTTCAAAGCACTAAATAGATTTCTGTGTAACGTTTATACATATTTCGTATGTTCACAATATAAGTGAAAGTCTATCGACTTAAGTGACTTAAAATCCTTTTCCTCACTTATTGAGCTTTGAGTCTATGCAGACATACTTCTATATCTTTCGTGATCTGTGACTGTTTGTTTGGTTCGTTATTTCTTTTAACTTCTGTTCACACAAGTGCTTTTAGACAATCAATTAAATCACATATTATACAAGTGTGCGTATATATATATATATATGCTGGGTGGGGGTAGGTGGGTGGTTGAAGGTTGTCAAGGATTAGTTTTCTAAGTTCAAGGGCATTGTGAAAAACAGTAGAAAAAAAGCAATAGTCAAAACAAAAGCAGACAATTTAGAGTATTAAAATCAAAACGAACAACAACAACAACGACGACAACAACAACAAAAACAAAGAAAGAAACAGAACCAGAAAAGTTTAAAACAATCAGGCTTAGTCAGACAAAACGACCTACACGACTACGTAATAAACGCCTCGCAGTTTCCACATACAGTGTCAGATCAGCATCTTTTTGATATGAATGTGATGTAATGCTGCAAACTATGGCTGCATTTTCCGACAATGATACTTGTATTTACTTGAAATGCAACCATTACAGATTAACTTGATTGTTTTGCTAAATTCAGTTCAAAATAAATTGAGAGATAATACGTTTGTTACAAAAACTGTCCATTATGGTAACGCCTTTACGCTAAATGAGCGTAAGCGCAATGTGCTTTTGTTATATTTTCTGATGTTGTATTCTTGTTGAAAAAAATTGTAAATTAAGTTTATTGTTGCCTGCCATGATCATTGCTGCACCTTTGGCTAGTCTGTTAACAGTTTGTGTTTGTATACTATTTGCAGTTAAATTATGAATTGAATTCTTTATCTCGAATACCAATTCACTTTTCTGCTATAGTTGTACAATAATTTTGTAACTTTTCAATGCCTGTAATGTAGACCTTGAATCGACACATATTACAAAACTAAATAAACTTACTGAAATATTTGCCGTTAAAGTCAGCGCCCTTAGGAACGTAACTTATTCTGCAGTATGCTCTCTTCCGAAACAGTAAGCCTTTTCTGCTTTAAATTTTGAAATTGCAAAGCCAGTTCTGCTTCACCATTATCCAGTTTTGCTTCACCATTATCCAGTTCTGCTTCACCATTATCCAGTTCTGCTTCACCATTATCTAAAAACAGAGCCATCTGTGAATAACATGTGTGGCTCATCGTTTTGTTTTCTTGTTTTTTTCTCAGCTCAGTGTAGTTCATATGAAAATTTGCTTTGGATAAATCTCTGGTGGATATTGGTCTATTATCAACGTATGTCAAACGTCTTCTGATAATATGCTAAATGGTTTGGATTGCTTGTTTGTATACATTTTATTATTTCCTGTGCTTCTATTGTTCTTGTTCTTTTGGGAAAGTGGATGTCGGAACAGATCTTAGATCCCTATCTGGATAATTAGCCACGGTATTGGCTCTCTGTATTTATCTACTGACAATCTTTTTCCTCTCTTCCAAAAGAAGGAGATCTGTTTCATATACGTCATATATTTTTTGCGTGCGCTGTTACTCTAAACGCTGATTTAACAAAAGCTTTAGTATCTAAGCTTTGAAGGGTTTTTTTTTACATTTTCATATGACATTTCATAGCTAAAATAAATACCTCTTGGCCACAAACCAACTTTGATTTGACCAAAGCTGTTGCAAGATGTAACAATATTTTAGTACCCTGCTTCGATAGAATTGTGCTGATTATTTGTATCATATTAAAGCTTTTGATAGCTTTTTGTAGTTAGGAGTCAACGTGTTCCATTGTAAACTAGGAGTGTAATCACTGAAATAGGTAATACTGGAGACAACGATCTGTAAACATGGGAATTACACAGGGTTCTATGATTTCTCCTCTGTTGTTTAACATGTTGAACTCGACATGCTAAATTAAGTCTAAAAAACATCAACTTCGCTCGGTACTCTGATGATATAGCAGTTCAGACGAACTTTGCATTAACAAAGAATACTTCCTTGAGAGAAATGAAATTTGTTATAAATGTTTTTCACAATGAAACTATGAACTGATGAAAGTTCAGTTTGCATGTAAAATAATGAGTTTAGAATTTCCATTGAAAAGAAAAACACGTTACTTTTTTAACAATTGTCTCAGTCTTATAGAGTTCCCATTGTTTAAGTTGATTATTAAAAAGTTGAAATGCACAGGTCAGGCGAAATTTCTGAGAGTGCTAGCTTGGTTCTCTCAAGTGATGTTTCGAACCCCAAGTCCTTCTAGAAGACTGCCTCTCCACGTAATGCTGGAGGTGCATTCTTCTATCTGTCTATACCTTTGTAAAGCATTTTGTTCTTGTCCTTTGGATGTTTTAGAAAAAGAAAATTTTTAAGTATGGCTTGAGCAACCTGTTAGTAGAAGTTAATCATGTGCTACGCACATATTTCAGGTCTTCCCGTCATTACAAAATAGACAAAGGACTGATAATGACTGCAACATATGGTAACCCAGTTCCGTCAAAATTAAAATCCAGGGGACAGAATATTGTCACAAAAAAATGCGGCATATGGTTATAACATTATATAATCATCGTTAAATGGTGTGTGTGAGAGAGAAAGAGAGAGAGAGAGAGAGAGGAGACAGAAAGAGATTGTGTTGAGTGTGTGTGTATGCCTTTTTTCGGATGTGTGTGTGTGTGTGTGTGTGTGTGTGTGTGTGTTTTGTTGTGTGTGTGTTGTGTGTGTGTGTGTGTGTGTGTGTGTGTGTGTGTGTGTGTGTGTGTGTGTGTGTGTGTGTTTGCCAGAGCGACTGGTTTGCAAACTTTAGTGATGGACCCATCGATAAAGCACCTTCCGTTCTCTCTCTCTCTCTCTCTCTCTCTCTCTCCCTCTCTCTCTCTCTCTCTCACTCACACACACACCACACACACACACACACACACACACACACACACACACACACACACACACACACGAAAAAAAGCATACACACACATTCAACACAATCTCTTTCTGTCTCCTCTCCATATCTCTCTCTCTCTCTCTCTCTCTCTCTCTCTCTCTCTCACACACACACACACACACACACACACACACACACACACACACACACACACACACACACACAAAACACAACACAGTCTCTTTCTCTCTCTCTCTCTGTCTCTGTCTCTCTCTGTCTCTCTCTCTCTCTCTCTCTCTCTCTCTCTCTCTCTCTCTCTCCCCCCCCCTCTCGTTGGTGGGCTGCAGCTTATACGTGTACTTGAATGCACACTGGGATTTTATGTGTGTGACGTTTGTGTGTGTGTGTGTTTGGTTTGGTTTAGTTTAGTTGGCTGCTTATTTATTTATTTATTTATTTGTTTATTCAATTTATTTATTATCTGATTTAGTCATTTATTTTAGTCAATCGTTTATTTATTTGTCAATTTATTCATTTCTTTATTTATTATTTATTTGTCTTTTTATTTGTTTGTTGCTTTATTTCTTTATTTACTTGTTTATTTTGGGTTTTTTTTTATTTACCCTGGTAATGAGGTGATTATGTTCCGTTTTATGGCGTGTGCGTGCTGGGCGTTTTCGTGATTCCATAAACCACCGAACGCTGATATGGATTGCAGAATGTTTAACGTGTGTATCTGAGGTTCTACATGCCTATACACACGGAGAGGGTTCAGACTCCAGCCGGTCTGTACACGTGTTGTCCTGGGAGATCGGGAAACTGTCCACCAGCCGGTACCCAAGAGTCTTCAAACGCAGATCTTGTTACCCCTGACATGGCTCTCAGAGTCGGCCGGGCTGTAAGCGATATGAACCTGAACCTGAAACGCAGACCTTCCAGCAAACACCTTCCTGTGAAGTGAGAGGACCGACCTGGCTTCGTAGTCAGATTGTGACAGGGATCCGTCCGTCCCTGTTCTCCCTGCACTAGTCGTTGGGTGATGGCCTTGTTCTTATTCTTGTTGTTTAAAGCCCAGCCGACTGCACAGAGCCATGTCAGGGCTATACCCGTTTCAAAACATGCGGAACACTTCAACAGAGAAAAAAAAAATTAAGTACACATATACATGCATTCGTGAACATAATCTAAGGAGATAAGTGATGGCCTGTGTTGCTGGTTGTATGGAGTGGGTATGATACATGTGCAAAATGCGCATAGTGTAAATGAAAGCATGCACAGTAACCCTCATCTTTTACAGTTAAGCATATGCTCGCTTGCAAGAAGAAAACAGTATGGTCAAGCCATTCTATCAGTCCCCCATTTCAGAAAAGAGTATGGTCAAGCCATTCTGTCAGTCTCCCATTTCATACAAATACTGTATATCAGAAA
>JAPXFY010000015.1:37427633-37437633 GCA_030674185.1 Monoplex corrugatus
ATATTTACGTCAACACTGCACCTGTTAGAACCATGCACTGGACAGCGCATGACGTCCAAATAGGATCAAAATCGACCGAGAATGTTTTGCTGACGTTTTGTTTTGTTAATACCTTTTGCGTCCTATTGACCCTGACCTTTAACCGATTTCAAAGCAGTCTGAAATGATACGTTCTGTTTACACACAAAACATATGTACAAACATACAGACAGTCATCATCATCATCACCATCATGGCGTTGGCGATTATGGACTTCCATCTGTCTCTATCACTTGTTGCCTCAAGCATCTTCCGCCCTACTTGTCCCCAGCCACTCTGCAAGTTCGTCTAGTATCTTCTCTCTGGGTCTACCCGGTGCTCTCTTTCCCTCCAGCTTTCCCGTTGTGACCAGGTGCTCCAATTCCCTTTTCCTCATAAAATGGCCTATAAATGTTGCCTGTCTTTTCCTAATCTTCCTTATGAATGATCTTCTTGTGTCTGCCTCCATCAAGACTGTCTCGTTTGTTTTCTTTGCTGTCCATGGAACTCTCAACATTCTATACAGACAGTCCTTGTGTCGATATCAAATTATTTGCGTTTTGTATAAAGAGAAGATTCAAGAATATAAATGCATAGACCATAATTATGATCCGAAGGCCAAACAAATTTCTTCCATGGAGGGAGAGACAGACAGACAAAGAGGGAGAGATAGAGACAGAGACACAGAGAGAGAAACACGTGACAGGTGCAGTCTATATGAATGGGTACCACATACAGTACGCATGCACACTGACACACTGTGGAGAGAGAGAGACAGAGAGAGAGGTGGGGGTTGGGGTGGGGAGGGGCCATTTAATCCAAGTAACTAAAGCAAGACGACACATACGCGTCAGGCTTTTTATATCGTCTGCACGAAATATTCTCGTATCTCAGTTCTGGGGAAAAAGAAAAAGAAAACAAACAAAGAACGAAAAGAAAAGACAAAAAAAAGGTCGGTGTCCTCCAATCTGATCCCCTACCCCCCCCCCCCCTTCCCCCCGTCTTCTCAACTGTCTCTTCGTCTCCAAAGGACTAATAATAAACTGGGATGTAACCTTTTGCTGTGGATGTAGGGCGCTAGTTATGTCATTAAATGGTTTGATTGTCACTAACTGGATCCATGGATCGGACAATGTAGATGCTCCCGACCTGATAAGCAGCACACGTATATTGAGAATGTCAATCCGATGTAGCCTTCTGTGTTCTGTTTACCCAAGATTAAGGTAGGTGTTTTGTTTGTTGTGTGTGTATTAGGTGTGTGTGTGTGTGTGTGCCTATGTGTGTGCGCCTGTGTGTGTGAGTGTGCTGCGCCTCTTTGTGTGTGTGCGCCTCTTTGTGTGTGTGCGCCTCTTTGTGTGTGTGGTGTTGTGTGTGTGTGTGTGTGTGTGTGCTGCAAGTTACGTCCAATCGAATATACGATTGAGTTTGATTGTGTATGACCACTATGTTGTTGTTGTTGTTGTTGTTGTTGTTGTCGTAGTAGTAGTAGTTGATGCTGTTGGCGTTGTTGTGGTTTTAACCCCGCCATTTGGGCAGTCTTACTCCTTCATTGCTGATGGTGTGCATTTTGTGTGTTTTTGTGTTTCCATGAGCCAACTTGCACTGACATGACATTGAGGATCTTTAACGTGCGTGCTTGATGTTCTAGTGCGAATACATATATGTAAAGGAGTTTCAGACACCAGCAGGTCTGCATATATGTTGACTTTGGAGAGGGGAAATGTCTCTCCACCTTTTACCTACCAGCACTGGTGTATGTCTTCCACACTTTTACCTCACCAGCACCTGGTGTAAGTCTTCCTATCTTTTACTATACCAGCACCTGGTGTAAGTCTTCCATCTTTCACCTACCAGCACCTGGTGTAAGTCTTCCA
Organism: Monoplex corrugatus; assembly: GCA_030674185.1. Classification (NCBI taxonomy): domain Eukaryota; kingdom Metazoa; phylum Mollusca; class Gastropoda; order Littorinimorpha; family Ranellidae; genus Monoplex; species Monoplex corrugatus. Next base: position 37,429,526 of record JAPXFY010000015.1, read on the forward strand.
CCCTTTGCCTATTAGCGCCTTGTGTAAGTCTTCCACCTTTTACCTACCAGCACCTGGTGTGAGTCTTCCACCTTTTACCACCAGCACCTGGTGTAAGTCTTCCACCTTTTACCTATCAGCACCTGGTGTAAATCTCCATGTCAGATGGAAGATCAGTCGTAAAGCACGTGGTCATCTGAAGGCGCAATGTACAGGAAGGAGTTCTGGAGCTATCGTTTCTACTTCCGCTAGTTCCCCTTCTGTTAAAAAGCAGTTGCTGGGCGCTGTCCAGATCCATGCACCACTGTTGCCAGGATGTTTGTTGCAGGCAATGTCTTCCCAGTTGGTGGAGTTGATGTCGTAGCTGATGAGGATGGTCTTCACGATATCCTTGTATCGCTTCAGAGGTAGTTAACGGTCACGAGGTCCTTAATTAAGTTCTCCGTACGGGAGTATCTTTATTGCAATGTAGATTGCCCATTAGGATTTAGCACGCCTAACTGCATTTAACACGCGCAGCAGGTGTCATGTAATCTTGGACCCTTACCCATCACATGGCATTTATTTTAGTGTCAGTGTATCATTATCATTATCATTGCTCTGCCGCATGGCGGTTGGCGATCATGGCCCTCCACACAAATCTATCCTTTGTCGCTGCAAGTACATCTTCCACCCTCTCTGTCCTCAGCCACCCTGCCAGTCCGTCCAATATTTTCTCCCTGGGTCTTCCTGGTGTTCTCTTTCCCTTCAGCTTTCCTCTTGTGACCAGGTGCTCCAGTTCCCCTTTCCTCATAAGATGTCCTGTAAACGTTGCTTAGCTTTCTTTCCTAATATTCTTGATCAGTGATCTTCTTGTGTCTGCCTCCACCAAGACTGTCTCGTTTGTTTCTTTGCTGTCCATGAAGGACCACCCGTGATGAAAGATGAAGTTAGAGCAATATTGAAAAAGATAAAACTGGGAAACCTGTGAATATGATTTTTTTTTTCAAGCACGAAGACACCATCTTGAGAAACTGAAACTGAAACTTGATTGTCTTTGTCATATTCCCATCGGGATGTGAATCCAAACACAGATATTTGGCGTCAAACGTGAGCACGCTAGGATACACAAACACACTTACACACACACACACACACACACAACACACACACACACACACCACACACACACACACACACACACACACAGAGATATATAATATTATATATATATATATATATATATATATATATATATGAATATATATGCACACATATATATATATGAATATATATGCACAATATATATATGTATATGTATACAGATATATATTATGTATGTATGTATGTATGTAGATATATAGATACATATGTATATACATATATGTGTGTGCTGTGTGTGTTGTGTGTGTGTGTGTGCGCGCGCGCGTGTGTGTGTGCGTGTGTGTGCGGTGTGTGTGTGTGTGCGTGTGTGTGTGTGCGTGTGTGTGGTGTGTGTGTGTGTGTGTGTGTAACCGTTGACTCAAGATCTAATATCTCGTTCAATCCTCAACCCGCAGCATTAATTATACGCACCTATTGGCTGCCCATCCATCTTCATGTTTCCATCATTCTGGTGGTGTCGGATTAGTTTCTTATGGGTCCCTCGGGACGCTCAGTCCTTCCAACCTCCCCCGACTCCGTATTTTAAGACCTTGCTAGTGCACAGGGTTTTGCACAGGCTCAGGAAATCTGTTAGATAATTGCTGGCGGATTTTGGCGGAGCGCATATAAAATTGTCCGAATGCGATGAATCTCTCTTGAACAAACTCCTAACTCCAAACAGTACATAAAAACACGTGCATCCATCCGTCATCATCCATCATCAATCCATCCATCAGCCATCCAGCCATCCAGCCATCCATCATCCATCCATACTACATACATACATACATACATACATACATACTATATATACATACCTAATGCATACATACATACACACATGCATATATACATACATAATATAATATAAACATATATTATCTGTTTATATCTATATTTAGAGCTATATATCTGTATCTATCTATCTACACACACACACACACACACACACACACAACACACACACACACGTACACACACACACACACACACACACACGTACACACACACACACACACACACACACACTGTGTGTGTGTTTCCAGTGTCACCGCGAGCATATCAATACTTTTCTCTTAATATTAATATATTTTTTAAAAATAGGCCCAAGTGTATAGACTTATCGAAAGGTTTCTTTTTTTTTTATTATTATTTGTTTTGTACTTACTGATATGTTGTCAATATTAGCATACCTGTGTATGCATAATCAACTTGTATAGATTTTATGTAGGTTGCGATCCTTTTTCAGAGCCATCTTTTTAATAACTGTCGCACATACTGACACACACGTACACGCACGCGCGCGCACATATGCATACACACGCACACGATCACACACGCGCGCGCGCATCCACCCACACACGCAGCATGTAGGCATAAGAATACACCACGGGAAACAACGTGTGAAGGCCTGGGGGAACATAACATCTGGGGAAACGTAGACCTTGGGGAATACAGACTGGGAATTGAAGAGAGACATAGGGCTCATCCAACTGGCAGAGGGCTGATCAAACTGGCAGGGCTGATCAGCTTGCATAGGGCTGATCAAACTGGCAGAGGGCTGATCAAGCTTGCATAGGGCTGATCAAACTAGGAGAGGTCTGATCAAGCTGGCAGAGGTGATCAAACTGGCAGAGGTCTGATCAAGTGCATAGGCTGATCAAGTAGGAGAGGGCTGATCAAACTGGCAGAGGGCTGATCATGCTGATGGGTGATCAAACTGGCAGAGGGCTGATCATGCTGGCACATGGCTGAACAAACTGGCAAAGGACCGATCGTGCTGGCAGATGGCTGATAAAGCTGACAGAAGGCTCAGGGCTCATTCAGCTGGCAGAGGGCTCATTCAGCGGGCAGAGGGCTGATCCAGCTAGCAGAGGGCTGATCAAACTGGCAGAGAGGCTGATCAAGCTGCCAGAGGGCTGATCAAACTGGCAGAGAGCTGATCCAGCCAGCAAAAGGGATGATCCAGCTAGCAGAGGGCTGATCAAACTGGCAGAGAGCTGATCAAGCTGGCCAGAGGGCTGATCAAACTGCAGAGGGCTGATCCAGCCAGCAAAGGGATGATCCAGCTGGCAGAGGTGATCAAACTGGCATAGAGCTGATCAAACTGGCAGAGGGCTGATCAGAACTGCCAGAGGGCTGATCAAGCTGGCAGATGTCTGATCAGTTGGCAGAGGGCTGATCATACTGGCAGAGGGCTGATCAAGCTGAGAGAGGGCTGATCAACTGGCAGAGGGCTGATCAAGCCGAGAGATCGCTGATCAAGCTGATAGAGGGCTGACCAAAGTGGCAGAGGGCTGATCAATGTGGCAGAGGGCTGGTCATGCTGGTTGAGGGCTGATCATGCTGGCAGAGGGCTGATCAAACTTGCAGAGAGCTGATCAAACTGGCTGAGGGGCTGATCTTTTTGGCAGAGGGCTGATCAATTTGGCAGAGGGCTGATCAGATGGCAGAGGGCTGATCAAGCTGGCAGAGGGTTGATCAAGCTGGCAGAGGGCTGATCAAGCTGAGAGAGGGCTGATCAAAGTGGCAGAGGGCTGATCAGCTGGCAGAGGGCTGATCATGCTGGCAGCCCTGCTGATCATGCTGGCAGAGGGCTAATCAAAGCTGGCAGAGGGCTGATCTTGCTGGCAGATGGCTGATCAGTGAGGGCTGGTCAGATGGCAAGGGCTGATCAAACTGGCAGAGGGCTGATCAACTGGCAGAGGGCTGATCAAACTGGCAGAGGGCTGATCAAACTGGCAGAGGGCTGATCAAACTGGCAGAGGGCTGATCAATGGCAGAGGGCTGATCAACCTGGCGAGGGCTGATCAACCTGGCCGAGGGCTGATCAAACTGGCAGAGGGCTGATCAAACTGGCAGAGGGCTGATCAAACTCGCAGAGAACTGATCAAACTGGCACATGGCTGATCAAACTGGCAGAGGGCTGATCAAACTTGCACAGCCGAAGACGCCAAATTCTGATTTCGCAATGTTCATCAGCAACGACGATTTTTTCATCGATTGCCTAATAACAAAGTGAGCTTGTGAAAGGTCACTTGTCTAGCGGTTATCATTTCATATCTTTTTGCTGCCTTAACTGACGCTATTTACAGTATACTTACTGTGTTGTGCTATATGATACAGTGTTGTTGCCCCAGAGGCCCGGTTGGCGTAGAGGTATAGAGATAGAGCACTCGCCGCCCAGTTTGTTTGTATGAGTTTACATGGGTGCGTATCACGCCCGTGGAACTTTTTTTTTTTTTTTTTTTTTTTTTTTTACAGTTGGGGAAAGGGAAAGCATCGAGGGAGAGGAGACGGGCACCGCCCTCATCATGCTGGCCGCGAGAAAAGTTGAGGTCTCTACCACCTAACTCCCCTGTTACTTCATGGTTACGGAGCAGCGTTGCTGTTGCTATCGTGACTATCGCTATGGTGACTGTATTGTTGCGGTAATTGTTTAGTCTTTGTACTGTGCTGTAATGTGTGGTTTAGTGAAAAGTGTATTGCAGTGTGATGTGTTTTGTTGTAAACTCAGTGTTTTGTGTTATTTTATACACCGTTTCCATCGTTTTATTGTATCGTATTGTATGGTAGATAGCAATGCATGTGTTTTTTTGTTTTATATCTCAAAGGCATTACATTTCAGCAGATATTTTCTGTTACGAATTAGTGATGCTTTCACAGTGCTAATTAACTTTGCTTATTTCGTCAGTCATTTGTTTAAAGCTTTAATTTAACGTTGGGCAGAATGTGACATGGCCAGAGCATGGACAATGTGCGTTGGTTTATTCGCTGGTAGTATCCACTAAAACGTACATTCCTTCGCCTGGTATATGTGTCGGAGTGTGCATGTTGGAGTCATCCATGCGCAATGAAGACATTCCAGTGACCTAAAGGCCCGTGTGATCCTGTTTGTATTTGCTTCCATTTTGATGTACTGATGGCCATGATATACAAATTCAAATACCAAACCCTAACCCTAGCCTTAACCAAACTACTTATTCTAACATTTTACCCTTAACCAAAAATTCTAACTCCTAACCATAACCATTAAAACGAGCTTTTCATATGAATGTCCCCACTCTGGACAGTTTCGAGACGATGCTGGACTCTCTGTGGTCTGTCCACAACTTAAACTTAAAAACTTCAGCGACAACAACAACAGAAACTCAAACAGTAACAATAATAACAGCAACGACAACAACAGAAACTCAAAACAGCAACAATAACAACAACAGCAACAGCTACAACATCAACAGAAACTCAAACAAACAAACCCGAGATGATTGGGTTCGGTTTTTACGCCGGCACCCACCTCAAGTGACATGGGTGATAGCCATTCCAGGGAAGGAGGACTTATCTTATCCTATACTGACACCACCAGAACAACGATGATGTTAAGTTGAAACATTGAGAAGGCCAGTTTTAATGTAGCACACCCTGGGATTCGAACCAACGACCACTAGCATGTGAATCCGACGCTTAGCCAACTGAGTTACTGGGGCCCGCGAATGGACTTCTAACGTTCTCCATTTGTATACAAAAATCATTAATGAATGAGTGAATGAATAAATAAATAAATAACAGTTTTGTTTGAGCAAACTCCAGTCCACCCAGCTGTGAACTGTGAATGGGTACGTGATCCAGTTCGGGGTAAGGAAAGGTAAAGCGGCGAAGAAGACGATGTGGCCACACAGCATTCATGATGCTGACCCTCGAGAGAAGTTCAGGCTGCTATCGCCCTCTCTCTCTCTCTCTCTCTCTCTCTCTCTCTCTCTCTCTCTCTCTCTCTCTCTCTCTCTCTCTCTCTCTCTCTCTCTCTCTCTGTCTGTATGTCTCTCTCGGTCTCGGTCTCGGTCTCGGTCTCGGTCTCTCTCTCTCTCTCTCTCTCTCTCTCTCTCTCTTTCTCTGTATATATATATATATATATATATATATATGTGTGTGTGTGTGTGTGTGTGTGTGTGTGTGTGTGTGTGTGTGTGTAGAGAGAGAGAGAGAGACAGACAGACAGACTGAGATAGATAGATAGATAGATAGATAGGTAGGTAGGTAGATAGGTAGATAGGTAAATAGATAGATATACATACATATACGTACATACATACTGTGTCTGTCTGTGTCTGTCTCTCTCTCTCTCCCCTCTCTCTCTCTCTCTCTCCCTCCTCCTCTCTCTCTGTCTCGTATCTCAGGGTCATGAAGCACACACAGTTGGCCACACCTTACTGTCCTTGACAAGTTTATCAAGGGTGAGGGATAAAACAAAACGCGTTTAAATTTAAAACGGAAAGATGTCCTTGAGCAAATTTGTCAACAGTGAAGGGAAGGGGGGGGGGGGACCACGTTTAATCGAAAAGGACAAGATTAAAAGCTAACAGGCCTTGTCGGTCTTACGCCTGGCTGTCCTATCGTATCACACAACAGCCTCCACAAATTAGATGTAGTTTTCCCACCTTGACAGAGTGGAGTGAACTCCGTGAAAACCAGTTACTCAAGACATATCAAGACTGTTTCAATGCGTGTTCCTATGGACGCCAATCTGGCTGGCTGGCTGGCTGGCTGGCTGGCTGGCTGTTCATGTTTGCATGTCTGTCTGTCTGTCTGTCTTCATTGTTGTTTGTTTTATTTTAGTTTTATCGAGTAGATTTTGTGGTAACGACAGACACGGAAAACTGACCAAGCACTGTTCTGTTGCGTCACTGTTTTTAATGTTGGAAATAAAACTATCTATCTATCTATCTATCTATCTATCTATCTATCTATCTATCTATCTATCTATCTATCTATCTATCTATCTACCTCTCTATCTATCTATCTATCTTTCTGTCTGTCTGTCTGTCTGTCTCTGTCTATCTATCTATCTGTCTATCTATCTGTCTGCCTATCTATCAATCTGTCTGTCTATCTATCTGTCTGTCTATCTATCTGTCTGTCTATCTATCTATCTATCTGTCTATCTGTCCATCTATGTGTCTATCTATCTACCTATCTATCTATCTGTTTATCTATCTGTCTGTCTATCTATCTATCTATCTGTCTGTCTATCTGTCTATCTATATATCTGTCTGTCTGTCTATCTATCTGTCTGTTTGTCTATCTCTTTATCTATTTGTCTGTCTATCTGTCTGTCTGTCTCTTCTTCTATCTATTCATCTTATCTGTCTGTCTGTTTATCTGTGTGTGTGTGCCTATCTCTTCATCTATATAGCTAGCTAGCTAGCTATCTCTTCATTTATCTATTTGTCTATCTATCCATGTCTGTCTATCTATCTGTCTGTTTGTCTAGCTAGCTAGCTATCTGTCTGTTTGTCTGCTTATCCGTCCGTCCATCCATCTATCTATCTATCTATCTATCTATCTATCTATCTATCTATCTATCTATCTATCTATCTATCTGTCTGTCTGTCTGTCTGTCTGTCTGTCCATCCGTCGGCGTAAGCGTCCGTTCGTCCGACTGCCTGTCTGTGTATCTTTCTGTGTGTTGGTATGGGGTTTTTTTGGTTTTATTTTGTTTTGTTTTGTTTTTCTGCTTAAATAGCTGACACTCGTGCACCATTAACATACTTATTTTTCGTTTCGCTATGGATGATTGATTTGTTGATTTATTTATTGAGCATATCCTTAGATTTTATGTGCGCAAATGCATTTGTATGTGTGCCTAATTCTCTTTGCAATTATTTGTCACTGATTTCTCGGGCGCAGGGCTGCATTGCAGACCTAAAGGACTGGATGACTACCAACAAACTACAACTAAATGACGACAAGACGGAACTCATGTTCGTGACAAAACAACCTAACCATCCTTCTCTACCTTCAACTGTCACTATCAATGACTGTACTGTTTCTGTGTCCACCTCTGTCCGCAGTCTAGGGGTCATTCTTGACCAATCCCTCTCCTTTGAGAAACAAGTTTCAAATATTTGCAAGATTGCTTATTTAGAACTAAGAAGAATCAGTTCCGTACGTCACCTTCTCTCTACAGATGCTACAAAAACTCTCATTTGTGCCTTTGTTTTATCTAGAAT
>JAPXFY010000015.1:37457633-37475133 GCA_030674185.1 Monoplex corrugatus
AGATACGACGAGAACGTGTCTTTAATGAACAGAACAAAAGAGACACAAATTTTCGGTCAAATGGCATTTGTGAAATGTATACAAACGACAACAAAGCAACAAATTCATAGTTAACAAAGATAACAGGTTAACAGTTTATAAACAAGAGGCACCACGAGGGTGCGGATGGGACCCAAAGCACCAGTTGCCTCGCCACTTTCTGGACAATTACCTTGTAAGCTCCTGGTGCCACTCGATAGTCATTTCATCAAGCAAAGTGGTGGGGGGGGGGGGGCGCTGCCCATGCAAAAGACAACAAAGAAACAAATTCATAAGATTTAGGCCATACACAACAACGGACAGCTAACGTTTCTCCTGATGTTTCACTGAGCTGTAGAAAATTACTGAAATATTCTGATTTGAAATCATAAGATTCATAAGATTTAGGCCATACACAACAACGGACAGCTAACGTTTCTCCCTGATGTTTCACTGAGCTGTAGAAAATTACTGAAATATTCTGATTTGAAATCATAAAGTATTTGTGCGTTGCAGATTCTGGTGTGAAAAACAAAGAGATCGAAGGTCCGTGGCTACCTTTCAACGCAAGCTACGAGTTACGTTAATAGATTAGACCCTTCCTTCTGTGAAACGGTAGTTTCTTTTATTACTTACATAATTCTTATTTGAAATTATGTTATTATGTTTGAGTGTTCGTTTCTTTTCATTCGACGTGTTTGATTCTCACTAGCATTGGAGAGAATATCGGTACGGTTTAACAATCTTCTTCGTTTTTTTCTTTCTTTGCGTATTTGTTTAAACTGTTTCTGAGCGTGTGTGTATATGCTTGTGCGCGTGTTTGTGTGTGTGTGCGTGTGTGTGTATGTGTGTGTGTGTGTGTGTGTGTGTGTGTGTGTGTGTGTGTGTGTTTGTGCATGTGTGTGCGTGTGTGTTGTGTGCAGGCCATGACCGTTTGTTGACTCCAAATCTTCTCCACAACCACATCCCCTCGCCGTCCCCCTTCCCTTTAACTCTTTCTCTCCCTCTCCGTATACATAAATCATACAGTTCTCCGTTCAGTGCTCTCTTTCTTTCTCTTTCTCTCTCTCTCTCTCTCAGTCTCTCTCTCGCTGTCTCTCAGTCTCTCTCTCTCTCAGTCTCTCTCTCTGTGTCTCTGTCTGTCTGTCTGTCTGTCTGTATCTCTCTCTCTCTCTCTCTCTCTCTCTCTCTCTCTCTCTCTCTCTCTCGTTGTCTTTCTCTCCTCAGCGGTCTATAGGCCATGGAGTCGTTAACACATTTTCTCTCTTTCTCTCATTGTCATTCTGTTTATCTGTCCCTGTCTCTCTTGGAAGCTTTTTTTATACCATAAAGTGTGTTGAGCGCTCTCTGTCTGTCTCTGTCTCTTTCTCTTTCTTTGTCTGTCTCTATCTGTCTCTGTCTGTCTCTCTCTCATCTCTGTCTGTCTGTCTCACTGTCTCTGTCTCTGTCTCTCTCTCTCACTCCCTCTCCCCTCTCTTTCTCCCCCTTTTTCTCTCCCTGTTTCTCTCTCTCCGTCTTCTGTCCGTCTCTCTCACTCATCAGTCACTCACTCACTCACTTAATCACACAACACAAACACACAATACACAAACAAACACACCGCACACACGTAGGCATACACTTTTGACCCTTCCTAACGTACCCCTCCCCTCATACACTCACACGCATGCGCGCGCGCACACACACACACACACACACACACACACTCATACACACACACACACACACACACACACACACACACACTCACACACACATACACATACACACACACACACACACACACACACACACACACACACACACACACACACACACACACACACACACACACACACACACACACACCTGTAACTCGCAGGGAGCCATGTCATTAGATGATTTCTTGTTGTCGACTTTTTTTTTTTTTTTTTTTTTTTATTTTGGTCTGTTTTAGAGGGAAATGAGGTGCACACAGAGTTTAACTTCAGGGCATGACCGGTGAACATTCCAACCGATATAATTTTTTTTTTTTTTTTAACGTTGAAGGTTTATTTCAATCTCACATGACCTCGGCAACGCCTGTAAATTGTTCGTACGTAGGTGTATGCACAATGTGTGTGTTTGGAGAGAGGGGCGGATCGGGGTTGATGTAGGATATGTTTGCTTGACAACATCTGCAGCTGTATAACGTTTGGTTCTCCCTTACCAAAATAAAAAACAAAATAAATAATAAAAGTGCGACTGCCCGCGTTCAAGCAAACAGGGACCAGAAAAAAAATACACGAAAAAAGAATCAGAACGCGTCTTTTATACAACCAGACAAGACAAGCGCAAATTTTCGGCTAACTGGCCTTTGTCAAGCGTAGATGTAAAATCACAAGCGAACAAACACCAAACAAAAAAAAATAGGAGAAAAATACTGAAACTTCCCTGCTGTTTTGTTCAGTGGGAGGGGAAAAGGACTTAAATGGTTGGATGTTTTGTTGCAAGTTAAGGTCCTGAGTCAGTCGGCCCTGAGTTGGTAGGTTATCTGAATAGGTAGTTAACTAGTTAGTTGGTCGGTTAGTTAGTTGGCTGGCTGGTTAGTTGGTTGGTTGGTTCGAGAGGCCTATTAGTTGCAGAGGTAAATACCCCACCTTCCAATCAATCTATCTGCACGAGTTTGCACGTAATCGATACTGACCCGAAGAGAATTGGGACATATTGATCCCGACCGAGAAAAAGTTGAGTGTTTTTTCTAACTGCGCTTGTATCTCACAGTTTTGAAGGAGGCAGACACAAGAAGATCATTGATAAAGAAGATAAGAAAAAGACAAGCAGCATTTATAGGAAATTTTCTAAAGAAAAAGAAATTAGAAAGAGAGAGAGAGAGAGACACAGAGAGAGAGAGAGTTGTCCAGAACAGATCAGCTCGATCCTACCTCAGCAGATCATGATGTAGACCTGGCATAAACTACACAGACTGATGTACTGCCTACACAGTTGTGAGCCGTGAAGAGATGGAATGTACCAGTGTGACCTAAAGTAAGAAGTACACAGTTGTGAGCCTGTAGAGAGAAAGTGTATAAGTAGAGGAAGTACACATTGTGAGCCGTAAGTAGGATGGAAAGTACACAGTCTAGTGGATGATCCTTGTGACGTAAAGTAGGATGGAAAGTACACAGTTGTGAGCCGTAAGTAGGATGGAATTACACAGTTGTGAGCCGTAAAGTAGGATGGAAATGCTAACACAGTTGTGAGCCGATAAAGTAGGATGGAAAGTACACAGTTGTGTAGCCGTAAAGTAGGATGGAAAGTACACAGTTGTGAGCCGTAAGTAGGATGGAAAGTACACAGTTGTGAGCCGTAAATAGGATGAAAGTACACAGTTGTGAGCCGTAAAGTAGGATGGAAAGTACACAGTTGTGAGCCGTAAAGTAGGTGGAAAGTACACAGTTGTGAGCCGTAAGTAGGATGGAAAGTACACAGTTGTGAGCCGTAGGATGAAATACAGTTGTGAGCCGTAATGGATGGAAAGTACACAGTTTGCCGTATAGGTGAAGTCACGTTGACGTAAAGTAGGATGGAAAGTACACAGTTGTGAGCCGTGAAGTGGATGGAAAGTACACATTTGACCGTGAAGTTGGATGAAAGTACACAGTTCTGAACCGTGAAGTAGGGTGGAAAGTACACAGTTGTGGTATGGTTCAGCTTGGTGTTGATACGGTAGTGAGCCGTGGGGGTGGGGGGACCGGAACCGTAACGTTGTTCAGTTTTATCTTTCATGTACGACTGGCTCCCCTCTGCTCGAAGTGTTTCCCACCGTCAGGACTGAAATAACTTTTGTCATTCTTAGGTAAATCCTTAGGAATCAGAAACACACACACACAAACACACACACACACACACACACAACACACACACACACACACACACACACACACACACACACACACACACATACACACACACACACACACTCGCACACACACACGCCACACACACACGCACACACACACACACACACACACACACACACACACACACACACACACACACACACACACACACACACACACACAGAAAAAATAGAATGAGAACGTATCTAATATAATAAAACAAGAAGGGTGCAAATTCTCGGCCAACTGGCCCATGTCAAGCGTATATAAAGACGATAGAATAAATACAGAAAACTGAAAATAAAAAAAAATATGAAAAAAAAAACAACCCAGTAGCACGACTTGGATGCTGTTTCGTTGAGTAGGAGAAAATTGCGGTTATAAGTTTTTCTTCTTTCTTTTCTACTTTGTTTAACTCTTCGACTCCCGCACCCTGTCCACCAACCGCAAAAACTTACTACTTTGACTGACTTACCTTATCCACAAGCTTCCTGCAGTAAGCTGATGGATAGGGTGAGGCAGTCAAAGGGGTAAGTTTTTGCTTTGCGTGCGTGGTTGACAATGCAGGATGCTGGTGGACAGGGTGCAGGAATCAAAGGGTTAAGTCAGACAAGATAGCGACTAACGGAGAGTAGGATGCTATAAACTATGATCGATCAACTGACAGATCCAGGTCACCAAGGTGATGGAGTGCTCTAGGGCAAAAAAAAAACAACAAAAAAATAACTTCGCTGATTTTTCTGTCGCCCGTATATCAAGAAAAAGGGAAGGTGTGTCACATCGACCAGAGAGAGCAGCGTGTGTCTGTGCGTCTGTCTGTGTGCCTGTGTGTGTCTATGGCCAAAAATGAGAAATCAAGTATTTATTAGCTGGTGGATCTTTGCCAAATTTGAGTCGAGTTGCAGACGAGGAGTCGCAAATGTACGAGTTTGGAAATCTTGGCGACAAGGTCAATGTCATACAAATTAAAAGGGGAAAAAACAGCTTGAAATCAGCACTTTTTGAGGAAAGCGTAAGAACAGCACTTTCTCTGGAATTCTGAAGATAATTATTTATAATTATTTTATTTCACAGTTGTGTCAGTCTACCATTGTCCTCGATGTACGGCAAGTTTTATTTCATCTGAAGATTCTTTGATGTTTTAGTAAACTTGGGAAATTCAGACCAGTCGCCGTGGTATAGTGGTTAACGCAATGGGCTACCGACTGGAAGGTTGTGGGTTTGAATCCACGTCAGTCCCTTCAAAAATATATCATTGTGGGATTTTCGGCTGTAACCGGCTCCTACCCAGAGTTGGACGTGCTATGGGCTCATCGGGAAGACTGGGACCACTCAGTCCAGTCTCATCCACTTCACGGATGTGTCATTGAGGGTGTTGCTCAAATCTTCTGACCAGCACCGTAGGTGTCTGTATCTCTCGGGCCTGGTTGACGCCAGGATATATTATGATAGTAAGCGTAGAGTACAGTCCTGTCACGCAGTCTCAATCCTGGATAGAACTCCATGGCATCATGATTATCTTCCTCATCGACATCATCATCATCGCATTGTTAAAAAGAAACTGTACCAGCTTCTGTGGCTATTAAGTTGGCGTAGAAAATGGGGCCAAAATAAAATTTAAAAAAAGAAGGTAAGCACAAAAGTACGATGATCGTAAAAAAAATTTGTGAAGTTCAAAATCCTGTTTTATGTAATAACTGTTAAATAAAAAGGGACCTTGTTGTATGAAAAGGGACATTGTTAGAATTGCTTGACCATTTTGGGATTATTTATCATCAGGATTTCTTTTAACTTCTATGTATAGTTTCATGAAGGTCATGCTAATTCTAGTTTATCTTTGCTTCGACAGTAATTATAGATGTCAAGATAGGAGTGTTTTGCTTTTTAGTTTTTATAACTCATATGCAGTCTGAGCCTGTTTTATTGTTTTTGCGATCTAGTCGTCCGTATTGTATCTCATTTGTCTGGAAAATAGTCATTGTCTAGAAAACCTGCGTAATGAATGTTTGATCTTATTTACAGTTATGATAATACAATCTGAGTCTTGCCACGACCTACTTACAGTATCTGAATATTCTGGAAAAAAACAAACATTTTCTAGAATATGGTATGACGCTCATAGCTCACGGTGTACTGAAAGTGTTAGCGATTGAGAGCTTAATTATAATATTGACAGGCTATGCACACAGACTAAATTGAATCGATGACTTGTCTAATAAGCTAATTTCAAGCAGTGACTATTCATCTAAATCAATTCTACTTGATGACTCATCTAAATCAATTCTACTTGATGACTATGTCTGTAGGCTAATTTTTGAATAGGTGACTGTATAGGCTAATTTTAATCGATGACTATGTCTGCAGGATTATTCTTTAATAGATGACTGTCTGTGGGCTAATTTTTTGATAGATGACACTGTCTGTATAGGCTGGGGCTTTTTTTTAATAGATGACTGTAGGCTAATTTTTAATAGATGACTGTAGGCTAATTTTTAATAGATGACTGCAGGCTAATTTTTAATAGATGACTGTAGGCTAATTTTTAATAGATGACTGTAGGCTAATTTTTAATAGATGACTGCAGGCTAATTTTTAATAGATGACTGCAGGCTAATTTTTAATAGATGACTGTAGGCTAATTTTTAATAGATGACTGCAGGCTAATTTTTAATAGATGACTGCAGGCTAATTTTTAATAGATGACTGCAGGCTAATTTTTAATAGATGACTGTAGGCTAATTTTTAATAGATGACTGCAGGCTAATTTTTAATAGATGACTGTAGGCTAATTTTTAATAGATGACTGCAGGCTAATTTTTAATAGATGACTGCAGGCTAATTTTTAATAGATGACTGCAGGCTAATTTTTAATAGATGACTGCAGGCTAATTTTTAATAGATGACTGCAGGCTAATTTTTAATAGATGACTGCAGGCTAATTTTTAATAGATGACTGCAGGCTAATTTTTAATAGATGACTGCAGGCTAATTTTTAATAGATGACTGTAGGCTAATTTTTAATAGATGACTGCAGGCTAATTTTTAATAGATGACTGCAGGCTAATTTTTAATAGATGACTGTAGGCTAATTTTTAATAGATGACTGTAGGCTAATTTTTAATAGATGACTGCAGGCTAATTTTTAATAGATGACTGTAGGCTATTTTTTAATAGATGACTGTAGGCTAATTTTTAATAGATGACTGTAGGCTAATTTTTAATAGATGACTGCAGGCTAATTTTTAATAGATGACTGCAGGCTAATTTTTAATAGATGACTGCAGGCTAATTTTTAATAGATGACTGCAGGCTAATTTTTAATAGATGACTGCAGGCTAATTTTTAATAGATGACTGCAGGCTAATTTTTAATAGATGACTGCAGGCTAATTTTTAATAGATGACTGCAGGCTAATTTTTAATAGATGACTGCAGGCTAATTTTTAATAGATGACTGCAGGCTAATTTTTAATAGATGACTGCAGGCTAATTTTTAATAGATGACTGTAGGCTATTTCAATCGATGACTATGTTTATAGGCTAATTTGAATCGATGACTATGTCTGTAGGCTAATTTGAATCGATGACTATGTCTGTAAGCTAACTGTTTAATCGATGATTATGTCTGTAAGCTAACTGTTTAATCGATGATTATGTCTGTAAGCTAACTGTTTAATCGATGACTATGTCTGTAGGCTAATTTTAATCAATGACTGTGTCTAGTGGTTAATTTTCATTAACCACGATGGTTGTAAATGATTGTGATCAGTTACAAGGGATTGGGCTGATTGGACTGGAAAAGTTTGTTTTTTGGTTGTGTTTTGTTTTGTTTTTTTGTTTTTTTGTTTTTTTGTTTTTCGGTCGTTTGTTTGGTTAGTTGGTTGATTGGTTGGTTGGTTGGTTGGTTGGTTGGTTGGTTGGTTGGTTGGTTGGTTGGTTGGTTGGTTGGTTGGTTGGTTGGTTACACATTTCTTACGTTGGAGTTTGGTTAAACCTTCAGTAGTCAGTGCGGTGGTCTAGATGAAAGATGTGGTTTTCGTCTGATCTTTTCTCTGTTGTCTCAGAGCTGCTTTTACAGAGTTGTACCATTTGCCCACTGTTCGTTTCTCTTATTTCTGAACAGCGGGCAAAACTGCAGACTGAACGTGCTCTGGAGACCTTGGTCCTATCTGGCACGGACATTCGTACCTGTGTGACAGCTCTCTTTGATACATATGTTGGAGTAGGCGGTAGTGTCGATTTCTCAGGTGGATTAAAGATTATTTTTTGTTGGTTTTTGTTTGTTAGATTAGATTAGATTAGATTAGATTAGATAGATAGATAGATAGATAGATAGATAGATAGATAGTTAGACAGACAGACAGATAGATAGATATATAGATAGATAGATAGATAGATAGATAGATAGATAGATAGATAGACAGACAGATAGATAGATAGGTAGATACATACATACATACATACATACATACATACATACATACATACATACATTCATACATACATTCATACATACATACATACATACATACATACATACATACATACATACATACATACATACATTCACATACATACATACATACATACATACATAGAGAGATAGACAGATAGATAGGTAGGTAGGTAGGTAGAGACAGACAGACAGACAGACAGAGCCAGACAGAGAAAGACACACACACACAGAGAAGAAGAAACAAAGAAAAGGAAAGGAACGAAACGCAAATGAAACATGGTGCTTGATAAACAGTTATTGTCAT
Source organism: Monoplex corrugatus (assembly GCA_030674185.1). Classification (NCBI taxonomy): domain Eukaryota; kingdom Metazoa; phylum Mollusca; class Gastropoda; order Littorinimorpha; family Ranellidae; genus Monoplex; species Monoplex corrugatus. The sequence continues at coordinate 37,466,271 of JAPXFY010000015.1, forward strand.
TAGCAGGGGGCTTAGAAGGCAGTGCCCTGTGTAAGCCAGATCACAACAGGCACCGGTAAACTCCACTGAGGGGATCCAGCCACACACAGTGCAGCACCTCCTCTGGTGGGTGACCCCACAGCGGCTTGATGTCACTGGCTTCCTGTGGTCTTCCTGGCGTTTGAATTTCGACTGAAAGAACTTGGGTTGGAAGTGTGGTGAAAAAAAGGCCGGAGTGAGCGGCGTGGGATGATGATGATGATGATGGTGGTGGTGGTGTGGTGGTGGTGGTGGTGACGACGACGACGACAGGAACAACAACAACAACAGTAATAATGATGATAATAACAATAATAATAATGATAATATAGTAATGATAATAAAAAATAATTAACAACAATAATAATAATAATAGTAATAATAATAACAAAAATAATGATAATAATAACAATAACAATAATAGTAATAACGATGAGGAGGAGGAGGAGGACGACGACGATGACGACACAACAACAACAACAATAACAATAATAGTAGTTGATGATGATGACGACGACGACGACGATGATGATGATGATGACGACGACAACGATGATGATGATGATGATGATGATGATGATGATGAGACGACGACGACGACGACGACGACGATGATGATATAGTGATGACGGCCCATGTCAGAAGCATGCCCTTTGCACTTCACAGAAATAGACCGTTTATTACATTTTCAATCATGTAACAGCAGACATTGACAAAACAAACACACAAACAAGAAATTAAAACAACTTATTAGAAAGCAGAGGAACAGAAAAAAAGTAAAATAATATAAGTACAAGTATTCGCAGAAACACAATTAATACGCGTTTGCTTATGCACACAGACACACATGCACACACAGACACACACGCATGCACTCACACACACACATTTACATACATACAAACACCACAAACACACACACACACACACAAACACACACACTTACACACACATTCACATACACATACACACACAAACACACACAATACACACACAGACACACACACACACACAAAACACACACACAATACACACACACACAAAAACACACACACACAACACACACACAGACACACACAGACACACACACACACACACACACACCACACACACACACAGGATGCTGAGCTTGGTAACGTGTGATCCTGACCCAGCTGTTTACCTCTTTGTGTCTCACCTACACACTCATGCATGCACACAGAACACAGAGAAAGGAGGGGAGAGAGAGAGAGAGGAGCTCACACACACTCACACACACACACACACACACACAACACACACACACACACACACACACACGCACGCACGCGCACACACACCACACACACACACACACACAACGTACGCACGCACGCACACACACACACACACACACACACACACACACACACACACACAAGAGAACGTCACTGAAACATCACTGAAAACGGGGCAGCAAAAAACAAACAGAAAATCCGAACCAAGGCCAAAACACAACGAAACGAAACAAGCAAACAAAAGTGTGCTTGGTAACGGAAATCTTTCTGCGATGGCTGGCCACAACTTCCACATTCACATACCACACAGTGGTACTTGTTCTTTTCCCCTTGTGTGACCGTAATCGCCGAGATCGACTTAACCCTTTCACTTCTCGTCCTCCCCTTTCACTGCTCTTTGTCCCCGTCCACCGGCTTCCTGCTTTGACGCACCAGTGTTCGTTTAGGTGTATGGCTGTGTTTCTCTTAGGTCTGGAAATGTATGTTTAGTGTATGGCTGTGTTTCTCTTAGGTCTGGAAATGTATGAATACCAGGAGGAGGAGGAGGAGGACGAGGATAATGATGATGATGACGATAACGATAATAATAATAATAGTAATAATAATGAATGAAGATGATAATGATGATGGTGATAACAACAATAATGTCGTCATCATCTTCTTCTTCTTCTTCTTCTTCTTTTTCTTCTTCTTCTTCATCATCATCATCATCAGGCGCCAAATGTTCAAATCCAAATCAAAGTGCATTCACCTATCAGACGTACGCGTGCGATCAACGGAGCCACATGTGATATACAGAAAGGACCTACAGAAACTGAGAGAACGAGCGAGTTGTAGAATTCATAGTCGGGAGAGAGGTTGGGTTTTAAATTGGATTCAGAAGCAGACAGGGTTGGTTTTGGGCGAAGGGAGAGTGAAAGTCTGTTCCCGTCAGACGATCCTGAATCAGCGGAAGGACGCTGGCCAACAGTTGATAGTTGTAGTCAAAGGGTTAAATCTTGGAACCTGAAGGGAAAGAGAATCTGAAATTGAGGGCAAGATGCAAGCTGGCGCCTAAATAATGCTTTTTACATATATCGTTGATTTCTTTTTGTTTTCGCTTTGGTTTTCCTCAAAATGTATGAATACCGATGTGTTTTACGTGTATGTCTATTTGTATATGTATGTATGTGGTTGTTGTTGTCTTATTGTTGTTGTTGTTGTTGTTGTTGTTGTCGTTGTTGTTGTTTAAGTCTTAAAATGTTTAAATATAATTGTGCTTTTGTATGTATGGCTGTGTTTCATTTTTGTGGTCTTGAAATTATCAGTACCCATGTGCTTTTACTTGACTTGTGTGTGTGTCTGTGTCTGTTTGTGTGTCAGTGTGTGAGTGTGAGAGAGTATGTGTGTGTATGTATCTGTGTGAGAGTGTGTATATGTGAGGGTGTGTTTGAGAGTGTGTGAGTGTGTGTGTGTGTGTATGTGTGTATGTGTGTGTGTATGTGAGGAGAGACAGAGACAGAGTGTGTGTGTGTATGTATAGTGTGAGTGTGTCTCTCTGTGTGTCTGTATGTATGTGTGTGTGTGTGTGAGTGCGCGCGCGTGCGTGCGTGTGTGTGTGTATGTGTGTTCGTGCGCGCGTGCGCGTGTGTGTATGTGTTAGGTCTTAAAATGTATGAACAGATTCACGTCAAAGGATGATAAACAAATGAGAACACAGACATGATCCCAGTACATAGTTGCTGTCTGTGTAGGCGATGATGACGTTTGACTGACTAGTTATAGCCACAGGCAACACGCACAAAACTCTGGTAATTCTAAACGTCTGCCCACGCCTGTGGGACTGCCATATGTATGATAAAAACTTACTTATGTGCTATTTTCTTTTTCTGTCCATCTCCCTCTCCCTCCATCTCTCTGTCTCTGTCTCTCTCTCTCTCTCTCTCTGTCTGTCTGTCTCTGTCTCTGTCTCTCTCTGTTTTTTCGTTCTTTCTCTGTCTCCGTCTCTGTCTCTGTCTCTTTGTCTCTCTGTTTCTCTCTGTCTCTGTCTCTCTCTCTCTCTCTCTCTCTCTCTCTCTCTCTCTCTCTCTCTCTCTCTGCCTGTCTGTCTGTCTGTCTATCTGTCTATCTCTCTCTCTCTCTGTCTGTCTCCCCCCCCCCTCCCACTTCTCTCTCTCTTCAATTTTCAAGAAAATGAAAATATACAGTTTGTGATGTGACTGAATATGATTGTCTTTTAAATAGCTGTGTTAAACTTTGTAGAACAAAGACTTAAAGGAGCATAGACATTATTAAAACGCATAGACATTATGGCAATCGGGTGAACACAAACCTTGGAAAACAGACTGAAAAGAACATAGATTTGGGGAATATACTTCGGGGAATATGGACCTGGAAAAGACAGAATCGGGGAAACATTGACTTGGGGAACATAGAACTGAGGAACGCAGACCTAGGGAATGTACACCTGCCGGAACACAGACCTGGGGGAACATTGACCTTGGAGAACACAGACATGGGAGAACACAGACATGGGGAACACAGACATGGGGGAACACAGACATGGGAGAACACAGACATGGAGAACACAGACATGGGAGAACACAGACATGGGAGAACCAGACATGGAGAACACAGACATGGAGAACATAGACATGGAGAACACAGACATGGAGAACACAGACATGGAGAACACAGACATGGGAGAACACAGACATGGAGAACACAGACATGGAGAACACAGACATGGGGGAACATTGACCTTGGAGAACACAGACATGGAGAACACGACATGGAGAACACAGACATGGAGAACACAGACATGGGGGACACAAGACATGGAGAACACAGACATGGAGAACACAGACATGGAGAACACAGACATGGAGAACACAGACATGGGGGAACACAGAATGGGAGAACACAGACATGGAGAACACAGACATGGGGGAACACAGACATGGGAGAACACAGACATGGGGAACACAGACATGGGAGAACACAGACATGGAGAACACAGACATGGGGAGAACACAGACATGGAGAACACAGACTGGGGAACACAGACATGGGGAACACAGACATGGAGGAACACAGACATGGGAGAACACAGACATGGGAGAACACAGACATGGGAGAACACAGACATGGGAGAACACAGACATGGGAGAACACAGACATGGGGGAACAGACCCAAGGGAACAGACCTGGGGAAACACTAACATGGGGGAACATAGACCTGAGAGAACACAGACATACAGGAGTAGACCGGGGGAACAAACATGAGGGAACACAGACCTGGGGGGGGGGGGGGACACAGAGTTTGGGGAACACGACCTGCGGGGGAAACAGACTTGGGGAAACAGACCTGGGAGAATGCAGGTCTAGGGGAACGCAGACCTGGGGGAATACAGACTGGGGGAACACCGACCTTAGGGAACACAGACCTTTGGGGAACAAAGAGCTGGAGGAACATAGACATGAGGGAACATAGACATGAGGGAACACAGACCTGAGGGAACACAGACGGGAAGAGGGGGGGGGGCACAGACCTGGGGAACATACACCTGGAGGAAATACACCTGGAGGAACATAAGAAATAGGGGGTATTTGGTATTAATATCTTTTTTGTCAGAATAGATTTACCGTATGAAATTCCAGTTGCTCTTCCCGATGAAAGTGTGTCGCCACAATGCAGCGCCACCCAAATTTTTTATCTCTTTATTGCCATGGGATCTTTACGTGATGGACATGGGATCTCGGTTTATTATCTCACCCAATAGACATTCACCTGGGCAAGAAACAGACAGTGTGGAACATAGACGCAGAAGAATCTAGGCACGAGGAAACACAGACCCGGGAAAACCAGCCCTCTCGTGCATTCTCCATCCAAAACGGGAACTCTGTTGCATCATCATTGTGGTGCAAGTTCTCTTAAAACCACCACAGTTCTGTTAAAAAAAGTTCCAGATTCTCTAGCCCTCCTTGACCTTCTGCTAGTGATAACCTCACTTTTCCGCTTAGCCTGCCATTTTGGTGCCTCAGCAGGGGTGGGTTATGGTCCTGATAAAGGGGAGAGGAACCAGAAAAAAACACAAAAAAAGAATAAGAACGCGTATTTACTACAACCAGACGAGACAGGAGCAAATTTTCGGCCAATTGGTCTTTGTCAAGCGTAAGATCACAAACAAACAAACAAACACCAGATACAGAAATAAAGGAGAGAAAAAAAGTACCCATGCTCCCTCGAGGACTATTTTTGTCTGCGGGGTTAAAATACAAGCTAGCTGGTCCACTCTATTGATGGAATTTTGTAATTTGTGTACTGGACTGGATTGGATTGGAACGGGTTTTATGTCTTGATCACGACGGGATCCCCACCCCCACCCACGCCCCCACCCCCTGCGTGAAATGTAGGTTGCTCTCGCCGGAGAAAGCATTTCGCTGTAATACAGCGCCTCCCATTGTGTGTGTGTGTGTGTGTGTGTGTGTGTGTGTGTGTGTGTGTGTGTGTGTGTGTGTTGTGTGTGTGTGTGTTGTGGTGTTCCTGTCGCGTGTATCTTGTATTACCTATGACAGTGGATTTTTCGAAGAATTTTGCCAAGAACAATTTCTCTATGCTTGCCATGAGATCTTTAACTTCGCTGCGCTTTACATTTCTTAGTTCATTTTTCCCAATCAGCCCTATGCCTAGTGGTCAATTATACTAGCTCCAACTCCTAGTCCTTCCCGCCGCCAACACACACACTAGCACATCTGTTGCAAGCAAGTACTAATATATACATTACTGTATCAGGAAGATCAAAAATCATGTTTCATTACTGGTAGTATTTATCAAAAAGATGAGTTTTGAGGCCCGCCTTGAAAGAAGAGAGAGATGATGAACAGTGGAGAGAAAAAGGCAGGTCGTTCCAGACAAGAGGGGTTTGGCAACGGAAGGCTCGGTGACCTATGGTTTTGTATTTTGATTTTGATTTTGCCAGAAGCTTCTGGTTGCTTGACCTGAGACTGCGTTCAGGCCTGTATGTTTTAAGCACAGAAGAGAGGTAGATAGGGCAAGGTACCATCAAAATGCCGGTAAGCCAGAGTAGCTAGTTTTATATTCTACTCTTGCTTCCACAGGAGCCAGTGGAGTTGCTTCAATAGGTTGGTTGCTGAGGTGGTCTTTCGCTTTCTGAATACCAGCCTAGCTGCACATTTTTGTACCCTCTGAAGGCGCTTAATGGAAAGGATGAGAGACCTGCAAGAATTGCATTACAATAGTCCAGTTTTGACAGTACAAAGGACAGAGAAGTCATGCTGTGTCGTTTATAGAAAGATATGATCGAATTGAACTGATTCTTCTGAGATGATAAAAAGCAGACTGGCAGACAGAAGAAATGTGCTTGTCCAAAGACAGTGTCTCATCAAGATGGACACCCAAGTACTTTGCTGAGGACTGAAAAGGCACCGATTCAGGCTATCACTTAAAGAGTAATGAGGGTGCTGGGGGAAGAACGAGGAAAGGAAAAATCCCTCTCCGATAGTGGTTCGAACGTGGATTTCTGCGTACTGGGCAGTAGCTTTAACCTCAAGGCCACTTGTCTCTACCTTGGATTATTATTGTTATTACTGTTTAAACCCCACCGACTGCGTAGAGCCAAACCCGAGCTATAACCGTTTCAAAACATACGCGATAATTCAACAGGAAAAAAAAAAAGGAAAAGAAAATTTAAGTACACATATCAATGCATTCGCGCACATGATCTAAGGAGATGCCCCTGGCGTTGACCACTCCACCCAATTGTTCACACATGGGATTTAAAAACATACCTAAATACAAATTTAAACATAACTTAGGGTACTAAAATATAGATCAAAACTGGCCTAGATTATGTAAAATTGCGTTGGCATATCTCATTTCCCTAGAGCCAAAAATGCACTCAAATATACATGTACCCAGTTATCAAACACATACAGGTTAATGGACCAGCAAGTCTGAAAATGATATGAACAAATGACAGAAAGCAAAGAAACTAGGCAGAAACAAAGACAGTGATAGAAAAGAGGAAATTGCTAGCACGGAATGTCCAGAAGGTGGGGATACTAGTTATACTGAAAGAACCCCCTGCATCCCCACGGCGGTGTGTGTGTGGGGGGGGGGGGGTTCCCACGTTGAGTCAGTAACAGGTGATACTCAACTGCGCAGAAGAGGAGGCAGAACAAAAAAGCACATGAATAAACATCCAAGCAAGCAAGTGAACTAGACACGAAACAAAACAAAACGAAACTCTTGTGAAAACACAGCTTGAGACTGTATGCACGATGGGTCGCAATGACTGAGTGGGTTGTGATCACGTACAGTGTGTAAAGTAGAAGGCTTGTGTCATTCCAACTTCTGCCTACGTCCCGTATGACTACGCTCGATGCACACGACAAAAAACTTTACTGTTTATGTGGATCCTGGTTATGTGCTTAGTCAATCATGGTCACTCGTTCAGTCGTTTCTTTGTTTATTTGTCCATTCATCTATTACGACGCACTCTCTTTGTTTCTGCCTTGTTCCTTTGCTTTCTGTCATTTCTTCCTGTTATTTCCTGCCTTGCTGGTCCATTGACCTGTATGTGTTCCATGAAGTCTTACGTACTTTCTCTTTGGATTGATAATTGCGTACATGTACTAAGTGCATTTTTTGGCTTTAGGGAGGTGAGATATGTGAAAGCAATTTTAGGTAAATTAGGCCTGTTTTTATATATGTTTTAGTGTCCTTTTTTATGTTTAAGTTTGTATTCAGTTTTTTTTTTTTAAATCAACATGTGCGATAAACTGGATGGAGTGGTCAACGCCAGGGAGATCTCCTTACATTATGTGCGCGAATGCATTGATATGTGTACTTAATTTTCTTCTTTTTTTTTCCTGTTAAGTATTGTGTATGTTTTGAGACGATTATAGCCCTGATATGGCTCTACACAGTCGGCTAGGCTTTAACCCTTTGACTCAGCACCTTATCGATCAACTGCAAAAACTTAACCCTTTGACTCCCTCACCCTTTCCACCAGCTTCCTGCAAGAACCTGGTGGAAAGGATGAGGGAGTCAAAGGGTTAAGTTTTTGCTTTTCCAGCATGGTTTACAATGCAGGATGCTGGTGGACAGGTGCGGGAGTCAAAGGGTTAAACCAACAATAACAGTAACAATTTATGACGACGTGACAGATGGCATGGCATGTTCGCTGACCACCTTAGTGCTCTAATTACACTGGTCATGTCGCTGTTTTATAGATGTCAGTTTCTCCCCTTCCCCTCTCTCCCACTTTCATATTTCAAGATTTTGTCCGGGCATACAGGTTTGAGAAGGGTTGAAGAAGAAGAACCAGAAAAAAATAAACACGAAAAAAAAAAAATAATAAGAACGCATATTTAATGCAAGACAAGACAGGCGCAAGTTTCGGCCAACTGGCCTTTGTCAAGCGTAAGATCACAAACAAACAAACACCAGATACAAAAATTAGGAGAAAAGGACTGAAACTTCCCTGCTGCTCTGTCAAGTGTGAGAAAACTTCCCTGCAGCTCTGTCCAGTGTCCTCATACTGGACGGAGCAGCAGGGAAGTTTCAGTGTTTTTCTCCTAATTTT
>JAPXFY010000015.1:37480133-37487633 GCA_030674185.1 Monoplex corrugatus
CTGGCTCTTTCTCTCTCTGTCTTTGTCTCTGTCTCACTCTGTCTGTCTCTCTCCTCTCTGTCTGTCTCTCTCTCTTCTCTCTCTCTTTGTCTGTCTGTCTGCCTATCTTCTCTCTCTCTCTCTCTCTTCTCTCTCTCTCTGTCGCTGTCGTTCTCGCTTATACACTATACACACATACACACACACACACACACACACTACACTCACACACACACACACACAAACACACGCGCGCACACACTACTCACACATACACACACACACACACACACACACACACACACACACACACACACACACACACACACACACACACACACACACAGACTCCGGTCAGTCGTGAGTTCGGCCATTACCGTTCGATAGGTTTTCACCACCAACACGAGCAAAATTAACACTCCATCTCAAAACTACCTTCAGCCTACCACCATTCCGCACACGACAGCAGTAAACCTCCCAAGCCCCATTCCCCAATATCGAACCAGTGGTGTCAGTTAATAATTCATGCTGTTGTTTTCATGGCGTTGTTTTCGATGTTGTTGTTGTTACGGCAGCTGCTACTGTGTTGTTGTTGTTGTTGTTGTTACTTTTGCCACTACCTTGACCTTCAAACCTCGATTCATTCAGCCCACATCTCAGCGCCCGCCCCACACCTCACCCCACCTCTCTACCCTCCCTCCTCTCCTCCCTCCCTTCCTCCTCCTCCTCTCCTCTTCTTCCTTCCACCTCCTCCCCAGTGACCGAGTTCTAGTTCCCCCACCTACGCACACACCCCTGCTGCGCGCACACGACCAAAACTGCGTGACTTGAGAGTGTGTCACAGATGGGCAACTATGAATGCACGGAACTGAAGTGGAGAGTTGTCCTTTAGTACCGACAACTCTCTTCAGAATTTTCTTGGTCTAAAACGTGTGTTTATGAGAAGACGAGTGTCGTTCTGTCTCTTTCTGCCTCTCTCTTTGTATCTGTCTCTGTCTCTCTCTGTCTGTCTCCGTCGCTGTCTCCGTCGCTGTCTGTCTCTCTCTCTCTCAAAATTTCTTGGTCTAAAAATATCGTTTTCTCTCTCTGTCTCCGTTTCTGTCTGTCTGTCCTGTCTCTCCTCTCTCTCTCCTCATTCCCCCCCCCCCCTCTCTCTTCTCTCTCTCTTCGAAAACGGAATCACTAAAGACTGCTTCCCTAAATTAGAGGAATAGATTTTATTCGTATTTGTCTTCCAACTTGTTTCCTAACATTCGCTAGGTGCTCTGTTGTGGTTACTTTGGTGATTGTTTCTACATCTGTAGAGTTTTGCTACCTTGAGTTTGATTGGCTCGCTCTCTCTATCTCTCACCTCTCTCAAACTAACACTCTAACACACACACACACACACACACATACTCTCTATCTATCTATCTATCTATCTATCTATCTATCTATCTATCTATCTCTCGCTCAGTCTCTCTCTCCGTCTTTTCTCTCTCTCTCCCTCTCTGTCTCTCGCTCTGTCTCTCTCACTCAATCTCTCGCTCTCTCTCGCTTGCTCCTCTCCTCTCTCTCTCTTTCGCTCTGTCTCTGTCTCTCTGTCCTCTCTCTCTCTCTCTCTCTTTCTCTGTCTTTCACACACTGACACACATATATACAGACACACTCTCACCATCTCTCAGACAAACACTCTAGCACTCTCTCTCTCTTCTCTCTCTCTGTCTCTCTCTCTGTCTCTCTCTCTCTCTCTTTCTTTCTTTCTTACCTTTCTCAGGCACACACTGACGCACGCATACACACACACTCTCTCTCTCACCTCTCTCAGACAAACACTTTAACACTCGCTCTCTCTTTCTCTCTCTGTCTATCTCTCTCTCTCTCTCTCTCTCTCTCTGTCTTTGTCTGTCTGTCTTTCTCACCTCTCTCAGACACACACTGACACACACATACACACACACACACTCTCTCTCTCTCACCTCTCAGACAAACACTCTCTAATACACACACTCTTTCTCTCTCTTTCTGTCTCACCTCTTTCAAAGACACACTGACCACACACACATACACGCACATTGTCTCTCTCTCATTCGCCTCTCTCAAACAAACACTCTTAACTCTCTCTCTCTCTCTCTCTCTCTCTCTCTCTCTCTCTCACACACACACACACACACACTTACATACATACAGACACACATACACACACATACACACACACTCTCACACACACTCACCTTTCTCAAATACACACTATAACACACACATGCACATTCTCTATCTCACTCTCTCTCTCTCTCTCTCTGTCTCTCTCTCTCTCTGTCTGTCTGTCTCTGTCCGTCTGTCTGTCTGTCTGTCTCTCTCTCTCTCTCTCTCGCACGCAAAAGCACACACTCTAACACACACATACAAACACAGACACACATACACACTCTCTCTCTCTCTCACATACACACACACAGACACACACACACACACGCACACACACACGCACACACATGCACACACACACTCACTCACCTTTCCCAAATACACACTATAACATACACATGCACATTCTGTGTGTGTGTGTCTCTCTCTCTCTCGCTCGCAAAAGCACACACTCTAACGCACACACACACAAAAACACAGACACACACACACACACACACACACACTCTCTCTCTCTCTCTCTCTCCTCCCTCACACACACACACACACACACACACACACACACACACACACACACACACACACACACACACTCACCTTTCTCAAATACACACTATAATACACACATGCACACTCTCTGTCTGTGTCCCTGTCTGTATCTGTGTGTGTGTCTCTCTCTCTCTCTCAAAAACACACTCTAACACGCACACAGAAACACGTACACACACACACACACTCTCTCTCTCTCTCTTTCTCTGTCTCTCTCTGTCTGTCTCTGTGTCTCTCCCCTCTCTCTCTCTCTCTCTCTCTCTTCTCTCTCTCTCTCTCTCTCTCTCTCTCTCTCTCTCTCTCTCTCCCCTCTCTCCCCGATCCCCGATCCCCACCATTACTGTCACCCACCATGCCATGCCGGTTATTTCTATTTAAAGACAACGCGTTCAGTTAAGGTCACGACACAAGCGTAACAGATGGGGTGGGTGGCCTTGACTACGCCACCACAAACAGAGTGCGGCCATTGAGCTCACGTTGATTGCAGCAGTCCACTGCATCACGACGCTAACGCGTGCAGGGAACGGTGCTTTCGTACTATGGGAGTCTACTAGTTTTCAAAGAAGTACAATAACGATAGCGATAACAATAGTATGGGAGCCTTGTTGGTTGAGAAGAGGAGCAAGTGCAGGAGCAGCAACAACAATGACAAAAACAATAACTTTTTTTTTAGTCTGTCGGTTTCGGAGAACAATAACAATAACGATATCAGTATTATTGGATTCTGTCGGTTTCCAGAGTGGAACAACACCAAAAACAATATCATGGGAATCTGTTGGTTTTCAAAGGAGAAAAACAGTATAGAAATATTATGAGAGTTTTGAACAACAACAACAACAATAGCAGTAACAGCGTTATGGGAGTCTGTTAGTCTTCCGAAGGGGAACAACAACATTAATAACAATATTATGGGATTCTGTTAGTTTTCCAACACAGAACAAGAACAGTATCAACAACAATATAAATGGAAGTCTACCGGTTTCCAAGGAGAACAACAGCAGCAACAATGAAAACAATGGCAATGAGGACAGCTTGGGTGTCTGTTGGTGTCGTAAGGAAAACAACAGCAATAACAATATTATGGGAGTCTGTTGGCTCCCGAAAGGGAACAACAAGAAGAGCAATAACAATATTATGGGAGTCTGTTGGCTCCCGAAAGGGAACAACAAGAAGAGCAATAACAATATTATGGGAGTCTGTTGGCTCCCGAAAGGGAACAACAAGAAGAGCAATAACAATATTATGGGAGTCTGTTGGCTCCCGAAAGGGAACAACAAGAAGAGCAATAACAATATTATGGGAGTCTGTTGGCTCCCGAAAGGGAACAACAAGAAGAGCAATAACAATATTATGGGAGTCTGTTGGCTCCCGAAAGGGAACAACAAGAAGAGCAATAACAATATTATGGGAGTCTGTTGGCTCCCGAAAGGGAACAACAAGAAGAGCAATAACAATATTATGGGAGTCTGTTGGCTCCCGAAAGGGAACAACAAGAAGAGCAATAACAATAGTATGGGAGTCTGTTGGCTCCCGAAAGGGAACAAGAAGAGCAATAACAATAGTATGGGAGTCTGTTGGCTCCCGAAAGGGAACAACAAGAGCAATAACAATAGTATGGGAGTCTGTTGGCTCCCGAAAGGGAACAACAAGAGCAATAACAATAGTATGGGAGTCTGTTGGCTCCCGAAAGGGAACAAGAAGAGCAATAACAATAGTATGGGAGTCTGTTGGCTCCCGAAAGGGAACAACAAGAGCAATAACAATAGTATGGGAGTCTGTTGGCTCCCGAAAGGGAACAACAAGAGCAATAACAATAGTATGGGAGTCTGTTGGCTCCCGAAAGGGAACAACAAGAAGAGCAATAACAATATTATGGGAGTCTGTTGGCTCCCGAAAGGGAACAACAAGAAGAGCAATAACAATATTATGGGAGTCTGTTGGCTCCCGAAAGGGAACAACAAGAAGAGCAATAACAATAGTATGGGAGTCTGTTGGCTCCCGAAAGGGAACAACAAGAAGAGCAATAACAATAGTATGGGAGTCTGTTGGCTCCCGAAAGGGAACAAGAAGAGCAATAACAATAGTATGGGAGTGTGTTGGCTCCCGAAAGGGAACAACAAGAGCAATAACAATAGTATGGGAGTCTGTTGGCTCCCGAAAGGGAACAAGAAGAGCAATAACAATAGTATGGGAGTGTGTTGGCTCCCGAAAGGGAACAACAAGAGCAATAACAATAGTATGGGAGTCTGTTGGCTCCCGAAAGGGAACAAGAAGAGCAATAACAATAGTATGGGAGTCTGTTGGCTCCCGAAAGGGAACAACAAGAAGAGCAATAACAATATTATGGGAGCCTGTTGGCTCCCGAAAGGGAACAACAAGAAGAGCAATAACAATATTATGGGAGCCTGTTGGCTCCCGAAAGGGAACAACAAGAGCAATAACAATAGTATGGGAGTCTGTTGGCTCCCGAAAGGGAACAACAAGAGCAATAACAATAGTATGTGAGTCTGTTGGCTCCCGAAAGGGAACAACAAGAGCAATAACAATAGTATGGGAGTGTGTTGGCTCCCGAAAGGGAACAACAAGAGCAATAACAATAGTATGGGAGTCTGTTGGCTCCCGAAAGGGAACAACAAGAGCAATAACAATAGTATGGGAGTCTGTTGGCTCCCGAAAGGGAACAACAAGAAGAGCAATAACAATAGTATGGGAGTCTGTTGGCTCCCGAAAGGGAACAAGAAGAGCAATAACAATAGTATGGGAGTGTGTTGGCTCCCGAAAGGGAACAACAAGAGCAATAACAATAGTATGGGAGTCTGTTGGCTCCCGAAAGGGAACAAGAAGAGCAATAACAATAGTATGGGAGTGTGTTGGCTCCCGAAAGGGAACAACAAGAGCAATAACAATAGTATGGGAGTCTGTTGGCTCCCGAAAGGGAACAAGAAGAGCAATAACAATAGTATGGGAGTCTGTTGGCTCCCGAAAGGGAACAACAAGAAGAGCAATAACAATATTATGGGAGCCTGTTGGCTCCCGAAAGGGAACAACAAGAAGAGCAATAACAATATTATGGGAGCCTGTTGGCTCCCGAAAGGGAACAACAAGAGCAATAACAATAGTATGGGAGTCTGTTGGCTCCCGAAAGGGAACAACAAGAGCAATAACAATAGTATGGGAGTCTGTTGGCTCCCGAAAGGGAACAACAACAAGAGCAATAACAATAGTATGGGAGTGTGTTGGTTTCTGAGAAGAGATCCTATTGGTTTCTGAAATGGCACAACAACAACAATAGCAATGTCAATGTTAAAGGAGTCTGTTAGTTTACCAAAGGAGAGCAACAACAATAGCAATGTCAATGTTAAAGGAGTCTGTTAGTTTACCAAAGGAGAGCAACAACAATAGCAATGTCAATGTTAAAGGAGTCTGTTAGTTTACCAAAGGAGAGCAACAACAATAGCAATGTCAATGTTAAAGGAGTCTGTTAGTTTACCAAAGGAGAGCAACAACAATAGCAATGTCAATGTTAAAGGAGTCTGTTAGTTTACCAAAGGAGAGCAACAACAATAGCAATGTCAATGTTAAAGGAGTCTGTTAGTTTACCAAAGGAGAGCAACAACAATAGCAATGTCAATGTTAAAGGAGTCTGTTAGTTTACCAAAGGAGAGCAACAACAATAGCAATGTCAATGTTAAAGGAGTCTGTTAGTTTACCAAAGGAGAGCAACAACAATAGCAATGTCAATGTTAAAGGAGTCTGTTAGTTTACCAAAGGAGAGCAACAACAATAGCAATGTCAATGTTAAAGGAGTCTGTTAGTTTACCAAAGGAGAGCAACAACAATAGCAATGTCAATGTTAAAGGAGTCTGTTAGTTTACCAAAGGAGAGCAACAACAATAGCAATGTCAATGTTAAAGGAGTCTGTTAGTTTACCAAAGGAGAGCAACAACAATAGAAGTAACAATAATTATCATAGGAGTCTTGTTGGTTTCCGAAACGGAACAACAGCAGCTAAAGCAATAACAATAATAACAATAATCATCATCAATATGAAGCTGAAGTAACAAGGGCAGTAGTAAATATTAGTACATTATGATATCGTTAGAGAGAGAGGGGGGGAAGAATTAATTGATTAATTAATTAATTAATCATTCTTTATTTTCTTAATTCCCAACGATATAGAGAGGGGACAGAACTATAACACATTTTTGTTTTCGACGGTAGTGGCATAAGCAATTTTATGTACAGAGACAGATAGACAGACACACAGACAGACAGATAGACAGACACACAGATAGACAGACACACAGACAGAAAGACAGAATATAAGAATGAATGAATTAATTAATTAATGAATGATAGGGAGGGAATACGCTGGAAGGAAAAATTATAAAAAAGAAAATCGAGAGAGAGAGAGAGAGAGAGAGAGAGAGAAGATATGAATGAATCAGTACAGGTGTGAATTGAGAAATGAAGGAATACTGTTGCTGAACAAATACCCCACTCCACCTCCCTGGAATCGGGAGAGCGTGGCATTAATGAGCGATGTGCCAGCTGATTCCATTTCCAGCGGTTGTGGGCAAGTCTCTGGAACACAACAAACCTTTTAAATGATGATGATGATATAGTAATAATAATAATAATATAATGAAGTTCCGGTCTGCAACTTTACGGGAGTTTGAGTTCATTCAAGAAGGATTCACCGCACTCGGAGAATTCCATGGGCGCTCCACCCAAATCTGCCATCAGTTATCTGGCAATTCGCTGAGCTCGAGCAAAACCCTATGCGCTGGAAAGAACTTGAATGGGGAAGGGAGGGAAGAAGGGACCTATGAAACAGTAAGATGA
>JAPXFY010000015.1:37492633-37532633 GCA_030674185.1 Monoplex corrugatus
CTATGAACCCATTTCACAAACGACATCTCTATGTCAACATTTCTCATATGAACCCGTTTCACAAACCACATCTCTATGTCAACATTTCCCCTGTGAACCCATTTCACAAACCACATCTCTATGTCAACATTTCTCATATGAACCCGTTTCACAAACCACATCTCTATGTCAACATTTCTCATATGAACCCGTTTCACAAACCACATCTCTATGTCAACATTTCCCCTGTGAACCATTTCACAAACCACATCTCTATGTCAACATTTCTCTATAAAACCCGTTTCACAAACCACATCTCTGTGTCAACATTTCTCATATGAACCCGTTTCACAACAAATCTCTCACATTCCCCTACGTTCAACATTTCTCTATGTCAACTTCCTATGATTTCACAAACCACACCTCTATGTCAACATTTCCACTGTGAACCCGTTTCACAAACCACATCTCTATGTCAACATTTCTCAACTATGAACCCGTTTCACAAACCACATCTCTATGTAAACATTTCCATATGAACCCGTTTCACAAACCACTCTCTATGTCAACATTTCTCTATGAACCCGTTTCACAAACCACATCTCTATGTCAACATTTCCTATGAACCCGTTTCAATAAACCACATCTCGTATGTCAACATTTCTCATTGAACCCGTTTCACAAACCACATCTCTATGTCAACATTTCTCAGTGAACCCATTTCACAAACCACATCTCTATGTCAACATTTCTCTATGAACCCGTTTCACAAACCACATCTCTATGTCAACATTTCTCATATGAACCCGTTTCACAAACCACATCTCTATGTCAACATTTCTCATATGAACCCGTTTCACCAAACCACACCCTATGTCAACATTTCCCCTGTGAACCGTTTCAACAAACCAATCTCTATGTCAACATTTCCCTATGAACCCGTTTCACAAACCACATCTCTATGTCAACATTTCTCATATGAACCCATTTCACAAACCACATCTCTATGTCAACATTTCCCATATGAACCCGTTTCACAAACCACATCTCGTATGTCAACATTTCTCTATGAACCCGTTTCACAAACCACATCTCTATGTCAACATTTCTCATATGACCCATTTCACAAACCACATCTCGATGTCAACATTTCTCATGAACCCGTTTCACAAACCAAAATCTCTATGTCAACATTTCTCATGAACCCGTTTCACAAACCACATCTCTATGTCAACATTTCTCATATGAACCCGTTTCACAAACCACATCTCTATGTCAACATTTCCTTTTGACCCGTTTCACAAACCACATCTCTATGTCAACATTTCCCATATGAACCCGTTTCACAAACCACATCTCGATGTCAACATTTCCCTATGAACCCATTTCACAAACCACATCTCTATGTCAACATTTCTCATATGAACCCATTTCACAAACCACATCTCTATGTCAACATTTCTCTATGAACCCGTTTCGAAACCACATCTCTATGTCAACATTTCTCATATGAACCCGTTTCACAAACCACATCTCGATGTCAACATTTCCCCTATGAACCCGTTTCACAAACCACATCTCTAGGTCATCATTTCCCTGTGAACCCGTTTCAGCAAACCACACCTCTATGTCAACATTTCCATATGAACCCATTTCACAAACCACATCTCTATGTCAACATTTCTCATATGAACCCGTTTCACAAACCACATCTCTATGTCAACATTTCCCTATGAACCCGTTTCACAAACAACACTCTATGTCAACATTTCCCTATGAACCCGTTTCACAAACCACTCTCTAGGTCAACATTTCCCCTTGAACCCATTTCACAAACCACATCTCTATGTCAACATTTCCACTATGAACCCGTTTCACAAACCACATCTCTATGTCAACATTTCTCATATGAACCCAGTTTCACAAACCACATCTCTATGTCAACATTTCTCATATGAACCCGTTTCACAAAACCACATCTCTATGTCAACATTTCTCATATGAACCCGTTTCACAAACCACATCTCTATGTCAACATTTCTCATATGAACCCATTTCACAAACCACATCTCTATGTCAACATTTCTCATATGAACCCGTTTCACAAACCACATCTCTATGTCCACATTTCCACTATGAACCCATTTCACAAACCACATCTCTATGTCAACATTTCCATATGAACCCATTTCACAAACCACATCTCTATGTCAACATTTCTCTATGAACCCATTTCACAAACCACATCTCTATGTCAACATTTCTCATATGAACCCGTTTCACAAACCACATCTCTATGTCAACATTTCTCATATGAACCCGTTTCACAAACCACATCTCTATGTCAACATTTCCTTGAACCCATTTCACAAACCACACTCTATGTCAACATTTCTCTTATGAACCATTTCACAAACCACATCTCTATGTCAACATTTCTCATATGAACCCGTTTCACAAACCACATCTCTATGTCAACATTTCCATATGAACCCGTTTCACAAACCACATCCTCTATGTCAACATTTCTCATATCAACCGTTTCACAAACCACATCTCTATGTCAACATTTCTCATATGAACCCGTTTCCAACACATTCTATGTCAACATTTTCATATGAACCCGTTTCACAAACCAACCTCTATGTCAACATTTCCCCTGTGAACCCGTTTCACAAACCACATCTCGATGTCAACATTTCCCCTATGAACCCGTTTCACAAACCACATCTCTATGTCAAACATTTCCACTGTGAACCCGTTTCACAAACAACATCTCTATGTCAACATTTCCTGTGAACCCGTTTCACAAACCACATCTCTATGTCAACATTTCCCTTATGAACCCGTTTCACAAACCACATCTCTATGTCAACATTTCTCATATGAACCCGTTTCACAAACCACATTCTATTCAACATTTCTCATTGAACCCGTTATCACAAACCACATCTCTATGTCAACATTTCCTATGAACCCGTTTCACAAACCACATCTCTATGTCAACATTTCTCATATGAACCCGTTTCACAAACCACATCTCTATGTCAACATTTCTCATATGAACCCGTTTCACAAACCACATCTTATGTCAACATTTCTCATATGAACCCGTTTCACAAACCAATCTCTGTCAACATTTTCTATAACCCGTTTACAAACCAACCTATTCAACATTTCTCTATGAACCCGTTTCACAAACCAATCTCTATGTCACATTTCCTATGAACCCGTTTCACAAACCACATCTCTATGTCAACATTTTATATGAACCCGTTTCACAAACCACATCTCTATGTCAACATTTCTCATATGAACCCGTTTCACAAACCACATCTCATGTCAACATTTCCTATGAACCGTTTCACAAACACACTCTATGTCAACATTTCTCATATGAACCCATTTCACAAACCACATCTCTAGTCAACATTTCTCATATGAACCCTTTCACAAACCACATCTCTATGTCAACATTTCTCATATGAACCCGTTTCACAAACCACATCTCTATGTCAACATTTCCATTGAACCCTTTCACAAACCACATCTCTATGTCAACATTTCTCATATGAACCCGTTTCACAAACCACATCTCTATGTCAACATTTCCCCTTGAACCCTTTCACAAACCACACTCATGTCAACATTTCCTTGAACCCGTTTCACAAACCACATCTCTATGTCAACATTTCTCATATGAACCCTTTCACAAACCACATCTCTATGTCAACATTTTCATATGAACCCGTTTCACAAACAATCTCTATGTCAACATTTTTCATATGAACCCGTTTCAAAACCACATCTCTATGTCAACATTTCCTATGAACCCTTTCACAACCATCTCTTGTCACATTTCTTTGACCGTTTCACAAACACCTCTTGTCAACATTTCCATATGAACCGTTAACAAACACATCCAATGTCAACATTTCCATAAACCATTTCACAACACATCCTATGTCAAATTTCTATGAACCCTTTCACAAACAAACCTCATGTCAACATTCTCATATGAACCCGTTTCACAAACCACATCTCTATGTCAACATTTCCATATGAACCCGTTTCACAAACCACATCTCTATGTCAACATTTCATTGAACCCGTTTCACAAACCACATCTCTATGTCAACATTTCTCATATGAACCCGTTTCACAAACCACATCTCTATGTCAACATTTCTCATATGAACCCGTTTCACAAACCACATCTCTATGTCAACATTTCTCATATGAACCCGTTTCACAAACCACATCTCTATGTCAACATTTCTCATATGAACCCTTTCACAAACCACATCTCTATGTCAACATTTCTCATATGAACCCGTTTCCAAACCACATCTCTATGTCAACATTTCTCATATGAACCCTTTCACAAACCACATCTCTATGTCAACATTTCCATATGAACCCGTTTCACAAACCACATCTCTATTCAACATTTCCCTGTAACCCATTTCACAAACACATCTCTATGTCAACATTTCTCATATGAACCCGTTTCACAAACCACATCTCTATGTCAACATTTCCATTGAACCCATTCACAACCACATCTCTATGTCAACATTTCTCATATGAACCCTTTCACAAACCACATCTCTATGTCAACATTTCTCTATGAACCCGTTTCACAAACCACATCTCTATGTCAACATTTCCCTATGAACCCTTTCACAAACCACATCTCTATGTCAACATTTCTCCTATGAACCCGTTTCACAACCACATCTCTATGTCAACATTTCTCATATGAACCCTTTCACAAACCACATCTCTATGTCAACATTTCTCATAGAACCCGTTTCACAAACCACATCTCTATGTCAACATTCCCTATGAACCCTTTCACAAACCACACCTCTATGTCAACATTTCCCTGTGAACCCGTTTCACAAACCACATCTCTATGTCAACATTTCCCTATGAACCCTTTCACAAACCACACTCTATGTCAACATTTCCACTATGAACCCGTTTCACAAACCACTCTCTATGTCAACATTTCCATATGAACCCGTTTCACAAACCACATCTCTATGTCAACATTTCTCATATGAACCCGTTTCAAAACCACATCTCATGTCAACATTTCCTATGAACCCGTTTCACAAACCACATCTCTATGTCAACATTTCCCGTGAACCCTTCACAAACCACATCTCTATGTCAACATTTCCCTATGAACCCGTTTCACAAACCACATCTCTATGTCAACATTCCATATGAACCCTTTCACAAACACATCTCTATGTCAACATTTCTCATATGAACCCGTTTCACAAACACACCTATGTCAACATTCCTTGAACCCGTTTCACAAACCAACTCTATTCAACATTTCCTATGAACCTTCACAAACACATCTCATCACATTTCTCATTGAACCCTTTCACAACCACATCTCTAGTCAACATTTCCTATGAACCCGTTTCACAAACCACATCTCATGTCAACATTTCTCATATGAACCTTTCACAAACCACATCTCTATGTCAACATTTCTCATATGAACCCATTCACAAACCACATCTCATGTCAACATTTCCATATGAACCCTTTCACAAACCAATCTCTATGTCAACATTTCTCATATAACCCTTTCACAAACCACATCTCTATGTCAACATTTCTCATATGAACCCTTTCACAAACCACACTCATGTCAACATTTCCTTGAACCCGTTTCACAAACCAATCTCTATGTCAACATTTCCCTATGAACCCTTTCACAACCACATCTCATGTCAACATTTCCTATGAACCCTTTCACAAACCACATCTCTATGTCAACATTTCTCATATGAACCCTTTCACAAACCACATCTCTATGTCAACATTTCTCATATGAACCCGTTTCCAAACCACATCTCTATGTCAACATTTCTCATATGAACCCGTTTCACAAACCACACTCATGTCAACATTTCCTATGACCTTTCACAAACCACATCTCTAGTCAACATTTCCTTGAACCCGTTTCCAAACCACACTCTATGTCAACATTTCCATATGAACCCTTCACAAACCACATCTCTATGTCAACATTTCTCATATAACCGTTTCACAAACCACATCTCTATGTCAACATTTCCCCTATGACCCGTTTCACAAACACACTCTATGTCAACATTTCCATGAACCTTTCACAAACCACTCTCTAGTCACATTCCCTGTGAACCTTCACAAACCACATCTCATGTCAACATTTCCCTATGAACCCGTTTCACAAACCACATCTCTATGTCAACATTTCCATTGAACCCTTTCACAAACACATCTCTATGTCAACATTTCTCATATGAACCGTTTCACAACCACATCTCATGTCAACATTTCCTATGAACCCGTTTCACAAACCACATCTCTATGTCAACATTCCTATAACCCTTTCACAAACCACATTCTATTCAACATTCATTGAACCCGTTTCACAAACACATCTCTATGTCACATTTCCATATGAACCCTTTCACAAACCACATCTCTATGTCAACATTTCCACTATGAACCCTTTCACAAACCACATCTCTATGTCAACATTTCCATATGAACCCTTTCACAAACCACATCTCTATGTCAACATTTCCTATGAACCCGTTTCACAAACCACATCTCTATGTCAACATTTCTCTAGAACCCTTTCACAAACCACATCTCTAGTCAACATTTCTCATATGAACCCTTTCACAAACCCACCTCTATGTCAACATTCTCTATGAACCTTCACAACCCATCTCTATGTCAACATTTCCTATGAACCCGTTTCACAAACCACATCTTATGTCAACATTTCTCAATGAACCCGTTTCACAAACCACACTCATGTCAACATTTCCCCTATAACCGTTTCACAAACCACACTCTATGTCAACATTTCCTTGAACCCTTCACAAACCACATTCTATGTCAACATTTCTCATATGAACCCGTTTCACAAACCAACCTCTATGTCAACATTTCCTTGAACCCTTCACAAACCACATCTCATGTCAACATTTCCCTTGAACCCGTTTCACAAAACCACATCTCTATGTCAACATTTCACTTGAACCCGTTTCACAAACAATCTCTATGTCAACATTTCCTTGAACCCGTTTCACAAACCACACTCCATGTCAACATTTCCCTATGAACCCGTTTCACAAACCACATCTTATGTCAACATTTCCTATGAACCCTTTCACAAACCACATTCTATCAACATTTCCCTTGACCCGTTCACAAACCACACTCTATGTCAACATTTCCTATGAACCCTTTCACAAACCACATCTCTATGTCAACATTTCTCTATGAACCCGTTCACAACCACATCTCTATGTCAACATTTCTCATATGAACCCGTTCACAAACCACACTCTATGTCAACATTCCTATGAACCCGTTTCAAAACCACATCTCTATGTCAACATTCCCTATGAACCCGTTCACAAACCAATCTATCTCAACATTTCTCATATGACCCGTTTCACAAACCACACTCTATGTCAACATTCTCATATGACCCGTTTCACAACCACATTCATGTCAACATTTCTCATATGAACCCTTTCACAACCACATCTCTATGTCAACATTTCTCATATGAACCCGTTTCACAAACACACCTCTATGTCACATTTCCCTATGAACCCGTTCACAACACACTCTGTCAACATTTCCTATGAACCATTCACAAACACATCTCTAGTCAACATTTCTCATATGAACCCATTTCACAAACCAACCTCTATGCAACATTTCTCATATGAACCCGTTTCAAAACCACATCTCTATGTCAACATTCCTTGAAACCCTTTCACAAACCACATCTTATGTCAACATTTCTCATATGAACCCGTTTCACAAACCACACTCTATGTCAACATTTCCCCTATGAACCCGTTTCACAAACCACACTCTATGTCAACATTTCCCTGTGAACCCGTTTCACAAACCACATCTCTATGTCAACATCTCTCATATGAACCCGTTTCACAAACCACATCTCTATGTCAACATTTCTCATATGAACCCGTTTCAGAAACCACATTTCTATGTCAACATTTCTCATATGAACCCGTTTCACAAACCACATCTCTATGTCAACATTTCTCATATGAACCCGTTTCACAAACCACACCTCTATGTCAACATTTCCCCTATGAACCCGTTTCACAAACCACATCTCTATGTCAACATTTCTCATATGAACCCATTTCACAAACCACATCTCTACGTCAACATTTCTCATATGAACCCATTTCACAAACCACACCTCTATGTCAACATTTCTCATATGAACCCGTTTCACAAACCACATCTCTATGTCAACATTTCCCCTGTGAACCCATTTCACAAACCACATCTTTATGTCAACATTTCTCATATGAACCCGTTTCACAAACCACATCTCGATGTCAACATTTCCCCTATGAACCCGTTTCACAAACCACACCTCTATGTCAACATTTCCCTGTGAACCCGTTTCACAAACCACATCTCTATGTCAACATTTCTCATATGAACCCGTTTCACAAACCACATCTCTATGTCAACATTTCTCATATGAACCCGTTTCACAAACCACATCTCTATGTCAACATTTCTCATATGAACCCGTTTCACAAACCACATCTCTATGTCAACATTTCTCATATGAACCCGTTTCACAAACCACATCTCTATGTCAACATTTCTCATATGAACCCGTTTCACAAACCACACCTCTATGTCAACATTTCCCCTATGAACCCGTTTCACAAACCACATCTCTATGTCAACATTTCTCATATGAACCCATTTCACAAACCACATCTCTACGTCAACATTTCTCATATGAACCCATTTAACAAACCACACCTCTATGTCAACATTTCTCATATGAACCCGTTTCACAAACCACATCTCTATGTCAACATTTCCCCTGTGAACCCATTTCACAAACCACATCTCTATGTCAACATTTCTCATATGAACCCGTTTCACAAATCACATCTCTATGTCAACATTTCCCCTGTGAACCCGTTTCACAAACCACATCTCTATGTCAACATTTCCCCTGTGAACCCGTTTCACAAACCACATCTCTATGTCAACATTTCCCCTATGAACCCGTTTCACAAACCACATCTCTATGTCAACATTTCTCATATGAACCCATTTCACAAACCACATCTCTATGTCAACATTTCTCATATGAACCCATTTCACAAACCACACCTCTATGTCAACATTTCCCCTGTGAACCCGTTTCACAAACCACATCTCTATGTCAACATTTCAACTATGAACCCGTTTCACAAACCACATCTCTATGTCAACATTTCTCATATGAACCCGTTTCACAAACCACATCTCTATGTCAACATTTCCACTATGAACCCGTTTCACAAACCACATCTCTATGTCAACATTTCTCATATGAACCCATTTCACAAACCACATCTCTATGTCAACATTTCCCCTATGAACCCGTTTCACAAACCACATCTCTATGTCAACATTTCTCATATGAACCCATTTCACAAACCACACCTCTATGTCAACATTTTCCCTGTGAACCCATTTCACAAACCACATCTCTATGTCAACATTTCTCATATGAACCCGTTTCACAAACCACATCTCTATGTCAACATTTCTCATATGAACCCGTTTCACAAACCACATCTCTATGTCAACATTTCTCATATGAACCCGTTTCACAAACCACATCTCTATATCAACATTTCCCCTATGAACCCGTTTCACAAGCCACATTTCTATGTCAACATTTCTCATATGAACCCGTTTCACAACCCACATCTCTATGGCAACATTTCTCATATGAACCCATTTCACAAACCACATCTCTATGTCAACATTTCCCCTATGAACCCGTTTCACAAACCACATCTCTATGTCAACATTTCTCATATGAACCCGTTTCACAAACCACATCTCTATGTCAACATTTCCCCTATGAACCCGTTTCACAAACCACATCTCTATGTCAACATTTCTCATATGAACCCGTTTCACAAACCACATCTCTATGTCAACATTTCTCATATGAACCCATTTCACAAACCACATCTCTATGTCAACATTTCTCATATGAACCCGTTTCACAAACCACATCTCTATGTCAACATTTCTCATATGAACCCGTTTCACAAACCACATCTCTATGTCAACATTTCCCCTATGAACCCGTTTCACAAACCACATCTCTAGGTCATCATTCCCCTGTGAACCCGTTTCACAAACCACATCGCTTGTCTGGAAATTTGGGAAACATCGTCTAGAGAATGAGACATTTATTTAGTTTCTGTGTACCCTGAACAATGTCTCAATCAAATGGGTGACACTTGACTGCGTGGTTCCAAACTTCAACGCGGGCTGCATGGTTCTGCTGATGGTGCTATGGACTCGAGATCAGATACCTTCTGTTCAGTGCAACCCTGTCCACCAAGCATTATGCTCCAATCTTTCTGCTGGTGGCGACAGCTCAGTAGATGTCTATTCTATAGGTCCCGGTCCACACACCTCACCTCTTCAAAACTTTGCCAGCACAGAGTTTTGTGCAGGCTCAAGGCGTCTGCCAGATCCTCACCGGCAGATTTGGGTGGAGAGCATATAGACTTGGCTGAGTGCAATGAATCTTTCTGGAACCATTTCCGAACTCCAAATTCCGAACTTTGGCATGAACCTATCGCTCGGTCAACACTATGTAAGAGCAGATCGGAGCTGAGAAATGCCAAAATGCCACAATGACTGGAATCGATGAGGATTCGAACCCGTAACTTTTCAATCGTCACTTTGCCGTGCTGATCACAACGCCAAGGCGACTCCCTCTGCCCCACCCCTAGTCCCACCCGCCACCCCACCCCAAGCTTCCTTCTAACTGTGGTAACTTTGTTGTGATCTTTTAAGTTTGATGAACCCTGCCCCCATCCCCTTCCTCTTCTTACCACCACCGCCACCGCCCCCTCACTCACCCACCACCAACGCGTCCTTCCTTTCCATCTCAGAATAACCTCCCCACACCCCTATAATTACTCTAATGACTTGACTGCAAGTCCAGTCACAATCTGCTAATCCTCCTCCCCTCCTTTATGCCCCCCCCCCCGACCACCCTCCCCTACTACCCACTCCACCCACCCTTTTCTCCCAGTCCATACCTCCCCTTCTCCCACCCACCTGTCGAGAGTAACCCACAGTGCTAATCCATCAACCGTCGTTGTTCATCCTCCCTCCCCACTCTCCCTTCCATTCTTTTAGTCATGACCCCCTCCCCCGACACCCTACACACCCATCCGGCCCCTTCTCGAGGTCACTGCTTTTACTTCCTCCTCACTCACACTCCTGTCTGTCTGCTGTCTGTCTCTCTCTCTCTCTTCTCTTTCTCTCTCTGTCTTTCTTCTCTCTTTGTCTCTGTCTTCTCTGTCTTTTCAGTCCTCTGTTCTCTGTCTCTCTCTCTCTTTCTTTTCTCTCTCTTTTCTCTGTCTTCTTTGTCTTTGAGTCTCTCTGTCTCTGTCTCTTTCTATCTCTTTCTCTCTTTCTCTCTCTCTTTGTCTCTGTCTTCTCTGTCTTTGAGTCTCTCTGTCTCTGTCTGTCTGTCTCTCTCTCTCTCTCTCTCTCCTCTCTCTCTCTCTCTCTTTCTCCACCTCCTCCCTCTGTGTGTGTGTGTGTCTCTCTCCTCTTTCTCTCTCTCTCTCTATCGCTGTATCTCTCTCGCTCAATCTCTCTCTCACTCCGCTCTCTCTGTCACTCTCGCTCTCTCTCTCTCTCTCTCACTCACTCACTCACCCCTCTCTCTCTCTCTCTCTCTTTCTTTCTCTCTTTCTCTATCTCTCTTGCTCTCTTTCTCTTGACCAGTGTTACCTGATGCGTCTGTTCCTGAGTAAAAATGCGTTTTTTAATATTCAAGTGTTTCTCTCATTTTTGTTTTGTCTGTTTGTTTTTAGCTCTTTTGCAGTCTCCTGTTTGCTGTTGTTTTGATACAAATGGAGCGGCAGCAGCAGATAACCAAGTTGGCCTGTGTGTTTATGTCTTTAGCGTCGGAAAATAAAAGTTTCGTTTCGTTTGTTCATTTTATATCTGTCTTCCTCTGCTCTCTTCTCCACCTCCTCCTCTCTGTCTTTCTGTCTTACCACCCCCGTCCTCTTCTGTCTGTCTGTCATTCCATCTCTCTCTCTCTCTCTCTCTCTCTCTCTCTTTGTATATCTTCTCTGTCTCTCTGTCTCTGTCTATCTCTCTCTGTCTCTCTGTCTCTGTCTGTCTCTCTCTCTGTATATCTCTCTGTCTCTGTCTTTCTGGTCTATCTCTGTCTTTCTGTCTCTGCCCTCTGTCCTCTCTCTCTCTCTCGCTACCTTTGTGTCTCTCTTCTTCCCCCCCCCCCCCTCTCTCTCTCTCTCTCTCTCTGTCTCTCTCTCTCAGTGCCCCCTTTTGGTCCCAAAGTCCCCAATCTCACACTGTATCCACTCTCCGTGCAAAGACTCCGTCTGTCTCACCCCCTCGCTTTGTCTTTGTCAACTTGCTTTGTTTCTGAACATTTTGTTACAACACTGTCCTGAAGGTCGACCACTCGTGATACGTTATGAATTGCTTTGGGTGTTGTTTTCCGTGTTGTTTTTGGTTTATGAGTATAAAAAATGGGAAGGAAAATATATGTGGCCTTCGGTATGACAGAGCTGATTTAAACCGTCTGACTCCCTCACCCTCTTCACCAGCTGCACAAACGTTTTTCACTAGGGTGAAGGAGAGAAAGCGGTTAAGTTTCTGCTTAATATCTTGGTTGATGATGCAGGATGTTGGTGGATAAAGCGAGAGAGTAAAAGGGTTAAAAGTTGGTAGATAGGATGAGGGAGTAAAAAGGGTTAAGTTTCTGGTTAGCTGCCGTGGCTGATGATGCAGGAAGTTGGTAGATGGGGTGAGGGAGTAAAAGGGTTAATCTTCTGCCTTTGTTATCATGGTCGATAGTGGAGGAAGGTGTTGGATATGACTTGGGTGTAAACGGGTTAAGTTTCTGCTTTGCTGTCATCGTTGACAATACAGGAAGGTTGTGGACAGAGTGAGGGAGTGAAAGGGTTAACTTTCTGGTTCGCTATCATAACTAATAATGCATGCAGGGAGTTGTTAGGTAAAGTGAAGGAGTAAAAGGGTTAAGTTTCTGCTTTCCTATCATGACTTGTAATGATAGTAGGTGGTGGACAGGCGAGGAGAAAAAGGTTAACCAATGTTTGTTTCAGAAATCTGTATTTTTAAACACAGAAATGAGCAATTATGATTATGGAGTTCTGGCACACACCTGGCACCAAGCATGTATTCTATGTATTTGTTTTTCCTGTTATTGAATGATCTATTTACTCGCTCATTTATTTTTTCATTCATTTTAATATTTCAGTCAACTACGGTCGAAAATTTCAAGCATGGTGTGACACATCAGTGGAAGGGCATGAGATATCAACGCAGATATGTTGTTTGTAAAAGCAATGTGTAATTGCTACAGTTTGACAGAAAAATGCTTGGATATTAAAACTTGACTAAACTAAACTGGACTGAACTGAACTAAACTAAACTAAACTAAACTAAACTAAACTAAACTAAACTAAACTAAACTAAACAAACTAAACTAAACTAAACTAAACTAAACAACTAAACTAAACTAAACTAAACTAAACTAAACCAAACAAACCAAACTAAACCAGCCTAACAAACAAACTAACTAAATGACTAAACAACTAACTAAACTAAACTAAACTGGACTAAACTAAACTAAACTAAACTAAACTAAACTGGACTAAATGGACTAACTAAACTACAACTAAACTAAACTAAACTGACAACTAAACTAAACTAAATAAATAAACAAACTAAACTAAACTAACTAACTAACTATACTACTAGTAACTGACGTAACTCTATAACTAACTAAACTGACTACTCTACTCTGGACTAAACAAACTAAACAAACTAAACAACTAAACTAAACAAACACAGTAAAAAGAACAATCTAATTATATGCTAGGACTCACCGTGTCTCTTCTGCTTCTCCGTCCACACACACCACACACACACACACACACACACACACACACACCAACAACAACACAACACTAACAACAACACACCCACACACACCACACACACACCACACACACACACACACACACACACACACACACGACACACACACACACACACACAATTCTCTTTCTCTCTCTTCTGTCTGTCTATCTGTCTGTGTCTCTCTCTCTCTCTCTCTCTCTCTCTCACACACACACACACCACACGCACCCCCCGCACCACACACACACACACACACAACCACACACACACCACACACACACACACATCACACACCACCCTCGCTCTGAGGACAAAGAAGACTTTGCGGTGTAGAGTTCATTGCTACTGACCTCTCAGGAAAAGACTCTCCATGACTTGTGGGACTTGGAGACTTGGGGCCGTTTAGGGAGATCATAGACGTGAATACTAACGTAGACTGGCAAATCAGCCAAGCTTTATAGCAGCCGCTGTGGTACAGTGGTTTTAATGCAACGGACTACCGACTGAAAGGCTGTGGGTTCGAATCTCCATTAGTCCTGCTAGTATCACTGTGGGATTTTTCAGCCCCAGCCGACTCCCATTCGGCGTTGAGTCTGCTATGGGCTCATTGGGAAGACTGGGACCACACAGTCGAGTCTCATCCACTTTACGGACGCGTCATCGAGGGTGTTACTCAAATCTCCTGACCAACACTGCAGGTGTCTGTGTCTCTCAGGCCTGGTTGACACCAGGATACTTATGATAGCAATCATAGAGCACAGCTTTGTCATGTATTCTCAGTCCTAGAGGGAACTCCATTGCGTCATACTTATCATTCTTACAGTTTTCTTCATCACAACATTGTCTAGCATCTGATGCCATCGAGATGTCGTTGAAAATGAGACCAGGAAAGAAAAGGGGAAAAAACCTCAGTGAACCTCGGTATATGACAGCCTTAGCGTCGATGTCTCCTTGTTATGTCGGATTGATGCCTTTGAGCCTTGAAATAACAGTGAGACAAGTTTAAGACTATTGTTTGGTAAATAACACTGCGTGTAGTGGCAATAATTGCTCCTGTTTGTATTCTTTCCCGGCCATCAAGTCTCCTTCGATTTCTGTTTCAGTCTTAGGCATTAGCTTAGTGGTCAACTTTCTTCTCTGTTGCCTCATCCTCTGCGTCGTGTCTGTCACTTCTCGTATGCCGTTCATGGAGGTAATCGTGATCATGTGGTGGACTTTATTTCGGATTGAGACTGCGTGACAATGTTCTACTCTACGCTTATTTCGTGATGTATCTTTGAGTCAACGAGGCCTGAAAGTTAGAACTATCTGCGGTGTTGGTCATGAAATTTGAGCAGACTTACTGGTGCATCCATAAAGAGATGGAGATTCGACTGTGAAGTTGCAGTTTTCCCAGTCAGTCCTTACTGTGGTCAAATCCACGCAGAAGCCGGCTGCGGTCTACAGTCCCGTAACGACTGGGTTTTGAACCTTTAACATCGCAGTTACAAGTCTGTTGCCGCTTTGCTACAACGATCGATCATCGTAAACTTCTTCATTCAGTCGATCGCTAATCATTTTATATTTAATATGTTTATCTGCGTGGATGTTTGTTTGTTTGTTCGTTTGTTTGTTTCTTTTGTTCGTGTGCTTGTTTTTCTTAATAACAAAAATTTGCCACAAAGTTCAGCAGAAGCAAGTTGAATGCACACCAACATTATTTAATTCCGTATGGCCGCGAGTCAGGTACATCACGATCCGTCCCAGTTTCCATACGTCCCAGGTGCGAGGGATCAAATTTTAGAGCAAAAAGTAGATACACCGTGTTACACGAAAAACAGTACGTGTCCTGTTTGAGATGGTCGCATCATGATAAAGACAAAGGTGGTCCAACGGAAATTGTGTACCTGGGACGTGTCGAACTTGGGACGTATCGTACATGGGACGTATTGAACCTGTCCGTACGAAACGCCCCTCCCCCAACCCCTCCCGCGAGTACCTTGACATAGTGAGGCCATGATACCACACATAGTGTGACAACGCTAGCTGCCAGTATCCCTCTGTCCATGTCTAGGGTGAGACTGACCATCACTACATTCTACATGCTGGCTAATAACTGATTTCAGGGCTATCTTTATAATCTGGTCGAGAGAGAGAGAGAGAGAGGAAGAGAGAGAATGTGTGTGTGTGTGTATGTGTGTATGTATGTGTGTATGTGTATGTTTGTGTATGCGTGTGTGTATTGTGTGTGTATGTTTTTGTGTGTATTATTAATTCTGTCTGCATGTCTATCTCTCTTTCTCTGTGTATATGTCATCCCCCCCCCCCCGGCATATAATCACACACACACAGCACACAAACACATTCCAATCTGTATATGTACGTTTATATATGTATATTGTATTCACGGTTTTACTTCTTTTTTAATATCCTTTTGTTGTAGTTGTAGTCACTGCTGTTGTTATTGCTCTTGCTTACTTTGATTCCGTTTGAATTCTTTTGTGATAATCTGTTTTCTGCTGTTTTAATACCATTAGATGAGCAACGGCAAATATGTAAATTGGCTGTCTGCTGATATTTACACCCTCTCTCTCTCTCCTCTCCCTCTCCCTCCCTCCCCCCTCCCTCTCTCCTCCCTCTCTCCTCTCTCTCTCTCTCTCTCTCTCTCTCTCTCTCTCTCTCTCTCTCTCTCTCTCTCTCTCTCTCTCTGGCAGCGAGTGTCCTTGGTGCAGGCTTTCGAATTCCGTTTGGTTCGACTTGACAGAACGGGTAATTATCCTGCCTATCCCCTTCTCTCTCTACTCTCTCCATCCTTCAATTTAAACACACCCTACCCTCTATCCAGACACGCACACAGGCGCGCGCGCACGATCTTTTTCTCTCTTTTCTGTCTGTCTGTCCTGTCTCTCTCTTCTCTCTCTCTCTTCTCTTCTCTCTCTCTCTGTCTCTCTCTCTTTCTCTTCTCTCTGTCTGTCTCTGTCGCTCTGTCTGTCCGTCTCTCTCTCTCTCTCTCTCCTCTCTCTCTCTCTCTCCTCGCTCGCTCGCTCTGTCTCTGTCTGTCTCTCATTCTCTCTTCTCTCTCTGTATAATCTACTCTTTCCTCTGCTTTCCCTCCCCTCACTCTATCTGTCTCTGGCTCTCTCTCTCTCTCTCTCTGTCTCTCTCTGTCTCTCTCTTCTCCCCTCTCTTTTGTTCTCTCTCACACACACATACACACACCACCACACACCACACCACAACACATACACACACACACACTTTTTGTTCCTTTTGTTTCACGTGGTGCACGTAGGCTTATAGCTTGAAATTATAAAAGTCATTCATTGTGTATGTCAATTTGGTACGTGTTTATGCGTGCGTGCATTTGTGTGTAAATTATGATTATATTTGTATTTTGCATTACCATAATATCCTTTAATACTGAGGGATGGACGTAAAAAAGCCGTAATGTATTAAATCTCTTTTCCTAAATAAAAAAGGGAGAAAAGATTTGCTCGTTCTTTCGTTTGACTCTCTCTCTCTCTCTCTCTCTCTCTCTCTCTCTCTCTCTCTCCTCTCTCTCTCTCTCTCTCTCTCTCGTCTCTCTCTCTCTCTTTCTCTGTCTCTCTCTCTCTCTCCTCTTGTCTCTTTCTCGTCTGTCTCTCTCTTGTCTCTCTCTCTCTTCTTCTCTCTCTTTCTTTTCTTCTCTCCTCTCTCTTTCTTTTCTCTTCCTCTCTCTTCTTTTTTCTCTCTTTCTTTTTCTCTCTCTCTCTCTCTCTCTCTTCTCTCTTTTTCTCTCTCTTGTCTTTCCCTCTCTCTCTTAATTAATTCTTAATGATATTGAAACTGCGCTTGCAGTAGTATTGTATACTCATTTCTTTGACTATCTAGCTATTGTACTTTATACCATTGTCATTTTACACTAATTTCTTTCATTGCATAGCTATTGTATTCTCTACCACTTTCACTGACTATCTTTACGGGAGGTTGGCAGACTTTTTGGCAGAGCCATAAACTCACGATTTCATGCTCGTGTTCAATCCCAACCAACAACGTATGCGTTGGCATCATCATGCTGCCCGTCCATTCTCATGCTTCAATCATTCTGGTATAGATCTGTCAGTTTTCCATAGATCCCCCCCCCCCCTACCTCCCTCTTCTCATCATTTCAAGACATTGCCAGCGCATAGTTCATTTTTTGTGTGTGTGCAGGATTAAGGAGATTGTGAGATACCTCCTGGCAGATTTGGATGGAGTGCGTATGGAACTCTGATGGCGATGGATCCCGATGAACAAACTACGCTTGTTATCTTGCGACTGTATTTTTACTACTTTTAATGAAATTTCTGAGAAAATGCTTTTCGCGTATCTTCTTTTGAAAAAAGTACTTGTTTTAGACACCATTTTGATCCGTGTGACCTTGACCTTAGTGTCTAATCTTTTCAGTGTCTCACCTTTATTTTTGAAGGTGCATATTGAATGCTTTTTTCAGTCTCCTATTAAAAAAGTGTGGGTGCTTGCGGTTTCACGACTGGTCAATAATCCACAACTTTATACATGTAATTAGCAGTTTAATAAAGATTTATTCATTAAGAGCTCACAATTTTTTGTTACAGACATAGAGACGCGCGCGCCACACACACACAACACACACACCACCGCGCCGCGTCGCCACACACACACACTCGCACACACACACATACGCACACTTGCACGCACGCACACATACACGCGTGCACACACACACACACACACACACACAAAACACACTCTCTCGCACATAGATACATATACACGCACATGCACAAACCCAAACTTTTTGGATAGAAGATTGAAAAAAGCAATCAGTAATGCACCTTCCAAAATAAAGACTGTTATGTATCAGCGTCTCACCTTTGTCACTTGTCTGTCAGCCTGTCCACTGTCTGTTCCGTGTGTTTGTCTGGAAAGCACGGTGTGAAACCTCGCCAAAGACTCGGGTTTTACAGGTTTCAGCAAGTGGTGCTTTCCACATTTATACATAAAAGCGGGTTTTCCCGCCAATGTCTTTGTGTTTAATCTCAATTTGAAATGTACTGATAGTGATTTTATTTATCATTGTTGATCATTTTATTTTTACTGTTGTTTAGACTCTGGTCGCGACGGAGCTGCAGTTACAAAAAAGAAAAAATTAATCTGTTTACACTTTCTATCTAATCACTCGCCTTTTCACTCTGCCCAGGTTGTACTGTTTTTGAGCTCTGAGTTTGTTCAAGAGGGAATCGTCGCGCTTATACAATTCCTTCTGCCAGCAGTTGTTTAACAGAAACCTTGATCCTGATAAAAACAACAACAACAACAACAACAACAACAACTGTGCTCTCGTCCCAAATCTGCCAGTGACTGTTTGGCGGTCTCTTTGAAATGGGAAAACCCATTTGCGCTGGCAAGGATTTGGAAAGGTGTAGAAGGGGGAGCCTATCAGCAATACATTGACACCATCAGAATGAACGGAGTAAACCTTCCATGGTTTTCTTTCTTCATGTTGCAGGTTGGAATTGAACCCGAGACATCTGATCTTGAGTCCATGGTTCCACGAACAGAGCCAGTTAGTATGCATTCAAACTTGTGTCCTGCCAGAGAATGGAACGAGGCATATCCGAATTAGTGCGGATACTGAGCAATCATCGTAACTCGCAATATGTTTGTATTTACTCTCGGTCACTGTCTGTCTCTGTTTCTGTCTGTCTGACTGTCTGTCTGTCTTCTGTCTGTCTTCTCTTCTCTCTCTCTCTCTCTCTCTCTCTCTCTCTC
Organism: Monoplex corrugatus; assembly: GCA_030674185.1. Taxonomy (NCBI): domain Eukaryota; kingdom Metazoa; phylum Mollusca; class Gastropoda; order Littorinimorpha; family Ranellidae; genus Monoplex; species Monoplex corrugatus. Next base: position 37,512,410 of record JAPXFY010000015.1, read on the forward strand.
TCTGTCTCATTCCTTCTCTGTCTCTGTCTGTATGTCCGGTCTCTGTCTCTGTCTGTCACTCTGTCTGTCTCTATCTCTCTGTCTGTCTGCCTGTCTGTCTGTCTGTCTGCTCTCTCTCTCTCTTCTCTCTCTCTCTCTCTCTCTCTCTCTCTCTCTCTCTCTCTCTCTGTCTATGTAGTAAAGCAGGATTATGTGTACAATTATGTATCTCTAATGCGTATGTGTAATGAAATTGCTATACGTGAAATATTTGTGTTGCAGTCATGACATTAATTTATGTAAACTTGTGCATTTCTGGTCTTTTTATTCATACTATTCTTATTGTTATTATTACTACTATTTGATGTAAAGGGTATTTTGATTTAAAAGTGCCTTAAGCGATCAGCTTGGTTTTATATGTCATCATCACCATCACTATCATAAACATTTATCATCACCATTAATATTGTTGTTATTATCGTCATCAGCAGTAGTAGCAGCAGCAACAGCAGTAGTAGTGGTGGTAGTAGTAGTAGAGTGGTAGTAGTAGTAGAAGTAGTAGCAGCAGCAGCTGCAGCAGCAGTAGTACTCTCATATTTTATTTCAGTTTTGGTTAAACAAATGGATTTTGCTAACAGAAGTCATGGAAAGTTGACCAGATACTGATGAATTGTGACACTGAAAATCAATCAGTCAATGAATCTCTCTCTCTCTCTCTCTCTCTCTCTCTCTCTCTCTCTCTCTCTCTCTCTCTCTTTCTTTCTTTCTTTCTCTATCTCTCTCACTCTGTCTCTTTCTCTCTCTCTCTCTCTCTCTCTCTCTCTCTCTCCTCACACACACACACACACACACACACACACACACACACACACACACACACACACTCACTACACACACACACACGTGCACATTCTCTCTTTCTCTTTCCCCTTCACCACCATCACCGTTTTTAACAGAACATTGGCCGTATCCGTGCCGGTCAACTACTGGTCCTTTGACCTCACCCTTGGGTCACGGTGGCCAGGCCATGACCCTGACCTTTGACCCCTGACTGGGCGTGTCCTTTGACGGGTTACTGCCATGAAGGAGACTGCTGGGGAAGGGGGATTAAGGAGAGGTGGTGTGATTGTAGGGGTATGGCGGTTATAGGGAGGGAGGGAGGAGAGGGAGTGGGATGTGTAGTAAACAAGCTGAAATGTTTGGCCCTTTGGTGGACAGACGGATGGACAGTGTTATTGAATAGGTTTTACGGTATTTTTTGTTTGTTTTGGAGTCTCTGTATTGAAGTTGCTTTTTATAGTGTGTTAGTTTGGTAAACTCGAGTTCAGTTTAATACAACCAGACAACACAGGCGCGAATGTTCGGCCAACTGGCCTTTGTCAGGTGTAAGATCACAAACGAACAAACACAAAAATTACAAAAAATAGGAGAAAAAGACTGAAACGTCCCTGCTGCTTCGTCCAGTGTGAGAAAAGGGCTAAACTGACTAAAATGACATCACAATGTGTGGTAAACACGCTAAAATGACACCATAATGTGTGGTAAACAAGTAAAATGTTTAACCCTTTGGTGGACAGATGGGTGGATGGTGTGATGAAATAGGTTTTACGGTATTTTTGGAGTCTCTGTCTTGATTTCGTATTATGATGTCAGTGTAGTCCTTTTGTCACACTGGACGAAGCAGCAGGGAAGTTTCAGTCCTTTTTCTCCTAATATTTGTATTTGGTGTTTGTTCGTTTGTGATCTTACGCTTGACAAAGGCCATTTCGCCGAAAATTTGCGCCTGTCTTGTCTGGTTGTATTAAATACTCGTTCTGATTCTTTTTCCGTGTTTTTGTATTGTTTTGTTTGATTGTTTTTTGTTTGTTTTTCTGGTTCCTGTTTGTTTGAACACAGGCAGTCACACTTGTTTTGGATTTTGGGTTCAGTTGTTTTCTTTCCCTTTTTGTTTAGAGAGCGTGCTGACTGTTTTTGTGGTTCGTGAAGTAAGGATAAAATCAGGCTTTTCACAAAAGTGAAAACAGAATTTAAATATTATTAAAACATTCTCAAACAGAACTGTTTACATGCCTTCCTCAAAAACATGTCTTTAGGCACTTTTTAGGTCCCTATGACCTTGACTTTAAGTCCTTCGAGGTTCCTACGACCTTGACTTTGAGACTATGTCCTTCGAGGTCCCTATGACCTTGGGTTCGACACCAAGTCCTTAGAGTCTCTATGAAAGTGGCTTTGACACCATGTCCTTCGAAGTCCCTATGACCTTGGCTTTGACACCAAGTCCTTCGAGGTCCCTATGACCTTGACTTTGACACCAAGTCATTCGAGGTCCCTATGACCTTGGTTTTGACACCAAGTCCTTTGAGGTTCCTACGACCTTGCTTTGAGACTATGTCCTTCGAGGTCCCTATGACCTTGGCTTTGACACCAAGTCCTTCGAGGTCTCTATGAAAGTGGCTTTGACACCATGTCCTTCGAGGTCCCTATAACCTTGGCTTTGACACCAAGTCCTTCGAGGTCTCTATGACCTTGGCTTTGCCACCATGTCCTTCGAGGTCTCTATGACCTTGGCTTTGACACCAAGTCCTTCGAGGTCTCTATGACCTTGGCTTTTGCCACCAATGTCCTTCGAGGTCCCTATGACTTTGACTTTGACACCAAGTCCTTCGAGGTACCTATGACCTTGGCTTTGACACCAAGTCCTTGAGGTCTCTATAACCTCGGCTTTGACACCAAGTCCTTCGAGGTCCGTATGACCTTGACTTTGACACCAAGTCCTTCAACTTATGCATTCCCAGCTCCTCAACAGTCCATATGTTTTATATATAATATATAGAGAGAGAGAGCAGAGTGACACACACACACACACACACAAACGCACGCACGCTCGTACACACGCACCACGCACACACACCACACTCATACGCGCGCGCGCGCGCGCACACACACACACACACTCTAAACACTCACTCACACAAACACACACACACATATATACACACTACACACACATACACACACACAACACACCACACATACACACACACACACACACCACACATACACACACACAACACACACACACACACACACACACACACACACACACACACACACACACACACACACACGTACGTGTCCTGTTACACCATACACATCCACTGTGAACTAAACATGGTGAGGGGGCACGATGAATGGTGAATCAAAGATCCTCCTTGAAGTGTCTTACCATGTTCATGGAAGCTCTTTGAAAGAAACACGCAGCAATGCAGAGGAACATGGTAGACCAAAGTGATGACCAGTCCCTGAATCACAGGAACTGACAAAGCGGCATTGATATGCTATCAGAATTAATTCGGTTATCACCGACTATGAGTGCACAGCTACACACTGGGAAAAGGGTGATGGGTGAAGGTGAAAATGTCAGAGAAGGAAGAGGGAGGGGGGGGGAGGGGAGGAAAGCGCGGGTGGAGATGGAGAGTCGCATAGTGCAGTATGAAGTTCTTCTGTCCTTGGAAAAGAAAGAAGACTCGAGAAACAGATTTGAGCTTTAACAAGAACAGCATCTGTAGCATCAGTAACCTCAATGATAACAACGAAAACAACAAAAATGAGAATGGTAGAACAGAATAGAATAGAATATGATATTATGTTATAACACAGTACGATACGATACGATACAACATTAACATGATATGATACTGATACGATACAATAATATAATATAATATAATAATAATATAATATAATATAATATAATATAATATAATATAATATAATATAATATAATATAATATAATATAATATAATATAATATAATATAATATAATATATTATATTATAATATAATATAATATATATAATATAATATAATATATATATTATATAATATAATATAATATAATATAATATAATATAATATAATATAATATAATATATAATATAATATAATATAATATAATATAATATATGATACGATAATACGATATGATATGATACAAGCTGGAAGGGCTGCATTACTGACTGGCATCCTGGTCAGATGGCCAAACCACTTGATCTGCTGTTGTGTGATGAAATTTGACAGTGTTCCAGCATCTCCTGGACCTCTTCATTTCTAATTCCTGTCTGTTGTGGTCTTGCCTGTTGATCTTCAAAGACAAATGATTTTACGGGTTTCTCTCAAGTTTTTTTTTAAAGTTCAGTTCTGGCATTGGTAGGTGGGTGAGGGTACAGAGATTTACCGATAATTAATTTTTTATTCACAGGCATACTACATTTGTGTTGTCGGAGTGCTATAGAACATTGCGAGTTGAACTTACACAGATCACCGTCCATACTGAAGCATATGGCAGGTACACAGGTTTGTCTGCAGGATAGTTCTTTTGATAGAGTCGTAGAATAGGATCTGATATCTTGAGTTCTATTGTTATTGAAAATTTTTGTTCAAAACCCAACCGACTGCGTAGAGCCATATCAGGGCTATAACCGTTTCAAAACAACAAATACTTTAACTGGGAAAAAATTGAAAAGAAAATGAAGTGCAAATATCAATGCATTCGCGTACATAATCTAAAGAGATGCCCCTGGCGTTGACCACTCCGTCCAGTTTATCGCACAGGGGATTAAAAACATACCTGAATACACATTTAAACATAACTAAAGACACTAAAACAAATATAAAAACAGACCTGAATTACCTGAAATTGCTTCCGCATGTCTCATTTCCCTAGAGCCAAAAATGCACCCAATACATGTACCCAATTATCAATCCTAAGAGAAAGTACGTAAGACTTTATCGAACGCTTGCAGTTGAATGAACCAGCAAGTCAGAAAATAATAGGAAGAAATGATAGAAAGCAAAGGAACAAGGTCGAAACAAAGAGAGTGATAGAAAAGAGGAAATTTCAATCACAAAGTACTATGCAGAAGGTGGGGAGTACTATTTATACTGAAAGAGCCCCCGGCATGCCCACGGGGGCAGTCTTGAGTTCAACCCCAGCTGGCAAAATTAAACGTTGATCTGTTTGCTGCCCATCTTAATGTTTCTATCATTCTGGTGGTGTCAGCTTAGTATTTCATAGGTTCTCCCCTCCCCCCCCCCCCTCCCCACTCTTTTCCGCTCCCCAATTCGGCGCTTTGCCGGTACATGGGGGTTTTGCTGGCAGATTTGGGTGGAGCGCACGTAGAATCGTTGGATGCGATGAATTCCTCTTGAACAGACTCCAAAGTATTGAAGCATGAAGTGATCAAGTCTCATTGACTTTTATTTCTACGCGTCAGGTGGCCCCGTGGTCTGAGATGATAACGTAGGGGTTGACCCTGAGGCGGGCCACAGGTTTTGATTTGGTTTGGTTTGGTTTGTGTTGTTTTGTTTTTCACCCGCAACACAGAAGATGGCTTGTTCACTGGCATCTTAACGCTTCAATCGTTCTGGTGGTGTCAGCGTTTCCTTGTTCTCGTTCTTCTCCCCATTTCAAGCAAGACTTTACCAGCGTGTAGATTTTTGCGCAGACTTGAGGAGTCTGCCAGAGAACTGCTGGTATGTTCGGATGGAGCACTTATGGAATTATCCGAGTTTGATGAATCCCTCTTGAACACATTTTAATTCTAATCGGCTGAAAACAGATATGAAATTATTTGTTTTCTCTTTCTCTCAGTCAGTCATTTTGTATGCGCGCGCGCGTGTGTGTGTGTAAGTGGTTATGCATGTCTGTGAAGATGATTTGTTAACACAAGTTTCAAGGTTGTTTGTGAAAAATTGGTTTGTATGTTCCTTTCATTGGGTTAAACTGTATGGACCAGACTGATCCAAAATTTCAGTTGAAGTGTCTGAAAGAGGAAAACATTTAATGAAAAATATGTCTGGGTTTGGCAACTGATTTTGAATTTGGCGAAAATATGTGATGAAGAAAAAAATTTGCAGACTGGTCAGAGGTCAAGATCACAACTACGCAAAATATGTTTACAATTGTCAACAAGTATTTCATGGTCGTTTATCGCGGAGTTTTAATCAGATTTTCGTCATAGATAATAATATTCAGTGTAGTGCATTGTCTCACATTGAAGTGATGGTAAAATGATTGTAATTTGAAATGCTGAAAATGATTAGGTAGGCTAGTTGTATCTCGGTGGTATATGAGCACATTGAAGTCATCAGATTTGAAGTCAAATACGTCTGAATCAATTTGAAAGTAACAGTTGAATTTTTTTTTCAAACAGAAAATGCCCCACCAAAAATGATTTTAAAAATCGAAAAAAGCTCGGCCATGCTGTGCGCTAAGAAAGGAATGTCTCAGACACAGCCAGGTCTGACAAATTGCACGAAATTCTCGTTAATTTGGGACAGGCAAAGGCCGAGTCTATCTTGAAGGGATCACAGGCATGACCACATTGCTATCAAGCGTTAGCGTATAACTACAAAATTCACGTTATTCAATCTGTCACCCTCTATTGACCAATGGTTGTCTGCAACCAATCACGTGGCTGCTTGCGGGACATTTCCTCAGGTTGCAAGAGATGATGATTTGAACAGTAATAGTTTTAATGTTGTCGAGCCCAATTTTGGTTCTTAAGTTAATGAAGTGTTTTGGTCTTGAACTCGCCCGTTTTCCGTCCATTGAAAAGTTCCTCGATAAAGTGTAGATGAACTGATTCTAAACAACTTTAGCACTAAATGAACTGAAAAGTTACCGGCCTATCTCTAATCCTCGTTTTTGTCAAATCTCGAAAAAGTGTCCTCAACCAGCTGGAATCTCCCTGTCTGCCACAATTCCTACAATCCTTTCCAGTCACTACCTGCCAGTGCCATAGCACTGAAACCGCCCTTGTAAACATTCTCAACAATCCTCCTTGCAACTGATACTGGCAAATGTTCTCTCTCCTCATGCTCCTTGATCTGCTGCAGCCTTTATACCATTGATCATGGTTAATCTTTTCTAGACTTCATCATACTTTTGCATTCTCGACATTGCTCTCCCCCTGTTCACTTCACTATCTATCTAAACAGAAAACAACTGTTCTCAGTTAATGGCACTTACTTCGACTGGCATACCTGAACCTTGGTGTTCCACAAGGATCTGTCCTTGGCCTGTTCTTTTCACTCTTTAACACCTCCCCCATGTCTTCCACATCAATTCCCACTCTATAAAAACACTTCTATGCTGATGAACCCAACTTCTAGACAGTGACAACCAGTACAAATACAGCGCCTCTTGACTCGCAACACTTGAGTTTAACTCGGACATTAAGAACTGAGATTCAACAAATCAGCTTAATGATGACAAGCAAAATATGCTACATTGGCACCCGTCAGAAATCTTTCTCAGCTGTCCTCCTTTTCTCTCCCATTATTACACATCATTCCAATTTCTGATTCAGCTAAAAACCTTGGTGTCTGCATTGACTCTAACCCTCGTCCATGAACAACTTTGTTTCTCAAACTGCAGCATCGATCTTGCTAATTTCACCTCCATCGTATAAGCCTGAATCAGAAGTAATCTCTGTGGAAACAACTGCAAAACTCGTTCCTCACTATTTAAGTCTCGCATTGAACTATTGCAATCACTCCTGTTGGTTTCCTGCCTCCACCATTCACATCCTGCAGCGCATTCAAAACAATTGCTGCACGCGCCGACTCAAAAAGAAAAAAGCTGACCACATTGCCTCTACCTGGCACAAACTACAGCTTCTCTGTATCAAAGCGCATACAGTACAACTAAACATGTGCTACCAAAAGCCTCAATAACGGACCTCCCGATTACTGTCAAGCCTACTTGAGATCATGTTCCTTAAGTCTCAGCGTACCCTCCGCCTCCTCCGATCCTCTGACTTTTGCTTTCCACGCATTAAGCTCAATACCTGTGTCCACGAGCCTTCTCTGTTTCTGGTCCACTTTCCTGGAACAAACTTCCTCTCTCAGTCCGTCTCAACCTACTTTTGTCTCCTTCAAATCCGCTCCCCAAACTCACCTTTTCTCCTCTGCATAAAATCCTGACCTCACTCAATCCCCTCTGCAGCCTGTCTCCACTCGGAGGGGAATCACATTGTAATATATAATTGTATATAATATGCTCTCTATAATTTTCCATTGCTTTTATTCTTTCTCTCTATTTTAGCCGATATGCGTGTGTGCGCGCGCGCGCGCGCGGTGTGTGTGTGCGTGCGTGCGTGCGTGCGTGTCTGTTTTAGTGCTTAGATTTGATTTTATCAAGATTTTGCGCTATACAAATAAAGTATTGTAAAGTATTGTGGAACATTGACTGTGCCCGGGTAGGAAGATGTTGCCATTTTCGTCAAGTGAGGTGGTTTTTTTTCGCGAACAACGGTTTGAGAACTGCAAGAGGTTCTGTGTAGATGCTACTACTCTTTCTGTAAATACGTGTGTTAAATCTACAGAAGGACATCTTTTTCAGCTAAAAGGTGACCTGTCGTCTGCCCTCTGTTGGATATTTCAGCTGTAGGTGATCAACATTGATTGTACAAGTTGTAGACATCGTGTCGCCTGTGTCACATCTGTGTGCTCCACACTGAGTAGACCAAGGATTGCAAACATGTTTAAATAAGGTTGGCTCAGATACTGAGATAGTAGCCAAGAGCTTAGCGGCCTTGTCTTTTACATTCCAAGCATCCTGGCACGACTTGTGTAGTGAGATTGACAATGCGTGTGTGCATATTCAAGAATGTGATGTACCGTATCCATCTTGAGCATCACGTGCTACAATCTTTATGTTGTGAAATTTGACGTTAGTTGTGTGTGTAAGTCTTTGTATTTTACCGTCTTTGTTTCTGTGTATGTGTGTGTGTGTGCTCGTCTGTTTAAACCTCAGTGATTCTCTGTCTGTCTTTGTCTGTCTGTCTCTCTCTGTCTCTCTCTGTCTCTCTCTGTCTCTCTCTCTGTCTCTCTCTCTCTCTCTCTCTCTCTCTCTCTATCTATCTCTCTCTCATATGTGTGTGTGTTTATCGCTACAAAGGCCTATCCAAACACTGACGTAAACAGTTCCAAATTAAGAGTGGGAATTTTAAAGATTCCTATAAGCTTATTGCATTATTCGAGTATATATTGTATCAATATATTTTTCATCGGATCATTTATTAGATGTCAAGCAGTGAACCGCTGTAACTTAAAGCGCCCCAACTATACTTATATATACATGTGAGAAGTGTCATAAGGTCGTCTTAAACTTTCATGCTATGGTTAGTTACTAATTCTCTCCGAAAAGATCTCCGCCATCAGTCACCAAAGATTTTAGAGAGCTGTTGGGTGCGAGAAATAATCTGAACTTAAGAGCTGGAACTCTAATTTACTGATCTTGATTTGGAACTGTTGGAAGTTTTGAACCTGAGAGCAACACTGGGGGGGGGGGGGGATGGATACAAGAGCTCTACTGAATGAAGTCATTTCAAAATGCTTTCTCTGATATTGAATTGTTTAAAGTTTTGATACTAAAGACATGGGATGGACAAAATAGAGATGGAATAATTTTAGAATGCTCTGAGAAAGATATGAAATTCAAATCCTACATTATCAGATTATTGATGATACTGACAATTTTTAGTTTTAAATCTGTACCAGAAATCTTTCATTTCAAAAATGAGGGTCCAAGTAGAGCCTGTCTGGTATGCTTAAAACTTGGTCCTCAGTCTGTATCCAAGCTTGCATTGTCAACTTTGTTCATGTGAATAAATAAGACAGAAGAAAGGCAATTCAGCTGTTATTTTCGACACCAAGCCATTTCAAATATCAAACATCATTCCGGCTGTGTCTCTCTCTTTGAAGTCTTTCGTTATCTCATCTCCTCTAGCTCTGTCGTTCACAAAGTTGTGTGTGTGTGTGTGTGTGTGCGTGTGTGCGTGCGTGCGTGCGTGCGTGTTAAATAGTGCAAGGGGAGACTATAGGGAGAAAACTGTACCACCACAAAGAACAACAAAGGGGGAAGAAACAAAGTAAAGAAAAAAAATATCCACGACTGTATGGATCATTGATCCGCATTGATAATTGCAGTACTCTCCTCTGCACTCTCTTCAGCGTGCTAGAAACTTTGAATAGAAGTAGAACGTGACCGTTTCAGTTACGTTATTTTACAAGCAGCCTGCACCTGTGTGATATCGACAGTCGTGATCGCAGTAGGTGGTCGCAATCATGCTATTTTGCAATGGTGACACAGTTATGAAATCTCAGAAAGTGGTCACTGCATTATCAGTGCATTTAGTACTGTGCGTGGGTTTGTTTTTTAATCCCGTCGCCCCCCTTGCTCGGTTTAACACCATGTGTGTGTGCCAGCTCAAACTGAGCGTTTTTTTGTTGGCTGAAATTGAGCGTTAATGGATGTAACCCCAAACTGGGCCAGCAGCCTGTACTTTAATGAAGTCTCTCTCTGTTTCTCTGTCTCTGTCTGTCTTTGTCTGTCTGTCTGTCTCTCTCTCTCTCTCTCTCTCTCTTTTCTCTTTCTCTCTCATCTTGCTCTCTGTCTCTCTGTCTCTCTCTCTCTCTCTTTATCTTTTTCTCTCTTCCTTTTCCTTTCTCCCCCCTCTCTCTCTGTCTCTTTCTGTCTGTCTCTGTCTCTCTCTCTGTTTGTCTCTGTCTCTCTCTCTTTCTCTCTCTCTCTTTCCATCCCTCTCTCTCTCTCAGTTTGCTCTATCATTGTTCATTTCTCACCCTGGTATATTTCTCAGCCTTCTTCCCCCTGTCTTTGACAGTTTGTAGTACCTTTAATTATTCATACTGTGAAATGGGTACCTTTCTCTTCATTGCTGTCTGTCACATCTTTTGTTACGTTGTCTGTCTGCTCTCTTGCTCTCTCTCTTTATTTCTTGTCATAGTATCCATGGTATCTCTCCTCCACTGCCCCTGCACTCGACCTTGCTGTTGCAAACTTCGTCTCCTCCTCTGCCGTCTTCGCCTTCGCCTTCTGTCCTGCCGGTGCCGCCTTCGCCTTCTGTCCCGCCGGTGCCGCTTTCGTCTTCTGTCCCGCCGGCGCTGCCCTCGTCTTCTGTCCCGCTGGTGCCGCCTTTGTCTTCCGTCCCGCTGGTGCCGCCTTCGTCTTCTGTCCTGCGTGTGCCGCCTTCGTCTTCTGTCCCGTCGTTGCTGCCTTCGTCTTCTGCCCCGCTAGTGTCGCCTTCATCCTCTGTCCCGTCGGTGCTGCCTTCGCCTCCGTCTCGGCCACCGCCATGTGATAAACTAAAACTATGCCTTTTTAACGCTCAGTCAACATGTGCAGATGGCAAAGCCGATGTCATTGCTGACTTTATTGCAGATGAGCATGTTGACATTGTTTTTATCACAGAAACATGGCTTAACCCCCCTTGGTCATGAACCTATACATGCGAGCCTCATTCCGAGTGGTTACAGGCTTGCTTCTTTCCATCGCTCATCCCGAGGTGGTGGTATCACCATCCTCTACAACGACTCACTCCATTCCCGCCTATCTTTCTCGCAGTCTCTGCCTTTCTCCCATCCTTCTTTCGAGCACGTTGAAGTATCCTTCCAATCCACCCCTCACCCCATCACCTTCTCCTGTGTCTATCGACCTCCACCTAGCTCTGCCAACAAGCTCACCACATCCATGTTTCTCTCTGACTTTGATCAACTTCTTGATTACTACTGCCTCTTACCTGGAAATCTCATCATTCTAGGTGACATCAATGTCCACTACGACAACACTCACCGTTATGACACAAGACATATCATCAACTCTCTGTCCAATCACAATATGACACAACATATTTCTGAACCAACCCATCAAAAAGGTCACATTCATGACTGGATTATTTCTCGTGATCACCACAATTCAGCTACTGACAACTGCCTAGTTCTTTCTACCCGTCTAATTTCAGCCCTTCCATCTGACCACTCTGCAATTCTCTGTTCTCTTGACATTTCACCTCCTTCCCGTACCATGCGCACAGTGACTCGACGCAATCTCAAATCTATTGACCTCTCCACATTTTCATCTGATGCCTCCCGCCTCCTTTCTGAAATGTCACATAACCTTGCCGATGAATTCTATACTACTCTCCACTACCTTCTGGACACTCATGCTCCAGCCACAACCCGTTTTTTACCTGACCGCCCCCTACCCCCTGGCTCACTCATGAGATTGCCTGTGCAAAACGTGCCCGCCGCAGAGCAGAGTGCCGCTGGCGCAAATCCAAACTCACTGTACATAGGCAACTTTTCCAAGCCTCTAAAACAAAAGTATCCACCCTCATTGCATCTGCAAAAACAAGCTATTTCCAAACCAAAATCCTGAATGCCTCTTCTTCAAGAGAGCTCTTTACAACCATGAATCATCTCCTTGGCACACGAAAAGATTTACCTCTCCCAACAAAACACACAAATGAAGAACTCCCATCTGTATTCTCCAAGTATTTCACCACCAAAATACAAACTCTTCGTGACAGGCTTGACAGGACACCCTGTCAATCATGCCCACCTGACCCTTCCTTCTCTGGCACACCTCTTACTACTTTTACCCCAGTCTCACAAGAAGAAATTCTCAACACAATCAGATCCATGTCGTTCAAAACCTGCGAACTGGATCCTCTTCCAGGTTCTCTCTACTGTCTCCCTACTCTCCTCCCATTCATCACTGACATCATCAACACTTCTCTTCAAACTGGAACTGTCCCAGATTCTTTCAAGTCTGCTATTGTTCACACCTCTCCTCAAGAAATACAATTTAGACCCAAATGAACTGAAAAATTACCGGCCTATCTCTAATCTCTCTTTCTTGTCAAAACTCATCGAAAAAGTTGTCCTCAACCAGCTGAACTCTCACCTGTCTGCCAACAATCTCCTCAATCCTTTCCAGTCAGCCTACCGCCAGTGCCATAGCACTGAAACTGCCCTGCTACACATTCTCAACAATCTCCTCCTTGCAACTGATACTGGCAAAGGCTCTCTCCTCACACTCCTTGATCTGTCTGCAGCCTTCGATACCATTGACCATGGTATTCTCCTTTCTAGACTTCATCATACTTTTGGCATCTCTGACATTGCTCTCTCCTGGTTCACTTCATATCTATCAAACAGAAAACAAACTGTTCTCATTAATGGCACTTACTCTCAACCTGCATACCTGACCTGTGGTGTTCCACAAGGATCTGTCCTTGGCCCTGTTCTTTTCACTCTTTACACCTCCCCCCTGTCCACAATCATCAACTCCCACTCTATAAAACACCACTTCTATGCTGATGACACCCAACTTCTAGACAGTGACACACCAGACAATATACAGCACCTCTTGACTCGCACCACTGAGTGTTACTCGGACATTAAGAACTGGATGACGTTCAACAAACTTCAGCTTAATGATGACAAGACAGAAGCTATCCTCATTGACACCCGTCAGAAACTTTCTCAGCTGCCTCCTCTTTCTCTCCCATTATGTAACACATCAGTCCCAATTTCTGATTCAGCTAAAAACCTTGGTGTCTGCATTGACTCTACCCTCTCCATGAACAACTTTTTTTCTCAAACTGCCAGATCGATCTTGCTACTATCACCTCCATCGTATAAGCCTGATCAGGAAGTATCTCTCTGTGGAAACAACTGCAAAACTCGTTCTCTCCTTCATAATGTTTCGCATTGACTATTGCAATTCACTCCTGTCTGGTCTTCCTGCCTCCACCATTCACATCCTGCAGCGCATTCAAAACAATGCTGCACGCCTTGTACTCAAAAAGAAAAAAGCTGACCACATATCTCCTCTCCTGGCACAACTTCACTGGCTCCCTGTATCAAAGCGCATACAGTACAAACTAGACACCATGTGCTACAAAAGCCTCAATAACGCAGCCCCCGATTACCTGTCAAGCCTACTTGAGATCTATGTTCCCTCATGTACCCTCCGCTCTGCCTCCGATCCTCTGACTTTTCGCTTTCCACGCACTAAGCTCAATACCTATGGTCCACGAGCCTTCTCTGTTTCTGGTCCACTTTCCTGGAACAAACTTCTTCTCTCAGTCCGTCAGCAACCTACTTTTGTCTCCTTCAAGTCCGCTCTCAAAACTCACCTTTTCTCTCTGCATAAAATCCTGACCTCACTCAATCCCCTCTGCAGCCTGTCTCCACTCGGAGGGGAATCACATTGTAATATATAATTGTATATAATATGCTCTCTATAATTTTCCATTGCTTTTATTCTTTCTCCCCATTTATAGCCTGTGGGGTCGTGGTTGCGTGTGGGGTGCGTGTCGTGTGCGGTGCGTGTGCTGTGTTGTGTGTGTGCGTGCGTGCGTGCGTGCGTGCGTGCGTGCGTGCGTGCGTACGTGTGTGTCTGTTTTAGCGCTTAGATTTGATTTTATCAAGATTTTGCGCTATATAAAATATTGTATATTATTATTATATTATCTTTCTTTTCATATCTTTTCCCTTCTCTGTAAGTTCTAACCCCCTCTCCCTCCCTCTAACCGCTCTTCCTCCCTCTAACCTTTCTCCTTCTATACCTCTCCTTACTCTTCATGTGTCATTTAATTTCTATGTCTACCCCTTATTTATTTATTTTAATTTTTAATTGACAATTGCTAACCTTGGAATGATCCAAAATGTCCTGAATTTCGACGAAAAGTCCATTTGTCTAAGGTATTGAAATTTCAGTCAACACCTTAATATGTAACTTTATCCATATTCGATGTTATACAGATAACGCTGTGTGGGACTTGGTTGTCACAAAATGAGAGCACTCGCCTTTCATTTTGACTGTACGGGTTTGCACGGCTGCGAACCTCGCTCAGGCCGAACTTCGTGCGTGCGGCCTACAGTCTACCCAGCCTTGAATCGGTGGGATACCCGACAGTTTTTTTTTCAGATTTAAGAAAGGTTAAGTAGCGATCCTTAACCCTACTTAACCCTTCTTAAATCTGAAAAAAAAAGGTTAAGTAGCGATAAGCAACATTTATAGGCCATTTTATGAGGAAGGGGGATTTGGAGCACCTGGTCACAACGGGAAAGCTGGAAGGAAAGAGAGCACCAGGCAGAACCAGGGAGAGAATGCTGGACGGACTTGCAGAGTGGCTGGGGATGAGGAGGGTGGAGGAGATGCTGGGGGCAACGAGAGATAGAGATGGTTGGAAGTCCATGGTCGCCAACGCCATGCGGCAGGGCACCTGATGATGATGATAAGTAACGATGGACAGAAGATGGGCATGCCCGTTAATGCCAGCCTTGAGAAATGCTGAGGTGTCTGCCGCCTTGTTTCTCGATGACTTTAAGGTTATGAGGCAACCGCTTTTTTTTCTTTTTTTTTTTTTTTTTTCCATTTCTTCTAACGCTGTTCCAGCTGTCCTAATTTTCTGATGTAAAAACAAATATCGATGTTGTTGTTTTTTTCTCTCTTTCCTTATGAAAGTTGTTTGGCGCACGTTTGGGAGAAAATCTTACCCTTGCTTTTGAGGACCGGACCATTTACAAGGTTGGCAAAATAGGCAAATAGCCCACTTTTTTTCTCTGCCTCTTTTCTCAATGTTTGATCTGCTTTTCTACACACACACACGCGCGCACACACACGCACACACGCGCGCGCGCACACACACACACACAGCACACACACACACGCACACACACACATGCGCACGCACACATGCGCGCGCGCCACACACACACAAACGTACACGTACACATGTTCTCACTCTGTCTCTGTATCTCTCTCTCTGTTTCTGTCTGTCTGTGTCTGTATGTCTCTCTGTCTCTCTTCCTCTCCCCCCCCCCCCTCTCTCTCTCTCTCTCTCTCTCTGTCTGTCTTTCTCTCATTCTGTCTTCTCAGTCGCTCTCTGAAGCCCGTGGGTCCGCGGGGTTCTGCATAAAGAAGGCCTTTAATTTTTTTTATCGTTGTTCGTTTAACTGTACAGCGTTCATTATTGTCCTTGATTCTCATTTTGTTTGGATCGGTTGATGTTAAACGCTGGTTTTTTTTTTTTTTACCAATGTTGTTATCGTCCGCGATAGTTGGCAACAGATGTGGAGAGTTTTCCTTCTATGATGATTTTCTTGCGACTGTGTGTACGTGAACGTTTTATAAACTCAACAAGAAAAGTGATTATATTTTTATTTTAGAGGTGACTGTTTATTGGTGTATCTAAGAACCGGCTACGTAATTTGTATGGTTGACAGCAATAACGTCTATTTTAGAACTCGCTGCTTTAGTGTATTTTAGAGCTTGAAAGTTTATGTATTACTTTAAGACCTGACTGATTATGTGTGTGTTTAAGAGACGACTGCTAATGTATGTATTTCAGAGCTGACTGCTTATGTGTGTATTCTATACGCATACTGAAGTCCAGTAATGTACAATTACGCCGGGTGTTGATTGACGGTCTACATTAATGTTAATAGGAGATGAACAAATGTGTCTGTACAGAATTTTGGATGGACGATGAATTGAGTACTGAAAAATGCAGAATGACAGATCGCCGGAATGAATACACTCGGTTTGTAACATATACGGTTGTAATGATAACAACCGATGTTTCGCGAAATTCAAACGTGGCGAAAGCGTCAGTCTGCTTTCATTACTGCGACCGAAGCCAAAGAAACCAGCCGACAAAACCGCATTGATATGCTATCGGAATGAATTCGTATACTATCACTGATTGTCTGGGTGCAGAGTTAAAAACTGGGGTTGGCGACAGGCGGAAAGTAGGCTGTCTTACGGGGAGCGAGGGGAGAGAATGAGGAGGGGAGGTAGAGAGGTTGAATCAAGTAGAGCTTGTATGTTGTGCCTTGGAGGGAATATAACAAAGTCGGCTGGAGGAGATCTGTGCTTTTAAAGAACAACAGAA
This sequence comes from Monoplex corrugatus, assembly GCA_030674185.1. NCBI lineage: Eukaryota > Metazoa > Mollusca > Gastropoda > Littorinimorpha > Ranellidae > Monoplex > Monoplex corrugatus. Next base: position 37,529,162 of record JAPXFY010000015.1, read on the forward strand.
ACTGAAAATACATATGATACATATACAGGATGATACGCACGCGCAGTAGAAACAGTTACGTAAACTCTCTCTCTCTCTCTCTCTCTCTCTCTCTCTCTCTCTCTCTCTCTCTCTCTCTCTCTCTCTCTCTCTCTCTCTCTCTCTGTTTTTTTTTTGGTGTGTTTTGAGACATGTTGGCTGTAAAAATCTGAAGATTTTAATGTCTTTTTTAAGTGTCACAAAACGGATCAGAGAAAAGGCTATACCAGTGTTGACAAAACGGTGACTAAAAATACCCCATCAAGTTTTAGACCGATTTGTTTACTGTTACCCTCTCAACAAATTAACAATCTAACAAACAAGCAAACGAACAACCCAACCACAACAACAACGACAACAACAACATCATCATCGTCCATCGTCATCATCATCATCATCATCATCATCAAAACCGACTATCATCTTAAAAGAAAAATAACAAATTTCGCTTCAAATTACCAAGGCCGCAGCTTACCTTGAGTGTCTCACCGCTGACAGAGTGACCACAGATTAGTTTGGGGAATAGGCTCGTTCTCCATGTCCCTCTGCTTTTATTTTGGTATTGCTTTTAGTCTTATTTTGAGTATTGCTTTTAGTTTATATTTGAGTATTGCTATTTAGTCTTATATTTTGAGTATTGCTTATTTAGTCTTATATTTTGAGTATTGCTATTAGCTTATTTTGAGTATTCATTACTTATTTTTGAGTGTATTTAGTCTATTTGAGTTCATTATTATTTTTGAGTATTGATTAAACCTTTCTGCTATTTGACCACTCATACCGTCATTGTGTTCAGTGTATTATCATTTGAGGCAAAGTTTTGTTGTTGTTGTTGTTGTTGTTTTTTTTGGGGGGAAGGGGTTCTTTAGAGTTTTTCATTGATCCTTTCGACACTCTCTTGTTCATTTTATTTTCTGTTTGCTTGTTGCGTTTTACTCAGTTTAAAGAAAAAGGGAAGGGGTGATTTTTTTTATTAGGTTTTACATTACTTAATTCAGTGTCAACGTAGTCGGATACATTAAGCAGTCTAAACATTGTCACTTCATAATATTCCAGTGAAGAATAAACACAATCAGTTCATCAAGACTTAACAGCAAATAATAGCATGAATTTCATGTGAGGTGATAGAACTGAATTCACACAAAATAGATCAGGATGAAAAATGAATAAACCGTTTGATAAATATTTCATGAACATGCATACACATACACCCACATCCACACCGCCCACCCTCACCCCCACCTTCCCACACACATGTACTCACAGGTAAGTTGTAACGTGACCTTATTTAAAAAAAAATACACTGTCAATCTCGGATTGTATCGTGTACTTTGTTATTACGAGAATTAATCGTGTAAGCTCTCTCTCTCTCTCTCTCTCTCTCTCTCTCTCTCTCTCTCTCTCTCTCTCTATCTCCCCTCTCTCTCTCTCTCTTCTTTCTCTCTGTCTTCTGTCTGTCTGTCTGTCTCTCTCTCTCTGTCTTTCTCTCTCTGTCTCTTTCTCTCTGTCTGTCTTTCTCTCTCTGTCTCTTTCTCTCTGTCTGTCTTTCTCTCTCTCTCTTTCTCTCCCCTTGTCTGCCTCTCTCTCTCTTTCTCTCTATCCCTGTCTCTTTCTCTCTGTCTGTCTGTCTCTCTCTTGTCTCTCTCCGCCTCTCTGTCTCTCTCCCTGTCTCTGTCTGTCTGTCTGTCTGTCTCTGTCTCTCCCTCTCCTCTCTCTGGTTCACTTTCGTTTGATTCTTCGGTGTGTTTTTTTTTGGTTGTTGATTGTGCGTGTGTGTGTGTAAGGGGGGTGTGCGTGTGTGTGTGTAAGGGGGGTGAAGCGTACGGACGCGTGCATGCTCGCGTGCAGTCATGCAAGTCTACATGTTTGTCTTCGTGCACACATGCCTGCTCGCACGTATTTTGCATGACTGAGTGTTGTGTGTGGGTGCGTATGACTGGTATGGAAAACATCGTTTTGGACAGATGTCTTGGATTTCCATAAGAAAGGAAACTGGACAGCTCTCCATCCGGCGACCCCTTCCCGTTAACATGACCTTGAAATGATGCGTGACCCCTTACCCCCCGACTTTCTCACCCCCCTCACACCCCACTCTCCAGGGTCACACCCTGTCTATGACGTCACACCACACCAAGGCCGGCAACTCCCCAGACATAACTTTCTGCCTGGAGTGGCCCGGCCCTGACACAGGGCACGGGAGAATAGTGACTCTCGTTTCTTCGGGACAACGCTCCCCACCTCTCTCATCTCCATTTCCCTTTCTCACTCCTTTTCCTGCGGCCCGTTCCCCCCCCCCGCCCCCCCCCCCCCACCTCCATCCTCTCGTCACACACACACACACACAGACAAAAAGGGCCGTCATACGGACCCACTGTTTGCACTTCCAACTTTGGCACGACCTCCTACCGTCTTTTGGTGGGATTTGGGGTGTTTCAGTCCATGGATCGCTGTCTCAGATTGATACAGTAGGAATCGGTCCATACTAATCATCACCGTACGAAATGGTTATGCAACGGAATACGGACTGGAAAATCGTAGGTTCGAGCCCTTATTAGACCACAAAATTAAAAGCAGGAGGGGAAAAAAAAGAACATTATAGCTGTGCGATTTATCTGTTCTGACGGGCTCCTGTCCAGAGTTGGACGTGCTGCGCGCTCATAAGGAAGACTGAACCCAATCCCTAATGCTAATCCGCTTTACTGATATGTCGAAAGTGTCGCTTAACCCTTTGACTCTGCACCTTATATACCAACGACAAAAATCTTAACCATTTTAAGCCCTCACCTTATCCACCAGCTTCCTGCAGGAAACTGGTGGATAGGGTGAGGGTGTCAAAAGGTTAAGTTTTTGTTTTGTTAACATGGTTGGCAATGCAGGATGCTGGTAGACAGGGTGCGGGAGTCAAAGGGTTAAATCTCCTGACCAACGCTGCAAGTGTGTATTTTTCGGGCCTGGTTGACGCCAGAGTACATTCTGTAGTAAGCGTAGAGTACAGTCCTCTCACGTAGTGCCAGTCTTAAATGGAGCTCCATAGCATTATGGTCGTCATTCCAGTTATCATGAAATCAACATTAATCATCAGAGCGTGGTGAAAATTGTCTCAGATTCTGTAGTCCATTATGCCCTGATGTCACGATGACTTCAGTATCGGTGTCCTCTAATCCTTTCTATATCTGAGGGATATTCATATTGGGATCTTGGATGTCAGTGATTCATGGGGGTTGTGTTTGGGAGGCCTTGTTGGTATATCTCAAGTCAGTCTCGTTCTGGAACTGAGCGATCATTATTGTACTATAGTATGGAGCTTTGTAGGCAGTGTCCTTCACAAATTGGATGAGAGATCATCGTTGTTAGTATGGGGCTTTGTAGGCAATGTCCTTCACAAATTGAATGAGTGATCATTGTTAGTATGAGGCTTTGTAGGCAGTGTCTTTCACAAATTGGATGAGCGATC
>JAPXFY010000015.1:37537633-37545133 GCA_030674185.1 Monoplex corrugatus
GATTGGGTACATATATTAAGTGTATTTTTGGCTCTGGGGAGGTTAGATATGCGGAAGCAATTTTAAGTAATTTATGCCCGTTTTTATGTATGTTTTAGAATACTTAGGTATGCTTAAATTTGTATTCAGGTGTGTTTTTTTTAAATCCCCTGTGCGATAAATTGGGCGGAGTGGTCAACGCCGGGGTATGTCCTTAGATTAGGTGCGCGAATGCATTGATATGTATACTTAATTGTCTTTCTTTTTTCCTGAATTTTTGTATGTTTGAAGCCGTTATAGCCCTGATATGGCTCTACGCAGTCGGCTAGGCTTTAAACAACAATAACAAAATAACCTTTAAAGTATGAAATGAGTATTTTTTATGGTTTTTGTATTCAAATGGATGTTAGAATGGCTTGAACGTCTTTTTTTTCCTTTGCCTCAGTGACTTGATTTCATTAATTTGATGGTACTGCCTTGAGTAGTTTCTTCGTGGTATTTCGGTTATATCCTCGACCCACCACCTCCCCCCTCATCTCCCATAAACCTTTGCGTATATCCCTCTCTTTCACGATTTAGAAAAGTGAGGTTAGACAGATCACGAGAAACTTTCCCCTGGAAAAGGTTGATCCGAAAACGTATCACAACTCAAGGAACACTTCAGTTCGATTATACCTCTGACAGAGAACAAACAACTGTCTTTTTGTTGTTGTTTTTTGTTTTGTTTTGATTTTTTTTTCACATTTTACTAAAACGACCAAAGCGCTGCAAACGAACTAGATGCACAAGTATAGGGGTCCGCTCTACAATCTCCGTCCACCGACACAGCACAACACAGCACAGCACAGGCAGACGGACAGATAAGTGGACTTTAGAAACAACGACCCAATTACCATTTGGGAAGCCGATTTTGTTTTTGTTTTTCTCGGAAAGGAGATACGTTCTTTACATAAAAAAAAATATCCCTAGTACGCAAATGCCAAGGTCAGGCTGTAATGAATATCATAGTTTATGTGTGGGTCAGAGTAATATGAGAGAAAAGAGAGATTGTTCATAGCCTATCGAGCGAGGAGAGGAGAGAGGGAGGTTCAAATTAAAAAAATTAAAACACTTTATAACTCAGGGATACTTGCATAAGGTCTGTTTGGACTTGTCTTACGGCTGGTCCTTGAAGACGCACACATACACACATACGCACGCACACCCTCACGCACACGCACACGCACACACACCCAGGCGCGCGCACACACTCTCACTCACACAACAAAACAACACAAGAACACAACAACAACACCAACATTTAACACCATAACCAAACCAACCACACCACACACGCAGAGAGAGAGAGAGAGAGAGAGAGAGAGAATAACATTCTGTCCTTTTGGATCTTCTCTTACATTGTATGTAGTCCTGCTAGTTCTACAGAGAGATACACGCACGCATATGTACTCTCACACGCACGCACACACATACACACACATGCACACACGCGCGCGCACACACACACACACACACACACACACACACACACACACACACAACACGTACATGCATATGTATAAGCCTCCGCATAACCGTATTAGCCTCCGCATAAACCGTACATACAGGCAAATATCTCGAGATTCGTTCAAGGTTGGTGCTGGTCTTTTATATCCGTGGTTATTGTTCATTAGAATAACGTGATATACCTGTCTCTGGGACCATTATCCATTGGAATACACCAAACCCTCAGTGGTTTCCACCCATTTCAAACCCTTAGTGATATTTATGTATCCACCACCATAATTACCAACTGCGCCAGACATCGGATCCTTAATAAAGAAAAGGTAAGTGATAATTTTTCCGAGATCCAAGGATTGTTCATATTTTTTCTTAGTTCTGTTAGACATTTGGAGCTCTTCTAGCAAAGAGAGAGAGAGAGAGAGAGAGAGAGAGAAAAGAGAGAAGAGAAAGAACAACAACAAATAAACAAACAAATAAACAACCATATGGAACAGGTGTACACTGCACAGCGAATACAAAAACACACACACACCCCGAATACGTCTTACCTGTCAGTAGAGAACAGCACACGGAGCCACAGAGAAAGAAACAGCCAGACAGGCTGACAGACAGGCAGAGCGCAAAAACACCGATTAAACTGCATATCAGGTTAAATTGCAGCTGAAACTAAAACTGAAAAGCATATTTTTTTTATTCTTCTCTTATACAAGATCAATATTTTTAAAGAAAAGATCTCTAGTACGCAAATGTCAAGGTCAGGCCATTGTGTAGGATGAAATATTGAGAGGAGAGACACGGGTTTAAAAAACAAAAGGTTACTTCTCTGTCCATGAAAATTAACTGATCTTTTTTTGGTTTTCGAAAGAGATTTTGTAAACAGATCAAAGATGGATTGATCAAAAACACGCCTGACTCGAGTGATGTATTTCAGTAGCTTACTTATTATGTGGAGCGTCTGATTCACATACCAATGGTTGTTGGTTCGAGATGCGGTACATTAAACTGGCCTTCTTACTTCCCATCCTGACATAATTGTTGTTCGGATAATCCCGCCTTCTCCCACGTCCCAGGTATGATTATCATCAACGGCGTCATCACCTGAGGTGGATGCTAACGTAAACACACACACACACACACACACACACACACACACACACACACACACACACACACACACACACACACACACACACACACACACACACACACACACACACACACACACACACATAAGAATGTCTTTAATTTCATCAGAAAGTAAACTTTGCATTTTTTTTTCAGATTGCACTAAAACGAACAAAGTACAATATTTTGTCAGATTGTATTAGAAAGAACGAAGTACAGTACTTTTGTTCTGGTTGCACTAAACAGAGCATGGTACAATATGTCACGAACTTGACGAACACGTGTGCACTGCTGCACTCCCAAGGAAAAACAAACCCACCCACCCACCACCAACACAGCACAGCACATACAGAGAGCGACAGACAGACAGCCAGCTAGCCAGACAGACGGATGGATGGACAGTACGATTCAGAAACACCGATCCTATTGTCAGTAAAGTTAAATTGAAGCTTGTGCTCTAAAAAAATAAACACGATGAATTTAGTTTGTCTGTTTGATTTTTCTTCTCTAAAACAAGATCAGTCTTTTAACAATATTCCCTAGTACGCAAATGCCAAGGTCGGGCCGTTTGAAATGTCATAGTTGATGAGAAGGCTGAGAGCTATTGTGAGAGAACAGAGAGAGATTGTTTACAGCCTTGCCAAGACTGTCTGTTGTGTGTGTGTGTGTGTGTGTGTGTGTGTGTGTGTGTGTGTGTGTGTGTGTGTGTGTGTGTGTGTGTGTGTTTGAGAGAGAGAGGGTTCAGGGAGGGGGTAGAGAGAGAGAGAGAGAGGCAGACAAGAAGAATTACAGAGACACAGACACATTGACTTAGTGAGACAGTACGAGTAACACACAGATACTGAAAAAAGACACCTGACGCCAAGTTTTGTTAAATTATGTGGTCGTTAAAGAGAAACATATTCAAATATACAAACACATACACACATGCACGCACGCACGCACGCAAACAATCAAACACTCAAGGAAACGGGCAAACACAAAATTTGTTGAAGTATTTCTTGTGTCTTTATTCAAAATGTGCTGGTGGGTTAGATGTCATAACAGTATATTGGGACGGTAAGCCATACTAAAATATTCTTCCAAGCTGTTCCCCACCCCTCCCGCACTGCTTATCTCTCTCTTCCCCCGCTCCCTCTTCCTCTGTCTCTCTTTATCATGCCTGTCTTTACCTTCTTATCTCTCTCCCTCTCTTCCGTTATGACCGTTCCTGAATTCAGAATCTCCATAAATCACGTGTTCATAGCTCCATTTGTACGTACATGTCTAATTGAAACCAGATACGTATACATTAGCTTCTTATTGTGCATACTTTCTATGTGCATTCATACAGACAGCAAATTTCTGTGTGGCATTTATACAGACAGCCATTTTGTCATTAATTACCGTTCCTTTTCCTTGTCACTTTTTTTTAATCATTGTACTGACGGCGATTTCCATTGTCCCATTAGTTTTTTTTTTGTTTTTTTTTTGTCACATTTTCTGTGCCACCTTCATGGTGACAGAAGCTGGCACAGTTTTTACAATGCAATGATTGGGGTGACGACGAGGATAATAATCATGATGCTATGGAGTTATGTGTAGGATTGAGACTGCGTGACAGGACTGTACGCTTACTATCATAATATATCAACCAGGTACGAGAGATACAGACACCCGCGGTGTTGGTCAGAAGATTTGAGCAACACCCTCATTGACGCAAACGTGAAGTGGATGAGACTCGACTGTGCGGTCCCTGTTTTTCCAACGAGCCCATAGCACACTCAGCTCAGAGTAGGAGTCGGTTGAGCTGAAAAACCCACGATGACTTTTGAATTTGCTGATGGGGATTCGAACCCACAACCTTCCAGCCGGTAGTTCGTTGCGCTAACCACTGTATTGCGGCGACTGGTTTCCACTGTCACGTTGTTGTTGTTGTTGTTGTTGTTATCGGTACTAGTAGTTTCTTTTTCTGTTTGTTTTTAGTTTTGGGATGTTTTGTAATGCTTGCTTTCGTTTCTTCTTTTTCTTTGTACGTTTTTGAAATTCTTTCATGGATTGTTTTTATTTCAGTTCATTTCTTTGATTTTAATCAGTACGTTTCACTTTCTCTTTGTAAGCTTGTATATGAGCAGAATATCAAGTCTAGCTGCAAACAGGTCAGATCGGACATGACGTTACTGTTCTTTAGTGATAAGTGTTTTCCAAGATCTCAAGAATTTTTTATGGAGACATTGTTTCATGTCAATCGTGAATATGTTTGAGCAAGATCAGTCCTTTGTTTATCCTTTTATGCAAATTTTGCTTTAAAGTTTTCATGTGGTTAGTGTCCCTTGTTCTTGTTCAAACACACACACACACACACCCAAACACACGGTACGCTCTCCTCCCTCTATAGACGCACGCGCGCGCGCGCGCGCACATACACACACAACACACACACACACACTACCACACACACATCTTAAACACACACGTACATTCCGTCATACACACATATAGCACACACACACACACACACACACACACACACACACACACACACACACACACACACACACACACACACACACACACACACACCTAAACACACACACACCGCATACACACACACACACACCACACACACACACACCACACACACACACACATACACACACACACACACCACACACACACACACACACACACACACACACCACACAGGCACACACACACACACACACACACACACACACACCACACACCACACACACACACAACACACACACACACACACACACACACGAGCCTTGTCCTTAAGTCGTATCACAAACTTTCCATTTTAATTCATATTGAAAACTGTCTGTCTGTCTCTCTCTGTGTCTCTGTCTCTCTCTCGTCTCACTCTGTCTATCTCTCTGTCTGTCTCTCTCCCCGTCCTCTGTCTCTGTCTCTGTCTCTCTCTATCTCTCTCTCTCCTCTCTCTTCTGTCTGTCTTTGTCTCCTCTCTCTCTTCTCTGTCTCTCTGTCTCGTCTTCTCTCTCTCTTCTCTCTCTCTCTCTCTCTCTCTCTCTCTCTCTCTCTCTCTCTCTCTCTCTCTCTCAGACACACGATTATTTACAGCGTACATCGCGTTCCAAGGTCTCGGTTCCTGGTTCAGCCGCTGCCAAAACACAAAACAAAACGAAACGAAAAGACAGAGAGGAAAACAAGAAGAAAAGAAATTTAAAAAGGAGGAAGAGTGAAAGCGAGACAGAAACACAAAATGTGAAAAAAGTCAGGTTTATGCCACACAAATTGTTTCTGTTTCAAGGCCTTTGCTTCCGGCTTTGGTTTCTTAATACACACGTGCATACCTACACATACACACACGCACGCACACACACACACATACATGCACACACACACACACACGGGCCTCGATAGCTCAGTTGGTTTGAGCGTCGGATTCACATGCTAATGGTTGTGGGTTCGAATCGCGGGGTACGCTATATTTAAAAAATGGCCAGCTCACTGCCCCATCTTAACATCATTGTTGTTCTGTGGTGTCAGTGTAGGATTAGATAGGTTCCCCTTCCCTCCACCTTCCCCGGGATGGTTATCCCCGTCGGCCATATCACTGGGGGTGTCGACGTAAACCTGAACCAAATCAATCAAAAAACACACACACACACACAAAACACACACACACACATACACTTTAAGAGGTAAGAGTGTGTGTGTGTGTGTGTCTGTCTGTCAGTCTGTCTGTCTGTCTGTCTGTTCTTCTGTCTGTGTCGTGTCTGTGTGTGGGGGAGAAATCAGAAACTTCATTAAATAAACCAAAATAATTGTTCATTGTTCATTTCAGTGGATGAGCATAATCTCTCTCACACTCTGTATCTCACTGGTGTGTGTGTGTGTGTGTGTGAGAGAGAGAGAGAGAGAGAGAGTGTGTGTGTGTGTGTTTGTGTGTGTGGTGTGTGTGTGTGTGTGTGTGTGTGTGTGTGTGTGTGTGTGTGTGTGTGTGTGTGTGTGTGTGTGTGTGTGTGTGTGTGTGTGTGGGTGTGTGGAATTCTAGCAGTGAGATGCGACATTTATTATAAAAGCATCTTTTATCGTTATATGGTTATTTGCATATTTACCATTCATTGACGGATGGTGTATATGCATTCTGAGGAAGGATGTATAAGCGATTAGAAAAACAGGAAAGGATAGTAAAAGCAAGAATGAAAGAAGAAAGGAAGAAGAAGAAAACAAAGAAGAATTAAAGAAGAAAGTTGAAGAGAAAGAAGAAAGAAAGAAACGAAAGAAAACAAAGGTAAGAATTAAAGAAGTGAAAATTAAAGAAAGAAAAAGAGAAAGAAAGAAACAAGAAAGAATAAAGAAGAAAGAAAGAAAGAAGAAAAAAAGAAAGAAAGAAAGAAAGAAAAACAAAAGAAAGAAAAGAAAGAAAGAAAAAAGAAAGAAAGAAAGAAGAAAGAAAACTAACCAAGTATTCTAAAAGAACGCACTCACACCTACATTTACACACAAAAGGAAAAAGATGCGCGAGACTGTTTGCAAACAATACTAACCAAATATCTAAACAAAACACACATCCACATTGATACACACAAGAGAAAATCCCCGCGCGAATCAAGTTTGCTACAAAGATTTTTTAAAAAGTTCAGCCGAGGTTAGTACGGGTTGTGCAAGGACAAAGGTTACAGGTCAAGGGAGAGCAGGGTGACCCTTGTTTTGCCCATCTGTTGCCAGTACGTCGTTCTGGCAAGTGGTCACTTTTGGGTCAGGAAAAGTGACCACGAGATGCCCTCATGCAGACCGGGTGGAGGAAAGGATTAAGGATGTCAACTGACATTATAACGATGACGGTTAGAGGTAGCGTAAAACGACTCTAGGAAGGGTAGTGGTGGTTTTGGAAATTCAGAGTGAGAGTTACAAATCAACAGC
>JAPXFY010000015.1:37550133-37600133 GCA_030674185.1 Monoplex corrugatus
TTGACGCACCTGTTCAAAATAAGGTAAATGAGTATACTGTTACATCCCCAAGAAAGAGGAAGCAAGGTTGTCTCTCTCTCTTTTTCTTTCTTTTGTTTTTCCATATCTTCGCAAGGGAAACAATCCTGCTTTTAAGATCTCTTGGGATTATAATAACAGTATATTCACATTTAGTTTATGTATATATATATATATATATATATATATATATATGTGTGTGTGTGTGTGTGTGTGTGTGTGTGTGTGTGTGTGTGTGTGTGTGTGTGTGTGTGTAAAACAGAGAGAGGGAGGCAGATGTATGCATGCGTGTGCGTAGTTTGTGTGTGGGCGTTTATGTATGTGTGGGCGCATGCGTGCGTGCGTGCGTGCGTGAGAGTGTATGTGCGTGCATTTTGTTAATAAGAGAGAATGTGTATATGTGCGTGTGTCTAGCGGTAGTGAGTGAGTGAGTGAATGAGTGTGTGTGTGTGTGTGTGTGTGTGTGTGTGTGTGTGTGTGTGTGTGTGTGTGTTGTGTGTGTGTGTGTGTGAGAGAGAGAGAGAGGGATGGATGGATGATTGTGTTTTCAATTTTATTTCTAATAACTTTTTCATGCATATGTGTGTGCTAATGCATTGGTATGTGTACTTAATTTTCTTTTCCTTTTTTTTCCCTGTTGAAGTATTGTACATGTATTGAAACGGTTATAGCCCTGATATGGCTCTATGCAGTCGGCTGGGCTTTAAACAAAAATAATAATAACAATAATTGCTGTTAGAGTATCACTGTGAGAGACATGGGATTAATGTTTCGATCTTTCCGATGAAGAGACATCATCAATGTGGAGGATTTATGTTTGTTTCTTTTTTTTTTTTTTCTTACCCCCACCCCCTCCCTGTTCAGGTGTAGTTACACCTGAAATGGTCAGTCTGTCCGTGATCTGTATCTGAACCTGGTTGTCGTGTTTGACGTCTTGTTAGCCCTGATATGGCTCTAGTAGTCGACTGGGCTATCGTCACTCTGTGTGTGTGTGTGTGTGTGTGTGTGTGTGTGTGTGTGTGTGTGTGTGGTGTGTGTTCGTTCGTTCGTTCGTTCGTTCGTTCGTTCTTTGATTTAACGTCTTTTCACTATAAGTGATATTAGACGGTGTGTGTGTTTGCACGTGCTCCGTGTAGTTGGTGAGAGAGAGAGATAGACAGACAGACAGACAGACAGACAGGCAGACATGCACGCACGCACGCACGCACGCGCGCGTGCGCACACACACACACACGCACAAACACACACGCACAAACACAGTATTACTTTCACACACTGGCCTTTTGTTTAATAAGTTGATTTGTATAACAACACCAAAACGAATAAATATTAATAAACACATTCTTTCTCTGTGTCATTGTCTGTCTGTCTCTCTCTCTCTCTCTCTCTCTCTCTCTCTCTCTCTCTCTCTCTCTCTCTCTCTCTCTCTCTCTCTCAGGGACTGATTACGTTAAGTGATTGTTACTGAAGTGATATCGATTGTACAGTTGGATGATGCATCTGACCCAGTCAATTGAAAGCTGATTTGTCAGTTGAATCACGGGCTGAATGGCGGATTATTTGATTGATCAACTGGTAAATCAGTTGATTGATTGGTTAATTGATTGGTTGACTGTTTGATTGATTGGTTGTTTGGTTGATCGATTGATGGATTGAGTGTTTATGTCAAGTACCTGTGGTTGAATATATTGATCAACTGTATGATCTCCGAAGGGTACAAGAAATGTCAGATCTGTGCACTAATTGAATGGTTTGTTTGTCTGATAGCCAGTTATTGTAAAATTGACAGTTGGATGAATGATATAGATACGGTTAATGACAAATATTCTTAGCTGGCCAGTTAAGGAATATGGACTAGAATACAAATGAAAAGACCACTGTAAATGCAAAGATGAATGTATCCCAGCTTATGTGACGGTAAACGATAGAAGGGGACAATGTGACAGAGTTCACTGCAGTTTGAAAGTATAACTTGTATGAATGTATAAGAAAACCTGATCTCCTCCCCTCCCTTTCCCATGCATGTATTGTGGCCTAAGGCCGATGTACAATAAACATTTTCTGAGTTCTGAGTTCTGAGTTCTCTCTCTCTCTCTCTCTCTCTCTCTCTCTCTCTCTCTCTCTCTCTCTCTCTCTCTCTCTCTGTGTGTGTGTGTGTGGGGGGGGGGGGGTCCTGAGTTGCGATATCTATTAACTTTCATTCACATAACCCACATACTATAGAAATAAGCTGTATGTATATGTCTGATGTGTGTGTGTGTGTGTAAAGTATGACTGACCATTGTAGGGAAGGAAGGAAGAAGAGATTTGAATCTTTAGATATATAAACACGAGTCAGTCACTGACATTGACACACTTGTTCAAAATAAGGTAAATAAGTATACTGTTACATCCCCGAGAGAGAAGAAGCAAGGTTGTCTCTCTTTTTTTCCTTCTGTTCTTTATCTTTTGAAGGGAAACAATCGTGTTTTATAAGATCTCTTTGGATTATAACGGTATATTCACATTTAGTTTATGTATATAGATATGTACGTATATATATATATACATGTGTGTGTGTGTATGTGTATGTGTGTGTGTGACAGAGAGAGAGAGAGAGAGAGATGTAGGCAGATGTATGCATGCGTGCATGTAGTTTGTGAGTGTGCGGGCATTTATGTATGGGTGGTGCGCATGTGTGCGTGCATGAGAGTGTATGTGCGTGCATTTTGTTAGTAAGAGAGAGTGTGTATGAGTGAGTGAGTGAGTAAGTAAGTGAGTGAATGAGTGAGAGAGAGAGATGTTACGTTTCGATATTAAATATTATTTCTATTAAATTTTTCATGCATATGTGGTTATACACAACCAACTTATTAAAGAATGTAACCTTGTGTGTGTGGGGGGGGGGGGGGGGGGAGGAGTGTGTGCGTGTGTATGTGCGTGCGTTTGTGTGTACATGCATGTATGCATTAGTACGTATGTATATGTCGGGTGTGTGTGTAAAGCGTGACAGACCAGCATTGAGGAGGAGGAAAGAATAGATTTGATTCTGTTGATATACACAAAACAACCGCTATATGAACACGTTGTTTGATGACAAAATAGATTATTATTTTGATACAGCCCTAACAGAGGGACAGGAAGTTCACAGCCCTGACAGAGGGACAGGAAGTTCACAGCCCTAACAGAGGGACAAGAAGTTCACAACCCTGACAGAGGGACAGGAAGTTCACAGCCCTGACAGAGGGACAGGAAGTTCACAGCCCTGACAGAGGGACAGGAAGTTCACAGCCCTGACAGAGGGACAGGAAGTTCACAGCCCTGACAGAGGGACAGGAAGTTCATAGCCCTGACAGAGGGACAGGAAGTTCACAGCCCTGACAGAGGGACAAGACGTTTATAGCCCTGACAGAGGGACAGGAAGTTCACAGCCCTAACAGAGGGACAGGAAGTTCACAGCCCTGACAGAGGGACAAGACGTTTACAGCCCTGACAGAGGGACAAGACGTTTACAGCCCTGACAGAGGGACAGGAAGTTCACAGCCCTGACAGAGGGACAGGAAGTTCACAGCCCTAACAGAGGGACAAGACGTTTACAGCCCTAACAGAGGGACAGGAAGTTCACAGCCCTAACAGAGGGACAGGAAGTTCACAGCCCTGACAGAGGGACAAGACGTTTACAGCCCTGACAGAGGGACAGGAAGTTCACAGCCCTAACAGAGGGACAGGAAGTTCACAGCCCTGACAGAGGGACAGGAAGTTCACAGCCCTGACAGAGGGACAGGAAGTTCACAGCCCTGACAGAGGGACAAGAAGTTCACAGCTCTGACAGAGGGACAAGACGTTCACAGCCCTGACAGAGGGACAAGATGTTCACAGCCCTGACAGAGGGACAGGAAATTCACAGCCTTGACAGAGGGACAAGAAGTTCACAGCCCTGACAGAGGGACAAGAAGTTCACAGCCCTGACAGAGGGACAGGAAGTTCGCAGCCCTGACAGAGGGACAGGAAGTTTGCAGCCCTGACAGAGGGACAGGAAATTCACAGCCCTGACAAAAGGACAGGAAGTTGTCTTCCTTTTGAATGTTCTTACCTTTGCAAGAAAGATAATCGTCCTTTCCTTCTCTCTGGGGATATTAACAATATACTGACATTTCTTTCACTGGACTGTACGATACCTAGCAGTTATGTAATTTTTTTTTACAATTTTTTTTTGTTTTTAGGTGGGGTTTTTTCCCTACACGCTCTGAGCTCCCTGTGGGGATGCCGGGGGCTCTTTCAGTATAAATGGTATCTCTACCTCAGGCTGAAACAACATAATCATTTTACTTTATTATCAAACATGTTTATCTAGCAGCCTGAGAGAGGGACAGAAAGTTTGTTATAGATTTTGTTTTTACATTTTTTTTTGTTTTGGTGTTTTTACTCACTTTGAACTCCCTGTGGGGATGCCGGGGCGGTTGCAATATAAACAGTATCCCCACCTTATGGAAATTCTGTGCTAGAAATTTCCTCTTTTCTGTCGTCTGTCGTTTGTTTCGGCCTTGTTCCTTTGCTTTCTGTCATTTCTTCCTATCATTTTCTGCTTTGCTGATCCATTCATGTATACATGTTGGATAAAGTCTTATGTACTTTCATTTAGGATTGATACATGGTCAACGCCAGGGAATCTCTCTAGATCATGTACGCGAATGCACTTACTTTTCTTTTCTCTTTATTTCCCCACTGTTGAAGTATTGTACATTTCTGAAGCGGTAATAGCCCTGATATGGCTCTACGCAGTAGGCTGGACTTTAAACAAAAATAACAATAGCATAACTCGCTATGAGAGTATCACTGTGAGAGGTATGCATGCGATTAATGTTTCGATCTTTCTGATGAAGAGACATTAACACTGTGGAGGATTTATATCTTTACTTCTTTCATTTTTTCTTTTTTTTTATCTTCTTCTTCTATTTATCCACCGTTCAGGTGTAGTTACGCCTGAAACGGTCAGTATGTGCGTGATCTGCATCTTAACCTGGTTGTCGTTTTTGACGTGGTGTTAGCCCTGATATGGCTCTAGTAGTCGGCTGGGCTACAAGCAATATGAACTTGGAACTTGGATGATCTGGTTTTCAAGTCCTCTTTGTTACACCAAAGGTCTTTCAAGGCTGATCTATTTGACGGTTTCTCATTTTCCCACCAGTAAAGGAAATGGAGCAAAACATGTCTACTCCCTTCCATGGACGATAGTCAAGTGTGGGATTCATTTGTTGTTGTTTTTTTTATTTTAATGGGAAAAGTACGTTTGTTTGTTTTTTCGACATCGGCAATACCGAGACAGGTGTGTGTGTGTGTGCGTGCGTGTGGGGGTGTGTGTGATGTGTGTGCGTGGGGGCATGTGTGTGTGAGAGTTTATTTGTAACTTCTGTTCACTTTTCTTCACATTTTTGGTTTTAGATAAACACCTTATACAGAAACAAATACTGTCTCTGAGTGTGTATGTCTCCGTGTGTGTGTGTGTTGTGTGTGTGTGTGTGGTGCGTGCGTGCGTGCGCGTGTGTGTGTGTGTGTGTGCGTGTGCGCTGGCTAAGTATGTTTCACTGTGTGCAAGTACGTGCGTGCTTTTGTGCATAAGTATATGTGTGGGGGAGGGATTTTAACATGAGATAACCATCGTCACTGACATAGAATTAAGATCTAGATTTTATGTTAGGAGCTTTTTTGTTTAGAAAAATAATTATTATTTAAAAAAACAAAAACATTGGCCACTTCGTGAGAACCATTCCTTTGACATGGCGGTCGTATCCGAAGTCCATTTTGAGAAGAAAAATGTGTGTGTGTGTGCGTGTGCGTGCGTGCGTGTGCTTGCACTCATATACATAGTAAAATGTTAAGGGGAGGGGCAGCTCCCGTGCGTGTGCGCGTAAGTGCTTGTGCGCGTTAGTGTGCGGGGATTGTCCCATGAAATAGCCATGGTCATTAACATGGATTCAATGGGTTTTTTTCAACGAGCTTTTTCTTTCTCTCTCCCCCACCACCTCCTTCTTCTTATGATTTAGTTACCATTCGGGTTTTGTTGTTCTTTTCTTTTCTTTTATATTTAACGATCTTGAGATAACCATTACATGGACATAGTATTTTTATCATATCGAATGTCTGTTTAGACGATAAAACTTTATGACGAGAAACTGACAATGGCATGTCATTTACATGTATAACCCCCCTTATCATTAACAAGAGAGAGAGAGAGAAAGAGAGAGGAGAGTCATTGACAGAAGTCTTTCAGCAAGGTTTTTTAAGCCTTTTCATGGGTCTTTAACCAAATCTGCGACAAAGGTGTAGGCTGCCGAAGAGTCGCGATTGCGTAAGTTTCAAGACAAATCACCAAGATCAAGGTCACTCGGACTTAAAAGGAAAATAATATGTCTAAAATTAGCAGTTTTTGAGGAAGATGTGTGAACTGGACTTTCTGCACGAACTTTTGACAATTTTTTGCATTTTGCTTTACTGTTATGATAGTCTACCATCGTCCTCGCTTCGCATTAACTTTTTTCTTATCTAAAACTTTAAGGTCACAGCGACTTTGAAAAGTACAAAATGTGGATTTTTTTAAAGGATCATCGCACTCAGGGAGGTTACCTTTGTGCTCACACCCCCCTCCCCCCCCCCCCATTTGCTACGTCATCTTAATAGCCGCAGAAGCTGGCACAGTTTTTTTTGTTGTTGTTTTTACAATGCAATGATGATGATGTCAATGATGATGATAATCACGATGCTATGGAGTTCCATCTAGGATTGAGACTGCGTGACAGGCTGTACTCTACGCTTACTATTATAAATATCATGGCGTCAACCAGGCCCGGGAGATACAGACGCTTACTACGGTGCTGGTCAGAAGATTTGAGCATGACCCTTAATGATACATCCGTGAAGTGGACGAGACTCGACAGTGTGGTCCCAGTCTTCCCAGTGAGCCCATAGCACGTTCAACTCTGGGTTGGAGCCGGTTAGAGCCGAAAAATCCCACGACATATTTTTGAAAGGACTGATGGGGATTCGAACCCACAACCTTCCATTCGGTAATCCGTTGCGTTAACCACTACACTATGGCGACTGGTTGTTTTGTTTGTTTCTATTTTTTTTGTGTAAAAAGACAGTTTGTTAGTATGGTTTGACGTTTGTTTGTTTGTTTTCAATCCAACCTTCGCCCACATAAGCGTACGCAGAACAGCATCATTGACATTGCACAATTGAATACAGGGAAAGTTGGGTAAAACTAGATTTGGTTTTAAAAATAATATGCAAGTTATTCTTTCTACGTTGTCAATGTCAAGGATTCAACTGGTTGTTTGAAAAAGAGAAGACAGACAGATAGAGAGACAGAGAGAGTAGTGTGTTCGTATGTGTGCATTTGCATGTGTCTGCCTTTATTATTTGCGAGTGGGAGTGTGTGTTTTGTAAACAGAGAGAGAGAGAGAGAAACATACATGATCAAAATTTATTTTCCTCTCTCTCTCTTTCTCTTCTCTCTGTCTCTGTCTCTCCTCCCTCCCCCCCTCACCACACACACACACAGACACAGTGAGAGAGGGATAGGCAGATAGACAGAGATAGAGACGGCAGGTATACAAATTTGATGCCAAAACAGATATGATTTCATAATGATTGTCAGATACATGTATTCTCTTTCGTTTTGTTGGTCTAAGGGAAGTAATCTGAACCCCTGATGCTCTCGGTGTACTCTAGTGTCAAATGTCACTTACAGTGATCCCCCACCCCACCCTACACTCACGTACAGACACGTGCACGCACGCAGAGAGAGAGAGAAGAGAGAGAGAGAGAGAAGAAACTGACAAAACGGCCATGTTTTTTTCCCCCGTACTCAGTCCTCTTTTCCTATGTGTAATTGTTTTTCAGTCTGTTTGCCGTGTGGTTGTGTGTGTGTGTGTGTGTGTGTGTGTGTGTTGTTCTGTGTGTTTTGTCTTGTTTTGTTGTTCCGTGTTTTTTCTTTTTGTTGTTGTTGTTGTCTTGTTGTTTATGTTATTACTGTTGTTTTATTTTGCTGTCCCATCTTTTTTTGCATCGTTCCTATGTCACGTCCTGAACACCTCTCAGTTTTAGCTCTCCACCACGCCCCCAAACCCACGGAAACTGAAGTCACCAAGAGAACAGGGCATGAACAGCCACAGAATCCGGGGCCTTTTTGCTTCTTCTTATTTTATAGCAATGCCATGATGATGATAATCAGGATGACAGTGATGATGATGCCGTTAAGTTCCATTTCGATTTGAGACTATATCACAACGATGTACTTCACCCAAACTTTCATGATACTATCATGGGGTGAGGGGGAAAGCTGTTTGTATAATTTTTGTTCTCGTTGAAATTGGGGATGTATTCTATGGCTGTAATGTTCTATTTTATATACGTCAGGAGGAAGGAAGAAAAAATGACACGAACAGAAATGCACGACGTGTCACCAGAAGGAGCGTACATCAAGACAGGAAGAAAGTGAGACAAGTAGAATTACGACTGTATGTGACTGGACAAAGACCACACGATTGATACACAGGATACAGTGTATTCTAAATGGTGTCAATAAATTGTTATTGTTGTTTAAGGCCCAGCCGACTGCATAGAGCCATATCAGGGCTATCTATAACCGCTTCCAAACATATAAGACTTCAACAGGAAAAAAAAGAAGAAAAGAAAATTAAGTACACATATCAATGCTTTCGCGCACATTATCTAAGGCATGACCCTGGCGTTGACCACTCAGTCCAATTTATTGCACAGGGGATTAAAAAAAAAAACACCTGAATACAAATTAAAGCATACCAAAGGACACCATGACATACATAAAAACGGGCATAAATTACCTAAAATTGCTTCCGCATATCTCACCTCCCTAGAGCTAGAAATGCACTTAATACACGTTCCCAATTATCAATCCCAAGAAAAAGTACGTACGTAAGACTTCATCGAACATATACAGGTGAATGGACCAGCAAGGCAGAAAATGATATGAAGAAATGACAGAAAGTAAAGGAACAAGGCAGAAACAAAGAAAGTGACAGAAAAGAGGAAATTTCTAGCATAGAATTTGTGTCAATGAATGAATGTCAAACTAATTCTGAAGTGTTAACTGGTATGAACGATACACATGATACACAAAGGGAAAAGAAAACGAATACCAACTATTTTTTTTAGGATCATCGCACATATCTTTGTGCTCACCTTTTTTGTTGTCCTATTTTTCTTCGTCATCGTAGTGGCCACAGAATCTGGAACAGTTTTTTTTTAACAATGCAATGATAATGATGTCGATGAGGATGATAATCATGAGGCTATGGACTTCCATCTAGGATTGAGACTGCGTGACAGGGCTTTGCGCTACGTTTACTATCATAATATATCCTGGCGTCAACCAGCCCCGAGAGACACAGACACTGCGGTACTGGTCAGAAGATTTGAGCAACACTCTCAGTGACGCATCCGTGAGGTGGATGAGACTCCGACTGTGTGGTCCCAGTCTTCCCAATGAGCCCATAGCATGCCCAACTTTGGGTTGGAACCGGCTAGAGCCGAAGAAAACTACAATGATGTATCTTTGAAGGGACTGATGAGGATTCGAACTCATTACCTTTCAAGTCGATAGTCTGTTGCCTTAACCACTACACCACGGCGACTGGTATAACGAATACCAACTTAACTGTGAATCTTAAACTGGCACACACAATGATTGAATGATTAATTTTGTTCAGTTGTTACGTCGGCACCCACCTTGGGTGATATGGCCGACGGGGATAACCATCCCAGGGAAGTGGGGGGAGGGGGAGGGTTTATCTAAATCCTATACTGACACCACCAAAACAACAATGATGTTAAGATGGGACAGTGAAAAGCCCAGTTTTAATGTAGCGCATCCCTGGATTCGAACCATAACCATTAGCATGTGAATCCGACGCTCAACCAACTGAACTACTGAGGCCCTCTGCACACAATGAGCGAATTTTTCTCGATGATATATTTTCTTAAACAAACAGCTTGTAACCTGCAAGTTTCTAAAAATGTTTATATTGGGTTTGAGTGTGGTTATGTGTATGTAGGAAAACAACTTTTTGTATTAAACAGCCAATGGGAGAAATATGCATAATGAATTAGCCTTATGCGTTGTTGTGTGCCTAGGCCAACAAAACAAGAGGATGGAGGGAGGTTCTGTACCACACAAAAAAAGAATAAACAAACAAAGAGGAGGGGGGAGCTGGATGCTAAGTTCTGATCTTCTTATATTCACCATCATCATCATCAAGTGCCCTGTCACGTGGCGTTGGCGATCATGGCCCTCCATATGCATCTATCCATTGTTGCCGCAAGCACATCTTCCACCCTCTCTGTCCTCAGCCACTCTGCAAGTCCGTCCAATATTTTCTCCTTGGGTCTACCTGGTGCTTTCTTTCCTTCCAGCTTTCCCGTTGTGACCAGGTGCTCTAATAGCTCTTTCCTCATAAAATATGTTGCCTGTCTTTTCCTAATTTTCCTTATGAATGATCTTCTTGTGTCTCCATCAACACTGTTTCGTTTGTTTTCTCTGCTGTCCATGGAACCACATCTCGGCTGCCTCAATCTTGCTCTGGCTTTGCGTGTTGACTGTCCACGCCTCACAACCGTATAACATTATCGGTTATACATAACATTTAAGAACCTTCTTATATTCACAGAGTGTTGTTACGTGTCATGTTTGTTCGTCTGTTGGAAGGGGAAGAAGTGTGTGTCGACACTACACCTCGATTGATATGAAATAAACGCGGAGGAGAGAGGGAGAAGGACCTCATGAAACCGGTGTATTCAAATCCCGGTCCTTGTATTCAAACTGGTAGTTATATTATATGAGGTGTTTGACTTAGCTTGTGTGTGCCCAGCCTGTTGCTTTTTGTGATATAATACCCACCACTTTAAGTACAGGGACACACTCTCTCACCCCCCTCTCTCTCCCTCCCTCATCCTCCCTCCCCTCCCTGTCTCTCCTCCCCCCTCCACCCCAATTATCGATTGCGTATAGTTTGTGGGTGCAGGTGCGCGCGCGCGCGTGTGTGTGTATGTGTGTGTGTGTGTGTGTGTGTGTGTGTGTGTGTGTGTGTGTGTGTGTGTGTGTGTGTAGCCATTTGATCACTATAAGCGAGAGCAGAAATCTTCAAAGTAAAGTAATGCACGGAAAATGTTTTTGAACTAAGGCAATGTCCTAATCATTACATGGCTAGACTGTAGTTTTTGTGTGTGTGTTTTTTGTGTGTCCTTTTAGCTTTGATTTCTTGCTTTAATTATTTTTGATCACGTTATTACTCTGTTTGCTAACGTGTTTGCTCATCCATGCATACGAGCCTTCGTGCGTACACACACGGGCGCGCAATCTCGCAAATAATAAAGGCAGACAATGAAGGCAGACACTTGCAAATGCACACGTATGCACACGCCGCTCTCTGTCTGTCTGTCTGTCTGTCTGTCTCTCTCTCTCTCTTTCTCTCTTTCTCCCTCCCCCTCTCTCTCGCTTCCTTCTCCTCCCCTCTGTCTCCTCTTTCTCTCTCTCTCTCTCTCATCTACCCCCCCCTCCCCCCATGCATAATGATCACACGTAGTGCCTAAATGCGTGCTTTTGCGCCTTAGTGCGCGTGAGCGAATGTGTTTGTGCGCGTGCATGCTAGTGTGAGTTATGTGTGTGTGTGTGTGTGTGTGTGTGTGTGTGTGTGTGTGTGTGTGTGTGTGTGTGTGTGTGTGTGTGTGTGTGTTTTTCCTTTTTAGCCATTCCATAACAATCACCATAATCAAAACCAGCAATATTCAGAGTTAAGGAATGCATGAAGTATGTGTATGAACTGAGGCAACGTGCTACTCATTACGTGCGCAGACTATTTCGTTTATATATATATATATATATATATATATAGAGAGAGAGAGAGAGAGAGAGAGAGAGAAATGTGTGTGTGTGTGATTTCTTTATTCATTCTAGTATTCCACTTTAGAAACGTGTTTGTTCATGCCTGCAAACACGAGCGTTCGTGCGTCACATTAACCCTTTGACTCCTGCACCCTATCCACCAACTGCAAAAACATAACCCTTTGATTGCCTCACCCTATCCACCAGCTTCTCCCGGGAAACTGGTGGATAGGGTGAGGGAGTCAAAGGGTTACGTTTTTGCTTTGTTGGCATGGTTGACAATGCAGGATGCTGGTGGAAAAGATGCAGGAGTCAAAGGGTTAAAGTGAAAGAATACGCAGACTCAAACCGATACGCACAGACACACGCACGCAAGCACACGCACGCAAGCACACGCACACAAGCACACGCACACGAGCTGTATCCCTCTCTCGCATGCATATCTACGTCCACGCATACGTACATACATAATGCATACATACAGACAGACAGACAAAGAGATAGAGGCAGAGAGTGAGGGACGAACAGGCAGTGGAATAAATGGCTGAATAATTAGCCTCGTCATCATCATCATGTGCCCTTGCCGCATGGCGTTGACGATCATAGTCCTCCATACGAATCCATCTTTTGTCGCTCCAAGTACATCTCCCACCTTCTCTGTCTTCATCCGCTCCGCAAGTCCATCCAGTATTTTCTCCCTGGGGCAACTTGATGCTCTTTTCTCCTCCAGCTTTACTGCTGTGACTAGGTGCTCAAATTTCTCTTACCTCATAAGATGTCCTATAAATGTTCATTAATGTTCTTTTTGAAGTCATGGTAATCAGTAAAAAAAAACAAAAAAAAAACACGAAATCTCTTCAAAATAACAGCAAATGGCACAACATTGAAACAAGCTGATAAGTTTAAATATCGGCCAAGCTAAAACAGCATTCAAGAAAATGAAAGGCATTCTTACCATCAGATGCCTATGAATTAACATCAGGAAGAGAGTTCTGGAATGTTAGATAGAACCGACACTGTTGTATGTATGTGAGGCGTGCACAGTCAACACGCAAAGTCAGAACAAGATTGAGACAGCTAAAATGTGGTTTCAAAGAAGAATGTTAAAGAGTTCCATGGACAGAAGAGAGAGAGAGGGGGGGGGGGGGAGGAGAGTCAAACACAAAACCGCAATGAAAAAGATAGATTAGTAGTTAGCCTAGGATGTGAGAAACCGGAGTCCGAATCGCGGATCGGACTGGGATTTTTCTAGTCTATCTACCTTTTCCCCACCCTGCCACAAGATATCAAAAGCTGATCTGGGTTCTACATGCAGTCTTTTGGATGAGACGATAAATCCTGATCCCATGGTCGGTCAGCACGCACTCGGGGCACGTTAAAGATCCCACGGCAGCAAAGGATTTGTCTCAAACAAAAATTTCATAGCATAATCCAGTTTTACAGGTTAATAGATACACACATTCAGGGGAGGGGGTGGGTGAGAGGAGGAGGAGAAAAATATGTGGCGCTGCACTGCATAAACGTTCTCTTCCCTGGTAGAGCAGCCCGAATTATATCCATTGTGGCAAAAACAAAAACAACACACACACAACACACACGCGCACGCACGCATGCACGCACGCGCGCGCGCACACAACACACACACATACACACACACTCCGACAGACAGATACAGACAGACAGACAAAGATACAGACAGACAGACAAAACAGAGAAAAAGAGAATGGAAATTCTGAAGGAGAGGAAGCGGTCACTTATGGATGTTGAGAGAGAGAGAGAGAGACAGACAGACCGAGAGAGACAGACGGACGGACAGAGAGGAGAGAGAGAGAGAGACCAAGAAAGACAGACAGACGGAACACACACACACACACACACACACACACACACACACACACACACACAACACACACACACACACACACACACACACACACACACACACACACAGAGGTAGGTTCAGATGTTGAGAAACACACACACACACACACACACACACACACACACACCACACACACACACACACACACACACACACACACACACACAGACGTTCAGATGTTGAGAGAGAGAGAGAGAGAGGTTGGGAGGGGGGTGGGGCCACAGGTAGACAGAAAGAGAGACAGACAGACAATGCATGTACATGAACAGTGCTGTTTGGCGGCTTGCCTGGGTGTGTCAACAAAGCTGTTGTCCTGATCTCTGATCGTATCTCCAGTTCAATCACAGCCCACGACATAAACATTGGCCTGTTTTGCTGCCCATCTGATCAGATCACCATCCCCATCATGCGGTCATCCGTCATTCTCTCCCCACCCCACCCCCACCCCCACTTCATTGCAATGCTTGTCTTCTTCGGCTGTATTACCTGCAGTGTTAGCTGATCTTAAACCCACAACAAATGGAATGGAACGCCATTTATACTGCAGTCGTTCTGTTGTGTCGGATAAAGTCTTTTCCGTTATTTTTGTTGTGACCCATTGCTTCAGTTGTTAGAGCAGGGATTGTGGGTTTAACCCTCTGATGGGATTGTTGTTGTTTTTTTCTGTAAGCCTTTGCCATGATCACTTTCGGTCATCTTCCATCACATGACATCAGTGGCGTCAGTTCATATGGCATTCATAAGGTTAGAAGGATTGTGTTCATTAAAAAGTGGGTATGTATAGTTGTATGCGCCACGAGGCCTTTATGAAAGCTAGCATACATCATATTGCGATAAAACGATACAACATTACAATAAAGATATACATCAAGGTAAATATTGTGCGTCAATCGGGTCAAATTGAACATCCTCTCTGTGTGACTGTCTCTCTCTCTCTCTCTTTCTCTTTCTCTCTCCTCTCCCTCCCTCCCTCCCTCTCCCTTCCTTGGTCTCTCTCCACACATAGAGATATACACATAGACTCAACGTCTCTCTCTCTCTCTCTCTCTCTCTCTCTCTCTCTCTCTCTCTCTCTCTCTCTCTCTCTCTCTCTCGCTTAAAACAGTGCAGTGTTAAATGGTATGTAAGCACATGATTATGACAAATGGTCTGCTTTAGCTGAAGACTTGATTTAGCATAATGATACAGCGGGGAGACGTCATCTTGAGAAAACTGAAACTGATCTTTCAGTCGTAAGTTCTCTCCATCCCCATCCACCCACTTCCATTTCAAGACCTTATCAGCGCATAGGGGTTTTCGAAGAGTTGAGGAGTCTTACAGATTGTCATTGGTAGATTTGGGCGGGGCGCATATAGAGCGTGATGAATCCCTCTTGAATGAATTCGTTTAAATCTTGATACCCTGTTTGGCCGCGTTGGCTTATGAGTGTGTAAGGAAGAGTCGAATGGACGGACGGACGGCTGACAGACAGACGGTGTATGATATACTCGTATGTGAGAAAGGGACCGGCGGACGAACGGAAAAGAAAATTGTGGGGAGGAGAAGAGGAGAAGAAGGAATAATGGGGAGGGGAGGGGAAGGCGAGAGGTGGGACGTCTCTGACGTCAACAGATCGATGAAGCCGGTGTACACTTCTGTCTGCATGTCTGTGTGAATTTGACGTCAGTTAGGTCATAGCCCTCCGTGCACTTTGAAAATAAAAGTGTGTGTGTGTCTGTGTCTGAGTGGTCTGTGTGTCTGTGTCTGTGTCTGAGTGGTCTGTGTGTGTGCCTGTGTCTGAGTGGTCTGTGTGTCTGTGTCTATGTGTGTGTTTGTGTGTGTCTGTGTCTGTGTGCGTGTCTCTGTGTGTATGTGTCTGTGTGTATGCGTGTGTGTCTCTGTGTCTCTGTGTGCGTTTGTGTATTCTCTCTCTCTCTCTCTCTCTCTCTCTCTCTCTCTCTCTCTCTCTCTCTCTTCTCTCTCTCTCTCTTCTCTCTGTTGTGTCTCTGTCTTGTGTGTGTGTGTGTGTGTGTGTGTGTGTGTGTGTGTGTGTGTGTGTGTGTGTGTGTGTGTGTGTGTGTGTGTGTGTGTGTGTGAATTTATTTATATTTTGTCTATCTTATGAAAAAAGCGAACGTTCTAACTGCAAGATGTAATGCTGAAATGCAGATACCGTTTTCTTCCTCCCAGCCCCCTCCTCCGAAATGATAAAAAAGGAAAAAAAACATGAATAAAAAAAATAAAAGATCGGCTGACAGTTTGCCTTGCAACACACACACACACACACACACACACACACACACACACACACACACACACACACACACCACACACACACACACACACACACACACACACTCTCAATCTCTCTCTCTCTCTCTCCATCTGTCGATATCTATCTGTCTGTCTGTCTGTCTATGTATGTATGTATCTATTTATTTATCTATCTGTCTGTCTGTCTTTGACGATCTGTATGCCTTGTCTTTCTAATTCTATCTTATCTATACATTTTTTTTATCAGTCCGTCTTTGTGGAGATCTATCTGTGTATTTATCTGTAGCTAGCTCTAAGCCCTCCCCCCCCCCCCCGTCTGTGTGTGTATTATATATATATATATATATATATATATATATATATGTGTGTGTGTGTGTGTGTGTGTGTGTGTGTGTGTATACACACATATATATATACACATATATAGAGATATATATTAGTCTGTCGATTAGTCTTTCTAGATATGATATATCTGTGTTTATCTGCCTGTCATTCCGATCAGACAACGAATATGAGCACGAGAGTAAGACGCGTTACAAAGAACGGTCAGGCACACTAGACTGAAATAGATTATTCAAGAGGCGAATAGCGAGTGGAAGGTTTGCGTCTGTCCGCACATCTGTTTTGACTTTTACATCAGCTTTAGACGTCCCTCCTGATGCAGTTTTCCATTTTTTTGCAAGAGATCAATAGATTTCACTTGATGTGATTTTACGTGTTTTTCTTTACTGGCATTTTAGATTTGCGAGGTTGACGGTGAGCATGGTTTTTATCTGTTGTCTTTTGTCTTAACGGGTTGTTCTTTTCTTTTGACGTAGTAATAGCCCTGATATGGTTCTAGTGGTCGGCTGGGTTCTAAGCAATATGAATTGTCTGTCTCTCTCTCTCTCTGTCTGTCTGTCTATCTATCTAGCTATCTATGTATGTTTGTCTGTTGGTCTGTCTTCAGTCTGTCTTCCTATTTTTGTCTTCTTTCTATCCATCCATCCATCCATCCGTCCGTCCGTCAGTCTGTCCGTCCGTCCGTCCGTCCGTCTCTATATGGGTTTGGACAGAAATGGTTTCTTAGAAACGGATTTCAAGGAATCGTGGAACTCCATTACGTAATCTTTTAAACAAATGCAGGAGTGCAAAATAATGGGATGTTTTATGTATTTGCGTGAAACGTGTCGCGGATTCCTTCTTGTGTGTTATGTGTTTTTCTTATTCACGTATTTGTTCACTTAAGTGTTGTTCCGTTTCTATTTTTGGCGATTTTTGTCGTGTCCTGGTGAAAACGAGCCATTGAGGATTTGTCGAGAGGATAAGACGAGCAAACTGTAGGCGAGAGAATGGACCATTTTCACACAAGACGGAGCCACAATGATCTGCAGATTAACTAAATGAAAAACAAAAACACAAATATGAACGAACAAGATATACATAGACAAATAAAATAAACGAAAAGAAAATTAAAATAATAAAATAACTGAAATCAGTACATAATGTATAACATTTGCTAAGAAATTATGACACGGAGAAAAAAGCTGCCTAGTACATTGATATATAATAAACATAATCACACCCTCAAAGCAGACGTTTTCTCCCCCTACTCTCTCCTATCCCTACCACCACACTCCCCTTCCCGCCTCCCCCCCCCCCCCCTCGTCTTCATAAGGTCTTAAATGGTGGTCCCTGTTTACAGTTAAGACCGTAAACTCAGCTCTTATATGTGACACGCATTTAGCGCACGCAAAATAAGCAGTGTCTGCTTGGTAACTAATCACATTGATATAGAGTTTTAGACACAAAGACACACACACACACACACACACACACACACACACACACACACACACACACACACACACACACACACACACACACACACACGGACCTATAGAAACACACACACACACTCACACTCACACTCACACACACACACACACACACACACACACACACACACACACACACACACACACACACACACACACACACAACAAATTCGTTACAATAATAAAAATCCGTATCGGTACGAATGCAATAGCCATTTCTGAGTACGAACAGAAAACATTGCGAAAAGATTCAACATTGGCATATTCATGTCAGTACATTTTTAATCACCACGATATTGTTACCATGTTAATTAAAATTGTGTTTCATAGACCTTTAAAGGTAAATAATGAGTATCCACCTCGTATTACCAGGATATTAAGCTGCACCTGATGCTGTCATTGCATATATTTTGCGAGATGTACCTTTGAAAACACTGGTGTTGCTGCTTTTGTCTTATTTCACTGCAAAATCTTAAAAAAAATTGGTACTGTTCTATAGGTCTGTACCGTGTGTGTGTGTGTGTGTGTGTGTGTGTGTGTGTGTGTGTGTGTGTGTGTGTGTGTGTGTGTGTGTGTGTGTGTGTGTGTGTGTGTGTGCGTGTGAGTGTGTGTGATAGATTGTTGTTAACATATGAAAATGGATGTTCGATCATGACATGTTTATCGTTTCATCGTCGTTTTCTCTAAGCAGATATTCACAATTATGCTCCACAATCACCATATCACTGTTGAGATGAAGAAAGAAGAAAGCTCATGTTTTGTAGAAAAATGGCTTGTAGAATCCATTGTCATTTGATCTAATAGGTACACTGGCTTCCCCGTGACTTGTAGTGATCGACTAGTATTGGTTTGTAGAATCCAAGCTTGTCTCTTCATCGAAAACGCGAGTCAAGGAGAAAGAGAAAGGAAAATGCACAGATGTGAACACCGCTGAACCTGAAGTCTCCCCATTTCTGTTTTTTCTGTTTTGTTAAACATCTTCCACAGGATGGAGTTTGTCAGAGACATTTAGGTATAAGTGTAGATTTAACAAGAAGTACTAAGCTTGAATATAGTGGAGATGTGCCTAAGGAAGATGCACTACACATCCATTGTACATGTACATGTAAACGAACGGATTTTAAAGGTTATAAACTCGCTAACTCGCGCGCCATGGGCGTGTTTTTTCTTTGGCATACGTACTGACGTGTGTTCTTTTATTTTTTGTGTGTGCGTGTGTGTGTGTCTGTGTGTGTGTCTTATCTATATATATATATAGAATCTTTCTTTCTTTCTCTCTCTCTCTCCTCTCTCTCTCTTCTCTCCTCTCGCTCACTCGCTCGCTCTGTCTGTGTCTCTCTCTCTCTCCCTCCCTCTCTCCCCCTCTTCCTCTCCTTCTCCCTCTCCTGAATTTCCGTTCATGCCTTTGTCCCAAAGTTGTAGTTGAACAAATCTGACTCGATGATTCATTTGCATTGAAAAGAAAATACGTGAATAAATACAGTTGGAAGTCACGGTTGAGAAACTGGAAACTGTAGAAAATTGAAGGGACTCCTGAGAGAAATGTGATCAAAATTCCAGAAGAATGTGAAAACAGCCAGAAAGGTTGTAGA
Source organism: Monoplex corrugatus (assembly GCA_030674185.1). Classification (NCBI taxonomy): domain Eukaryota; kingdom Metazoa; phylum Mollusca; class Gastropoda; order Littorinimorpha; family Ranellidae; genus Monoplex; species Monoplex corrugatus. Next base: position 37,569,595 of record JAPXFY010000015.1, read on the forward strand.
GATTAGACGTTTGGGGTGTGTGTGTGGGTGGGAGTGGGGGGGGGGGGGGTTAGGTGACGAGGGAAGCGTTAGAGAGAGAGAGAGAGAGAGAGCGTGTGTGTGTTTGTGGGAGGGGGGGTTGTATGATTGTATTTCATATTTCTCTCTGCTAATGTGTTTGTACACATTGTTTGTACACATGTGCCTCTGTCTGTCTGTCTGTGTGTGTGTGTGTGTGTGTGTGTGTGTGTGTGTGTGTGTGTGTGTGTGTGTGTGTGTGTGTGTGTGTGTGTGTGTGTGTGTGTTATTTCATTTAATGTCTATCCATATAATGTGATTGTGTGTGTGTGTTTGCGTGCGCGCGCGCGCCTCTGTGTGTATGCTCCTGTGTGTTTGTGTGTGCCTGTCTGTGTGTGTCTGTGTATGTGTGCCTGCCAGCATTGCGTGCGCGCGTGTGTAAGTGCGCGCGCGTGCGAGTATGTCGTAACTAGTATGGTAGATTATGGTAGTGAAGGTTTGTGTGTGTTTAAGCGGTTGTACGCGCATTTGCAGTATTTGTGTCTGCATAATTATCTATTATCTATCTATCTATATCTATCTATCATTATCTATCTAATCTATCTATCTATCATCTAATCATGTACTGTCTGTCTGTCTGTCTCCTCTCTCTATATATATATATCTATATATATTATATATAATATATATATATATCCGTCTATGTATGTATGTAGTATCATGTATGTATGTATGTTTATGTATGTATGTGTCTGCCTGTCTGTCTATCATACTATCTATGTATCTATCAGTCTAGTGAATCTATCTACCTACCTGTCTTTCTGTCTGTCTGCCTATCTCTGTGTATCCATCTGTCTGTTTGTCTACCTATCTACCAATCTACCTTTCTGCAGATAATGTCTGTCCTATGAAAATACCACTGCGAAGGGGGTAGGTATGCGGGAGGTAGATATGCCGGGGAGGAGGGGGAGACAGGGGGTGGGGGACGGACAAGCCCTTGAAGTAGATGAAGTCGGGCATGCGGGGAGCACGGTCACTGTGTCCCGGGGAGGTCGTTCACACCGCCCCTCCTGTCTGACGACTTGATCAGAACCGAGCCCGTGCACCAGGTTGTTTTGACTTTTGACGTCATCCGGTGCACGCGGGCCCCCCATCCCCCCCACCCCCGTCCTCTCGGGAGAGCATCGTCCTACACACACACACACGCACACATACACGTGCGCGGGCGCACGCACACACCATGAAAAAACGTAAGTACGATTTGTACAAGCCCATGCCTGCGCGCACACGCACGCATGGAGGCACACACATAAACAGAATACACACTCAACACGTACACATGTACGAAACAGAAGAGCGCGCGCGCACACACACCAGACACACACACACGCGTGTGCGCGCACACACACATACACGCACGCGCGCGCGCACACACACACACACGGAAAGACAGGCTCTCTCTGTCTTGTCTCTGTGTGTCTGTGTCTGTCTGTGTGTCTCTGTCTGTGTGTGTGTCTCTCTCTCTCTCTCTCTCTCTCTCTCTCTCTCTCTCTCTCTCTCTCTCTCTCTCTCTCTCTCTCTCTCTCTCTCTCTGGGCCCCGCGAAATAAAACAAACACCATATGCATGCATATGGGAATGTCATTTACCTAAGCCTTCAAGGGATACATGACACTGAATTAAAAGAGAGGAAGCTAGGATACAGATTTTTGGCCGATGTAATTATATTTGTCGATGTTGTTGACATGGTTGCTGCTGCCGATTTTTGCAGTGTTGTTGTTGCTGTTTGTTTTTTATGTTGTTGATAGTATTGCTGATTTTCTCGATTTTGTGTGTGTGTTTTTTTTTAAAGGTTGGTGATTATGTTGCTGCAATTCGTGTCGATGATGTTGTTGACTTTACATATTGTAAACAGCACATTACATTACAAACATGTACAAAAGCCCTGTAGATATTATCAAATATATATATATATATATATATATATATATAATATATATATATATGTGTGTGTGTGTGTGTGTGTGTGTGTGTGTGAGTGTGATATCTCTCTCACACACACACACACACACACTCACTCACGCACACACACACACACACACTCTTTCTCTCTCTCTCTCTCGCACATGCGCACACACGCATGCATGTACACACACGCACGTACGTACGTACGCACGCACGCACGCACGCACGCACGCACGCACGCACTCACGCACCACTTTCTCTCTCGGGGGATAAGCGACGATCTCTTTCTGTGGGGATGCCGGAGTTCTTTCAGTATGAATAATATTTCTGTGCTAAAAATTATCTCTTTTCTGTCATTCTCTTTGTTTCTGCTTTGTGCCTTTGCTTTCTGTCATTTCTTCCTATCGTTTTCTGTCTTGCTGGTCCATTCACCTGTATGTGTTCGATAAAGTCTTACGTACTTTTTCTAGGGATTGATAATTAGGTACACGTATTAAGTGCATTTTTGGCTCTAGAGAAGTGAGGAATGCAGAAGCAATTTTATGTAATTTATGTCTGTTTTTAATATGTTTTGGTGTCCTTAGGTGTGCTTAGGTATGTTTCACTTTGTATTCAGGTGTGTTTTTTAAATTCCCTGTGCGATATATTGGACAGAGCGGTCAACGCCAGGGGCATGTCCTGAGATTATGTGCGCGATTGCATTGATATGTGTGTTTAATTTTCTTTCTTTTTTTTCCTGTTGAAGTTTTGTATGTTTTGAAGTGGTTATAGCCCTGATATGTCTGTATGCAGTCGGCTGGGTTTTAAACAACAATAATAACAATTTCGGTAATGTTAACTGGGATAACTGGCTTAGAAAGGCATTGTCTACATTTCTGATCACTGACCGTGACATTTCAAACAACAATAACAATTTCAGATAATATTAGCTGGGATAACTGGCTCTGATAGGCATTGTCTAAAGTTTTGATCACTGATCTTGACATTTCAAACCGTTATTTTATCAAATCAATTTGCTCCCAACATTTCTATCCTTTAGCGTGGACATGCGTCCTTGAGACGAAGCCATTTATCAAGCTGGTTTTGATCACTTGAAGACTTGATTCAATATTAACGATAAGCCTGATTTGTTTGTCTGGTACTGTGGGCGGACTAGGGGGGAAATCCAGGCATGCCAGCACAATCATGAAACATCACCGAAGCAGGCTAGTATACTGGGTATTTACAAAAACTAGTCGATTGTGCATGATGACAGTGTTCGGGGAAAAAAAGAAGAGGAAAACGAACAGAATACAATGTCCAAAAAGAGCAACACAGAGGAGGATAGGTGTCAAAGTGTAACACGAAAGGTTTAAATTAAAACGGGAGCAACATAAAACGAGATGGTCGAGTGACAGAAACAATCTTCGGGAGCAACATAAAAAGAGATGGTCGAGTGACAGAAACAATCTTCTTTCACTAACGTCCAGCACATTTAAGTCAGTATTTTCTTTGAAAGTCATTTAAATCGGTGGTTTTTTGTTTGTTTGTTTTGTTGTTGTTTTTTCTGTGAGATTTTTAATTAAGACTGAATTTAGGGCGTAAATTTCGGTCAGATTGATTTCCAACAGACCGAGACGTAAATAGTTTGAATTTCATTTTAGAATTTAACCCAAATTGTTTAATTTTGGACTAGAGTTATCTTTTCACTGTGTTGTGTCGTTGCTTTTACCATTCACATGAGTGGAGTGTGTGGCCTAGTAGCTAAAATATCTCACTGCAATTCGAGAAAACTGGGTTCGAATCCTGTATCGTGTCCCTCATGAGGATACCGGGGGGCTCTTTCAACGCAATGTAATAGTATCCCCTCCCACTGAAAATTCTGTTCCAGAAAACTTCCTATTTTTTGTTGCTGTCTTTGTTTCTGCTTTGCCCTTTTGCTTTCTGTTATCTGTTCCTATTATTTTCTGCCTTCTGTTATCTCTTCCTATTGTTTTCTGCCTTCTGTTACCTGTTCCTATTGTTTTCTGCCTTCTGTTACCTCTTCCTATTGTTTTCTGCCTTCTGTTACCTCTTCCTATTATTTTCTGCCTTCTGTTACCTCTTCCTATTATTTTCTGCCTTCTGTTACCTCTTCCTATTGTTTTCTGCCTTCTGTTACCTCTTCCTATTATTTTCTGCCTTCTGTTACCTCTTCCTATTATTTTCTGCCTTCTGTTACCTCTTCCTATTATTTTCTGCCTTCTGTTACCTCTTCCTATTTTTTCTGCCTTCTGTTACCTCTTCCTATTATTTTCTGCCTCTGTTACCTCTTCCTATTTTTCTGCCTTCTGTTACCTCTTCCTATTATTTTCTGCCTTCTGTTACCTCTTCCTATTGTTTTCTGCCTTCTGTTACCTCTTCCTATTGTTTTCTGCCTTCTGTTACCTGTTCCTATTATTTTCTGCCTTCTGTTATCTCTTCGTATTATTTTCTGCCTTGTTATCTCTTCCTACTATTTTCTGCCTTCTGTTATCTCTTCCTACTATTTTCTGCCTTGTTATCTCTTCCTACTATTTTCTGCCTTCTGTTATCTCTTCCTACTATTTTCTGCCTTGTTATCTCTTCCTACTATTTTCTGCCTTCTGTTATCTCTTCCTACTATTTTCTGTCCTTGTTATCTCTTCCTATCATTTTCTGCCTTCTGTTATCTCTTCCTATTATTTTGTACTTTCTGTTATCTCTTCCTATCATTTTCTGCCTTCTGTTATCTCTTCCTATTATTTTCTGCCTTCTGTTATCTCTTCCTGTTATTTCTGCCTTCTGTTATCTCTTCCTATTATTTTCTGCCTTCTGTTACCTCTTCCTATTATTTTGTGCCTTGTTATCTCTTCCTACTATTTTCTGCCTTCTGTTATCTCTTCCTATTATTTTGTGCCTTCTGTTACCTCTTCCTATTATTTTCTGCCTTCTGTTATCTCTTCCTGTTATTTTCTGCCTTCTGTTATCTCTTCCTATTATTTTCTGCCTTCTGTTATCTCTTCCTACTATTTTCTGCCTTGTTATCTCTTCCTACTATTTTCTGCCTTGTTATCTCTTCCTATCATTTTCTGCCTTCTGTTATCTCTTCGTATTATTTTCTGCCTTCTGTTATCTCTTCGTATTATTTTTTGCCTTCTATTATCTCTTCCTATTGTTTTCTGTCTTCTGTTATCTCTGTTATTTTCAGCCTTCTGTTATCTCTTCCTACTATTTTCTGCCTTCTGTTATCTCTTCCTATTTTTTTTCTCTAATTTTTGCTTTCTGTTATCTCTTCGTATTATTTTCTGTCTTCTGTTATCTCTTCCTATTATTTTCTGTCTTCTGTTATCTCTTCCTATTATTTTCTGTCTTCTGTTATCTCTTCCTATTATTTTCCGCTTTCTGTTATCTCTTCCTATTATTGTTTGCCTTCTGTTATCACTCACAGAACACACACACACACACAGACACACACACACACAAGGACACACACACACAGACACACACACGCACAGAGAAATACACAGACACACACAGACATACAGACACACACACACACACAACACACACACACACATGCACACACACATACACACAGACACACACACACACACAAACACACACACACACACACACACACACACACACACACACACACACACACACACACACACACACACACACACACACACACACACACACACAAGAGGCAGGAGTTCCTGTTGTGGAGGAAAAAGTGCCCATGTCACATTCCAACAAAATATTCAGTTCACTACAGGTGAAGAATGCCTGACATGTTTTAAACGTCGCGTCCTTGAGAGTCTGGAGTCATACGTCAACAGATTATTCACCACACTGCTTTAAAGGGCTTCCTGCAGCGATGGTGTGCTGTCAACAGACATGCAGCGTGTACATTATGCACAACCTTCAGACCTCGCCAAGCCTCCAGTAATTTATTCTAGTAAAATTGACTCTGCTTGTAATGCTTTTCAGCTGAGTTGGAGGCATTCATATTGTGTGTGTGTGTGTGTGCGCGCGCGCGCCGCGTCCGTGCGTGCGTACGCGTCTGAGTGTGTGTACGCGTCTGAGTGTGTGTACGCGTCTTGAGTGTGTGTGTGTGTGTGTGTGTGTGTGTGTGTGTGTGTGTGTGTGTGTGTGTGTGTGTGTGTGTGTGTGCTCTAATTATTGTTTGTTTGTTTGTTTGAGGGGGAGGAGGGGGAGCGGGGGTAATGTAGCTGAACGAGACTTGACGAGCCGACTGTGTAGAGCCATATAAGGGCTATAACCGCTTCAAAACATACAAAACTTCAACAGGAAAAAAAAAAAAAAAATTAATTACGCATATCAATGCATAAGTAGAAAATTAATTATGCATTGATATGCGTAATTAATTTTCTTCTTTTTTTTTTCCTGTTGAAGTTTTGTATGTTTTGAAGCGGTTATAGCCCTTATATGGCTCTACACAGTCGGCTGGGCTTTAAACAACAATAACAATAACACTAAATAACAAAATCTTAATTGCTGGTAAGACCTCGAAACGGGAAGGACAAGGGGACCTATGAAAAACTGACATCACCAGAATGATAAGAGCACTAAGACGGGCAGTGAACAAGCCAGCTTTTATGTTGCGGCATGGGATTGAACTCTAAACGTGAGATTTTAGTCCACTGCTCCATCAGAAGAGCCAGCCAGCGTGTAAATAAATGCTTTACTCTGGAAGTTTACGTCACTAGAATGATTGGACCATTTATTAAGATGGCCAGTGTTCAAGTTGAGGGCTGGGATTGAACTCCAGAAATCGTACTTTCAATCCACGACTATCAAATGAACAACCCGCCTGCTTTAGTGTTTGTACAGAAATGTTGGCCTTCACAATTTTTTCAGCAATAAAAATACGTCCTTGAGACTTCCGGACCACACACTATCAAAATATTTGCGCAGCTATTCTCACAATGCGGACAATGTTCTCATTAGCCGAGAATGTGCGTCCTTGAAAACATGAGTCATATGTACTTGCACACACTCCAAAGACATCCATCTCTTATGTTGAAAATAACTTGCGGCGAACACGAAAATAAACTTTTCAAACATGAAATAAAGTTTCAAACATGACAAATAACTTCTCCCACAATTGTCACATTTTCTGTACAAACATTCCCTTCCCTTACAACATGATAGGAAAGGACACTCACTCTGACAGGAAGCGGAAGTCGCCATTAACGGGAAGAATATAAATCATTTCCAAAATACACCATTGTTGTCTGTGCACAGCAAAACAAACTGTAATTCCCCCCCCCCCCCCTTTTTTTTTTTTTTTTTTTGGTGGAGTATGACTGATTCTTTCAGTTGTTTGATATTTTCTGTTTTTGTCTAAATAAACTTGTTGTGTGTGTGTGTGTGTGTGTGTGTGTGTGTGGGGTGTGTGTGTGTGTGTGTGTGTGTGTGTGTGTGTGTAAGACGGTATTGCACGTGCATTTGTATGCACATGTATGTTCGTGTGTGCGTATGTGTCTGTGTATGTAGGTGTGGTGATGGTTTGTGCGTGTGCACATGTGTGGAAGTTTGAGAAAGTAATGTAAGTTCTCTGTCTGTCTGTCTGTCTTCTGTCTCTCTCGCTCTCTCTCTCTCTCTCTCTGTGTTCTCTCTTCTCTCTCGCTCTCTCGTCTCTCTCTGTCTGCCTGTCTGCTCTATCTCTCTCTTCTCTGCTGTCTCTGTCTGTCTCTCTCTCTCTCTCTCATATATATATATATATAAACCATATAGGATGTACACATATGCGGTGCGTGTTACACTGTGCAATCGTGTGTGTTTGTGCATGTGTTTGGGAAGTGCAGCATATTTCCATGAGTTGAAACAGAAAACAGTAAATCCTAAACCAACTGGGCCCCCTTGTGTGACATGCACTGCAAACAGATACAGTGTTGTTTTTCAAGCATAGTTAACATCTTTCATGTTCTGCCCCATTTGCTGTTTCATTTATCAATCACAATATTGAATAGCCGCGTAGTGCGTGCACGAGAGAAGAGAGAGAGAGAGTGGTGTGTGTGTGTGTGTGTGTGTGTGTGTGTGTGTGTGTGTGTGTGTGTGTGTGTGTGTGTGTGTGTGTGTGTGTGTGTGTGTGTGTGTGTGTGTGTGTGTATTGACAATACCTGTGATGGCGATTGAAGATGATGATTAAAAAAAAAGTGAAGCAAAATGATGACAACATCAACGGTACTTTACCGTGTTGGTATTCAAGCATAGTTAACATTCCTTCATTTTCTACCCCATTTCCTATTTCATTCATTAATCAAAAAATTGAACGGACGCGTCGTGTGTGTGTTGGTGTTGTTGGTGTGTGTGTGTGTGTGTGTGTGTGTGTGTGTGTGTTGGTGTATGAGGGGAGGGGGGCGAGGGGTTAGGTGCGCTCGCGCGCTCCTGTGCGTACGCTTGTGTGAGTGCATGTGTGTGTGGTGGTGTTGCGTGCGTGGATGTGTGTTAGTGTATTGATAATAGCTATGATGGAGATTGAAGAAGATGATGATGATGATGAAAGTTAACCAAAATGATGACAACAACAACGATATTGTTCTCGTCCTATCAGTTAGGCATAAAGTGTGTCACTGTGCTCCCAACCCAGTAAATCCACTTACGCACACTGTGAAGGTGCGGTATCACTGTCAGCCTTCCTTTGGCGGTATGGTAGTTGGCCATCCACAATACGCAGTAACACTTCGAACTGCCGATCATGTGGCATCATGTGATCATTAATGTGTGTATACATCCATGACCACCACCACCCCTATGGTGATGCCGGGACTCTTTCAGTATGAATAATATCCCCCCACCTTCTGGAAATTCTGTGCTAGAAATTTCCTCTTTTCTGTCACAATCTTCGTTTCTTTCTTCCTCCTTTACTTTTTGTCATTTCTTCCTGTCATTTTCTGCCTTGCTGGTCCATGTCACCTGTAGATGTTCGACAAAGTGTTAGGTACATGTGTTCGATAAAATCTTAGGTACTTGTGTACGATAGAGTCTTAGGTACTTTCTCCTAGGATAGATAATTGGGCGCATTATTAAGTGCATTTTTTGGCTCTAGGAAAATGAAATAAGTGGAAGCAATTTTAGGTAATTGAGGCCCGTTTTTATATATGCGCAATGCCTACTGAGTCCAAATGACTTTGCAGAATAATTAAAGGATAAGATAGAGGAACCGACATCATTAGAACAACAACAACAACAACAACACAACAAAACCACAAAAAAAAACCACAGCATTCAGTTATCCTTGATGTATGAAGCTGTTGGATTTCGATATTGTTGTCCAATTGTTTGCTTGAGAGAGACAGAACAGACAGACAAAACAGAGACAGACAGAGAGAGAGTGTATGTGTGTGTGAGAGAGAGAGAGAGAGAGGTGTGTGTGTGTGGTGTGTGTGTGGTGTGTGTGTGTGTGCGTGGTGCGTGGGGTGTGTGTGTGTGTGTGTGTGTGTGTGTGGTGTGTGTGTGTGTGTGTGTGTGTGTGTGTGTGTGGTCGTGTGGTCGTGTGGTCGTGGGGTGGTCATGTTTACTGGCGTGATTTATTGCATTGTTATCGGCCATCGTGATAATATGAATATGAGCGTATAATTATGTGAATGTGTGTATGCGTTCATGCATGTATGTGTGTGTGTGTGTGTGTTGTGTTACTGTTATTTGTTACTCGTTATTTCTTACTTGTTTATTTGTCTACTTATCCTGTTTGCCTTGGGAGATGGACGACAGACTGGAGGGGCTATGACTAAGGACATAGTTTTCAACAGAGGCTATGTATAATATTGATTAGGGGTTTTCTGTGATGCAAGACAAGTTTATAATTAGTGGCTAGTTGTTTTCTCTCTGACAAGCAGGGCTAATCATCCCTGGGAGGCTGAGGAAGATGGATTTATCTAATCTTACACCGACATTGAGGAAGATGGATTTATCTAATCTTACACCGACATTGAGGCAGATGGATTTATCTAATCTTACACCGACATTGAGGAAGATGGATTTATCTAATCTTATACCGACATTGAGGAAGATGGATTTATCTAATCTTATACCGACATTGAGGAAGATGGATTTATCTAATCTTACACCGACATTGAGGAAGATGGATTTATCTAATCTTATACCGACATTGAGGAAGATGGATTTATCTAATCTTATACCGACATTGAGGAAGATGGATTTATCTAATCTTACACCGACATTGAGGAAGATGGATTTATCTAATCTTATACCGACATTGAGGAAGATGGATTTATCTAATCTTACACCGACATTGAGGAAGATGGATTTATCTAATCTTATACCGACATTGAGGAAGATGGATTTATCTCATCTTATACCGACATTGAGGAAGATGGATTTATCTAATCTTATACCGACATTGAGGAAGAGGGATTTATCTATATATTATACCGACATTGAGGAAGAGGATTTATCTAATCTTTACTTGAGACTATTGAGCAGAGAGAGGATTGATCTAATCTTACACCGACATTGAGGAAGAGGGATTTATCTAATATTATACCGACATTGAGGAAGAGTGGTTTATCTAATCTTTACAGACATTGAGGAAGAGGGATTTATCTAATCTTACACCGACATTGAGGAAAGAGGATTTATCTAATCACACCGACATTGAGGAAGAGGGATTTATCTAATATTTTACCGACATTGAGGAAGACGGGTTTATCTATCTTTACGACATTGAGGAAGAGGGATTTATCTAATCTTACACCGACATTGAGGTAGAGGGTTTATCTAATCTTACACCGACATTGAGGAAGAGGGATTTATCTAATCTTACACCGACATTGAGGAGATGGATTTATCTAATCTTAACCGACATTGAGGAAGATGGATTTATCTAATCTTATACCGACATTGAGGAAGATGGATTTATCTAATCTTATACCGACATTGAGGAAGATGGATTTATCTAATCTTATACCGACATTGAGGAAGATGGATTTATCTAATCTTATACCGACATTGAGGAAGATGGATTTATCTAATCTTATACCGACATTGAGGAAGATGGATTTATCTAATCTTATACCGACATTGAGGAAGATGGATTTATCTATTCTTACACCGACATTGAGGAAAGGGATTTATCTAAATTTATACCGACATTGAGGAAGACGGATTTATCTAATCTTATACCGACATTGAGGCAAGAGGGATTGATCTAATCTTACACCGACATTGAGGAAGAGGGATTTATCTAATATTATACCGACATTGAGGAAGAGGGGTTTATCTAATCTTTACAGACATTGAGGAAGAGGGATTTATCTAATCTTACACCGACATTGAGGAAGAGGGATTTATCTAATCTTACACCGACATTGAGGAAGAGGGATTTATCTAATCACACCGACATTGAGGAAGAGGGATTTATCTAATATTTTACCGACATTGAGGAAGAGGGTTTATCTAATCTTTACAGACATTGAGGAAAGAGGGATTTATCTAATCTTACACCGACATTGAGGAAAGAGGATTTATCTAATCTTACACCGACATTGAGGAAGAGGGATTTATCTAATCATTACACCGACATTGAGGAAGAGGGATTTATCTAATATTATACCGACATTGAGGAAGAGGGGTTTATCTAATCTTACACCGACATTGAGGTAGAGGATTTATCTAATCTTACACCGACATTGAGGAAGAGGATTTATCTAATCTTACAGACATTGAGGAAGAGGGTTTATCTATCTTACACCGACATTGAGGCAGAGGGAGTTATCTAATCTTATACCGACATTGAGGCAGAGGAGTTTATCTAATCTTATACCGACATTGAGGCAGAGGGAGTTTATCTAATCTTACACCGACTTGAGGAAGAGGGAGTTTATCTAATCTTATACCGACGTTGAAGGAAGAGGGATTTATCGATATCTTATACCGACGTTGAAATCAGGGATTTTATCTGAATTTTATACCGACATTGAGGCAGAGGGAGTTATCTAATCTTACACCGACATTGAGGAAGAGGGAGTTATCTAATCTTATACCGACGTTGAGAAGATGGATTTATCTAATCTTATACCGACATTGAGGAAGAGGATTTATCTAATCTTATACCGACATTGAGGAAGATGGATTTATCTAATCTTATACCGACATTGAGGAAGATGGATTTATCTAATCTTATACCGACATTGAGGAAGATGGATTTATCTAATCTTATACCGACATTGAGGAAGATGGATTTATCTATCTTACACCGACATTGAGGAAGAGGGATTTATCTAATATTATAACCGACATTGAGGAAGACGGATTTATTCTAATTTTTTATACCGACATTGAGAAGAGGGATTGATCTAATCTTAACCGACATTGAGAAGAGGGATTTATCTAATATTATACCGACATTGAGGAAGAGGGTTTATCTAATCTTATACAGACATTGAGGAAGAGGGATTTATCTAATCTTACACGACATTGAGGAAGAGGGATTTATCTAATCACACCGACATTGAGGAAGAGGGTATTTATCTAATATTTATATACCGACATTGAGGAAGACGGGTTTATCTTATCTTTACAGACATTGAGGAAGAGGGATTTATCTAATCTTACACCGACATTGAGGAAGATGGATTTATCTAATCTTACACCGACATTGAGGAAGAGGGATTTATCTAATCTTACACCGACATTGAGGAAGAGGGATTTATCTAATATTATACCGACATTGAGGAAGAGGGGTTTATCTAATCTTACACCGACATTGAGGTAGAGGATTTATCTAATCTTACACCGACATTGAGGAAGAGGGATTTATCTAATCTTACACCGACATTGAGGAAGAGGGATTTATCTAATCACACCGACATTGAGGAAGAGGGATTTATCTAATATTTTACCGACATTGAGGAAGACGGGTTTATCTTATCTTTACAGACATTGAGGAAGAGGGATTTATCTAATCTTACACCGACATTGAGGTAGAGGATTTATCTAATCTTACACCGACATTGAGGAAGAGGGATTTATCTAATATTATACCGACATTGAGGAAGAGGGGTTTATCTAATCTTACACCGACATTGAGGTAGAGGATTTATCTAATCTTACACCGACATTGAGGAGGAGGGATTTATCTAATCACACCGACATTGAGGAAGAGGGATTTATCTAATATTTTACCGACATTGAGGAAGACGGGTTTATCTTATCTTTACAGACATTGAGGAAGAGGGATTTATCTAATCTTACACCGACATTGAGGTAGAGGATTTATCTAATCTTACACCGACGTTGAAGAAGAGGGATTTATCTAATCTTATACCGACGTTGAAAATCAGGGATTTATCGAATCTTATAATGACATTGAAGAGACAGGGATTTATGGAATCTTATACCGACATTACCAGAACAACGATTATATTGTTAATATGGACAGTAGGGAGACCAGTTTAACGTAGCTCGCGGCGTGGTTCGAACACACAATGATTAGCATGTGTCTTATATTTTTAGCGGTGTATGCTCTTATACACTATTTCATTTGGTTACAACAATCATCGTTCCTCATCGATTGGCATATCATATATGCTTCTGAACATAACAATTTCGTCACTGATGTACGGGTTGAGATTTATTTTTGGTTACAGACCTGATATGATCCTGCGCTGTTGGCTAGGCTTTAAGAAATGATAATGATGCTAACAATGATAATTTGCTGTACGTATGTTCACCTGTATCACCTTTTTGTGAAGCACTTTGGGCTCCTTCGAGATGAGATGATATACACAAGTAGCCATTACCATTATTTTTAGGAGGATGCATTCATAAATTCGTTTGACAACAGGATGCCAGCCAGTTATTAATTATTAATGTGTATTTTATCTGGAATTGTTGTTGTTTGGAGAATGTCACCTGCACTTTGTGTCACTTTGGCCTGGGTTGATGACATCTGTAATATAAATAGCGTAGTTTTGTGACAGCTTGTGTGTGAACGCCTCTCTCTGTCTCTCTGTCTGTTTATGTCTCTTTCTCTGTTCTGTTTCTCTCTCTCTCTCTCTCTCTCTCTCTCTCTCTCTCTTTCTCTCTCTCTCTCTCTTTCGCTCTCTCTCTCTCTCTCTCTTTCGCTCTCTCTCTTCGCTCTCTCTCTTTCTCTCTCTCTCTCTTTCTGTCGGTATGTCTGTCTGTCTGTCTGTCTCTCTCTTCCCTTTCTCTCTCTCTCTCTCTTTCTGTCTATCTGTCTGTTTCTCTCTCTCTCTCTCTCTCTCTCTCTCTCTCTCTCTGTCTGCCTTCTGTCGCTCTCTCTTTCTCCCCCCCCCCCTCTCTCTCTTAAGAAATGTTTAGCAATTGATATGCGAACACTTAATGACACTGTAGATGGTGAAACAAATCGCTATGCCACGTATATAAACTCTGTAGTTAATTGTGTTCGTTGCTGGTTTTAATTGTTGCATATGAAAGACCACAGAATTGCACGAAGAGCGTACACTATGTTATATGATTTAGATGCTAAAGGCAAGCAAAACTGATGTACGTATTTGCTTGTTTAAATATTGGTTTGGTGTTGTATTGTTGTGTCAAGATGTTGGCAGATTGAATCAATTCATTCTTGTTTTTTCATCAACATGTGATTGATTGTAGAGGCAGGAATGGGACGATCATATTCAAACTAGTGAGATAAACTGATACAGAACTCTCTCTAATATGCATGATTTGAAACCACATTTACAGACAGATATGGACAGACACCTAAGATACATAATGACAAGATTTAGGTTAGGTATATCAAAAGTCATAGTTCATTTTTAGATACGGAGCAATCGTGATAGTGATCTATTATGTCCATTGTGCAATTTTTGAAAAGAAGGTAAAGCACATTTGTATGTGTTGTTCAGTGCTCCATTCTATTCGAGAGAAATACATATGCTCAAAATATTATTAAATAATTATCCTTATTTAAATTCAGTTTGTTGATGTCATCAACTGCCACTAAAGTTGTTCGAAATTTAGCCTTATTTCTGTTTGAAGCGTTTGGAGAGAAAGCAGTTTGTTGAGTGTCTTTTAGAATTAAGCCTTCCAAAGGAACCCAAGGTACGAATATGAATAGAATGTGTGTGTTTTATGTTCTTTTCACTTATTTGTTATGCACGTGTACAACACATTTAAAATTAGAAATATTGTTATTCCCTAATTAATGTTTATTTGATTGTGAGAATGCATAGTTATGTGCATCCCCTTTCTAATGGGATGTGGCCTATATGAATAAATCATCTGAACTCTCTCTCTTTCTCTCCTCCCCCCCTCTCTCTCTCTCTCTCTCTCACACACACACACACACACACACACACACACACACACACACACACCACACCTACACCCGCACCTGCACCTACAACTGCATG
This sequence comes from Monoplex corrugatus, assembly GCA_030674185.1. Taxonomy (NCBI): domain Eukaryota; kingdom Metazoa; phylum Mollusca; class Gastropoda; order Littorinimorpha; family Ranellidae; genus Monoplex; species Monoplex corrugatus. The sequence goes on from JAPXFY010000015.1 coordinate 37,584,926, forward strand.
TGTGTGTTCGCGTGAGCGCGTGCGCGTGCGTGTTTGTGCGTGTGCAAAAGCAGTCAGTGACACTAATCCAAGTGTATGCTTATTGAAAGACACGGTCATTAAACTTTCACATATTGATGACAGTGTAAATGCTCAGTTTGAAGGTGTTGTGACCACAAGGCCAGATACGTGTGTGATTGATTAAACTTGCAAGACTTGTTCACTCGTACAGGTAGCAGTCCCCTTTGATGTGTTCAATAATGAATGCCATCAAAACGAGTTTAACAAGTGTTTCACTGTGTCAGAGAATAGGAGACATGGGCTCACCTCACCTCACCTCACCTCACCACACCTGTCGGCGTCACCGGGTTCGATGTTCGCCGCTGCACACCTGGACACCATCTCCTTCCAGGACGCTCTGTCTTGACTTTTGTGGACAATTTCTTGAATATTTAGGCCACTGATTTTGGTTATGTTCTCGCTGTATGAGATTGGAGGTCTTCCTTTCTTCCTTTTTGCCACTGTTTTTCCTTAAAAGATGGTTGCCATGAGGTCCATGTTCTTGTTGCGTGACACATGGCCAATGTATTTTAGTCTTCTCTTGTTGATGTCTGCGATCCAATGTATTTTAGTCTTCTCTTATTGATGTCTGCGAGTAGTTTTCTGGTGTTATCAAGTTCTTCCAGGACACTTTCATTGGTAGACATGGGCTATCCATGTAAAATTATTGTGCTCCTTGGGGGATCGCTTGAACATGACCATTGTCAATTCACAAGCGGACTTAAAACTTGCAGGCCTACCCATTGGCTGAGCCAGGACCTTAGCACGTTACTGTTAGGTCAGTGTATGATAGGTCCTGGGTATTATAGAGACAAAGATGTAGGGCTACTTTTCCTTTGTCTTAACCATGCAGGATCCTTTGTGGTTTGTGCCGTGGATATTACAATGTGTGAGAGTTAAGTGTGTGTGTGTGTGTGAGAGAGAGAGAGAGAGAATGTGAGTTAATGTGCGCGTGCGTGCGTGTGTATATGACATGTACCTACAGTATGTGCGTGTATGCCTTTGTATGAGAGAGGGAGGGACGATGGAGGGGGCACAGAGAGAGAGAGAGGTATGTGCAGGCTGGCGAGCTGCGCTGAATGGCTTTCTCTGTAAACATATATTCATGTTCTTCATACAGAGAATAAAAGCCCTTCAGGTGTGTTAGCGTACACTATTATGATGGGCAAGAGCTGGTGTAAAAATACTTCCCTTTTGAAAACTCTCTCTCTCTCTCTCTCTCTCTCTCTCTCTCTCTCCACACACACACACACACACACACACACACACACACACACACACACACACACACACAACACATACACACACACTCTCTCTCTCTCTCTCCCCTCCTCCTTCCACCGATGATGTATAGCTTTAAACTACGCAGCATAGCAGCTTAAAATATGTTTCTTTCTTTCAAATGTAACTGCACTGATATCGTATTTTTGCATCTGTTTTTTGAATATTTATGACATTTTAGTATGGTTCATGAATAGTGTAAATCTGTTGGCAAAGGCTGAATATAAAGAAGCACATGTGCTGCCTGTCATACCTTCTTACATAACATTTGTTCTTGATTTTTGTTCTGTTTCTGCTTTTTTTTTTTTTAATCTGTCTGTCTGTCTCTGTCTCTCTTTCTGCCTCTCTCCCCCCCCTCTCTCCCCCCCTCTCTCTCCCCCCCTCTCTGTTTTTCTCTCTCTCTCTCTCTGTCTCCCCCTCTCTCTTTTTCACCCAATCCCTCTCTGGCTCTCAATCTCTCCCAACCTCTCTCTCTCTTTTTCTCTTTCTCTTTTCCCCCCAATCTCTCCCAATCCCTCTCCATCTCCCAATCTCTCGCATTCTCTCTGTTTGCGTCTCTGTGTGTGTGTACGTATGTATGTGTGTGCACACGCGCGTGCATGTATGCAGATTGTATGAATAGTTTGCCTACAATTGTATGTGCACCTGACCATGTTTGATTGATCCTCAGCCATCGTCCTGTCAGCAAGAGTATCGGGTCCCGGTCCTAACCCGGTCACAGAGAAAATGAGAGGGAAATGCTATTTATTCAGTAGGCCTTTTCTGAAGCGGTGTGAACGTCAACAACAACAGTTGTACAAATATAAGTTAAAACAAAGCCATTGTCGTGGCATATACGTCAGGAGGGAGGGAGGGAGAGAATGAGAGAGAGAGGGGGGGTGGAGGGGATTAAACTTGCAACATTCAGAACAGGAATTATAATAATAATAATAAATCACATTCTCCCACACATAGGTAAGGACTCATTGCGCTTTACAGTGATTAATTCATACACACATATACACACACAAACACACACGTACACAGATACAAAAAAACAAACACATTCCGCTCATATACAAGCTTACAAAGAGAAAAGTGAAACGTACTGATTACAATCAAAGAAATGGAACTGAAATAATGAATTACTCAATTATAGTTGCACTGTACTTCACGAGACCCTGCTTCTATGCCCGTACATATTTACAAATGAAGTGCAAAGATGGCGAACAACAAGAGAGAGGGAGGGGGTTATACACTGTGGTAGTTGTGTACTTTTACGTCAGGTTCAGCTTGACCAAGACACGCCTATGGAAGAAGATACAGAGACCATGTCGGATCAGTCGTACCTTGGCTCGCTAAGGATTGCGCCATTCTTCGACCTCCACCACGGAGAAGGCGGAAAAAAAAGTGCTACAGGAGGGATGAAACCACAGATCATTCGTGGAAGGAAGATCACCACCTTCGCCACATGGAACGTAAGAACAGTCCGGTAAACTGGAAAACTGAAAGAAATGTAAGTGAGACGGACAGATATTCCTGGCACATGCTTGGCGTTTGCGACGCTATATGCAAGAACAATGGAGAAATGGACAGAGGAAGGGCATATGTTGTCCTATAGAAGAGGACAAACATGGAGTGGTGTTTTTGGTCAGCGAAACATCGGGAACTCTGCACCCGGGTGTTGCTTCTGTCTCTAGCCGGATCATAACCCTCCGCCTGCGAGTGAAACCATTCAACATCACGGTAGTGAAAATGTATGCTCCTAACGTCAGATTGTGACTTCAGTCATCAACAAAGTTGACAAGAAAGACGTCTGTCTCATCGTTCAGGGTGACTGGAAAGCCAAAATTAGTATATATGCCCAAGAAGACTGGAGGAATTTCTGTGGCCCCTACTGTAACGAGAGCCCCAATAATAAGGCACTGAGCCTGCTGCAATTCGCCAGCGATGTTGATTTGGTTCTTGTTGACACTTTTGGTAAACAAAAAAATCATCCTGACGATGGACATTGCACTCCCCAAACGATCAGTATTTCAGCCAGATGGATTTATTATTCTTGTGAAGAACCGGAACAGGTATGCCGTCAGTAGAATTAAAAACAAAGCCATTTCCAGGAGATAACCTTTGGCAGTGATCATGACTTTGTCAGAATGACCTTTAAAGCATGATGAAAGAACAGCAAGAGAATGAAAAAACAGTTGTCTCAAGTTCAAGAAACAGTTATCTCAAATTCAATCTTGTTTAAAGTGAAAGATTTGACATCGCCGAACAATTTCAAATAGCTAAAAGAGGAAAAATTTGTCTCACTACTACTGTCTGAAGACGACCTCGAAACCCTCGCAAACAATTTCATTCAAGTGAACACCGAAACAGCAACACAAGTCTTACTGATAAACCCATAGAAATCCAAGCCGTAGATCGTAAGTAGTGTCTTAGAGATGTAGAAGGAGCTTAAAAGCACACACACACACACACACACACACACACACACACACACACACACACACACACACACACACACACACACACACACACACACACACACACACATACACACACACACACGATTGAGAGAGAGAGCACACACACACACACATACACACACACACACACGAGAGAGAGAGAGAGAGCACACACACACACACATACACACACACCACACACACACACACACACACACGAGAGAGAGACAGACAGACAGACAGACCGACCAACAGACGGACAGAGACACACAGAGAGAGATGCATAGATACAAACAAATAAATAACACTCTAAAAACAACGAACTCTTCACACATTGATTCCAGAGATCGTACTTTCTAAAAATAAACAAACAGTACTTAAAACTTGACCGGATCTAAAAAATAAAAAAAAGTACTTCAAACTTTGACCTGATTTCAGCGCGGGCAAATCAAATCAAATAAAACAACCTCAACAGCCCAGTTCTACCCCAGCAACCCCCTCCCCTCCCCTCCCCCACACCACTTCTTCTATGTCTTCTTTTCAGATTGTGCAAGTGTATGTGACCTGGTCCGAGTCCCTCAGACAAGTTGTTAGTTTTTCTGCATGTGTCATAAATAACTGCTCGCATGTTAGCGTGTAAACCTCGTTTTGAAAGATCGGTGCGGGTACGGGTGCGGGCGCACGCGCACATAGACATACAATACACGTAAGTGTGTGCAAGGACGCACGCACATATTCACGCAACCATAAACAGACACAGACACACACACGCACGCTACACGCGCGCGCGCGCACACACACACACACACACACAGACACACACACACGCACGCGCGCGCGCACACACACCTCTCTCGCACGCACGTATGCACAACACACACACACACACACACTCACTCTCTTTCACACACACACACACACACACACACACACGCGCGTGCACGCGCACACACAAGCGCGCGCACAGAGAGAGAGAGAGAGAGAGAGAGAGATCTATAGCAAGGACGTCCCTCAAGTTTGTGGATTGCAAGGTTATATAAGGGCAGGCAGGTGCCATGTGCCATGTCAGGTAGTTTTCTTAACCTTCCACCACCTCCCCTCTCTCTATCACCGTCTCCAATGGGGAATGACTAGAAATCGGGGTTAAATTTTAGGATAATGCCGAGAAGATTGCAATTTTTATGACTCCCTTTTCTTTACGATTTTTACCCGCACGAAATGTTCCTTTAATAAATTAAAAGCATACAGAAATAGCTGTCACGGAAAATGTGTCTTCTTTTTCAGTCTTTGGGTACTTTACCTCCACAACGACTTCGCTTCGGTTGACTAGATTACACTGCATCAAACACTGTGGGTTGTGCTGGCAGGCTTGTTTCGGACTTTATTCGTGTGTGTGTCTGTGTCTGTGTGTGTGTCTGTGTCTGTGTGTTTGTTTCTGTATCTGTGTGTTTCTGTGTCTGTATGCGTGAAAGACAGACAGACAGACAGACAGAGGAAAACAAAAACCGAGTTGGTCAAGCCATTGTGATATTAGGTTCTTTTTCATAACACGATTATTAAAGAAATCCAGATTAGGTACTTCTCAAGATCAGTCTGACCTAAAAAAAAAGTTTTATTTGAAGTAAAATTTTAGTGGCACTGAGGACAGTGGTCACTCTTTAAAGCGTGTTAAATGTTGTCAGAAATACCCAAGAAATGGCTGTTCACACAGCTTGCTTGAATTGAAAAGTGTGCTTTTTTTAAAGTCTTTTTTTTTTTGGTTTGTCTATCTTTGTTTGGTATTTTATCTTCCAATTAATTTTTACACTTTACTTGTCCTGAGGCAACTGAAATGTGGTTTCTAAGAAGAATGTTGAGAGTTCGATGAACAACAAAGGCAGACACAAGAGGATCATTAATACAAATGATTAAGAAAAGACAAGCAATAGTTATAGGACGTTTTATGAGGAAAGAGAAGTTAGAGCACCTGGTCACAACAGGAAAGCTGGAGGGAAAGAGAACACCAGGCAGACCTAGGGAGAAAATATTGGACGGGCTTGCAGACTGGCTGAGGACAGAGATGGTGGGAGATAATTGCAGCGACAAGGGATAGATTCGTATGGAGGGCCATGGTCGCTAACGCCATGCGACAGGACACATGGTGATGGTGATGATGTGTCCACAATAATCCAGGCCTTTGTACAAAATGTTGGTAAAGATCCACTATACAAAAGCTGAGAAAATCTTGTTCGCATGTTTTGGTCACAGATAGAACAACACACACACACACACACACACACACACACACACACACACACACACACACACACACACACACACACACACACACCTCTGTTTGATGTACATGTAGAATGAACCCCCCCCCCCCTCTTTTGTTGTTGTTGTTGTTTAGCAAAAGAGTGAAAAACAGAAAATAACAACCTTTTCATTCCCAGTTACGAAACTTTCAATACTGTAAAACAATTTGTTTAAAAAAAAAGGGAACGAGTTTCACTTATTCAAAACAAAATTGAGGAATAAACAACCCCCACAGCCCCTTTCTGCCCGTCTGTGTCCTGTCCCCATCATTCACCATCCCACCCCCACCTCATTCCACGTGTCTGTCAGGTTGTGTAAGTGCACGACCTGATGTGAACCCCATGGCCAAGCCTGTTAGATTGCTGCATGTGCTATAAATAACCGCTTGCACGCCGCATGCACCCTCGGTTTGCAAGTTCAATACACGCGCGTGCGCGCGCGCACACACACGCACACTTATACACGCGCTCGAACGCACGCACACACTTAGATGTGTGCATGTATTTTTATACATATGCCCACATGCCGCGCGCGCACACACAGACGCACACACGTTCGCACGCACGCACAGATACCGACACAAGTACACATACAAGCACGCGCATATATCCGTATTTATTTATTTTTATTCATTTGATTATTTATTTATTTAATCGTTTATTTATTTATTTTATTTATTTATACACACATACAGAGAAACATATAACAAGGACACATGCACACGTGCATGCACACAGACACGTACAGACACATCCTTTCCTGCATATATGTGAACGCGGAGGCGCGCACACAACACACACATACACATTCTCTCTGTCTCTGTCTTTCTCCTTCACAACCACACCACCACACACACACCACACACAACACACACAAACTTCTCTCTGTCTGTCTTTCTCCTTCACACACACACACACACACACACACACACACACACACACACACACACACACACACACACACACACACACACACCACACACACACACACACACACTCGCTCGCTCTCTCTCTCTCTCTCTCTCTCTCTCTCTCTCTCTCTGAGCTGCACCAAGGACATTGCTCATGTTTATCAGTTGCAAGGTTAGGTCGACACTGGTGTCATGTTACGACGTCCTCACCCCTTCCCCCTCTTCCACCAACCCTGCCTAACTCTCTCCAATTTCCAGGCCGATTTTTAGGTTGAACCAGAGGTGAAATCCTAGGACGATACTGAGACATTCACATTTATTTTTACACCCATTCGCTTAATATTTTTTCTACTCGAAAAAAAGAACTTGTTAAAAATGTTATTTTCCACGGGCTGCAGCTCCCACCCGCTTTCAAATACGCAAAGTTGCTGTATATATGCATGACAATACATGTCCTTATACCACACCTTTTAGACAGTCATATTCCTTTTTCGGGTTTGTGCGTCTGTTTCTGTTTGTTTTTCGTGTTGCCATTAGCCACCAAACACTGACTCGGCTTTCAGGATCAGTGACGTGTATGTGTGATAGTCTGTGCGTGTTAAGGCTGTAACGGGTCTGCACGAATGTTGGCCTTGAAGGACAGAAAGATCTGCACCATTTACGACACAAGGAACCCAAGGAGGTCCAAGCCCAGAGTTTTCAGTTGGAAAACTGTTGTCATGACTATTGGAATATTACGTCAGTCAGTAGATAACTTTAAAAGACCTGAACGCTACTTCATCGTGAAAAAGACTAGATAACTTTAAAAGACCTGAACGCTACTTCATCGTGAAAAAGACAAGATAACTTTGAAAGGCGTGGACGCTACTTTATCGTGGCAAAGGCTAGATGACTTTAAAAGACCTGGACGCTAGTTTATCATGAAAAAGACTAGATAACTTTAAAAGGCGTGGACGCTAGTTTATCATGAAAAAGACTAGATAACTTTAAAAGGCGTGGACGCTAGTTTATCATAAAAAGACTAGATAACTTTAAAAGGCGTGGACGCTAGTTTATCATGAAAAAAAAAAGACAGTCTTAACTAGTTCTGTGTGAATGTCTTTTTAATGCAGACGAGATCATGATATACAAAGCGCCGTGTGGAGTGTTAATCCGTTTTAATTCCTTTTTCTGTCTTCTGTGTTCTCTTTGTCTCTCCTCTCTCTGTTTCTGTCTGTCTCTCCCTCTCCCTCCCTCTCCCCCCCCGTGTGTGCGGGTATAGGTATATGTATAAGTATGTGAAATAGAACGATGGCTGTGCATTTACGTGTAACTTCAAATACGTTTGTGTTTAACTCTTTGTTGTTGTTGTTGTTGTTGTTGTTATTGTTGTTGTTCCAGGATTTTGTTGTTGCTGTTTTTGTTATCGTTATTATTTTTGTTGCAATTTCTACACCAGTTCAAGTGATGCAGAATCTAGAACAGTCACATTTTTCACTATTAAGTATGAACAAATACTGGAATACAAACTACAACATTACCTATTAGTTTAATTCAGAAAATCTGGCTAAAGCTCTTTGCAACTTTATGTGGGAACACTGCGAGCTTCTGTATAGAACCATCATCTGTAGACAAAAAGAGCAATGATAGCTGAAACGTTGTTGGATAATCACAATACCTTGTGGGATCCAGTTATTTCGTAAATCAGTATGATTACAACAGAGAGGAAGAAAGAGAAGGAGACACGCAGACGTATATACATGTACAGAGAGAGGGTTTCATAGAGTCAAACAGACAGACAGACAGACAGACAAACGAACGAACGGATATATTTAAAACATCATAGCCTTACATTTCCAGTTACAAAACTGCCGCATTACAAATAACGTCGAACTTGAACAAGTTTCAGCAAGGTTAAGGAGATCAGCAAACAACATCCTTAGCTCAGTTCATTCACCGCTCCAGAAACAAGATAAGTAAATAGACAGCTAAATAGGTAAATAAAGAAAGAAACAAATAGAAATAAAATAAAACAACCTTGTAAAGCACCTCCCTACACCCACCCAGTTTTATGGCCTCCTGGTTGAACCCCTTAGCCAAACTGTAAGTTGGCTGCGTGTGCTGTAAATAACTGCTTGCACACTCGCATGCACCCTCGCTTAGCCAGTTCAGAGTGCTCGGATGCGCACATACACGCGCACGTGCGCAAACACGCGCACAGCGAGAGACAGAAACACACACACTCACACGCATGCGTATGCACACACACACACACATATACACACGCTCACATACACACACTTACATACAGACACACACAGATACACACACACAGATACACACACACACACACACACACACACACACACACACACACACACACACACACACATGTATGCATGCGCATCCACACACTCACTGGCACGCTCGCCAACACGGTTGCATGTATGCACACACACATACACACACACACACACACACACACACACACACACACACACACACACACACACACACAACACACAACACACACACACACACACACACACACACACACACACACACACACACACACACACACAGAAACTGAAACTGAAAATGGTTTATTGCCATTGACATTTTTGTCCTTGTGGCAAGGAGCATAAAACAAAGTCATTAAATTTTTCGGCGACGTTTTCTCGAAACAAAGATTTATAAATATAGTCATGGCTGACAATGCATCCATTTGAATTTATTCCCTAAAGATGAAGAAAAAATTGAACGGAAAAAGTTGAACAAAATGTTGAACAAAAAGTTGAAGAAACAGTTGACACCCAACGTAATTAGTCATATAGGTAAGAGGGAGAAGACCCAAATCCGCCAAATAAACATAAGAACAGTATAAAGTGATATCTTCACTGAATATAAACTTACATTAATTTAAAAAGTTGAACAAAAAGTTAAATAGTTAACCACCTGACATAATTAGTCATATAAGAGGAAGACCCAAATCCAGAAAACAAACAAAAAAACAATATAACGTAACATCTTCACTGGAGATAAACGTACATTGATTTAAAAAGTTGAACAAAAAGTTGAAGAACAGTTGACCACCCGACATAATTAGTCATATAAGTAAGAGGAAGACCTAAATCTGGCAAATAAACATAAGAACAGTATAAAGTGATATCTTCACTGGAGATAAACTTACATTAATTTATTACTGTGTTGTTTTCTTTCTCCGACTTTCCCAAGCAAGGGCGATAAATTTCGCGAGGGATTTTTGATAGTTTTCATCTTCAGTCATGAGTATTCTGGTAATGACCCTTTGACTCGAAATGACCTCATCAAAGATTATGCATTTTTGTCGTATACTTTCATACGACTTGCAAACAAACAAAAAATGCATTTCATCTTCTGTCTCTACATTACACATGGGACAAATAGAGTGTGCCGATGAATTTGAGTAAAACCATCTTGTTGTTGCATTTAGCCCTAGGGCTCTTAGTCTAAAACGAGCAAGATTGCTTCTGTGCCATTTATTTGTTTCGGCCTTTATATATTTTTCGGTTTGAAATATACTTTTAAAGGAAAGGAACCAATCATATTTCTCAGATTCTTCCATTTGAGCGTGCCAACCACACACCACAAGAGAGAGAGAGAGAGAGAGAGAGAGAGAGAGAGAGAGAGAGAGAGAGAGAGAGAGTATGCAAGCTGTACCTGGACATGGAAGCTTTTGTCAGTTGTAAGTTACGTGAACTTTTGTGTCATGTTAGGGGCCGAGTTTTCCCTCTATTTACCACCTCCCTCCCCCTTGTCCCTTAGCAGACTTTTTTCAACTGAAGTAAACTTGAAACCCAAGGACGTAGTGAGAAATTGTACCACCTTCGTGGTGTCTGCCTATAGATAAGTGCTATAGAAACGCGCCCTTCTTTATCATACCCTTTCTGGTCTGTTTTTAAACTACTAAGAATGGTTTTCATTGTTTTGTCTGGCCATGAAATCCTCTCATGCAAAAAACAGCAAACGGCACAACCTTGAGACAGGTTGGTAAGTTTAAATATCTGGGAACGATCATCTGGCCAGACGGCAGATGCACATCAGAAATAGCCAGCAGAATCGGCCAAGCCAAAACCAGCATTCAAGAAGATGAAAAGCATTCTTACCAACAAATATCTATCAATTAACATCAGGAAGAGAGTTATTGAATGTTATATAGAACCGATAATGCTATACGGTTGTGAGGCGTGGACAGTTAACACGCAAAGTCAGAACAAGATTGCGGCAGCACTGTGGTTTCTAAGAAGAATGTTGAGAGTTCCATGGACAGCAAAGAAAACAAACGAGACAGTCTTGATGGAGGCAGACACAAGAAGATCATTCATAAGGAAGATTAGGAAAAGACAGGCAACATTTATAGGCCATTTCATGAGGAGAGGGGAATAAGAGCACGTGGTCACAACAGGAAAGCTGGAGAAAAAGATAGCACCAGGTAGACCCAAGGAGAAAACATTGGACAGACTTTCAGAGTGGCTGAAGACAGAGAGGGTGGAAGAGGTGCTTGAGGCAACAAGGGATAGAAACAGACGGAAGGCCATGATCGCCAATGCCATGTGGCAAGGCACTTGATGAAGAGTGGTTTTTCAATTAATTGAGAAGCCTGAGAGTGAATGAGACCAGGGTTCGCACAGACCTTAAAAGTCCTTAATTTTGAGGGCATGCTTTTTAAGGCCCTAAAAGTCCTTAAAAATCAGGCTTTTGCTGAAAAGTCTTTAAAAAGTCCTTAAGTTTTGTCACTGCCTATGATTTTTTATAAAGTCTATGTAAAATCTTGAGTTTGTAAAAAAAAAAAAAAAAAAAAAGGTTGAAATTGAATTGAAAAAAAAAAAGGGGGAAAGCCTGAGTCGGAGTTAAGATCGACGATCTCACCAATACGTCGTCTGCTATAGGTCAAAACACCAGAGTTACGGGCCTTCATGGCGCATGCGCGTACGTGACAGAATGTTCCACCATTTTGAAATTGAGAAGTCAACATGCCGGGGAAGTGTTTGTTTAACGTGGTTTGGCTGGAAAAAGACGAATACAAAGAATGGCTGCAGGCAGACCCAAGTGGAGACAGATGCAAGGCCTTTTGCCGCATTTGTAAGAAGACCATAGACATTCGTTCAATGGGAGAATCGGCTGTAAATACCCATGGAAAAGGGAAAAAACAATGCGACCTGATGAAGGTGTCAAATCCTGCAATCCGTCTTTCGAATTTTTTTTACAAAAAATTGTACAACGAGCGATCCTATCACTTCTAGCAGTTCGTCATCCTGCAGTTCATCAACCAACTGTTCTGCTCAAACTCAGATGTCAGTGAACAGCCTGAGCCTACTAAAACAGAGGCAGTGAAAGCTGAACTACTGTGGACTTTAAAAGTAGTGACAAGTCATTACTGATTACAGCTTTCGTTCGTGTGAAGGCATTTTAAAAAAAGTGCTTCAAAAGTCCGTAAAAAGTCCGTAAATTTTTTGTCTGGAAATCTGTATGAACCCTGGAGACAACTGTTGATAGTAAAGAAAATGCAGATAACATTATGAAAACAGGAGTCGGAAGTTTTCATCACTGTTTTGTGACAACCAAGCCGTTGAAGCAATTAAATTAATCGATTTATTATATTGGGGAGAGAGAGCTAGAGAGAGAGAGGCAGTTAAATGAACAGATTAATCATAATAGAGAAGCGTTAAATGAATAGATTAATTTATGATAGTTAGGTAGATAGATAGTAGATAGATTAGCTAATTTAGAATTAAAGGGATCATGTGGGCAGGGAACACGCCAGGCTTTTGTTACGCAGGCTGAATCGAGCTCAACTAGCTCTCTCTCTCTCTCTCTCTCTCTCTCTCTCTCTCTCTCTCTCTCTCTCTCTCTCTCTCTCTCTCGAATGTTCACTCTCTCTCTCACTCTCTCGAATGCTCACTCTCTCTCTCTCTCTCGACTGCTCTGTCTCTCTCTCTACTGCTCTCTCTCTCTGTGACTTCAGACTGCTCTCTCTCTCTCTCTCTCTCCCTCTCTCTCTCTCTCTCTCCCTTCCTCTCTCTCCCTCTCTCTTTCTCTCTTTCTCACCCCTCACGGCGTCATTTACCACAGATTTTGTAACTGTGAAGTCTCTAGATGTTGCTGTGAAATCTTTAGACAATCTAGCGTCTATGTGGGGTTTAGCAAAGCAATCTATACTAATAATTAAAAAGAGAAACACTGTATAGAATAATTAAAACATAAAAGCTTTGAGAAATGGGACAGAGAAGAAGCACACGCTCTCACAGATAGCCCAAGGAGAGGAGAAGGAGGGTTGGATCACAGGGTGACACCAGTGTATGTTTCAGTCTTTAGCCTAACCTTGGAGAATATTCTAACCTGTTTTGCCTTCAGTCAAGGTTGTCAGGACGACATGGTTTGTAGTCTGTTGGAAGGGCTGTATTCAATCGTCTGCTAGGCATGCTGATGTTTAATGCAGGTTGTGGCGCGTGCGTGCGTAGGTGCATGCGTGCAAGCGTTTTTCTTCATGTGTGTGTGTGCATGCACGCATGCATGCTCGCCCTCTTTTTTTTTTCTTTCCTTTTTTCCCCCCTTTCTTCTTCTTTTTTTTTTTTTCTTTTTTCTCTATGTGTCTGTGGTAAAGCGTGTGTGACCCCATTAGCAGGCCCCATTTAGGAGGTAGGCTAGGTTCTGGTGCACGCAGATATTTGGAGCAACAGCGGGTTGCCATTAATTATTATCGAGTTAGCAACAGAGAACATTATGACGGAAGCAGCAGTCACTCACCCAGAACGAGGTGTCGAACAAGGTTATTCCAGTGTCTGTCGTGGTCTGTGTCCCCTATAATTAATTAAGAGTCCCGCAAATATATGCTTCCCCAGGTTTATATTTATTCAGCTCTATATTCACCCAGGTCTCGGTTCCACTTGGTCTGTGTTCTCCAAGTCTGTATTAATTTAATGAAGGTCTGTGTTCTCCAAGTCTGTATTAATTTAATGAAGGTCTGTGTTCTCCAAGTCTGTATTAATTTAATGAAGGTCTGTGTTCTCCAAGTCTGTATAATAATGAGGTCTGTGTTTATCTAAGTCTGTAATTCTCCACGTCTGTGTTCCTCTCATTCTGTGTTCCTCTAGGTTTATGTTCCCCTAGACCTGTGTTCCCCGGGCAGTAATAATACTGATAGACGGTCGATATTTAACACGCATGAACTACGTGTGTGTGTGTGTGTGTGTGTGTGTGTGTGTGTGTGTGTGTGTGTGTGTGTGTGAGAGAGAGAGAGAGAGAGAGAGAGAGAGAGAGAGAGATGAAACATCGATCGGTAAGATTTCAACTGCCGCTGACCCGTTGGTCGACAAGAGGAACAAAGATGAACGCAGCAAAAAGTAGACGCGATCTTTGGGAAGGCACGAGACGAATAAAATCGGGTTGTTGTTTGCGTCTTTTTTCCTGTTAATGATGAGAACAACGAAATGACAAAGAAACCGAGTTCGGAGGAAAAAAAGCATCTCTCTCTCTCTCTCTCTCTCTCTCTCTCTCTCTCTCTCTGCTCGCGCGCGTTTGTTTGTGGCAAGTGTGTGTGTGTGTGTGTGTGTGTGTGTCTGTCTGTCTGTCTGTGCTAAGTGTCAGTATTTCTGTGTGTAAGTACATAATTTTCATGCTGACGAAATGTCAGTGTGTGTGGACGCGTAGAGCGTGCGCGCGAATGTGCGGATTGTCTCGTGAGCACGCGCGCAAGCATACGTGTTTGTGTGCGTGTAACACCCCCTTCCCACTATGAGCGAAATGACGGAGTGATCGTGTTTTTGGGCCTAAAAATTCAAAGTTCTCGATGAATCCTGTAGCATTCCCACTACAAGACCCTTTCACTCCTAGCCAGCTTTGAGTGATTGTGCACGGTCAGATCACTCCGTGGTCGAGATTTGTGTTCAAACATGTTTAAACACAAGTGGCACCTACTGCATCCATCGTGTCCAATTTGCATACCGCGGGAAAATTTTCGGTTGCGTGCGAGCCTTGCCAGCCACAGTCTGAGGCGAGGCGAGGCGAGCGTGGCCCACAGGAAATGCTTGGGTCAGCTCCCCAAATAGATCACTCACACCGATCACCCAAATGCATTCCCACTATTTTGGAGTGAAAGTGCCCTTTGTCGCTTCACTCCTGAGTGCTCCACGATCACTCAGAACTTTCACGCACAACTTTCACTCCGACAGTGGGAACACGTGAGTGAAGCTGGCAAGGCAAGGACTTCCCACCCACC
>JAPXFY010000015.1:37605133-37617633 GCA_030674185.1 Monoplex corrugatus
TTGGTTCACACACACACACACATACACACACAACACACGCACACGCGCACACACACACACACACACACACACACACACACACACACAAAGAGAGAGAGAGAGAGAAGAGGAGAGAGAGAGAGAGAGACAGAGATAGAGAGAGCATGTGTATCTCCATTGGTGTGTATGAGTGAGTGTGTGCATATGTGTGTGTTTATGTAGGCTATGAGTGTTTGTGCGCCAAATAAACGATCAGTATAAATATCGGTCACTTTAGCACTGCAAGTATTTTTTGTTTGGTAGCAAGAAACTCAAAACAAGTGATATTCTAAGGGGCGGGGGTCGCTGCTGCCACTTCTTTGTTTTTTTAATAATGATAAAATTTGTCCTCTGTATTTTTCGAACCAGCACTTCCAAGGTAGCCAGGCGTCTCAAGGCCATGTCAGTCTTGCAACGGATATCTTAACCACTTTGCTATCGGATACCGCTAACGTAGAGGGGAATTAAGCCTTATGGGCCCACTTTTGTTCCTCCTTGGCCAGATCCAGCTGGAAGTCTTTTCAACTGCTTCTACCATTGCTCTGGTCCTCTCTTCCCCAAAAATGGCGAGCTGTTTCATGAAGTCATAGGCCGATGTTTCCATTAACCCCCTTGTCCCAACCTCTACTAATTTTCCTCAAGTTGTTGGCAAGACTGGCATACTTTTCTGTGTTGTGGATATGGGATTCTCCGTTCGGTTTTCAAATGGGTACAGTGAGCTCGATCAGAATCATTTGTTTTGATCAGTTGAAGAGGAAAACTGTGCCCGGTCTCATGCCACTCTTGCGATGATGTCCGGGTGTTTTATTTGTTTTGTTTGTTTGTTTGTTTTTCGTTGTTGTTGTTGTTGTTTGTTGAAAGATCTGCATACTCACGGTTGGCTGCTCCGTCCAGAAGACCTCGCTTCCCTGTACCAGATGTCACATCTTTCATGCACAGTTTGCAGTCTCCTGCCATGTGAAAGGTTGTTGGAGCTTCTGGTGCCATGTTTTTCCCCATGGCAGTACTGATCGCTTTTGCCAAGTCTTGAAGCAGTTGATTGTGCTGCCCCTTTGGATTAACGCTACCTTGCATGAGCTCAAGATATGTTCCACTGTTTGTTTATCTGTGCTCTTTCCAACTCAGCCCCCCCTCTCTATCTCTCTCTCTCTCACACACACACACACACACAACACACACATACGCACGCACGCACACGCACCACCCACACACACCACACACACACACACACACACACACACACACACACACACACACACACAGAGGGTTATCTGATTTCCCCCATTTCACCGGATTAGCATTCCAGGGCAGATTCTGAGAGGGAACCATATGCCACAGGTCATTCTACTTTAAACTCCTTTGGAGTGCTTTTTCTCAAGTCGTCCGTGTTGGCCTTACTGGACTGTCCTCTTCTATCTTCGTCTTTTGTGTTACCATATCTCTTTTTGTCTTTCCATTGGCCTTTCACCACCCTTCTTCTATCTTTGTTGATTCCAATCCCTACCAGTTGGTCTGCGTGTGCCCTATTATTTCTCTGACCATGAGTCTCCTTCGCTGCGACCAGTTCATTCTGGACTTTACATGTTTTTGTCAGTCTTCAGCTTGGGCTTGGTTGATCTCATCACTTTATTTTCCAAGTCTTCAAGCATGCTAAGAAGTCTGACCTTTTCCGCTTTGTACTTATCGTCAGTGGATTTTAGGGTAGTTTCAGCTTTGCCAGGTGACAAGAAAGCGCAACTTCATTGAAGCCCGGTGGAACACCAAGCCATTTTCTTCGGTATTTGTTGATTTGGGCCTATATTGTGCTAGTACAGATATCATAATCAACAGAGGCCAAAGAAGGTTTGGAATCATCATAAACTGCTGGCACCAGATTGTATTTGCCAAGAAGGCTGCATCTGTAAACTTTCTACCATTTGCTTTGTTTCCGTACACTTTTGTGTATTTTTCAGGGTGTGATCATACTACCTTCCGAGGCCTTTTTTGATTTGGTTCTTTTGTCACTGTTGGAATGGTTTGATTGGCACAGTAAACTTTATTGCTTCGTGTTCTCTACTTTTTCCTTAGTGGGAGGCTCGGGCATATTTTCGGTTTGAAGCTCATCCTAGATGAGGCGACTAACTGCTTCAGGTTTTTTTGTTTTGTTCTTTTGTGGAAAGCACTGTTTGCTAACTGCTTCAGGATCTTGTGTGTTTCCTGTTCTTTTGTGGAAAGCACTGTTGTGTCGTCCATGAAGGCTTTTAGAGTGGGCATTTAGTATCTGTTTCCGAAGTCAGCTGGACCTGAAGACCACACTGCTGCTTTCAAAATGATCTCCATTGCTAACACGAACACTGTTGGAGAATTGCACAGCCCATTACTATGCCTATTTCAGAATGTATCCAATTTGTAGCGTGTGCGCCAAATAAACGATCAGTATAAATAGCAATCACTTTTGTCCTGAAAGTGTTTCTTCTTTGTATTTTAGTACACTCACATTTTAGTTTTCACGATTACGCATGTACATAATTTGTATGCATTATAGAATGCACATGGTGAGGTCACGAACAGGGTATGTGTGTTGTTGACCCCTTCCCCTCTCCATCCCATGATCCTCCTTCCATTTTTATTAACTGCTCTTTCATTATTTTTAATGCACAATGTCATTTATTATATAACATCAAAAGTATTTCGACCAATGGAAGAATCAGAATCTGCAAGAACAAGGAACAAATAGATACGAAATGAAAGATAAAATTGTTTGCTTGTTTATTGGGAGAGCTTGGAAGATTCCAGTTTATTTGAATTCAGTTCTAAAATATATCAGCCTGTGGCTAAAAGTAACTGCAATGGTCAATAGAAATTGTCCCATAAAGCATTTCAGATGTTACGTCATTTAAACAATAAAAGTGGTAACACCTGGGCTGCCATTATGCAGCAACGTATTCATTTGGACATAGTTGTGTTTGGGATAATCGCATTATAGATTTGCAAGGTTGACGGTGAGCATGGTTTTTAACTCTTGTCTTTTATCTTAACGGGTTGTTCTTTTCTTTTTGACGTTGTGTTAGCCCTGTTATGGCTCTAATAGTCGGCTGGGCTATAAGCAATATGAACAGTGTTTGGGATAATCAAGGGGTCCAGTGTATATCTGGATATTTTTAAGACAAGAGTTGATTGTTGATGGCAGTACTAACAGGACCGTACGCACATAAGTGACCGGCTTGTACAGTATTAGTTGTGTAAGACAGCTTTATACAATAGAACCGCGTATTAATATTAAAAGGAACAGGTTTATTGAAATTGCGTTGAATGATTCAGATTTGGTGTCTGATGTGCTTGTCATCATTTTAAATAGGGCATACGAATGGAAACTAAACTTATGAGTCGCGTACGCAGTATGGTTACAGAGATTGAACCACATTATATTGAACCACATGACACTTTATTGTGGTGTATTATGTAATCTCAGATTGAAATTGATACTACTTAGCTATTACCTCGATCCCGAGGGCATATAAATTTGATATCGTGATGCAAACACTTGATGAGATCATTCTGTTTAATCTTGGTATACATGTATATGAAGCATTCAAGAGTTTGGTTACTGTTACGTCATAGCCTGACACTTAGTTCAATAAATATGTTGTGTGTTTTTTTCTGTGTAAACGGTACTACATGTAGTTTGATACCCCTCTTTAGTAAGGGGCGTGCCTGTTTTGAATGTATCAGATCGTATTCTATTCTCTATCGCTATCACACAAATACGCTCCCTCCACTACACATGGATACATTTAACACATATATACAACCCCCCCCCCCCCCCAGCACATACACGTACATTCTGTCGAGCACATAAACACAAAAACTCTCTTTAAATGGATCTGGACAAGGACACAGCCTTTAGAAGCATGCAAGACATTCCCAGAATTTGTTGAAGTTTCTCAGTCACTTGCGACTAGGGCGAATCAAGATTTGCTATCATATGGTAAAGTGTATATATGACAGGCTTCCGTTTTTGATGTGAGGCTTTAATTATACATATCCGGCTACATCTCAACTGGTTGATGAAAGCTGTAATGTCAGTTAATCCTAATTGTCATGTTCTGAATTGTTCTTATGTCTGAAATTCTGCTTACTTGGGTGTGTGTGTTATTTCAGACGATTTTAAAACAAGTTTTTGAAGGTTGTGCATTGCGTCATCGGGTGGGGTTGGTAAAAGCATCCATAACTGGATTATTTTTTCTCTTTCTCTCCTGTCCCTCTCCCCCTCTCTCTCTCTCTCTTCCCCCTCTCTCTCACCCTCCCTCTCTCTTCCCCTGTGTGGATGTTGGGGGGTATATCAGTATAAGTAGTATTCCCACCGTCTGGAAATTATATACCAGAAATTTGCTATTTTTTCTCTCACTGTCTTTGTTTCTGCATTGCGCCTTTGTTTTTTCTCATCTGTTCCTGCCATGTTCTGCCTTGCTGGTCCATTCATCTGTTCCTGCCATGTTCTGCCTTGCTGGTCCATTCATCTGTTCCTGCCATGTTCTGCCTTGCTGGTCCATTCATCTGTTCCTGCCATGTTCTGCCTTGCTGGTCCATTCATCTGTTCCTGCCATGTTCTGCCTTGCTGGTCCATTCATCTGTTCCTGCCATGTTCTGCCTTGCTGGTCCATTCATCTGTTCCTGCCATGTTCTGCCTTGCTGGTCCATTCATCTGTTCCTGCCATGTTCTGCCTTGCTGTCCATTCATCTGTTCCTCCATGTTCTGCCTTGCTGGTCCATTCATCTGTTTCCTGCCATGTTCTGCCTTGCTGGTCCATTAAAAAAAAAAAAAAAAAAAAAAAAAAAAAAAAAAAAAAAAAAAAAAAAAAAAAAAAAAAAAAAAAAAAAAAAAAAAAAAAAAAAAAAAAAAAAAAAAAAAAAATTTTTTTTTTTTTTTTTTTTTTTTTTTTTTTTTTTTTTTTTTTTTTTTTTTTTTTTTTTTTTTTTTTTTTTTTTTTTTTTTTTTTTTTTTTTTTTTTTTTTTTTTTTTTTTTTTTTTTTTTTTTTTTTTTTTTTTTTTTTTTTTTTTTTTTTTTTTTTTTTTTTTTTTTTTTTTTTTTTTTTTTTTTTTTTTTTTTTTTTTTTTTTTTTTTTTTTTTTTTTTTTTTTTTTTTTTTTTTTTTTTTTTTTTTTTTTTTTTTTTTTTTTTTTTTTTTTTTTTTTTTTTTTTTTTTTTTTTTTTTTTTTTTTTTTTTTTTTTTTTTTTTTTTTTTTCATCCTTGCTGTCTCTTGCTGTCATCTCTTCCTGCCATGTCGCCTTGCTGCCATCTCTGTCCGCCATTCGCCTTGCTGCCATTCACGTTCCTGCTGTTCTTGTGCATTCATCTGTCTGCCTTCGGCCATCTTTTTTGGGCCTTCATCTGTCCGCAGTTCTGCTGCTGGTCCTTCATCTTCCCCATTTTCTGCTGTCCATCATTGTTCTGCCTTTCTCCTTCTGCTCATCTTTCTGCAGTCTGCCTTGCTGGTCCTTTCTTTGCCAGTTCTTGCTGTCCATATGTTCTCCTTTCGCTCTCCATTTCTGTTCTGCTTGTGTCCTTCATCGTCTGCCATGTTCTGCCTCGCATTCACTGTCGCAGTTCTGCTGCGGTCTCATCTGTCTCATTCTGCTTTGTCATCATCGTCTGCATGTTCGCCTTGCTGCCATTCACTGTTCTGCCAGTTTGCTCTGCCATTCTCGTCCTGCATTTTGCCTTGCTGTCCATTCATGTTCTGCCATGTTTGCCTTGCTGGTCATTATCTGTTCCATGTGCCTGCTGTCCATTCATCTTCCTCCAGTCTGCTTGTGTCATTAGTCTCAGTTCCTTGCTGTCTCCTGTTCTCCGTTCTGCTGTGTCCATTCACTGTCCGCTTCGCCTGTGTCCTTATCGTCTCCTGTTCGCTTGGCCATTATTGTTCCTGCATTTCTGCTGTGTCCTCATCTTCTGCATGTTCTGCTGCTGTCCATTATCTGTCGCATGTCTGCCTTGTGGTCATAGTCCGCCATGTTCGCCTTGCTGTCCATTCATTCTGTTTCTGCCTTGCCATCTCTGCATTCTCTTCCTCATTCTCCTTGCTGTCCATTCATCTGTTCCTGCATGTTCTGCCTTGCTGGTCCATTCATCGTGGCCGTGTTATTCCTTCTCTTCATTTCCTTTCTGCCATGCTTTCATTTCGTGCTGATGCTGATGTCCTTCTTCTTTCCTTGTGCCTTCTGTTCCTGTTTGCTTGTGCCTTCATCTTTTGCCATGTTTGCCTGTGGTCTTTCTGTTCTGCCTGTTCGCTTGTGTCCTTATGTTTGCCATGTTTCTTGCTCCATTTCTGCCTGTTGCCTGTTCCTTCTTTTCCTGTGTTTGCCTGCTGGTCCATCTTCTCATGTTGCCTTGCTGTCCATCATTGTTCCTCCTGTCGCTTGTGTCCATCCGTTCTCTGTTCGCTTGTGTCCATTCCTGTTCTGCCATGTTCTGCCTTGTGGTCCTTCATCTGTTCCTGCCATGTTCTGCCTTGCTGGCCATTCCTCTCCTGTTCCTCGCCTTCTTCATTCTCTGTTCTCTCTGTCCATTCTGTTCCTGCCTGTTCTGCTTTCGTCTTCATCTGTTCCTGCATGTTCTGCCTTGCTGGTCCATTCATTTTCCTGCCATGTTCTGCCTTGTGGTCCCTTTTCTCTGCTTCCTCTCTGTTCTGCCTTCGTCCATTCATCTGTTCTCCTGTTCCTGCCATTTCTGCCTTGCTGGTCCTTTCTGTTCCTGCCATGTTTGCCTTGTGGTCCATTGCATCTGTTCCTGCCATGTTCTGCCTTGCTGGTCCATTCATCTGTTCCTGCCATGTTCTGCCTTGCTGGTCCATTCATCTGTTTCCTGCCATGTTCTGCCTTGCTGGTCCATTCATCTGTTTTCCTGCCATGTTCTGCCTTGCTGGTCCATTCATCTGTTCCTGCCATGTTCTGCCTTGCTGGTCCATTCATCTGTTCCTGCCATGTTCTGCCTTGCTGGTCCATTCATCTGTTCCTGCCATGTTCTGCCTTGCTGGTCCATTCATCTGTTCCTGCCATGTTCTGCCTTGCTGGTCCATTCATCTGTTTTCCTGCCATGTTCTGCCTTGCTGGTCCATTCATCTGTTCCTGCCATGTTCTGCCTTGCTGGTCCATTCATCTGTTCCTGCCATGTTCTGCCTTGCTGGTCCATTCATCTGTTCCTGCCATGTTCTGCCTTGCTGGTCCATTCATCTGTTTTCCTGCCATGTTCTGCCTTGCTGGTCCATTCATCTGTTCCTGCCATGTTCTGCCTTGCTGGTCCATTCATCTGTTCCTGCCATGTTCTGCCTTGCTGGTCCATTCATCTGTTCCTGCCATGTTCTGCCTTGCTGGTCCATTCATCTGTTCCTGCCATGTTCTGCCTTGCTGGTCCATTCATCTGTTCCTGCCATGTTCTGCCTTGCTGGTCCATTCATCTGTTCCTGCCATGTTCTGCCTTGCTGGTCCATTCATCTGTTCCTGCCATGTTCTGCCTTGCTGGTCCATTCATCTGCATGTGTTCTTTAAAGCCGTACAAATTTTCTCTCGGGATTGGTGATTTGGCACATGTTTTAAGTGCATTTGTTTTTCTAAGGAAATTTGATGTACAGAAGCAATGTTAGGGAATGTAGGTCCGTTTTTACATGTGTTTTAAGTGTCCTTAGTTTTGTTTAAATGTGTTTTCAGGTTTGTTCTTTTAAACTGTTTGAAGTTAAATTGGACGGAGTGGTCAACCGTAGGGGCATATCCTTTGATTAAGTACGCCAATGCATTGACATATTTACACAGTTTTCTTTCCTCTTTTTGTGTGCAGTAAGATATTCTGTACGTTTTGAGATGGTTTTAGCCCTGATATGGCTCTGCACAGTCGGCTGGAGTTTAAAACATATAACAGTAACAGTCTCTCTGTGTCTCTGTCTCTTTCTCTGTCTCTTCTCTGTCTGTCTCTCTCTCTCTCTCTCTCTCTCTCTCTCTCTCTCTCTCTCTCTCTCTCTCTCTCTCTCTTCCACATTGTCGAATAAAGTAAATGTGAGCATATTGTCACAGCCCCAAAACAGAGAAACCACACACACACACACACATACTTATACACAAATACACACACACAGACAGATACGTGAACATACGCGCGCGCGTGTGCACACACACACACACACACACACACGCACGCACGCACACGACGCACCACACCGCACACACACACACACACACACGTACACACACACGCTCATTCTCTCTCTCTCTCTCTCTCTCTCTCTCTCTCTCTCTCTCTCCCCCTCTCTTTCTCCCCTCTCTCTCTCTGTCTTTTCCTGACACCCCGTTGCTCTGTACTTGTTGATTACAAACCAGATCATCCTTCTTTATAACGTTTTAAATCAAGCAATCTGTACAAGAAATAAGCTAATGTTCGATATAGACGGCAGCCTTGCTAGGTCGGAAAAGGGCGGAACAGAAGCAGAAGAAAAGGGAGACAGAGAGACAGATAATAAGGGGTGGTGGTGTAGGCTGTGTGCGTGTCACAGAGAGAGACAGACAGACAGACAGACAGATACAGAGGGAGGGGTGTGTGCGGAAACAATGAATTTGATTACAAAACGGCCGGCCCATTCTTTTAACGCTTTTAAACAGGAAAGTGGATGCAACAAACAAAAACTAAACAAACAAAGCCGACAGACATCGAACATGCTGGGGAGCAAAGCGGGCAGAACAGAAGAGAGACGTGGCAGGGGATTGGGTGTGGGTGGGGGTGTACGTGAGAAAGGGACGAGCCTGTGGGGAGGGGAGACAAGGAAGGGATTAGACCTGGTGACCCAGTGACTGGGTCAGCACAGGGACATGACCTGTCCGTGACCTCAAGGTCTTTATGCTACACGTTTCTACATGTGTGCTAGTAAACATGAACACCTGATCATGCGTACACACACATGCACGCACGCGCACGCACGCACGCACATACACACAATCACGCACTGACACACACGCACGCGCACGCACACACAACGGACATTCAGAGACACATTCTCTCTCTCTCTCTCTCTTCTCTCTCTCTCTCTCTCTCTCTCTCTCTCTCTCTCTCTCTCTCTCTCTCTCTCTCTCACTCACTCTCACTCACACACATACACACGCACGCACACACACACACACACACTCTCTCTCTCTCCTCTCTCTTCTCTCACTCACTCTCACTCACTCACCACACACACACACACCTCTCTCTCTCTATCTCTCTCTCACTCACTCACTCACTCACTCACTCTCACAAACAATGTGTGTGTGTGTGGCATCGCACGTGCGTGTGCGAATGTGCGTGCGTGCGTGAGCATACTTTCAATCTCTGTGCCTGTGAGTGCGCTTACGTTTATTCTCTCTCTCTCTCTCTCTCTCTCTCTCTCTCTCCTCCCCCTCTCCCTCCCCCTCCCCTCTCCCCATATAATAAGACTCAAGATCGTTTCTTCAAAGATCCCTTTGACTTTGCAAGAAAGCTGTTTGAACAATCCAAATCAGGGACTGTCACAGTGGGCAAGGAAACCCTAGAGCAGCATCTCAGGGAAACATTCCGATTCTCAGCGCGAGGCACCACTTGAAATCCAGAATCTGGTTTGGCCTGCAGGCCAGAAGGAAAATTCAATAACAAACCACCAACACTGGATGAAGTGAAGAACGTAGTAAAGAAAGCCAGAGCCAAGTCAGCACCTGGACCAAACGGAATACCATACCTGCTCTACAAGAAATGCCCAAAAGTGCTCGAGTGGCTCCACAAGATGATTCGATCAGCATGGAGGAACCAGAAGATCAGCGACCAATGGATGAGAGCTGAAGGAGTGTACATTCCGAAGGAGCAGAACTCCAGCAGCATCAATCAGTTCAGGCCAATATCACTTCTGAACGTCGAGGGGAAAATCTTCTTCTCTGTTATGGCAGCAAGATTGACAAAATACCTGACTGAAAACAAGTATCTGGATATGTCAGTCCAAAAGGGAGGCATACCAGGAATGCCTGGATGCTTGGAACATGCCACGTTGATTTGGGATGCCATCCAAAAAGCAAGAACAGAGAAGAGAGACATTGACGTAGTTTGGCTTGATCTGGCGAATGCATATGGATCAGTTCCACACGATATGATCCAGCTGGCTCTTGAAATGTATCACATCCCAGAAAACATCCGAACAATGCTGAGGAAGTATTTCCAAGGGTTCTCAATGCGGTTCTCTACCAAAGAATACACCACGGACTGGATAGACCTAGAGGTGGGCATTGCAATGGGCTATGCAATCTCTCCCATACTGTTCGTGTTGGCAATGGAAGTCATCTTGAAAGCTGCAATGAAGAGTTCAGGTCCAGTGAATCTGGGAGATGGATACCAGATGCCTCCTCTGAAAGCTTTCATGGATGACACAACAGTCTTGTCCACGGATGAGGAAGAGACACACCAAATCTTAAAGCAGCTGGATGAGCTGGTGGCCTCTTCAAGAATGAGGTTCAAACCAAAGAAATCCCGAAGTCTCTCACTGCGAAAAGGAAAAGTGGCAGATTCAGTCAAATTCATGGTAGCCAACCAAGCCATCCCCACTGTCACAGAAGAGCCAGTAAAAAGTCTCGGAAGATGGTATGATGACTCCCTGAAAGACACACAAAGGGGATGTGAAACCAAGCAAACAGCAGAAGAAGGCCTGAAGAAAATAGATAACTGCGGACTGCCAGGCAAATACAAAGTCTGGTGTCTACAGTTCATGCTGATACCAAAGCTGCTGTGGCCACTGCTAATCTATGACATTTGCACCAGCACAGTCGAAGCAATGGAAGCCAAAATCAACAAATACACAAGAAAATGGCTCGGTGTCCCACCTGGTCTCACTGATGTTGCATTCTACTGTCGTCAAGCAATGCTGAAGCTACCTCTCAAATCCATAGTGGAGGAATACAAAGTTGGAAAAGCAAGACTGTTGAGCATGCTGGAGGAATCGGAAGACAATATCGTGAGATCAGTTCAGCCAAGAGGCTGTAAACAATGCCAAGAGAAACCTCAGCATCAAAGAAATAATTGGACACACGCAAACCAACAGACAGGGACTGGGAGCAACAAAAATGCAGTGGTGGTCCAAAGCCAAAAGGAAGGAAAAAAGAGACATGATCATACAGGAGTTGAAGAAAGAAGAAGATGTCAAAAGAGTGCAGAAGGCAGTCCAGCAAGGTCAACAGGGGCAATGGACAACATGGGACAGTGCACTCCAAAGAAGTCTCAGCTGGAACGATATGTGGCACATGGCTCCTCTAAGGATAAGCTTCTTCCTCAGATCTGTATATAACCTGCTCCCCTCGAATGCAAACTTAGTGAAATGGGGGAAATCAGATGACCCAGCATGTCCGCTCTGTCAGAAGAAACAAACAGTGGAACATGTCCTAAGCTCTTGCAAAGTAGCACTAGCCCAAGGAAGGTATACATGGATGCACAACCAAGTTCTGAAAGTGATCACAGACGTGGTTAGCGAAAAAACCATGACCCCAAACGCACCAATTGCTATGACAACGTTCTACAAAGCAGGAGGGAAACAGGTCTGGCCCGAAATTGCTATGACAACCAGCACATTGCCAAAGGGTCTTCTGGATGGAGCAGTCGACTGGGAGTGTACAGCAGACCTCCCAGGGTGGAGAAATTACCCAGATGTCATCAGCAAGACAGGCATGAGACCAGACATAGCTCTCCACTCTGACTCCTCGAAACAAGTGATTCTGATAGAACTCACTGTACCATACGAAAGCAGAATGGAAGAAGCACATATCTACAAGACCGAAAAATACGCCGGTCTTGCCAACACCCTGAAGAAAGCAGGTCTGCGGGTCAAAATCTTCACCATAGAGGTCGGGGCAAGAGGGTTTGTGGGCACCTCCGCTTATGATCTCATGAAACAACTCGCCATTTTTGGGAAGAAGAGGACTAGAGCCCTTAAAGCGATGGCAGAGGCAGCAGAAAGGAGCTCAAGCTGGATCTGGGCAAGGAGGAACCAAAAGTGAACTTCATAAGGATTAAATTCCCTACAGATGATGTGTGCCCCGTTAGCACATTGGTAAAACCGCGTACCGCAGTTCTGAAGCGCAGACAACAGCAGAAGGGCATCCAGGAGTCATGACCTGGATGTGGCCCGGCCCCCCGAGAGTGTAAGGAGTTCAGGGCCGAAACACTTGTCTAAAGGGGGTTACTTCTCTGAAGACCTTCTGTTGTCTAGCTCTCCCTAGAGTTTCTTTCTACCATATCAGGATTGCATAAATTCAGACATCCAGTTGTACAGAGAGAGAGAGGGGGGGGGGAACTCGCGCACGCGCGCACACACACACACATGCACGCACGCAGGCGCATGCTCTCCTCTCTCTCTCTCTCTCTCTCTCTCCCTCCTCCTCCTCCTCACCTTTCTCCTTCTCCTCCTCCTCCTCCTCGTCCTGCTCAATCCTCACCTAACATTCCATGTAAGAGAGATGAGACAAA
>JAPXFY010000015.1:37620133-37625133 GCA_030674185.1 Monoplex corrugatus
TTTAAAATCGCTTGAGAAAGTGTCAGAAGGTACAAAGAAAAAGAATATTAATTAATGTATTTATGTAATTTATCATGTCCTTATTCGTTGTGTACTTACTCGTGTGTTTATTTACTTGCCGGAGAAAGTGTCCAAGGTACGAGGAAAAGATTATCTTTGTGTGTTTATTGCATTTACTGGAGAAAGTGTGAAAAGGTACGAGAAAAAGACTATTGTTTTATATACGTACGTTTTGATTTGATCGTTGTTTGTATATTTATTTGTCAATAGATTTTGATTCATTTGATTTGATTTTCTGCTGTTTTATTTCGTCAGCAATTAAGTTCTATTTGATTTTGAGTTATTCTGTCGTATAATACATATATCAGATTGTGAATCCTGAGCTGCAAATTCTTCCATATCTCTTTGTTATGTTATTTGTTTCTTATATCATTTATCTGGTTTCAAAGATAATTGTGTTAGTATAATGAGATCATTTCCATGTATACTATTAGCCTTATCTTGTATTTGAATATTTCATCTTATTTCATAAAATCTCTCGTTCATTTTCTTAAATCAGTACAGCATTATGAAAATATATAATCTTTCTTTTCGATTTCATTTTTTAAACATTTTAATTGGAGACATCGGAAAATATTAGCATGGCCAGTTTCTTTTATATGTTGTTTCTTTTCCTTCACTGATGTTTAATTTATTATCCTCTTTTTATTTTATTTCAGTTTATCCCAATCTTGCGATATAGAGAAAAAGATTAGCAGTGCTTGTCTATCTCGATCGTATCTGCATCTCTCTCTCTCCTCTCTCTCTCTCTCTCTCTCTCTCTCTCTCTTCTCCTCCTCTCCTCTCTCTCTCCTCTCTCTCTCTCTCTCTCTCTCTCTCTCTCTCTCTCCCCTCTCTTCCCCTCCCTCTCGATTAATTTTATTTTTTCGTCATTGTTTTACCGTATTTTTGTTTAACATAAATGTCCAACATTACGTTATTTTGTATGTATATTTTGAAAAAGATACGAAACAGTTCAGCAAATCATGTCTGTTTTGGGGAGTGGGGGAGGAGGAGAAAGAAATAAGAAATATTTGCAGGGCCTGTCCAAGTCTGTTTATCGATTTAAAAAATTATTGTAATCATATTTTCCTTTGTGTTCTTTTCTTTTCCTTCGTGTTCTATTGTCTTTTTCTTTTTCTTTTTTCTTTCTTTCTTTCTTTATCTTTGGAAGTAGGAAAAAATATAAGCAAAGCGTGTCTTTGTGTTTTAATGTTGTATCTATTATTTCATTTTATTAACGTTTTAAATCTTTATCAGGGGGGGGGGAGGGGGGAACAGGAAATATTTCAGCAAGGCATGTCAATCTCAATCCCTTGTTTTTGTGACTTGGGGGGGAGGAGGGGCGGATAAATAAATGTTTTGGCCGATCCAACTCCATTTTTCTTTCCTTCATTTCAGTTTATTCAATTTACTTCATTTTGCTTCATTTTTGTTTTTGTCTTTATTTTGTCAAATCGGAAAATATGAGCAAGTCTGTCTGACCATAGGTCAGGATTTTGTTGCATCGTGTTTTATTTCTTTTTTGTTCCTGCTTCATTCTATTTTACTTTTGTCCTTATGTACAACAGAAATGCTAGCATAGCAAGCCATCTGAGGGGTTTTTGTTTTTCTTCCTCTTCCTTCCCCCCTTTTTTTCTATCACCCTCCCTCACTAACCCTTCTCTCTGTTTGTCTGTCTGTCTCTGTCTCCTCTCTCTTTCTCTCTCTCTCTCCCTCCCTCCCTTTTCTTCTCCCCCTTTCTCTCCCTTTCTCTTAACCCCCTCTCTCCTTTCATTCCTCCCTCCTCTCTCTCCTGCCCCAATCCCTGTCTGAGATTCCATTTTCGCACATCTTTTTTTATGATCACGCACATATCGTGTATTAGTGTTGGCTACATATGGGTGAGGGCTGGGTGTAAAACTATACTGGTTATACCACAACACTTAGAAATGCAGATTTTCTTCTTCTTCTTCTTCTTCTTCTCTTCTTCTTCTTCTTCTTCTTCTTCTTCTCTTCTTCTTCTTCTTCTTCTTTCTTTCTTCTTCTTCTTCTTCTTCTTCTTCTTCTTCTTCTTCTTCTTCTTCTTCTTCTTCTCTTCTTCTCTCTCTCTCTCTCTCTCTCCTCCCTCCCTCCCTCCCCCTCCTCCTCTCTCTTTTCCATCCCTCCCTCCTCCGTCTCTTTCTCCCTTCCTTTCTCGTTCCATTAATTACATTTTGATTTTGCTTAGTTTTGTTTCGTTCTTGATATTGTTTTATTTACTTAGCAAGAAATAGGGAAATAACGGGTATAGCCAGACCATCTCAGTCGTATTTCCACGAGTTTCGTTTGTATTTTTTTATTGTACATGGCTATTTCAATTTTATATAATTTATATCAGCTGTTGCCACAGCTGTTTAAAACTTCTCACCTCATCCTCTACAATGCGCCAACATCTGTGACACGTTCTTGTCTGTATTTGCTTTTCGTTTCAATTGAGTGTGTTTTATTTCTTTATTTTTCTATTGTTGCCACAGCTACTTAACTTTCTCACTACCTCACTGTTTTTTTTTCCACCTCACTTGCCGTAAAACATTACAGCATTTTCGCAAAGCAGGAAGTGAACTTGGATTGACCCAATGGCCGACGAAAGCACTGTGCATACAGTTTTGTCCTATCGATTTGTTCTTTTCTCACTCACTCTCTTCTTTTTTTTTCTCTGTGTCTACGTTCTCTGTCTCTCTGTCTGTCTGTGTGTGTGTGTGTGTGTGTGGTGTGTCTCTGTCTGCCTGTCTCTCTCTCTCTCTCTCTCTCTCTCTCTCTCTTCTGCCTGTCTCTCTCTCTCTCTCTCTCTCTCTCTCTCTCTCTCTGTGTGTGCTTCCTCCCTCCTTCCGTCCTTTCTCATTGTCTCTCTCTCTCTCCCCTCCAATTCTCTCTTTTCCCATTTTGTCTGTCTGTCTGTCTGTCTGTCTCTGTCTCTCTCTCTCTCTCTCTCTTTCTCTCTCTCTATATATATATATATATATATATGTGTGTGTGTGTGTGGCGTGTGTGTGTGTTTATATATGTATGTGTGTGTGTGTGTATATATATATATATATATATATACACATTTATATAAAGATATATATATATGTGTGTGTGTGTATATGTGTATATATATATGTATATACACACACACACACATATATATATATAATATATTGTGTGTGTGTGTGGTGTAATATATGTATAACCTCCCTCCCCTCCCATTCTCTTTCGATTTCTCCTTCCCATTCTCTCTCTGCCTCTCTCTCTCTCTCTCGCTCCTCTCCCTTCCCACACTTTCTTTCTCCCTCCCTCCGTCCCCTCGACTGCCCCCTCTGTCTATCCCTCCTCTTCCCGTTTGATATCTCTAGGTAAACTATAGGTTTTTTCTATAGGTAAACTATAAGTTTGTTCTGTTGATTTAGAATAAACAAAAAGATGCAGGTATGTTGTGACGGCCCCCCCCCCCCCCCCCCGAACGTCCCAAAGAAAAGTTAAGGGAAAAAAAAACAGAAAAGAAAAGGAAAGAGAAAACTAAAAGGAAAATCCATTCTCCATCAGTTCTCCATAGATATTTGCAAATATGCCATCTTTCATATCAGCCGTTGCTCGAGTACTTACGTTAGAAGAATAGAAAATAGGATGTTGGGGGGGGGGGGGGGGAGGGGGGAGATAAATAGACCATCAAAACAATGAAGTAAAACGTTTGATCGGGAATACATTCTAGTGCACATTCTAGTGTGTGTCTGTCTGTGTGTGTGTGTGTGTGTGTGTGTGTGTGTGTGTGTGTGTGTGTGTGTGTGTGTGTGTGTGTGTGTTTGTGTGTGTGTGTGTGTGTGTGTGTGTGTGTGTGTGGAGAGAGAGAGATGGAGGGAGGGAGTAAAGAAACAAAAACAAAACACAACAACCAATAACAGCAAACACAGATGATTTAAGAATACACATTTAAATCTTAGTAACTGCCATCGTTCAAGCCAACAGAAATCAGAAAACACAAGAAAACAGAAGGAGAAGGCGTACTTAACTCACAAAACAAAACTGACACAGAGTTTCGACCAACTGGCGTTTTGTTAAGCGTACTCAAAAGAGGAGGAAAAACAAGTACATAGAGCTTAACAAAAAACAGAATTTTACTGATGTTTCGCTGAGCAGGATAAAATTGCGTATGTGAAATCGTGAATTGGTTTGTGAGTTGTGGTAATTAGGAAGTCGGGTGGACAAATGCGATGTTTTAAGGGGTATGAAATGACTCACAATGTAAATGTAGTCACGCCATAATATTGTTCACACATCCTAAGGACAATTCAGGGCCGAAATAATGGAAATCAGCAAACTATAATTCACTTGTTGAGTGTCTTGTCTGGAGTCCCAGTGCACATATTATACATATACATACACGGAAATTTGTACATATGGTCGAATGAATGGGAAAATATGAATATGAGAGATATGGCCGGTGAAAGTGGATTTTATGTAGTGCAACGAATAGAGCCTAACCTTGAAAAATGAAGGGGGAAAATCCTAATCCAACAGCAAAGGGGCTAAAGGGAAAACCGGAGTACCCATAGAAAAAAAACAACTTCAGTCAGACGTAGCCGGGCCTGCCCTATAAAGAAGGAATTGAAACCGATAAAAAGTAGAGTAGGGAAAACGTACTATGGCAAAGCCAAGACCTCATAGAAGCTGAGGTGACGTGTGGCAGTTAAGGAATAATGAACGGTCGCCTTAACTTAAGGTCTGGGGATCAGTCCTACTTGGGTACCTCCCCTCCTGATGGGTAAAGAGTGGACATTTTCATGATTTCCTTTGTCAGCATGTGTGCGGATCTGTTAGTGCACGAACCCACTTCTTCGACCTACTGTCTCCTTCCCCCCCCCCTTTCTGCCCCCCTCCTTCTCTTTCTCTTTCTCTCTTTTCCTCTCTCTTCCTCTCTCAGAAGACCTGTATGAGTTGAATCCAAATGGGCATTAGCTCGT
>JAPXFY010000015.1:37630133-37635133 GCA_030674185.1 Monoplex corrugatus
GATTACTTGAGTCGTACAGTGAAATGCATGTTATAATGATAGCGATGATTTCAAATAGTTCTGCGAAATCTCTGTTAGATTAACCCGTATTATATGACCGTCATCATAATTGTTAAGATGTCAAGAATTTGAAAAGCTTTACTATGATTGCCATCATGTTTGCATGTGTGGCTGTGCGTATATGTGTATATGTAGGTGTGCATGTGTGTGTATGTATATGTATGTTTGTTTACCTGTGTCAGCGTGAATGTGTATGCGTGTTTGATAAGTGTGTGTGTGTGTGTGTGTGTGTGTGTGTGTTGTGTGTCTGTCGTCTGTCGTGTGCGTGTGTGTGTGTGTGGTGTGTGTGTGTGTGTGTGTGTGTGTGTGTGTGTGTGTGTGTGTGTGTGTGTGTGTGTGTGTGTGTTAGATAAGACAGATGCATTCGCATTACTTTGTTAATTGTACCCTTAGTTAATAAGAAACCCGAGAGTACGGATGGGACCCAGAGCACCAATGCCTCGCCACTACCCGGACAATCACCTCCCATGTCTCGACTCCACTCGGTAGTCAGTTCATCAAGCAAAGAGGTGGGGGGGGGGGGGGGGCGGGGTGTCCATGCGTTGCATGACCCATTCGGACCCCGTCATCAGTTACCTTGTTTACAAACCAAATGGCAAGGTGGGGAGATGACAAACCCCGGGACATGGCCACTCAACGTGCACCAACCAGGTCCAGCCCAGCCACCGGACCAAGTGAGAATGAAATATCCTTCTCTCAATCCACTTGGTATTCATCTCTCTTTCGGGCAGCCCGCCATTTTACCAGCTCGCACAGCTGCCTGCTCCTTTCCCCTTACTATATAGTCTCGACACTTAGCAGTCGGAAGCTCTCAACATTACCTTACTTCAACCACAAGGGTTGTTTGAAGGGCCGCGAAAGTGGCCAGGAGTGATGCTGCAGACACAGCCCATTTTGCTGTTCAGCAAGGTCTGACATGTCCCGAAAAGGATCCCAAGTTTGCCGTCTTATCGAGCAGCCAGCATTATATATAGTTCACTGTTTTCATTATAGCTGCAAGGAGTAACGTGTAAATATTTACTTGTGTCTGCCGTTGTCCCCCATGCTTTGGTAAACCGCTTGGGGCTCTTGTGAGATGACTGGCCGTTCAAGTAGTCATTGTAGTCGTCGTCGTCGTCATCACCGTCGTCGTCGTCATCATCATCATCATCATCATCATCTGAGCTTACGGTTTTTGTGCTTTGTATCTGCTTCTATGCTAGCTGAATGGGTAGCGCAAACTATGTTAGATTTGAGAAGTTTCACAACATGGG
Source organism: Monoplex corrugatus (assembly GCA_030674185.1). Classification (NCBI taxonomy): domain Eukaryota; kingdom Metazoa; phylum Mollusca; class Gastropoda; order Littorinimorpha; family Ranellidae; genus Monoplex; species Monoplex corrugatus. Next base: position 37,631,447 of record JAPXFY010000015.1, read on the forward strand.
AGATAATTCCTACGTGACTCTCAAGAGTTATGTCCTTTGGTTGAATCATCATCACAGTCTTCATCATTTCCGTCGTCCTCATCATCGTCCTTGAAACTTTTTCTGACGCAGTTAGATGCTTGTTTATATATTAAGAGCGATGAATTCAAACTTAGCATGAGGAAACATTCCCACAATGACCTTCGTTACCGAATTAACGTAAGGAGAAGAAAACATGACAACCGTTCCTTCTCTGTTCACATGTCCACGCCACGCTGTATGAGTCAGTTTTCCTGTCTGTCCAGTTATTTTTAGACTCTTGGGCCACCCAAGCCAGCTGATGAATGAGAAGATTTTTTTTTTGGGGGGGGGGGGGGACACATGACTGTAATACCCCCCCCCGGAAAAGTATGTATCGTAGCAATATTTTAAAAAATGATCAAGCCCTTTAAAGGTCTCCCTTTTCTTATACAGAAAATATTACACAAAATCCAGATCTTGTCTCCTCTAGGTCATAGTGACCCTGAAGAAGTGAGGATAACGGCAGACTGTCACAACATTAAAAACATAATTGAAATATTGCAAACGTTCATGGAAAAGTTGTGTTCATACACCTTCCTCAAAACGTGCTGAGCCTAGGCACTTTTTTTTTGGAGGATGGGGTCAGTATGACCTCGACTTTCTTTAAAGCTTTACCTTTCAAATGTGTGCTTTTGTGATCTTCAGCTATCCACAATTTTGACATAAACCTGGTAAATATTCAGCTATAAAGAATTTTTTTTAAATCCAGTTTAAACATATTTGTCACACACACACACACACACACACACACACACACACACACACACACACACACACACACACACACACACTCTCTCTCTCTCTCTCTCTCTCTCTCTACACACACACACACACACACACACACACACACACACACACACACACACACACACACACCTCCTTCCAGCAGTTGTTGATATGAAACAATCCCCCTTTTTTTAAAGCGAGATTAAAAAAAAAAAGAAAGAAAGACAACTAACTGCTTTTCAAAACAGTTTTTAAAAGTTGACCAGAAAGAGAAAAGCAGCAAAAAGTCGCCGTGTACTCAACAAGCATCGTTCAAAAAAACAAAAACAAAAAAAAAATCTCATCAAGGAGAGATTTGCGAGACCCCCTTGTTAACCTATTATGCACTGCGCTCATTACGTCGCACATTCAAGCCGCTTTCTGTGTCTATTCTCAGCGTCGCTGCGCCACCCAGACCTCATAAATCCTGTGCACTGTTTTTTTCCCTTGGATTCGTCATCTGTCACAGACTGTCTGGACAGACGGTGCGAGTTTTTCAAGGACTTCCTTTTGGTGAGGGGGTTCATTATCCTGTTAATTGCTGTTGAGAAATTTTCAGTGAGAAAGTTTTTGTTTATGTTCCGAATTACTGAGGCTTAATAGAGGTCACTTCCCCTTTGTTCTGTGTTCTGTTGTTTTAGAGATCGTGGTCATCCATTGTTCTGTGTTCTTTTGGGTTTAGAAACAATACCACGTTGTTCTTGCTCTCTGTTGATTTCGGAGATCGTGATTGTTGTTTTGCATGTGTTATTTTTTTTATGGGGGACCTACCTGTCCGTGCTGGTACCTCCTTGGACAGAGTCCATCATGACCATAGTTATGGTGTTGTCTGTTGGATAAATGTTGGTCATGATTTAACTTGGGTTTTTTGGTTTGTTTTGTTTTGTACTGCCTTTTGTTGCTGCTGCTGCTGTTGTTGTTGTTGTTGATGATGATGATGATGATGATGATGATGATGATGATGATGATGATGATGTGATGATGATGATGATGATGATAATGATGATGATGATGATGATGATGATTTTGTTAGGGAAGGTAATACGACGAGGGAGATAAGATGGGTACTACAATTAATATGCAGGCCCAGAGAAAATCTATATCTCTTCCACTTCACTCTCCTATGACCTCAGGGTTAAAGGGAACTTTTTAACCTTTACTTTCATGCCCTATCATGAACACGTTCACCTTTCGGTTATCACAGTGAATCTAAAGTTAGTATCCTTGACACCGTGGGGGCAGTTTTGGTGTTTCGTCTTTTTTGTGTCCATTGATTTAAAATCAACATGCCATGAAATGGTCGAAAAAATTCTTTTTGTCATCATCATCATCATCATCATCATCATCGTCGTCGTCGTCCCTCCTCCTCCTCCTGCTCCTCCTCATAGACATCACCGTCATCTTTGTCGTCATCATCGTTATCCTAGCAACCCTTACTGATGTAGGACGATAGATTCCATCGATCTTGGGGAGATCACGGAATTGCGCGCTGGGGTTGTTGAAGGTACAACTTCTGGTTTTGCATTGCTTATCACTGTTGTCTGGTGTCAGCCTCACTCCTTCTGGGTCCATTTGTCACCTCTTGTCTGCAACGAGTATTGCCAATGTCGCACTCCTTCCATTGATTGACATTGATGCCCATAGACTTCATGTTTCGCCTGTACATTTACATATCCTTGAAGTGAAAATGGGGGCGCCCTTGTGATCTTGACAACTCAGCTTAAATATAAAAGGTCTTTAGAGATCTTCCATGCACTGTGCAGTGGATGCTACCCAGCCAGCGGAGACGCCTTTGCCAAGGATGTTTCTGAGATTGGGGCACATAAAAGTGTTTATTCAGCCTTCTATCTGGTCTGGAGGAGACAGATCACGTTTCACTGCCATTAAGAAAGGTGCTGAGGATGCAGACCACCATATTTGTGTGTACCGTCAACCTAAACCAAGCAGTTCCGTTGAGTCAGCTTGACGAAGGTGTATGCTCGTCTGTCGATCTCCGCATCCAGAGATGAGCTGTTCGTCACGGTGGAACCTATGTAGGTGAACTGGTGTACCATATCTTAACCTGGTTGTCGTTTTTGACTTGGTGTTAGCCCTGGTATGGCTCTAGTTGTCGACTGGGCTATAAGCAATATGAACTTGAACCTGCAAATGCATGGCCAGAGCTGCATCATGAACTAACAGGATGCCTCCACTGACGCAAAGAGATGCTTGTTTTCAAGAAGATAGATACATTTAACATGAGGAAAAGATAACATGATGACCTTCATACTCGAATTAACGTAAGGGGTGGAGAGTGTGGGTAGAGAGAACAAGACAATTATCCTCTTTTGTTTACATATGCACGCCACATTGCATGTGTCTGTTTCCTGTTTGTCCATTATTCATAGGCTCAGCTGAGCTGAGAGATTCTTTCTAGAAGACATACTGTAATACCAATAACAACAAAATAATATATTAAAACGAAACGAAACAAACAAAACCCCAATACAAACAAAAAACAAGTGGTCAAGCCCTCTTTGTAGTCTTCCCTTATGGCAAGCCCTTTCAACAATCTTCATTTATAGAAAGACTATTACAGAAAGTCCAGGTTTCGTATTTCTCTTGGTCACCGTGACTTTGAAGCCTTTCGATAGAAATAAAAGCAGATGTGAACTGAGGACCATGATAGACTGTGACAACAGTTAAAAGAGGTCTTCAATATTGTCACACGTTCCTGAGAAACTGCTGTTCACGTACTTTCCTCAAAAAGTATTGATATTAGGCACACTCTGTGTATGTGCGGGTGGGGGTGGGGGCTTCGTCCATGTGACCATGACCTTGGAGTTTTACCTTTCAAACGTATTTTTTGCGACTCTTCAGCAG
>JAPXFY010000015.1:37640133-37677633 GCA_030674185.1 Monoplex corrugatus
GGAGATTAACTGGATGCACCACGTCATCCTGCATATAAGTATTATATGTATAATTATCGATCCAGGATTTTCCTCATTTCAGCATATTTAAACAATGCCTCTCTGTCGGTGAGGCGTACCCAGATGAACTTACACTTTAACAACTTTAACCCTTTGATTCTTTCAGCCTACCCACCAGCTTCCAGCAAAGAGAAATAGTCCAAGAAAATCGGAGAGTTAAAGTCAAGACACACCGGATGAACCACCGGGCATGTTGTCTGTGCGCGATGCTGGAAATAGTTGATACCAAGATAGATCACACCCACACACTCTACTGGGTTAAAAAAAAAAAGTCAGGCCATACCAAGAATCTCCCGTGCGCGTGCACACATGTACGCACACACACACGCGCGCGCGCGCGCACACACACACACACACACACACACACACACACACACTCTCTCTCTCTCTCTCTCTCTCTCTCTCTCTCTCTTCTCTCTCTCTCTCTGTCTCTCTCTGTCTCTCGCACGCGCGGGCTTGTGTGCATGTACACTCGCAAATACGTTCATATGCATTCACGCACATAGACATACGTGCATTGTATTGATATACGCAAATATGTGCAGAAACAGATCGAGAAGATGGGAGAAAAAAAAAAGAATCAGAGCAAACTTAAACGAGCTTTGATTACGTCTAAAACCCCTTAGAATGTTGAGCATATGACGCAAATTTGTTAAGAAAAAAAATCGGTAATAAGCAGTTGAGAAACCCCTGCTCATGTAGAATACTTTTGTATTTTGTGATTAGGACACGCCAACTGTCGATCTGACAGGTTGTAGGCATACTGGTTCTCATCGCCTGGTGTGAATTGTCATTTTCAGTTTCAGTTTCTCAAGATGACGTCTACGTGCTCGGAATGAATTCCATATGAACTAATGCTACAGGTGCCATGTAATGGAGAAGATCCAGAATGATCACGGCACAAGCCTTTAAGCGTGAACATAAACCCATGAGCTGACCAGGTCCTGAGGTCCTACCTAGATACGAGTAGTTCCATAACCCTGGAGTCGTAGGGGAGTGAGATGGCAGAGACCTCAACTTTTCCCAGGGCCAGCACCACGAGGGCGGCGCCCATCTCCTTTCCCTCGATTCAAATTCATATTCACTTTTCTTTTTAACCAAGACTTCAGAAAGACAAGAAGACTAATTGGTCTTCGGGGGGCTGGGACCTGGGAAATCAACCTATCTCTTCAATGCTTTATACCAAGACCCTGCTGTTCATGATTTTCAACTGCCATGGGATCTTTAGCGTGCGCAGTCAGAAGGCACACGGGTCCGACTCGTTTTTCGTCCCCTTCCGAAGGACTAGATGTTCAGTTCTATTTTCCGGTCAAACTGAGGAGAAAAATCAAGGCCTCTACAGGGAGCGAACCCTGGAACTTCGAGTTTAGTTACTGGCAGGCGAACCATTCTGCCACTCTTCTCCCGTGTGAGTCGTCATGTGGGATACAAGACTGATGGGGATGCCGGGGGCTCTTTCAGTATAAATAGTATCCCCACCTTCTGAAAATTCTGTGCTAGAAATTTCCTCTTTTCTGTCACTCTGTTTCATTCCTCCTCCTTTGCTTTCTGTCATTTCTTCCTATCATTATCTGCCTTGCTGATCCATTCACCTGTATGTGTTTGATAAGTCTTACGTACTTTCTCTTAGGATTGATAATTGGGTACATGTATACAGTGCTTTTTTTAGCTCCAGGGAAATGAGATATGCCGAAACAATTTTAGGTAATTTAGGCCCGTTTTGTATGTTTTAATGTACTTAAAGTTAAAGGTTAAAGGTCCCATGGTCAATATGGCGTAGGGCGGTGAACTGTTAAAGATTCACCGTGTCTAGGGCACGGCATTATGAAAGGCGGAGCCATCCTCTCCTTTCGCCGCCTTTTAACCTCCCCGACCGAAGTCAGGTACCCATTCACTGCTGTACTTAATTAAGTTAAAATTCGTATTCATGTATATTTTTTTTAATCCTCTGTGTGATAAATTAGAGTGATCAACGCCGGGGGCATCTTCTTAGATTATGTAAGCGAGTGCATTGACATATGTACTCAATTTTCTTTGCCATATTTTTTTCATGTGGAAGTATTGTGTATATTTTGAAACGGTTATAGCCTGGATATGGCTCCGCACAGTCGGATGGGCTTTAAACAAAAACAGCAGTAACAGCAACAGTGTTTTCCCAGTTTATGGTGTTTGATGCCATTTCTGATGAGGTTGGCCTTACGAGTATCCTTTCTCCGCTTTTGTGATATTCCCTGGTCGAGGTGTCCGTGTTTCAGCTCTACTTTGGGACGCGGTTACATCCGTTTAAATGCATGCAGTTGCAATTTTCTAATCGGACAGACCTGCGGTGAAAATGTATATGTGTTTTGTAAGGATCCATCCATCAACAGTTCAGGGATATCTGCCGATACATTTTGCTCTCAGACAGGCAGGTTTACAGACAGACAAGACAAAGATAGGAGCACAGCTTCTTCTTGTCCCGTGTGGTGGGACCTGGTTGACATCAGGATATCTTGCACTACGAAAGAAAGTGTAGAGTACAGCTGAGCTTAGTCACGTAGTCTCAGTCCGAAGATGGAACTCTGTAACAGCATCAACATCATCATCTAACATCATCAATGTCATCTCCATCCTCGTGTATAGTTTTGGCATTCATCATCATCATGTGCCCTGCCGCATGGCGTTGGCGATCATGGCTGTCCATATGCATCTATCCCTTGTCGTTGCAAGTACATCTTCCACCCTCTCTGTCCTCACCCACCCTGCAAGTCCGTCCAATATTTTCTCCCTGGGTCTACCTGGTGCTGTCTTTCCCTCCAGCTGTCCTGTTGTGACCAAAGTTGCTCTAATTCCCCTTTCCTCATAAAACGGCCTGTAAATGTTGCTTGTTTGTTTTTTTTTCCTAATCTTCCTTATCAGTGATCTTCTTCTATCTGCCTCCATCAAGACTGTCTTGTTTGTTTTCTTTGCTGTCCACGGAACTCTCAACATTCTTCATAGAAACCACATCTCAGCTGCCTCGATCTTGTTCTGGCTTTGCGTGTTGACTGTCCACGCCTCACAACCGTATAACATTATTGGTTCTATATAACATTCAAGAGCTCTCTTCCTGATGTTAATTAATAGTCATTTGTTGGTAAGAATGCTTTTCATCTTCTTGAATGCTGTTTTGGCATGGCCAATTTTGCTGGCTATTTCTGATGTGCATCTGCCGTCTGGTGAGATGACCGTTCCCAGATATTTAAGCTTACCAACCTGTCAAAGTTGTGCCATTCGTTTTCCCAGGTCCTGCTGCCTTTCTTGATGTGCTCTCGTGGTGACCACAAGTTTTCAGTTTGTGGGGTTTGTTGCACAAAGAGGACAGCGTCGCGAGAGTGGTGCAGAGGATAGAGCAGAAAAGAATCACAGTCTCCCTACATTTGATGGGGAACAGTCTCCACTTTTAAGGGAAAATATTTTGCAGGCATTTTGTTCACACACACACACACCACACACACACACACACGTACCACACACACACCGTACACACACTCACACCCCACACACACACACACACACACACACACACACACACACACACACACCACACACTCAGACATCGTCTCTCAGTCCCTCCAGCAGACGTGGAACCTTTTTCCTAAGAGGAACTATGAAAAGCTTTGCCGACATATCACAGATAGACACACATTCGATATGAAATGATCCCTTTTTTACCATGTCGTTTGAAAGGGAAATTCAAAAGACATATTCAGCACATTTAAGAATCCTGCAATAGACACTTGAGAGTACAGACATGTCCTAGTCAAAAGGCAGGTAAGGGGTAATATTATCCTATGAAACCAATCAGCATGGCAAATTGGGAGTCTGACCTTTTAGCTAAGCAGGTGTACTAAGGAGTGACTGCCTGGAGATACGAGATCGAGGTTCCAGGTTCCATTCCTGGATCAGGCAGGGGTGTTTCTCCCGGATGGGTTTTTTTTTTTTCGTTTTGGTTTTGGTTTTTGAAAGGTGCACCTGTACTCTGTCTGTCTGTCTGTCTGTCTGTCTGTCTCTCTCACACACACCACACACACACACACACACACACACAACACACACACACACACACACACACACACACACACACGTATGTCGATCGGTTGCATTACATCATAACACGATTTAGAATAGTCGTAAACGTTTTTGTGGACGTTTCTCAAAGAGAAATGGTTTTGTCATGATTTTTGAAAGTAAGCATTTTCTTAAAATAAAATCACATAAGCAGTCTACAATACAAATACTTTGAAGTTTTTTTGTTTGTTTTTGTTTTGTTTTGTTTTTTGTTTATAGAAAATAAGCATTTTCTTTGTCTTCAAATAAAACTACGGTAAAGCATTCTATTATACGAATAATTTGAAGTGTGGTTTTTGGTTTTGGTTTGGTTGTTTGGTTTGGTTTGTTTTTTAGTAGGCATTTTATTTCTCTTAAAATAGAATTGTGGTAGTGTAGCCTACAGTGCATCTGTGATTCTTATGATGGAAACAAGTCCTGTACATGTTTATTGAAGGTCGGGAGGAGGGGGAAAGGGAGGGAGTGTGTGCATCTTTCTGGAGGTAAGTTGTCCATCAGACTTGCAACTTCTTTCTTTTGCCTTCGCTGAGTGTTCTGCTGGTGGTTTAAGACACTTATCACCTGCATTTTGGGAATGGTAAGGACTTTACTTCGGAAGAACAAAGCGCTCTACAAAGGTCATCTAGGCTGCTCCCCAACCTCCTTCCCCTGCATTTCTACATTACAGCGTCGTCTTCTTGAAAGGTTTCTGTTCTGTTTTTGTGCTTGATCTGTTTCGTTTTATTTTTCAGACCAGTTTATTTTGCAGAATAAACGGTCCATTTCATTTGCGCTCTCTCTCTCTCTCTCTGTACAATTGCAAGGGGTGCAACCTTTCTTTTTCTTGGGGTTGCAGCATGCCATCCACATTTATTCACATGGCAGTCTGCGCTGTGGCAGGTAGTCTTTTTCATAAAACCCTGTCTTCGCTGTCGCCGAACTGGTCTAAGGGAGAAAACCCGCCTAAAAGACAGTCGAGATTTCCAACATACACCTTGTTACTTCCCTTCTAATTTCAACCGACCCATCCTCGAGTTATACAGCTTGTACATGTAGTTGTAATTATTACTATTTATTATTATCATTATTGTTAGTTTTTGTTGTTGTTTAATGCTCAACCAACTGCACAGAGCCATATCAGGGCTATAACCATCTCAAAACACACAATACTTCTTGTCGACCCTGGGAATAATAATAATAAAAAAAAAAAAATTTTAAAAAGAGAGAACTCCTGGAAAAGAAAGTAAAGTTCATAAATGCATTCACATGCATATAATCTATGGATATGCCCCTGGCGTTCAACATTCCGCCCAATATATCACCAGGGGGTCAAAAATGCTTGAATATAACTACACAAAAATATGCATAAAAATCTGGCCTAACTTACCTAAAATTGCTTCTGCACATTTCCTTTGTTCCAGAAATGCAGTTAATACATGTACCCAATTATTAATCCTAATAAAAAGTACGTAAGGCTTTATAGGACACATACAGTTGAATGGACTAGCAAGGCAGAGAGAATGATAGGAAGAGATGACAGAAAGGGAAGAGACTGAAGAAAAAGAGGAAATTTCTAGCACAGAATTTTCAGAGAGAGAGAGGTGGTGCTGGTGGTGGTAAGGAATATGAATTATACTGGAAGAACCCTGGCATCCCCACGGGGGGAAGGGGGTCGGTGCAAGCTCAGGGGTAGTTTAATCATTTTTTATGCTCCTCAGTATGTTCAGCTGTGGCACATGCGCTGGGTGCACAAGATAAGCACTAGTGTTGCATGGTAAACACAGCAGCTGAACTCCCTCCTTTCCCCCCATTTTTAGAAAAAAAAAAAAATTTTAATTTTATTATTTTTTGTTTTGTTTTTTTCCAAATCAGATAAACATTGTCTCCCTAACGCTGAGATTTCAACAGAGAAAGCAAGGCGACAGACCTAGAATTTTCATTGAGCCGGTACTGTTAGGAAAGTATCCATCTCTGCTTTATAGTTGCTTGACCTTCCCCAACCCTGAGCCAGGGTCTGGTACCTAGTGACAGTTGGGTGGGTGGACAAAGAGCTGCACACATGAAGTTTTTCTCAAGTCCGGTTCAAACCCATGCAGTGAGACTGGAGGATGGGAGATTGATCAGGCATCTTATAGACTTTACCGTTGATCTGATGGATGAGTTGGCATAATGACCTTCAGTACATTGTATGGGTCTTCATGTAGAACACAAGACCAGTCCACACGTTTGCCATTGCATGGGGAAGAGTCCTTCGGCACTGCGTTCTGCTTCTGCTGGTCCCTCTTCTGTTGAAACAGTTCTTCATCACAGTTTACATGTGATTGTGTCCTGTGTGCATTGCTGTTGCCAGCGTGCTCTGTTGAAACATTATCTTCCCAGTTGGTGGTGTTGATCCTGCAGCTGATGAGGTTGGCATTTAGAGTGTCCTTTGTATCACTTACAGTGATCTTCCCTGGTCATGGTTTCTTTGCTTCAGCTCTGTCTGCACAGGGCCATCTGTCTGCACAGGACCATCTGTCTGCACAGGGCCATCTCTGGGATTCAGTTGTCTTCCATACAGACATGTCCTTTCCAACAAAGAAGGCATTTGAAGAGTAAGACATCCAATGCTTGTTAAGTCATACTTTAGAACTTGACAGTTGGAAACTTGATCTTGTCATGAGATGCTGGAGATTTTGCGTAGATATTTTTGGTGGATCTATTCATGCTGTCAAACCAGGCTCAGATCCAAGCAATCAGACTGAGGACAGGAGCATTACTTTACGTCACCCAGGCATCTCATGTTTTTGAACTTCCCCAAAATGAGTCAGGCTAGAAGGCCTACTAATCATATTCTGAGCGGTACTGAAGAAGAGTTTTTTTGGGTTTTTTTCTTATCTGAGACAGCCTAAACATATGAAAACAAAGCAGGCAAGGCATTATGGTTTTACATTTTTTTTAATACAAGCAAAGATTTCTCTCTCACACACACACATGCACGCACGCACGCATGCAATAGCACGCAATAGCAACACACTCAAGACAAACTGATCAAATGAAGAACACAGTAAGAATGTAGGGCCTACATTGGTTTCCCTCTCATTTCAACTTTTCAGTCTGCTTTTCCCCACTGTGCATTATTTGCATGCTTTTAACAATCTTATTCAAAGCTAATCATCACACATTTATACCTGACTATTATCAGGGTAACAGAACTGATATTTTCACTTTTTTATCTAGTGTAGTGGATATTAGATGCACAAGTTCACAAGGACATTTCAGATTTTATGTTCTGATTTGAGCTAAGTGATATTCTAAATGGTGTTCTAATGTTGAGACATACTATGCTGTCTGGACAAACTAATTCCTGATTGCTTTTCCTGAAAAGAAGCAAGTCCACAAAATATAAGGAATTTTATCTTTTACTTCGAAATACAATATCACAGCAAATGTTGTCTACATTTCATCCAGTGGACTTTCAGAAACAGAGTACAGTACCATATTGTACTGCGGTGCACAGCGGAATGTTTGAGTTTGCCAGTAACGAAGTTGTGGCTGGAAAACAAATTTTACTACTACTCTATTTCCACACCCATCCTAGTGCCATTGCCCCTACACTGTTTATTTGGGCTCCCCAACAGACAAATCAGCCCAGGTTACTTCAGCCATAGTCCCAGTGTCATGGAGCGGAAAGGAGCCATAAATATCAGATCATCATCAGGACATCCACCAGAGACTCCATACTACTGCTAGGCCATTTTGAGGAGTTCAGTTACGCTTGTTCAGATCAAACATACTTGGGACACCAATCACAAAGCTCCCAACTGATGAAAATATAATTGCTTCATCAAACAGTAAAAACTGACACAACACATAACTGTGATGTCAAATAGTGAACACCAATGATTACACTGGATTTGTTTAATACATTAAAAGCCTCAAAATCGATCTACAGTAATAATGTAAAAGCATGTTAAAAATCCTACAAATGAAATGAGTCATTCTTTTGACACTTCACAGGTATACATTTGCAAACATGACACATCAATGCTTTAAAACAAATTACACATTTTGCATCATCACAAGACTGAATTAAAACATTGTCATTATCCATTCATCATAAATGTAATCTATAGAAATGAAATATGGCAGTTGAATTCATTCAAAAGGGATATAGTGCATGTAGATAGTTAGATGTGCACTTCACCCAAATCTGCCAGTTCTCGTGAGCTTGTGCAGAAAAACCCTGTGCAATTGTGCAGATCGTGACACAGGAAGGGAAAAATGGACCTATCAAACAGAAAACTGACACCACATGAATGATGGTCAAATAAGGTGGCCCAGCGTACAAACCAATTTTCGTGCTGTGGGCAAGGATTGAATTCAATGTATCCCTGTTTGGAGTTTGTCTAAAAGGGATTCATCTCACTCGCACAATTCCAGATTTGCTCCACCCAAAATCAGCCAGTAATTATATGACAAATTCCTTGTGCCTGTGCAAAACCCTGTGTACTGGCAAGGTTTGGAAATGCGAAGGGGGACAAGACCTACAAGCATGCAACACTGACACCACCACCATCATCATCAGGTGTCATCTCTACTGTCCAGAGGTCAATGCGTCATGGCTCTACATTGTGCCTTATCTTGCAATCTGTGCATGTAGCTAGCCAGGTTGTCAGCTGTCCAGTCCTTGATGTTGTCTGTCCATTTCGCTTTTAGTTTTGGAAGAAGTTCTTTCTGCACTCCAAGTTGTTAGTGTATGGCGACATTTGTTATTCTATCAGACCACTTGATTCTACCTGGTTGTCTGTATAACCACATATCAAATGCTTCAGTTTTATTTTCAGTAGCTTTTACATTATCCATGTCTAAGCTACATAAAACATTATGGTATTACATAGCAGTTACTAATCTCAAGCTTAGTTGCAATGATATTTCTTTCGAAATGAAGATTTTCTTCATCTTTAGAAATCTTGCTCTCATTTGGTTTAAACACTGACTTCTTGTTCACATTGGCCATCCAGGCCAATCACATGTCCTAAGTACTTGGAAGTTTTGTACTTGTTCCAGTTCCTGGCCATGTTAGCTTCCTTGTTTTCAGTCCTGCTGAACACCATTGTTTTTGTTTACTTCATACTCATGTTTAGACCTTTCTGGTCACATTCTTGCTTTACCTTGTCAACAATTTTCTGCAGTTTTTCCCCCCATGTTGTCTGCTGGTAATGTTGCATTGTCAGCCTAGCAGTGCTTGTTGATGTTCATTCCATCAACAGTGAAGCTGTCAAGCTCCAGTGACTCACTGAATATGAATTCGCATAAACATTGAATAAATACAGTGGAGAAAACACAGCCCTGTCTCACACCTCTCCTTAATTAAAATCTCCGAAAGATCTGAAATTTCATGACCTATTCTGATGATTGCTTTTTGGTTCTAATACAGTTCACAGATAATCCATATGTCTTTTCCCATCTGTACAGCTCTCTCTGCACTGACACCACCAGTACAGTAACTGGAGCATTAAAGTAAGCAGCAATCAAACCAACTTTTATACTCTGGGAGGGATTCAACTTGTAATATGAGATCTTGTGACCACAGCTCTTTCAAAAGAGCCAGCTGGCCTGATTAAACACACACACACACACACACACACACACACACACACACACACACACACACACACACACACACACACACACACACACACACACACACACACACCACCACCACCACACCACCACCACCACCACCACCACCACCACCACCACCACCACCACCACCACCATTCCTCCAAAAACATGCATAACAGAGCCACTAAAACAAAACAATAACAACAACAAAAACTGGGGCCCACCTGAGAGTTAAACCCATGACCGTGTGCTATGAGCATAGCATTCTAGCCAGTGACGTTACAGGGCCACCAAGGAGAAAAAAAGCCAAATACAAATACAAACTACCAAACTATGGTCCTTCTGGGCATGGAATCCACAACCCTTGCATTACAGCACTGTGCTATAACCAACCGCATTGATGGGTCGACGCTATTGAGCTCTACCACCTGAGCCAGTTGTCCTGTCATCACAACAAAATAAATAACTTCAGTCAGTTTTCTCTGCCCCATCTTCTGTTTGCTTATTAGTCATTGCCCCAGACTTGCTTTCCAGCACACTGCCAAATCTGTCAGAATTGTAATCACCATGAGAGCAGAGTGATTAGATGAAAACAGTCTGAATCAATTTTCCACATTGTTTTGACAGTTCATGATGAGAGAGGTCATGATGAAGATGCTGTGGACTGATACTATAACACGATTCAACGCTGCATCTCCTTTCATTATATATCTTGGTAATGACCAGGCCTGAGAGATATATACATCCATTTTGTTTGGTAGAAAATTTGAAAAAACACCTTCAATCAGTGTGTGAAGTAGACAAAATTCTTACTGTGTTGTACAAGTCTTCCAATGAGCCCAAAGCATACCCACTTGTGGATAACAGCTAGTCAGGGCAAAAAAATCATACAGAGATTTGGACTGATGGGATTTAAGCCCACAGCCCCCAAAACCATTAAGTCATTTGTATTTGTTTTAAAAAAAACACACAAATACACATCTGTCAATGAAGCTGGATTCGCAAAGTTGAAAGCTGACGCATGCACACTTAGGAATTCAAAAGACACATCAGCAAGGCAGTGAAATGAAATGTAGGCCTCAAATACTGATGACTAAATAGTCCCACACTACTGTGACCACAAATGCAGTTTCTACCACATCACAATCTCATTCCCCGTAACCCTCCATTACCCATCATGCCACATTTGACCCCAGCCACCCTGCAGTGAAATGAAATGTAGGCCTCAAATACTGATAACTAAATAGTCCCACACTACTGTGACCACAAATGCAGTTTCTACCACATCACAATCTCATTCCCCGTAACCCTTCATTACCCATCATGCCACATTTGGCCCCAGCCACCCTGCAGCCGAAGGTCACAGCCTCTGCCAAATCTTTCCCAGCATTCAGTGCAAAAATGGCAGCTGCATTGAACGTATCACCTGCTCCCAATGTGTCAATCACCACTTCTGGTGGAAAAGCAGGGGAAGATGTCACTGTTCCATCTTTCCTCTTGCCAGCTGCCCCTTGGTCACCCCAAGGGCAAATGACAGCACCACTGAAAAAGTAATAATCATGAAATAGATATACTACAAATCTCCTTTTTTGATAACTCTATAACTATTTTTTTCTGATAACACCAAAACTATTTTTCTCTGAATTGTGCACCAACTTTTTGACTATATAGATTTAACCCTACTACTCCTGCATCCTGTCCATTAGGATCCTGCATTGTCAACCATGCTAGCAGATCAAAATCTTAACCCTTTGATACCCTCACCCCATCCACCAGCTTCTTGCAGGAAGCTGGTGGATTGGGTGAGGGAGTCAAAAAGTTCAATTTTTGCACTTGGTGGATAGGGCGCAGGAGTCAAAAGGTTACATCTCCCTAAATTCCTTTTGTATTTATTCACTTTTTTACTTCCATCTTTACTTGATCTAATCCTTTCTAAATAATACAGTGAACTATTTATTTATTTCCCTGTTTAATCTTTCTTTTTTTTTTTTATTGTTTCCATACTGACCAGAGGTGTGTGTGTGTGTGTGTGTGTGTGTAGGCATGTATATACATGTGAGTAAATGAATGAACTAATTAATTAACAATTAAATTTGATAAAAACAAAACAAAAATCATACCCAGGTTTACAATGGCTGACCAAACTGTTCACAGCAGTGACAGAGTCAGTAAAACCCAGAGTACCAGCAACATCCTTGCTGATGAAGACCACATCTGTGTATACCATCAGTTCCACTGTAGCACACACACACACACACACACACACACACACACACACACACACACACACACACACACACACACACACACACACACACTACACCATCACACACACACACACACTTGCATCAGATATCAGCACACATGACATACAAATAAACATACAAATAATTTGTATAAAAAAAGAAAGTAGAAATAACTTAAAATATACATTTACAAATCTGCATAAACTAAAATATATGTTTACAAATATGCATAAGCATATAAGCAAAAAAGTAGAAATAACCTAAACATTTACAAATGTGCATAAGCAAAAATAATAAAAAGTAAAAATTACCTAACATATATATTTGCAAATGTGTATTAATAATAACAAAAATAGAAATAACCAAACATATGTACATTTACAAATATGCATGTAGACTATTCCAGGCTTTAATCACATATACCCTTCAAAAAAGTGCTCATAGTAACTAATAAATGAAGTTTTATTCATTGTCTCGTCGTGTTGTATTTCTTTTTCGGTTTCTTGTTCTTCTGGTTCCTGTTTGCTTGGACGCGGGCAGTCGCACTTGTTTTGGACCTTTTATTCATTCATTCAATCATTATTTATCTATTTCTTACTTCCATGTTTTTGTTGTTGTTGTTTTGTCTTTATATTTCTGTCTGTCTTTCTGTTTGCCTTTCTTTCTTTGATATTTCTTGATTGGTTGATGGTTTGTACGTTTGTTCACCTCTTTTTGCTTCATTTTATGAATCTACCTAATTTGCTTTATTTCATGAAACAACAACAAAACCAACCAAGCAAACAAAGGAGACAAGAGACCTTTATTTTTGTTTTCCTTGATCAGTCTGATGATTCTGATCAATATCTACATCACAATATCCCAATAATATCATAAATGTTGTACATACAAAACCTACAATCCCGTTTACAAATGAATGACTTAACAAATCATTCAGAACCACTGTCTCAGTGACATTACCAACAACTACTTGTCCAAAACTGCTTGTTCCAGGGCATTACAAATTCAATCTGCACAACCAAATTCAATAATTTAGATAAAGGTCACTCTAGCATGCTTCTCAGCTCACTTACAGAGGTGCTCAGAAAACTTTATGAATTGCTCAGAGTACTTACTGAGTTGCTGAGCAGCATGAGTTGATCATTTGACTTAACTAGTTGCTCAGCAAAGTAACCAAGTTCCTTAACAGCTGCTGAGTTGCACAGCAACATTACTGCGCCACTCAG
Source organism: Monoplex corrugatus (assembly GCA_030674185.1). Taxonomy (NCBI): domain Eukaryota; kingdom Metazoa; phylum Mollusca; class Gastropoda; order Littorinimorpha; family Ranellidae; genus Monoplex; species Monoplex corrugatus. Next base: position 37,653,341 of record JAPXFY010000015.1, read on the forward strand.
TACACCTATTACACTGCTCAGCTGACTTACTGGATGCTCTGCATGGCTACTAAGATTCTGAGCACATTTACCAGACCATGCAACATGATAATGAAATGTAGTTAGTTTGTCTAGCACTTATTAACAGCTGAGTTCTCATATTATATGTAAAGCCCAATGAGCCCGAACGAGTTTGGAGGAAAACATTATACAAAAATTTATAACAATGATTTATCTTCTTTATCACAGATTCGGTGTTTGATGTAATTATTCTTCCAGGAAAAAATTACATTTATAAGGTAAATTTGAAGAGACTCTACTAAATAATAACTCCTTTCATAAGATATGTTGCCACAAATATCACATAAGAGAATATGACACAAAACTGATGTGGAAGTTGCACATCTTTAAAACAAAGTAGCCACTTATTTATCATTAACAATGGAAGCTAGATACTGTTTATTCAATATATAATGTGCATAATGTCAATGCACTAATGAAATACGGTTGCCAGTCTTATTTATTAACGATCTACCCATGTGCGCTGATAAAGTTTTGTTTTTTTTCAAAGGATATGGTGGTCATTACGCTTTGCTATTTTGTTTTGTATTTGTTTGTATTACTTGTTTAAATTCTTTTTAAGTTTGAAAAAAATAAAAACATTTGAGTTGCATATTACCGTACTTGTTTAAAATTTCTTTTTAAGTTTAAAAACAAAACAAAAAACACCTGAGTCGCTCAGCACACAAATGAGATGCTCAGGTCACATACCACATTGCTGAATACAGAGTTGCTCACTTATGACCATTGCTCAACTCATTGAGTGATAGCTCACTTTATTATAATTATCACAGCAGACTTACCGAGTTCCTCAGCACGTGACGATTTCTCCACCTCAAGGGAGGTAATAACCCGACTAGATTCCTCACAGGAGGAGTTATGCTCCTCTACATGCAGTAACATCTTTTTGATTTCTTCAGGGTTTGGTCGACCCTGAAAATGATCAATCAAACAGTCAGTTAATCAGTCATTTATTACCTCAATCAGTCAGTCACACATTGAAGAATGAAACCAATCCATCAGTTTCTCAAGCAACCAATGAATGAATAAAACTTCGAATACATAAATCAATCAATGAGTAAGTGAATACATAAATCAATCACTGAGTGAATATATAAATCAATCGATGAGTAAGTGAATTAAGCAACCAATGAACTGATCAATTTATCAACCCACTAACCAACTAATGAACTATGTCATCACCAACCTACTACTCCACCAAAGAGGGAAGTTTAAAAGAGCAGTGTGTTCTGTTGTAGGTGTACCTGTTCTTAGACGCCCAACATATTTTGTTGAAGGGAGTTTGCGCTCAGTTTCCTCAAGAGGGATTCACCGCACTTGAATAGCTCCAAATGCACTCCACCCAAATCTGTTATCAACCCTTTGACTCCCACACCATATCCACCACCATCCTGCATTGTCAATCATGCTAGCAAAGCAAAAACTCCCTCACCCTATCCACCAGCTTCTTTAATTTTTTTTTACTCCCTAGGATGAGGAAGTCAAAGAGTTAAGTTTTTGCATTTGGAAGATAGGGTGCGGGAGTCAAAGGGTTAATTATCTGGCAGACTCCTTGAGCTTGCACAACACCCCATACACTGGTAAGGTCTTGAAAAGGGAAAAGGGTGGCAGTGGAACATTACCTATGACACCATCAGAATGACTGGAGCAATAAGATGGGCAGGAAACAGGCTACTTTTTGTCTTGCTCACACGAATAGTTACATTCCTCAGAACTGTTAGCTCCTCTTCATGTAGTAACGCCTTTTTGATCTCTTCAGTGTTTGATCAACCCTTACATGTCCATGACTGTGTCACCAGAGTGGCCAACTTTATCTTTAAAAAAAAAAAAAGAATATGTCTCACACCAGTGCATGGTGCTGTAACCAGATGTGTCAACAAGGGAAAAAGAAAAAACTGCGTCATAATCCCTGTATTATCAGTGTGACTCTCTAATGAACTTAACTAACAGAAACGCACGCACGCATGCATGCGCGTGCACACACACACACACACACACACACACACACACACACACACACACACACACACACACACACACACACACACACACACAAACACACACACACACACACACACTGTGGCCTTCATGAGTGTTGAACCCATAATACCTGCATTATCAGAGCTCTAACCAATAACACAATTTTCTTTAATTTAGAAAGAAAAAAAACATGGCCTGTCTGATTATTGAACCCATGACCCCTACTTTATCAGCATGGCACTTTAACCCTTTGACTCCCACACCCTGTCCATCAGCAGTTTGCATTGTCGACCATGAAAGCAAAGCAAATACTTAACCTTTTGACTCCCTCACCTTGTCCACCAGCTTCCTGCAGTAATAAGGTGGATAGGGTGAGGGAGTCAAAGGGTTAAGTTTTTGCAGTGGGTGGATATAGTGCAAAGGGTTAACCAACAGAGCTGAAAGGGCCATAATGGAAAAAGACTGCGAGAACTGACCACTGGATAGATGTCCCCAGGGCACAAGTTTTGGTCATAGTGACATCGAGAACCTGCTATTGCCAATGCAGCAGACTTACCATTCCCATGTAACCTGTGTTAACCTCTTGACTCCTGCACCCTATCTACCAACTGGAAAAAACTTAACTCCCTGATTCCCTCACCCTACCCACCAGCTTCCTGCAGGAAGTTGGTGGATAGGGTGGGGGAATCAAAGGGTTAAGTTTTTGCTTTGCTAGCACGGTTGACAGTGCAGGATGCTGATGGGCAGGATGCAGGAGTCAAAGGGTTACCTAAATAGGAAAGGCTAGACCAAAACAGCTTGGAACCATATTGTAAGAATTTGAGCGTTAGGTGAGTGTGTTTCTTTTACTTTGTTTGTTTTGTTTGTTGTATGTATTTTTTGTTTGCATGCTTGTCTATCCGTGTCTCCATGAAAAAATGAAAGATGATGATTCTCATATCTAAACATGTGATGAAATCTGACCTCAAAGTGAATCCAGGAATATCGGCCTGAGGACAGTGGCAGCTTCTGGAAGTCTTCCAGAGACAGTTCAGGTAGATTTCTGTAAAATATTTCATTCTGTATACATTATTATATTTCTGTCATTGAAACTGCCTGGAGTGGGCCAGTGATAAAATAGTGGTAGTTTGTGACTGCAACAGTAGGTAGCAACACACTGCAGCAAACTCTAAAATTTCAAAACACTTTATCATTCAAGGGCAGTAGCACTGGGCACCACTGGACCTGCTCTCTGCACATACAATATATGCATACATACATTAATTAAAACTAAACTTATAAAATAAAAGTGACTTGTCAAACAAGCAAACAACAACAAACAAAAAAAGCATGGACACACACAAACACACACATCATAATGCATAAAATGTGAGACAATTTATAAAATGAGTTGTGATAACATACTGTTATATGTACATAAATATGTCGATGACTCAAGCCCTTTACAAAAGCATGAGAGACAAAGGTAGATATATGTAAACAAATCTATGTCATTTCTTAACAAAAACAAGAACAATAATGACAATGATATAACAGTATTGCTAGTTGTATCAGTAATCTACTAAAAACAGATTACAGTCACAGAACTAAAGGAAGGAAGTGAAGAAAGTGTTAAGAACAACCAAGAGAAAAGGGGAGACTTGGCAGCTCTAAGCTATGATGAAAGAAGATCAACCAAAACACATACAGTGTTAATAATGACATCACAAAACCATCATCATGAACAACTTTTCTTTTTTTTTTTTTTTTTGGGGGGGGGGGGGGGGGCAGGAGGCATATGTGTGTGTGTTCATGGGCTGCAACTCCCACAGCCACATTTACATTAGACAAGATATGTATCTCTGTCCCTCTCAAAACGGCAATATTTAGCCTGCAGACATGTCAGTGTCATAACATTACAACATGCACAAGTGCACACACATGAACACATGCATACAGACAATCCAAATGTTCTACATCAACCTCATAAAATGTCTGACGCACACACACAGCCAAATGCACACAGGCACACACAAATGCACTCTCATACACATGAATACACATACACTCAAAGCTGCTCGCTCACAGCTTACATAGATATTGAATCATCCGTCTGTTGATTAGGTTTTCATGTGTACAATTTGGGATGTGTGTGTATGCTGAGTGTTTTCATGTTTCCATAAGCACTATAAACATTTACAGGATCTTTCATGCATGTATTTAACATTCTGCATGCATATGCGTACAAAGGAAGTGGGTGGGTTCAGGTATTATCGGGTCTGCATTTTATGTTGATATGATTGATTGTAAACTCTCCACCCTTTGTCTATGGGACAGTCTACAAGCCAGTTCAAACCGAGACCTTCCAACTGGAAGAGCAGTATCCTAACCACTTGACCACTGCACCCTTCAAAACAATAAAATACAACATTGTTATCATTTTGGCCTTCAATGCAAAATCAGAGGCAGCTGGTGCATATTTCATGCACAATATGCACACATATGGAAGAACAATGATAAAGCAGAAATCATAAAAAAGAGTAAAATATCATGCGGTTGGTATACAGAATTAAACAGGCTATTGTACCAGGTCTCCCGTATACTGGAAGGATGAAGAACAGGATTTTCGAGAGGAACTAATTGCACTCCTATAGTTCCAAATGCACTCTTCACCTGGCCCTGCCAGCAGTTATGTTTGGCAGACTCCTTAAGCCTGTGCAAAATCCTGCATGCAGACAAGATCTTGAAATAGGCCAGGAGGACAGAACATAGCTTCTATTCCAAACAGCAAAACTGTCATTACCAGACTGACTGACACATTAAGTGAAGGGGGATAAGTCACTCCTGCGCTCCATGACTGAGCAATACCTGTTGTAAACAAAGGGCTTATCAGGCAGTATTCTAAGTACATTAAACAGGTATGAGTGGCCCCCTTGGGGATGCTGGGGTCTCTTTTAATGTATCTAGTATGCGCGCTTCTGGAAGTTCTCTGTTAGAAATTTACTCTTTTCTGTCACTCTATTTCTGTCTTGCTTTTTGCTTTCAGTCATCTCTTCCTATCATTTTCTTCCTTGCTGTTCCATTCACCTGTATGTGCTCTATAAAACCTTAAATACTTTCTGTTAGGATTAATAATTGGGTGCATGCTTTCTTGGCTCTGAGGAAATGTGCAGAATCAATTTAGGTAATATTGGCAAGTTTTTATACTTATTTTAGTGTACTTACTTATTATGTTTGTGTCTCCACATTTGTATTCAGTTGTGTTTTTCTTTTTAACCCTCTGGCGATGAATTGTGTCAAATGGTCAGTGCCAGGGGCGTGTGTCTTAGATTATGCATGGAAATGCATTGGTGTGTGTACTTCATTTTCTTTCCCAAAGATTTGGGTTTATTTTCAGGTAGGCGAGGTGTTGTGTGTGTGTTTTGAGATGGTTATAGTTCTGTATGGCTCTGGTGCAGTTGGCTGGGCTTTAAAAACTAACACTAACATTAATGAGGCAGCACTATTGAACTCTCTTCTAGTGGGTGGCCAGAGGGCAGTTTGATGTCACTGGATTAAATAGACTTCCTAGCACATGGACCTTGGATGAATGAACTTGGGTTTGGAGGTGTGCTGAGGAGTTGGAATGAGTGACATGGAACTGAGGCCACTAAAGGCACATAGAAGATGGGGCAGTAAAATAAATAAATGAATAAATGAACAGAAAAAAAAATAAAACAATGAAATGAACAATATAAAATAAATTGAAATGTACATCTATATACAAATAAGCAGTGAATAAGTCCATTCTTATATTATCACCAGGGAGAGAACCCAAGCTATCACATTTTGAAATTACAGTGTTTCTGAATTTGTTTTTTCACAGATATATGCTTTTTTTACGTAAGATTTGGATCATTAGAAAATATTCTTTTGTCAGTCCTATACATGTGGATCTGAAAATATATGGCAGTGAACAAATTTATGAATGACATATTTAAATGAAATCTTGAGTCTACAGCTACATCTGCTGACCAGTCAGCCTATCATGGAAAACAGAGAAAAATCAGAAATGCACATCAGAATGATCTGCGAATTTTAGATGATTACTGATCGCCAACTGCAGGTAGGTGTCTGGCACCTGCGATTTCGCTATTCTGCTAATCATGACCGTATTGTCAAACCGTATTCCTCAACAGTTTGTTTTGAAATTGTGCAGTACACCTATTCATTTATTTCACTTAACTCTTTCGCTGCCACAGATAACTTTAGTCACCATTTTGATTTACTGCCACAGGCGACTTTTTTCGACACTAAGGGTCATGTTATAAAAGAGAGTTTTTCACACAGTGACAAGATTCACTATAATAGCTGACTTTCATGCGTGATTGTTGCTGTACAACCCTTCACCCACTTAACCACATTTTGGTGGTAAAACCCACTGTGTTTTTCTGACATAGACTGAATGTCTTCTTGGCCAAGCATTGACTTAGACATACTTGGCACTGAACAGCATTTTTCAATCAGAAACTTGATGGTGAAAGAGTTAACCAGCATTCCTTCCAGTTGTCAGCTTTTCCCAGGTGTTTATGTGGAGTATTTGGGGCTGGTGAAACACTGTACTGCATTTATTCCATGTTGAATGTTTTCTGGGGAGACCCTGAAATACTGACATTGTTTTTTTTGCAATTTCTCTTCAGCTACAGCTGAGCAAATCTTGCCCCCCCCCCTCCCCTCTCACCCCACCCTGGTATCCCCAAACAGGGTGTAGCCCAAGCATCCACCAGGGCAGCCCCTGGACCCCAGCCTATTTCACAAGATTGGACTTCAGACCATTCTAAAGCCTGAGAAAGCATGAAGAAAAATACCTACTTGTTGGTGTGGAGAATGGTCCTGGAGCCAGTGCTGGTATTCAGGATGACGATGGACACAGGACTTTTATGGCCAGGGAGGACAGGACAGTGTTGACAACAAACTCCACAATTCTCAAAGTCACTCTGCAGAAAGCTGTCATAGGGAATGACTTAGTTTGTTTAATTGTCACTGTCACTGTCATCATCATCATCATTTTCTTCTTCTTCTTCCTCTTCTACATTGATATCAATATCATAATTGACACCATCATCATGGTCACTGTGGTCACTGCCACCATCATTGTCAATTTTTGAGATTTTTTTTTTTTTTTTAATATATACATTTATGGAACAACAGACATAAAAACGTAATGAAGATTGCACTGACATGAAAAAAGTTCATGTTCAGCACATGTTCATGTACACATATGCTTGTGGCAAAAAAACAAAAACAATGTTAACAATACGTACACTGAACTTGTTAGGGGGAAAAAAAAAAAGGCCGCCACGTGATAGAAGACTACTTCCAGTTGAATAACATAAGTATGTTTTAATAATGAAATCAACCCTAAACATTTTACAGGTCTGCTATTACTTTTTTTTTGTAGGAAACCACCATCACAATCATCATTGTAGGAAATGCCATCATCTTGTTATCAGATTTTGCATCACCATCTCTTGCTATTATTATGATAATGACCATCAGTTCTATCATTTTCTTCATTATGTTACTCAGCTTACTGTCATAAACAATATCATACTCACAGTGAGGAGGCTATTACTTGGATCTGTTACTGATTCAAACCAGGATGGAATTTCACTTACAGAATCCACCCCATTGTTTAGCAGTGGTCACAAGTTTTCAGTTTCATCAGATTAGTCAAAAATGCTCAAGTGTTTATTATGGATTGAAACCAATATGGATTTATATTATAAACTCTTCATTTTCTGTAGACTGACATTTTTTCTAAGTCATGCTTTACATAGCATTATGTTTCCAATATAAAAAAAAACGTCTAAATAAAAATTGCATACGTCGTTTGTCATAACATTCTGTACTGATATCATCACATTTATGTTTGTTATATCATTATCTTTAACGACATCAAGTTTGTTGATGTCTTCATCATACAAACACAACACAAACATACTGTTGATATGGATCCTTAGCTAGTGTCCCAAAAAATTCACTGGCCGCTCCAAGAAAGGAGAGCACGGTGGCAGTATTGGCTGCATTACCTCCCTTCTGCCACAAGCAGTCCTCACACCTGCATGAGAACACAAGATTGATTTAATAGTGCATATACAACTGGATAAAATGTGACAGCACAACAGTTTAGACAAGGTATTTTGTTACTAATATCACATTAATATGGTTAAAACTTTCAACATTTAACAGTAAAGGTTGCATTGTGTACTAACATCATATTGAGTGCATGTTCGTTTAAAACTGCATGATATAAACGACAGTTGTCCTTATACCCTTACCATGCATGTTAGAGCACTCTGCAGAATCTTAAGCTGATATTGTTGACTAAAATATAAACATCATCATCAAAGCAATGGGGTTTTTTTTAACTACAACTGTTATTTCTGGCAGTAGTGGCATTTACTAAGGTACGGCCATCTATTGATGTTTACGTCTTGTTCTGGTGGTGGTTTAATCATCCTGCAACTATATTCCAGCCCTAGGTAACTGCCCGCTGCTTTCAAGGAAGGTTCTTGAGCTAGGAGACAATTACTCCAAACAATAAAGTTCTGCCTGCTAAGAGGGTAGGTCCGCATCTGGCAGTTACTGCACCTGTGTAACTATGAGCATTGTAGACAATAGGATGGGGAGAGGATTGCACACTCCGTCCACTCTTTAAAAACTCTTCTGCTTGTCAGGCATAAAGGCAAGTCAGAACACTGAGGCATGACTCTGCTAGACCTGCAGCGATGGAAAAACGATGATGGCAGCAGTCAGAGGATGCTCCGGGAGTCTCAAGCTATGATGACTGCATGTAGGCAGCTGAGACAAGAGGCATATAAGGTGCTCATGTCCACCCACAGCAACAGAGCACTCCTTCTCAGTTATAACACAGTTGTCCCTAGATGGTTGGAGAGTGGGAAATATCACAAGCTCCTAGCAGAGAGCCACATCTGCTTGGCCATCTAACCCTGCAGTCAGACAGGAACAAGAAACAGCTGTGGTGGTGATGAAGGTGGAGATAGCAGCAGTAAGCTACTTACTTAGTAGCAAAAGCAGATAAACATTCACAGCTGGACAGACCATAAGTTGTCTATTGTGTCTCAAGCTTTAAAACTGCTCAGGCTAGTGTTATTTAATTATTATTACACCACACCACCTTTACTACCACTACTACTTATGTAAGTACCACTTGTACTACTACTGCCATTTATGGTATTTGTGACAACCATCACCACCACTACTGGCATAACTCAAACTCTTGTTGCTAAAGATCTTGTATATATTTTTTTCTTTCTAAATTACTACTATTGTATGTACTGCTACAAGCATTATTAAAGCTAGCTACAGTTGTCACTACTTTTACTGTTAGTATTGTTACTGTCTAGTCACTTTAACCTACCTCTGGTCTGAGTCTTCAACAGGAAAAGAGTTGACAACCTTGACAATGTCAATACAGATCAGCCCCATACAGGCTATTGTCCTCTCTCCCTTTTTCTCTTCATTGACATCTCCTGACCCAGCAGCAGAAGCAAACATATCTGATGCCGTCTGTTGTGATGGCTTTACCTGAACTGAAAAGATATTAATTTGATTTTTTTTTAGAGGCACCACCTTGATTATAAATACATGTACAGGTGTACCTGAGCCTGGGTGGGGGAGGGAATTCTCTCTCTCTCTCTCTCACACACACACACACACACACACACACACACACATTCTCTCCCTCACACACACACACACACACACACACACACACACACACACACACACACACACACACACACACACTTCGTTGCTGTGTCTATAGGCCTTCTATTTTTCTTTCTTTATTTCTACTTTTTTTTTAAAAATTTTATAGGCCTACCTTAAAAACAATGTACACAGTAGTACACATTGACATTCAACATACTGTATATCAGTCACTCCTGCTGAACACTAACTGCCCAAATGATGGATAATCGCGTTTCTTCAGACCCATATATGTTCTCTTGACAAGTAAAGTGAGTTTTAGAAAATCCTTAACGATATCTGGCTTCACACTCGCGACGCGTGTAAAACTAAAACTACTAGTACTAAAAGTGAAACTGAAAGTAACACTTGCACAATCGTGGCAATCAGATTAGCTAATCATATGTCTAGCCATTGAATTTCGAAGGTAACATCCGTTCTGAATGCTCCAGTGACTATAATGTCCATAGCGATGACAATAAAATGCCAGTGGTATTCCATTTATGTTACCTGATGTTTTTGTGACGCCTTCCAATCAATCGATGGTCGTCTTTGCTACGTTCACGGAAGAGTTGTCACCCCTGGCCAAAGGGAACAATTCCCACATGATATACCTTTAGACTTGTCTGAATATTCTCCCATGTGCCGGAGGCCTAAACGAATGTGGATACATTATTCTTCAAATTTTAAACTTCAAAACTCTTTATTACTCAAGGGTCGTAACATTAGGTCCCACCTGACCTGTCTTACAGCTAGTCCTTGCATAAGCATAAAGACATAAAAGCGAAGTGCATCACCTAAAACTGAACAGATGAATTGTGTATGAATGAATATGCCAGGCTACTGAAGTGTTTTTTAAAAGGGAGCTTACACGAAATTTGAATGATAAAAGGACAGACAACAAAGCAGCATTCAGAAAAAGAGCCCAACTGGCGAGGGGTGTTGGGAAGGTGTATAGATGTTATATATAATTTGTAGCCAGCAGCACTGTATGTGTTCAATGACAATGTGACAATAATGTTGTTGTTGTGTTTTCAACAGTAAAAGTTACTAGATCTAGCTAAAATCCCCTTCACAAGCTTGTCTAAAGTTGCTAACCTACGAATGTGTATCTGGTTAGAAGTAAAATGAGCAGCAACAACAGCACGGCAGTAAGAGCAATAACAGCAGCAGCCATAGCAACAACAGCTGCACCAGTATCAGCAACAGCACAGAAGCAACAGCAGCTGCAGTAATAGACTACAGCTAGTGCAGCAGAAAGGTAGGAACAACAGAAGCAGTAGCGCAGTACCACGAGTAGTAGAGGACGAGCACGAGGATAACTAATTAAAGTGCAGTTCATCGCACCAACACTTTTTTTTGGTAATCCTCTCAACCAAAATTACCATCAGTTATTTCAAAAGATTAATAGGATATCATCAGACACCCAGATGTGCGCACGATTAAGGTTTGAGATGGAAGGGGATGAAAGTCTTTTTTATCTGTATAGAACACGTAGCTGATTGTGCCAGAATGATTAGTGCATAAAAACTCATAGCAAGCAGGTGCTCATTTGTCTATTTACTAATTATATTCATCTATTTACGAGCAGGCATTTTTGTCTTTTTTATATTCATCTATTCGCAGATGCATTTCTGCCTTCTTCTTCTTGTTCTTTTTTTTTTCTTCTCCTCCTCCTCTTCCTCCACCATCACCACCACCACCCCTCTAACTCCTCCCTCTCTCAAGATTTTTTTTCTTTTTGTTTTCCTCTGTCTCATTTTTGTTTGTTTGTTTGTTTTTTCTCACTGCGACTTTCCGACAACCTGTCATGATTGTCTTTTCTCTTTTTATTCCATGCTTCTCTCTCTCTCTCTCTCTCTCTCTCTCTCTCTCTCTCTCTCTCTCTCTCTCTCTTTCTTTCTTTCTCTCTCTCCCTCTCTTTCCCCTCTCTCTTTATTCATTAGTGTTCCGTGCCCCATCCCCCCCTTTTTTTTTTTTAACTCCGACGATTTCTTCTTCTCATTTCTCAAGTTCTCCCCCCCCCCTCCCTCCGGTTTTTTGTTTGTTTGTTTGCAAGCATCAAATCGCGGGGAATGACGGAGGGGATTATCCACCCTCAGAGCGCCAGGCGAAACAGAGCGGAGAATTGATTGCACAATGATTGGTTTGTCGTGATTGGTAATCGTGCCAGCAGCAATCATATTGAGAAACACTTGCTGCTGAGCCATTAGTATCGTTATTACGAGGTGAAACAGAGCGAATAGGGCGGAATTGTCTAAGCATTGATTGGTTTATTGTGATTACTTTTGCCGGAATCAATTACAGGCACTCGTGTGTTTCTATAATTAGATTAAATTTCCCTTCTATTATTAGATTCCCCCCCCCCCCCTCTACCTTAACAAAGAAAGGGGAGAGGTGGTGGTGGTTGGTAACAATAGATTTCTCCGCATGAATTGCGGGTTTTCCTCGGGGGGGGGGGGGGGGGGGGAGAACCGCTATACGATGGCGTCACCATATTCCTTACAAATAAGCGAAAATAAGCATGCAGGAGAACACTGAACGGTTTGCAGCGATTAATTAATTTAAATTTGTGATCTTCACTGCCAAGTAGAATGTGTTTATAAGAGTAAAATGTTTTCCTACAGATTTCTTCCAGGGACAACTCCAGTGTTGCCGTGGAACGTTAACATGCATGTCGCACATGGAACTTCGATTTATTGTCTCATTTGAAAGACTAGCTTTTCTAAAACAACACCGAAGATCGTAGTGGACGGGACAGAAACCCTCTTTCTGACTGGGAACTGAAAGCAGGACCTCTTGCTTTCCTGACAGATGCCTTTTAACAAACTGGGCCGCAACTTCGCCAGATATTGGTAGCATTATTTTTTATATCATTATTTTTTTTGTTATAGTAGTAGTAGTAACAGTAGTTGTAGTAGTAGTAGTGTTGTTGTTGACATCATCATCATCATCATCATCATCATCATCATCATCATCAATGGTGCTGATGTTGGTATTAAAGATAGTGCTGCTCTAGATGGAAATGTGAACATAAATAATTAATAGAAATACTGATTATCATTAAAGATAGATTACATCGTTCTTATTGGATATAATAAATACATCAGCTTACCTTGTCTGAGCTAAAAGGGCAGAAATACCTACTCTTATCTTTTAATCTAAAACGTTCCAAATACCTCAGCTTATCTTCAAAAGAAAAACGACACAAGAACTTAACTTGTCTTTTACAGTTCAAACAAGTCCGCACAATGAACTCGCTGTATCACTCGCAACTCTGCTTGGCAGTGAAGGTCGCAGTTTTAAATTAATTAATCGCTGCAAACCGTTCTGTGTTCTCCTGCATGCTTATTTTTCTGCCCCTCTGCCAGTCCTGATTAAGATCATTAATCTAAAGTTGCACCGACCAAGCTGCTTAGAACACTTCTGGCAAAGTGCCTGTGACTCCCTGACACTGACAAAAAAAATGTACCCATGTGAAATATGTCTCTGCCTGTAGTTTGTTTGTTTGCGGTTTTTTGTTGTTGGTTGTTTGTTTGTTGTTGTTTTTTAATATTTTGTGTATGTCAAGTTTGGTCCTTGTTATCTGGTGCGTTTGTTTCTTCTTCTTCTTCTTCTTCTTCTTCTTCTTCTTCTTCTTCTTCTTCTTCTTCTTCTTCTTCTTCTTCTTTCTTCTTTCTTCTTCTTCTTCTTCTTCTTCTTCTTCTTCTTTCTTCTTCTTCTCTCTTCTCTCTCTTCTCTTTCTTCTTCTTCTTTCTTCTTCTTCTTTCTTCTTCTTCTTCTCTTCTTCTTCTTCTTCTTCTTCTTTCTTTTTCTTCTTTTTTCTTCTTCTCTCTTCTTCTTCTTCTTTTCTTCTCTCTTCTTTCTTCTTGCATTCTTCTTCTTTCTTCTTCTTCTTCTTCGCATCTTCTTCTTCTTCTTCTTCTTCCTTCTTCTTCTTCTTCGCATTTTTCTTCTTTTCTTCTTCTGTTCTTCGCATTCTTCTGTCATTCTTCGCATTCTTCTTCTTCTTCTTCTTCTTCTTCTTTTTTCCATTCTTCTTGTCTTCTTTCTCTTCTTTCATTCTTCTTCTTCTTCTTTCTTCTTCTTCTTCTTCTTCTTCTTCTTCTTCTTCTTCTTCTTCTTCTTCTTTTTCTTCTTTCTTCTTTTTCTTCTCTTCTTCTTCTTTCTTCTTCTTCTTCTTCTTCTTCTTCTTCTTCTTTCTTTCTTCTTTTCTTCTTCTTCTTCTTTCTTCGCATTCTTCTTCTTCTTCTTGCTTTCTTCTTCTTCTTCTTCTTCCATTCTTCTTCTTCGCATTCTTCTTCTTCGCATTCTTCGCATTCTTCTTCTTCTTCGCATTCTTCTTCTTCTTCTCTTCTTCGCATCTTCTCTTCCTCTCTTCTTGCTTTCGCATTCTTTCTTCTTCTTCTTCTTCGCATTCTTCTTCTTCTTCTTCGCATTCTTCTTCTTCTTCTTCTCGCATTCTTCTTCTTCTTCTTTCTTCTCATCCTCTATGTCTTCTTTCGTTCTTCGTCTTTTCTTCTTCTTTTAAAAATGGATTTTGTCAACAGTCGGCGCTTGGAGACAAAAATGCATTTGCAGTGATTTGTTTGATTGTTTCTTGTGGAGTTATAGTCAACTGGGTCATCGGCTAGTTTCAGCTGCGAATAAATGAAAGTTTGCACGAATACCTCCATTCTGGAGAGTAAGACTGACACAGAATGCATTCATATACAATGTGGAGAGTGTCACAGTGGCCTAACGGATAAAGCACCCACCTAGGATGCCAGAAACCCGGGTTCAATTCCCGGCTGGGCAGAGATTTTCCTGTCTCCCCCTTCTCCTCTCCCCCGCCTGACAACAGCACTTTATTATTCAAGGATAGTGGCATTAGGTCTCATTGGACATGTTTTACAGCCATTCCTTGCTGTACAGTGCTACACATTGTACACATGCATATAAACAAAACATAAAGCAGAATGCATTGAGTCAAAACTACAGAAACAAAATACGACAAATCCCACAGTGGGGTACTGCAGATCCAGAAACAGAGGTCCCCACCTGTTTTGGAACTACAGGAGTTTTCTAGTTTAGTTATCGGTAGGTAGAGGTTCCTCTTTCCTGCCATGTTATCTTTTATTCACAGGACTCTTCTTATTTCTGCCTTCCAGATCATTTACTTGTATTTCTTACAAATTTCTTCCACGTTTTCTACTTTGCTCTCCAAGGCTGGATAAAGAACGATCAGTCATACACTCAAAAATCCGCTCCTTTAGCTAGGTAGACAGTTTTGCATGAATCCTTAGAAAGGGAGTACTGGCAGGAGCTGTAATCTGCGGAAGAAGAAGAAGACTACGAAGAAGCAGAAATTAAAAAAAAAATAAAAAAGGAAAGAAGACAGTCAAGGTGTTGATGACAACGAAGAAAAGAGAAGAAGAAGAAAGACAAGCCGAAAAAGGGAAAAACCAAAGCAAAGAAAGAAAAAGAAATGGCAATGGTAACGAAACTTCGAAAAAGGAAAAGGAAAAAGGTCCACAAGAAACTAATTCAGAATTGGAAGAAAAGGAAAAAGATCCACAAGAAACTAATTTGAAGTAGGAACAAATTTAAACTCGTCACTGGAAGACGTAGTCATCGACCGTCGAAGCTGATCGGGTTGGAAGGTAGGTGCCAGCAGATGTGTGTGAGAGTGAAAACTACCCACCTTGGATTGTTGTGCCCACCCCAAGTTCTGTGATAGGATTCTGTGTGGGGAGCATATACACATTCGTGGGAGGTCCGGCATTGTAATTCGTATGGTAGTGGTTCTTCTGTGGTAAGGACTTGCTGTTCCCTTTCTTGTTCTCTGGCTGTGAATGACTTCTGAAAGATACAGTTGTTTTATTGCTGTAGTTGTTGTTTTTCAGTCTGGCTTTAATAACACAGGAAAAAATGATTGGTATTGATTGGATGATGTGTGTGTGTGTATGCGTAAGAGAGAGAGAGTGTGTGTGTGTGTACAGTACATACACACACACACACACACACACACACACACACACACACACACACACACACACACACAACACACACACACACACACACACACACACACACACACACAAACACACACACACACACACACACCATCCAATCAATACCAATAATTTTTTTCCTGTTTGTGTGTGTGTGTGTGCGCGTATGCGTACGTGCACATGCATGCGTATGTCTGAGACAAAAATTTGTCAGCAAGATTTTCTCACTCTTTATAGGTGGACTTTTTCCAAATTTGAGGTCAAAAGCTGTGGACTGTTGAAGATTCGCGAAAGTATAAGTTTGGAAATTAAACCTTCCACGATCAACATTACACAGACCAAAAAGTGCCTATTGTCAATTTTTTCATGCAGGTGTGTGAAAAGCCGTTTATCAGAAACTTAAAAACTGTTCTCTTTTCACTGATGTGACAGTCTGGTATATGATGCTTCTTCTACATCATAGCGACCTTGAGAAATACAAAATCTAATTTTTGTCGGCAGTAATTTTGGTGTAAAAATGAGGGTTATTAAAATGGCTTCGCTCTCTGGTTTTAGTTTGGTTTGTCGGTTGTTGTTTTTTTGGGTTTTTTTTTTTTTTCATTCTCCACATTTTTTTTTTAGTGAAAGAAGACAGTGATTGTATTGATGACAACGAGGGAAAAAAGAAGAAAAATGAAATGATGGATGGATGGGTGAGATTGATTTTTTATTGACTGGTGAATTGATGGATAAGATTGATAGTATGACTGATCGATTGATAATCGATTGTTTGATTACGGGGAAATGAATAGTATGAAATAATTGAATCTATTATCATACCTTTTTTTTTTGAATAATCATTTTCCATTTCTGAATAATTGGGTTCATGCTTTCAGCGGTATGACATTCATTTCTTTGTTTTGCATTTCCATATTCAATCAAAACATAAGCTGCAAAGACACACACACACACGACACACTACACACACACACACAACACACACACACACACACACACACACACCACACACCACACACACACACAACACACACACACACACACGGGCATGCATACACAATAAATATGATTAAAGCACCAGCCACAAACTCACAAACACACTCACAGTCTAACATACATCATACATACATACATACAACTACATACAACATACAACACACATACACATACAACGATATACAACAATAATACTACATAATAATACAACATAGCAATACATATCATATTCACATACATACACATCTACACATACATACATACATACATACATACATAACATACATACATACATACATATATACATACATACATACATACATACACCAAAACAACATACACACATACATGTGTACGTAGGTACATACACATATCTATCTGTCCATCTCTCTCTCTTTCTGTCTGTCTCTCTCTCAAGATAAATATATAGTATATATATATATACATATATATATATTATTTGTGTGTGTGTGTGTGTGTGTGTGTGTGTGTGTGTGTGTGTGTGTGTGTGTGTGTGTGTGTGTGTGTGTGTGTGTGTGTGTGTGCACGCAGACCTGCATACATGTTATACAGATACAACCAACGTACATACACGAGGTGAAAAATAAGAATTCTCTTAACAAGGTTCTGCCCGATCCAAGATTTCTGCTTATTGTCGTTGTCCGTTTGCCTCTTTTGTGGCGTACGGATGGGGGAGGGGGGATGGATGAATAAGTGAGTGGATATGTTCTTTACAGTTTTGAACTGTTGTGATTAAAATATGGAGACAAGTTTTACTGATACAAAAAAAAATTATCACAAGTATTATGATTATGACCGTAATGTCATGACGATTTTGATGAGCAAAGACAGTGGTCAGTTACTATAGTGGTGATAGCGGCCGAGGAAGCTTCATTCGCCTAAGCATAAAATATCTTTTCACGAAAAACGTGTTGAATGTCTATGAAGTATTATCTATGCTGCTGTCTCAACACAAGATGGGGCGGGGAAATAGGGAAAGATCGATATATGATTTTCATTTATATATTGCATGAAAAAAGTATATATCTTCCTGTTAAAACAAACGCAAGTCATTGAAAACTTTCCAGCCTGTGTGACATTTGAATTCTTACTGAAATGAAAACAGTTAAGTTACGGGACAACAGTGATAATACAAAATTCGTGTGTACTAACGATATGTTTCAGATCATCCAATTTAAAAGTGAACATCGACTGTAGCTCCCAAGTAGGAAAATATCTAAACTGATAAACAGTTTACGCGGTATCAAGATGTTAGCAGCATCCGTTACCCACTCCCCAACACGATGGATCCCGGACTCTCCTCGCCGAAAACCACCAGCGACAATAACTACGACAACACCAGCAAAGCCGCCAGTAGCCACCAGAAACTGTGCCACCAACACCTTAAAAGCAGGTGTGGGAGGTCATGGCGGTGATGGTGACCCTAACAACACCAACGCCTTGCAAAGTGGTGATGAGGATGTTGCCAAAGTGAACGGTACAGGATCTAGGATCTCATTCGCTCCCGGGACTACCTTCCATGACAGAACCCGCCTGCGATCCCGAGCATCCTCTAAAAAGGTGCCGGCTACGTTCACCTTGCGACCTGTCACACCTGGGGAAAAGGTAAGGTAATGATCTGTCGTATCAGTAAAGAAAAATACGAATAACAAGAAACGTTTTCCCCTTAAACCTAGGGACGTAGGGAATGAGGTGGCAGCGACTTCAACTGTTATTGGAGCTAGCATAATCAAGGAGGTGCCTATCCGTTCTACCATGCTGCTTAGCCTTCCTTAAATTTGTAGAAAGCAAGGTACCCATTGACAGCAGGATGGACAGAAAGCTGTATGGACGTGTAAAGTTTCCCACATCCGTGCAAACTCTCACGGGCATGTTTGGAGGTAGAATACTCCACCTCTGTGCCAACCAGTGTCTTTACTATTTTTTAATGAAAAAAATTGACCTGTTTATGAAGGCGAATATCTAAACTTATAAGCATGTGGTATTGTATTTGTTTATACATAAAAGTCTGTACGTATTCCTGGATGTATGTAAAGAATAAATAGCTTTTCATGTACATAATCATTTTTTTTAATATTCAAAACAAAAATTAAGAGACCGGTTACCAACAGAATTGGATCAACACACATAGCCAACACAACTATAATTGTTTAACCAGAATTGATAAAGGGTGATCAAGCAGGCTGTATACCTGGGAGGTATACTGGATATGATTTTAAGGACTCCGCACGATATTTTTCGTTACTTGGACAAGACAGTTTTAACTGGTTCCCTTGTCTCAGTTGATTTTGAGAGAAAGCATTTGATTCAGTAAATTGGAGTTCAATTGATAAAATCTTAAAAACATTTGGTTTCGGAAAAGATATGTGTAAGTGGACACGTATGTTTTATAATGTAAAAGTTTAAGTAGTAGCAAAGGAGATGGTGTTGATGGTTTTTCACAAAAAAGTTAGTGTCATCAAGGTGACCCAGTCTCTCCATTTCTGTTCATGGTGTGCGCAGAAATTTTGGAATGAAAAATTCAAGAAGAAAATGTTTAAAGATATTGAATACATAACTTAAACTAAGCCAGTATGCAGATGAAACATCATTTGTATTAAAGGGAATGAAATCTATTCAGAATACAAATGGATGCAGTGGAGTCCTGGCAGTTCTATAGTTCTGGGAGTATGGTTCACTTATAACTTGTCAAAATTAAATGCAATGGATATGGCAGATACATTTTCAGGAGGAACAAATGTATTTCGAAATAAAATTGTCAACGCCCTCATAGAATATCACGTACCATTCAATTTGTTATGTTTGGAACAGATTTAAAAAAAAAGAAGATGAAGACGAAAACAGATGAAATATTTGACCTCATTGTAGTATATTAAAAGTGTTATATCCACAAATGTAGATCAAATAAATATAACGTTTAGGGTGAACTGAAGTACAGATACATGCAGAAAATCACGTTTATCTTATGAAATTCAGTTCTCATCAGTTTATGAAAAAAAAAAAATAGCTACCTTATTCTGGCTTAATATTAGACTAAACCTGAAGGTTTAAATTTGAACGTCACAAAAATTCGTTTTCCACTGTTTTTATGATCATCTCTTAACCACTCTAGATGTATAGACTGTAAAGATGTCACAGAGAGTACATTATATGAAATGCCCGCGCTTTTTGTTTTTCTTTATCGCACATCAAATCCTCTTGCACGATTAATTTCCATGAATTGCTTTTCTTAAATTCCACAGTGCCATATAGATAGCATGTCTCTGACAGCAAGATGTGACTATGAGTTCTTGTTTGGATTGATCAAGGTTGCCTTGTTATAAATGTATGTGTGATTGTTATATTATAGTATATAACCTTATGTATCATAAAAAGAAAAGAACTTTTTGGCATGGGGGGAAAAACCATCAGAACTACTGCTCGCTTAAAGGGTAAACATTGATTTAAAAATAGAAAACAGATATGAAAGTGATGTATGTCTAAATGCGCATACGTGTGTTGAAAGACCTGTTGATTTTATAGCGTAATTGTTTGAAATTTGTTCAAAATAACAAATGTAACATGTTCTTCCATTGAGGGTTTTTTATAAGCTTTTTTTTTTTCTTTATGTTGGTCTGTATCTATGTTTCAAATCCTGAATTAGTCCGCATTATACTTAACATTATCTCATCTTGTTTCCTTCCTATTTTCAGCCACAGACGCCACAGATGCGCTTCAAGTTGCCCAAAGCCACTCTGCCCACCTTTCACTACCTATCTGTCAGCCAAGAAGACTTTCTGGACCCGCGCTATGCTGAAGACATTGTTAAAACCTACGGCATCCCTCGCTACTTCTTCAAAAGCAAATCCAACCTGTTGACGTCTGCCAGCAAACCTCAACAGCGCGCACACGCTGCTGACGGTGGTGGCGGTGCTAGTATGGTACACACAGGGCCCGGAATGTCCGAGGACGCGAAACAGAAGGTAGCAGCAGTGGCGGGAAAGGGAGCCGATGGCGAGAGACCGAAGACTTCAGACGAATCTCCTGTTACTAGATATTCAAACCGCTTTCCAGTAGTTCTCGACGCCAACGCGAGTGCTGAGGATCGATCCCAAAGCGCCCATATCCTAGCCCGAGAGTTCGGCAACGAACGGTCTCCATACAAGACAATGACCCCGTTGTACAAGCCCCTGATTGGTGAAAAGTACACAAACTCACGCTTCTGTCCGCCCATGAACCCTTTCCGAAGTCTGCAGATGGAGAGTGAGGTGACCAAATACGTGGAGCACAAGAAACGGGTTGGTCTCGGGAGGTAGCCTTATCTGTCTGTATTTCTGTATCTCTGTCTCTGTCTCGCTCTCTCTCTCTCTCTCTCTCTCTCTCTCTCTCTCTCTCTCTCTCTCTCTCCTCTCCCTCCCCCCTCCCCCCTCTCTCTATGTTTCTGTTTCTGTCTGTCTCTGTGTCTCACTCTCTCCCCTCCTATCTCTCCCCCCCCTCTTCTCTGTCTCTCTTTCTCACACACACACACGCACATGCAGTCTCGTGCGCAAGCACATGCAGTACAATCAAAGTCTCTGCGTGGTGGTCTGAAACCTGTGAAATAAAATTTATCTGCCTGATATCATTATTCATCATCATCATCTTCTTCTTCTTTTTCATCCCCCTTATCATCCATTGCTGTATATATTTTACCTTAAACATAAGACATGATCACAAGCAAAGAAATCCGACAGATGCCAACAGTTGTAACTCACAATAGTGGATCGAGTGGTTGGCATAATACCAGGGCACCTGGTAACCAGCCACCCCTTCAACCTTTCAGCACCAGATGCTTGCTCATCCTTCAGAGCCAGAGTAATGCCACTGCAGTATTGATTTGATGAAGTGGCACATACTCCATATCTACAACATGTCTGAGATCCAGGCTTCCCAACTAACAGGCTTCATATCCCTGCGACATCTTCTGGAACAAGCGGGCAGAAAGAGCAACAGTAAATCATGAAACTGAGAATGTAACAAGCTCAAGGCCATGGTGGGTCCCTAGGTTCTCCTTCTGGAAACATCAAAGCAGTGCAAGCTTCCTTGGTTTGGTCACGTTACTTCCATTGATGGAGTGTCCATCACCATCCTCTAGGATATCCCAGAAGGAAACTGTCACGAATGCTGTCAGGGGGAAAGTTTGGTTGCTTATCAAAGAGTGAACTAACTCAAGCGCGAATGCTGTCAGGGGAAAAGTTTGCTTATCAAAGAGTGAACCAACTCAAGCGCGAATGCTCTTAGGGGGAAAATGTGCTTGCTTATCAGAAAGTGAACTAACTCGAGCGCGAATGCTCTGAGGGGAAAGTGTGCTTGTTTATCAAAGAATAAACTAACTCAAGCGCGAATAATGTCAAGGGAAAAGTGTGCTTGCTTATCAAAGAGTGAACTAACTCAAGTGCGAATGCTGTCAGGGGAAAAGTTTGGTTGCTTATCAAAGAGTAAACTTACTCAAGCGCAGATGCTGTCAGGGGAAAATGTGCTTGCTTATCAAAGAGTAAACTAACTCAAGCGCAGATGCTGTCAGGGGAAAATGTGCTTGCTTATCAAAGAGTGAACTGACTCAAGCGCAGATGCTGTCAGGGGAAAATGTGCTTGCTTATCAAAGAGTGAACTGACTCAAGCACGAATGCTGTCAGGGGAAAAGTGTGCTTGCTTATCAAAGAGTAAACTGACTCAAGCACGAATGCTGTCAGGGAAAATGTGCTTGCTTATCAAAGAGTGAACTGACTCAAGCACGAATGCTGTAAGGGGAAAAGTGTGCTTGCTTATCAAAGAGTAAACTAATTCAAGCATGCAAGAGGTGCTTACTACTGCGCTTCACTTTAGGACAGAAATAGAGGATCCCATCTGCAGGTGCATTTTGTCAGTTTCTCCATGACCACTCTGGTTAGGAGATTGCTGTTGCTACTGGTGTTGCTGCTGCTGCTGCTGCTGCTGCTGCCGCCGATGATGATGATGACGATGACGATGCATGTATTGTTCTGTGATGAGCAGCAATTCATTGAATGAAATCTATCACCTTTCTGTCCACAGGTACGTTCAGTTCGTGGAGTCAGACAACACCCCCAGCGCAGCCCTCGTGAGAGAAGCCAGCATGTACGACCTCAACCACCAAGGCCCAGCTGAGCGCCCCCTGGATCAGTACTTACCTCCCCCTGACCGGAAACCTTTTATACGTCAGCGTCCTCGTGACCCCAAAAATGATTTCGTACGTTGTGCAGACGATCGCAACCTCGTCATCATTCCCAGAGAAAGAACTGTTATCACAACGGATAAGAGCAATATCGTTCTGAAAGATCTGGTCAGAAGATAGTTTGTGATTATCATTTCCTGATTTTATGTTGAATATGGTCTTGTTTGTATGGAACTGTATATAACAATAAGAATATCAGGTAGTTGTGTGATTCCTTTCGTCTAAACTAAATTCAGTTCAAAGGGTGAAGCGTGAAGATTGTACCATAACCTATAAGGTCGTTGTAAGGTGTGCTGATACTGATGAGACCTCTCTCGAGCCAGTGTCACGTAGGGGTGAGTGTCCATTCGTTTTGTTTTTACTTTCCTTAATTAACAAACACAGAGCCAGGACCCCAATCACAACTGGATGACTGTGCACATATAAGTTTTACCGTGTTTCAAGTTGAGCTTGAAAGCATGCAGTACAATTGGAAGATGGGAGTTTCAACGTCTGCTACATTGTCATCCATGCTTCAGATTTAACGACCCAGTGATCACCTGCTTTGAACAAAAAAACAGAATGTTTGCTTCCAGGGACCATTCTTCCGTTGACGGTGTATTAAAAACTCATAACCTGTCAGAAAATCAGAGCTGCTTCTCAATGACTGTGATTATATTTGTAGAGTGTTCACCAGTTGTGGAGAAAAAAAAACTCCGAGGTAAATATTTCGAGTCCTTTTTTTCTTATGCTAGAGCTCTTGCGAGCACTCCCTATCTCTCACCTGTCTCACCTGTCGGCGTCACCGGGTTCATTGTTGGCCGCTGCACTCTTTGACACCATCACCTCCCTCCAGGCCGCTCTGTCTTGACTTTTGTGGACAATTTCGTGAATATTTAAGCCACTGATGTTGGTTATGTTCTCGATGTATGAGATTGGAGCAGTGCACTGCCGATCTAAGCGTATAAATTCCTACGTAACAGAGGGAGCAAATTTTGTGTGTATGACCGTTCTTCATTCAGCCTTAAGAGCAGTCATACTCCGTCTTTGGAGAGCAAGGAGAGAACATGGAAGAAATACAGAAGAACGATCTGGAAGGCAAAAGTGATAAAGAGTCTTGTGAGGAAAAGAGAACATGACAGCGAAGAGGAGCCCCTAACTAACTGAAAGTAAACAAAATAGATCCTGCAGCTCCAAAACAGGAGGGGACCTTAATTTCTGCATCCACAGTATTTCTCTACGGATACTTTGATAATGGAACTTTCAATCATGAAAATTTCAACACCAGTCAGTTTGTTTCGATTATGGTTTCATTTCCTCGAGAT
>JAPXFY010000015.1:37682633-37700133 GCA_030674185.1 Monoplex corrugatus
TTGTCGGTATGACATATTATTTCAGTTGAACCGGGGCATATTTTCCCGATATTCTGGCATCCTGGATGCAAACACTGATAATATATGGTATGTACACAGACTTACAAAATGTAGAGATTTCCCCATGGTGTGAGTGGTCATTGAGAACAAGAAAGACCAAACCTCTCTTCAGGCCCGTATCATGTGGGTGAAGACCATCCATCCATTGCTGCTTTACATTCTGATTCTAAAGAGGGACAGGCGTCCATGTACAGCTGGGCGGAAATAGGCGTCTTGTTCAAACCGAGTCATACTTCTGTCACTCGTCCTTTGAGTTGAGTTCGAGTTGAAATTTCTTCAAGAGATTCATTGCATTCAGACAATTCCATATATGCACACCACCCAATCTGCCATTCATTATCAGACTCCTTGAGCCTGCACAAAACTTTATGTGCTAGCAAGGTCTTGAAATGGAAGCAAGAGTGTGCAGGAGGGGAAACAGGATCAGTGAAATACTACTAAGCTGGCACTACAAGAATGATTTGAACATTAAGATGGGCAGCAAACAAGTCAGTTTTATGATGTGGGCTGGAATTGAAATCAAACCTGGAGCCCACGGCTCTAACATCCATTTTGCAACCACACTGGATTGTGCTTACCCTCAGCTTATAAAAGCAAGTAGGGCCTACTTGAACTCCCTCAATCTAACCACCAGCTTGCTGGTGTTTTTGGAGCTGGTGAATAGGGGGAGGGAGGGAAAGACCTAAGTTTTGGCAGCCAGTGGATCGGATAAAGGAGTGAAAGGATTGTTTTCGAGGCTTGTGGACAGTGAGGAAGGAAATGAATGGGTGAAAAACCCTTGCAAAAGGTCATTGAACCAAGCTTGGAAACATTCTTATAAATGAAAGTAAACATTTTAATGAGATGCATGCGTACAAACATGCACATACAAACACACTGACTTGAGTTTTGCTTGTATGTGTTCTCATTGTAGCTGTTAATCCGTACATTGTCCCATTCACTGATATACTATATATACATACACATATCCTTACACACAGACAGAGGCAAACAGACTGACAAAACAGACAGGCAGACAGACTAACAGAGAGATATACCTAACTAGACATCCATAGATACAGACAGATACATACCTTTTTTTTTTTAGGTAGGCCTCCTTCGGTCATGACTGACCATGGACAAAGTACATCCATTCTAATGTCTAGATGGGCTGTCTGCTTGGTCCAAGCAGCATTGCCTGTGACTGTACAGACCAATGCGAGAGAGGCAGTCTCTATCGCAGCGGTCGCATGTGTATGCTGATGCTGGTCTGTTGGCTGTCATCCTTTTCTGCGAACTCGCTTTTCTGCTGCAGCAGCTGCTGACAGTTTGTCCTCACCAATCCGCAGCTGTTTCTTGAGAGTAGTTCTCCAGCTGTTACGGTCGTCTGCGAGGTCCTCCCAGGACTCAGTGTTGATCTCAAGCGCCTTCATGTCACGCTACATATATATATGCATGCATACATGTATGTACATTGATACATGTTTATATGCATGCATGCATGCATGCACGCACACACACACACACACACACACACACACTCTCTCTCTCTCTCTCTCTCTCTATTACAGATTATGATGTACACCTGAGTATACATATGTAATTTCAGCACCATTTTTTTTTCAAACCTGAAATGAGGACATGAGTTCTCTCCTCTCTCTCTCACACACACACACACACACACACACACACACACACACACACACACACACACACACACACACACACACACCTATCAACATATATATGTTCTTATACACAAGAAATTAAGTTTGCAAGTAACATAGCTGCCCACATTCTCGTGCTGTTGTACAGTTGTTGGCCCCGTGAGATTTTTCACATAATTTGGTTTGTATACATGTAGTTTTCTGTTACGATGAAATGTGTGTGTGTAAGCAGGGGAAGGTGGAAGATGATGGCTGTGGGCTGCTGTGTTAGGAGATGGTTCTTTTGTGTGTATGTACATATTATTGATACCTGTTATTGCGATTATTTTGAAAGCAACATTTAGCCAAGGAAAATGTGTGTTTTTGTAGATGTATGTGTGTATCAGTGAGAATGATTTAATTTCTGGTTTTCTCCAGTGTTTAACTTTTCTCTTAGGAATCCTTTGGAGCACTAACTGCAAAACTGCATGCTGCAGATTTCATCTCTGTTGATCATCTTCTCTTAAGACTAAACACTTTGACCATCACTGAACATACCATTTGCTTGTGTGTGCATATGTGTGTGCACATTTGAGAGACAAAGACACACTTATCCACATACATGTGCTTCCACTCAGGTCATGAACAAAACCAAGCATTGTATCACGTGTACATTATTAATGAAAGTTTTAGTCTGTCAGTGATCTCCACACTTACAAGTGCATTCATAATTCCTTGATGATCAACACTTCTGAACCAAAATCGGTAAAGATCCGCCCAGGAACACATGAAAAGAATGTTGCCAACACAATTTTACCACTGACACAAAGAGCAGCAGATAGACACACACCCCTGTCCAGTCCACATGGAATAATGTCTGTATTTTTAAGATGGTGGGGTGGGGGGGGGGGGGGGCGGGGGGCGCTGAAAAAGACTGAGACAGACCCATACATACACATAAAAATTGAGCCACACACACAAAAAAGTGGGACAGAATTATTTCATCATATTTGTTACATGGACAGATAAAGACATCCCACATGACTGTGTGGAATTTCACCACATCATACACCAAAAAACAAGTTAAACACACAATAATGTGATGACAGACTTTATTTAACATAACATTCCAATATGCTTAAATCCAACATAAGATTCAAATGACTTTGAAGCTGTAAATCTAATTAATCCATCCAAAACAAAACAAAAGAAGTCCTGTGATGGTGAAAACTTAATAAAAATAAGACATACCCACCTTACTTGGAACCAAACCACAACAAAAACACAAAAGACCCAATAATCCTGTCACAAATTCAGTGATAAAGAAACTAACAATGTGCACATCATGAGCTAGAGTAGCTTTTTCTGAACTAGTGTTATCAGCAACTGGACCTTATATTGTCTCTCCCCCTCTCCTCTTTCTTCATATGTCTCTCTGTATGCACAGTTTAAAACTTGCTGAATCATCAAGAAGTTCATATACAATCAGACATGCATTCATATATCAAAAAACCAAGCCACATGTTTTATTCAAAAGTTATAACATTTATCCAGAAAGTAAAGAATAAACAATAAACAAACTGTCATAAAACAAGCAAACAGCCAAGAAACAAGAAAACAAATTCCTTGAAAACAGATTTTGTATGTGAACAAATCATTTAATCTTAATTAATCATTTAATCTTTTTTTTTTGAAACTGGGGAGGCAAATGGGAGGTTGGGTGAAAGAAAAAAAGAAAAACAAAACGGTCAAAGCAAGCTTAGCAGAGAAGAAATGTAGATATGATGAAAACAGAAATCATGGGGGGCGAAATGTAACGGTGACAGGTTGCTGCGATACTATATTAGTTTTTGGTAAAAAATCAGTAGGGAAAACCCTGTTATGGAGGATGACTAGGGGGAATGTGTGTGTGTGTGTGGGGGGGGGGGGGGGGGGAGAAGAGACAAGTACTCCCTTCTCCAACAAATAAGTAAATAAAACACAACTATCAGTATTCACCAATTCAGACATAATTCATTGAATACCATTCACTTTAGAAACATCCCATTCTCTCTTTCCTGCCACACCCAACAGTGTACTGTCTTAAGTAAAATAAAAGTCAATTGCACGCTTTATATTTTTGCAAACAATAAGCTATATCTGACTGAAAAGGTGGTTGTTCCCATAACCCTGAGGTTGTCAGGGAGTGAGGTGATAGAAAACGTGCCCATCCCTCTCCCTCGCTGCTTTATCTTTCCTCAAGTGTGAAGAAAGCCAGGTATCTATTCACAGCTGGGTGGACCGAAGGGCACACGAACATGTTAAGTTTTACAGGCATGATTCCATACCAGTAATAACTCATGCAGGAGACTGGAAGGTGAATGCTCTACCACGGTGCCAACTGGGCTCCATATTCAAAAACAGATTCCAGAAATGCAAAATTACACAATTTCTGCACACATTGATATGAAACAATTGCTGTAGACACAAAATGTAACACACTGCAAGGTAGCAAAAACAAAACTACAACTTTCAACAACTGACATTTGTGAGTTCAGTGTTTCTTCAAGAGGGACACATCACACTCTAACAAAATCCATATTCGCTCCACCAAATCTGCCATCTATTAAATGGCAGATTCCTTTAGCCTACACATATACCAGAAATATAACATATTACAAGGTGATTCACTGAAACAAAACCTCACCATCACCATACAAACATCCCCACACCATTCAGAGAGTAATAAGTACTTCAGCTTTTCATTTGGTCAGCATCTCAAATATATACTGTTACTACACCACTGTTTAGGTGTATGTAGCTCTTCAAAGATATAATACTACTGAAGGCAGACAAAGTTTGTGTGTTCATTTCATGCTAACAGTACAGACAAGAGCTAGAAGTGAAGCTAAATTACCTCTTTACCACACATCATTGTGAATAGTGAAATTTCTTTTAGTTATCAGAACATTTGTGATGAATGGTTCTTTATAGGCCTGTTACTTCTGCCTTTCTCTTATTTGACAACAAAACAGAAATATGTTATCTGTCTTTGATTTTACAACAAAACACAAATATATATGCCTAACAACTTTTTTTTTCATTTTGCCTGCCATTTATAGGCCATACACTTCAGCATCCTACATTCTTTTCATCTGCCATTCACAATCCACAAAGGCAACACACTCCAACATTACATATCACTTAAGCCATCCAGTCCTAGATAGGTTTTACAGGTGTTCATTTTTCTCAACGTGTGATTCCACAAAACACATTCTAAATGCTTTCCTAAACCTACAGTTCCATAACACCTGTCATTCACACATAATATAGCACACTCCCACACCTTAAGCTACTTGTGTCATCCAGTCCAAGACAGGTTTCAGGTCTCCCTCAGAGTTTTCATCCTTGCCTCGAGCGCTGCATTCCACAAAGTCCACACGTATAGGTTTGATGTCAGAAAAGGCAAAGTCCTTGTCCCTCTTGCCCAGAAACGTGTTGTTGTTGCCTGTGTTGTCCATGCTTCGAAGAGCAGCCGACTGAGTCACGCGCAGTGTGTTCCTGAAAATTGGGGACAACATTAGCAAGTTATATGTCTGCGAATGTAGGTGGTGACTTGATTCTCCTACATCTGTTGCAAAGAAGAGGAAGTGAGAAATCTTTTCTTTAAAGTGTGTTCATAATAGTGATATGAGAAAAAAAAAACATCTTCAATAAAAAAAAAATTCAAGAAAAAGGGAAAGGAAGGGCATGGGATTTGAAGGTAAAGGTAACAATTAATTGTAACGATTTATAATAATTAAATAAGTGTCAAACAAAAACATACAGCAATTGGGTAACATTTCATAACAATCTGCTAACAGGAGATCTGAGAAGAGGCGGCTCACCAGATCAACCTCGGTTTTCTTGGAAAATTTTCAAACTGGCATGATACTTGCCAGCTAAGTGATTAGGATACTGATCTTTCACCTGGAAAGCCTGTATGTAAAGGATCCAGATTTTTCTGATTTCCCAGATCAACACATGTGCAGACCTATAGTGCATGAACTCTCTTTGAAAGTACATGCACACATAACACCATGCAGACACATTAAAGATCTTGTAAGCCATGTCATGGAAACATGAAAAAAGCATGCACGTCGCTAAATATAGAATGATGATGGTGGATTCTCCCCAAAATGGGAATTATGAATGGCTGAATTGTGGGTTATACAAGATTATTTTTAAAAAGGCCATACACATAGATGTTCTCTCATCTATTCATGGGAATTGAAATCCATAAAACAAAATAAAATAAAAACCAAACTTTCTTAGCAGATCATTCTGCAGCTACTTCCATTTCCAAGGGCTGCTACTGACTGGTAGTCACACTACGTAAGTTCTTATAAATGGCAAGACATTTGATTTTGATATTGTTGTTGAAACTGAAGCTGATTCTGGTGAGTATGCTCCGTTCAACAAAACAGCAGAATCAGTTATAAATCTGCGTTCACAAAATGTCAGATGTTTTTGCCCTCCGAATGATAACAAACTGTAGCTGTACACTGTGCTTTCTTGTGATCATGCTGAATTGTGTGGGTGTTCAGTGTTGGTCACACCCAGGAAGACTGACTTGACTATTACTGTACCTTATTTCACAGATAAAGTTACACAATACATACATAGCACATGGAAAAATAGCATATGAATAATAATGCTAAGGTCAGTGATTTACTAGTAAAGGGAGACGACTAGGGAGTTTTGTCAGCAACATACACACGCATGCACGGAGGCATGCGTGCAAGCACATACGCGCACAAAGAAACACATACACACATCCACAACATGCAGGCCTGCGTGCAAGCACACACACACACATATACACACCCTCAATTATACTCAAAGAAAGACTTGCATTTCCTTTTCTAGCATTTTCTCTATAGAGAACCAAGTATCACACACACACACACACACACACACACACACACACACTCACATACACAGACTACACATACAGACACAGTTACATACACACACAGACTACACACACATATAATTACACTAATCACACATTCTATACCCTGTGCCTTTTCCTTCTCCGGCATCATATGGACAAGAGTGACCCCTTTGTATGCTCTGACATAACACACACATACACTGATTGACTTACATATAATTTCCTTTTCCAGCATTTTTTTTTCTTTTTCAGAGTCCTCTCTCTCTCTCTCTCTCTCTCTCTCTCTCTCTCTCTCTCTCTCTCTCTGACATGGCAACTTACATTTCTTTTTCCAGCAGTTTCTGGATGACTCCGGCCCCTTTGCAGAGAGTGAGGTCCTGTTTGTTGCAGGTGATCAATACAGGCGGGGCATTCTGAGAGATAACACTGTCTGTCAGCACTGTGTACAGGTACCTGGAAAAATATTGCATATTGTAAAATCATAAAAAAATATGAATACATACACATACATACACACACATATACATACACACACGCATGTGCGCACACATGTACACACACACACACACACACACACACACACACACACACACACACACACACACACACACACACACACACACACACACACACTACTCTTAACCATAAAAACTATCATGTCAGAAAAAATGCCAACCGTATCAATAGCTATCATTTTTTAAACAGCTTTATTATTCAAATTAATGAGCTCCCCACATTGTACACCAATGACTTTACAAACAATAAAATGCGCAAATACTTGAAAATAAAGAATCAGTCAACCATACAAGTATCACTATTATTCAACAGCTCTGTTAGTGTTCCTCAAACTACAGGGATCATTGTGCTGTACAACAATAGCAACTTGATAAGACACACAACTGTGCACCAGTGTCTGAAAAAAATGACATCAACCAGAACTATGATTTTTCTATAATAACCACAACACATTGTTAATTTTTATACCCTCAGTAAATAAGCTCTTATCATTGTACAACAATGTTTTCTATATACATACAATAAAACCAATTTTCTGCCTTTGCAGGGATATACCCACATACATGCCTGCACATGCACATGTGGGAACTTATTTATGAAGAAAACAGTACAGGACAGTTCAATACAGCACAATATATTATAACCTGTACCATCTCCTTTCACACACACACACACACACACACACACACACACACACACACACACACACACACACACACACACACACACACACACACACACACAGCACACACACAAACATGCACATCCACACACACATGACTCACCCAGCCACATCTTTGACTTCCTTTTGTATCGTGCCACTGTCCACCATGAAGATGATACCTCTGTAAAACACACGAAAACAGGATCACCACATACCACCATACAATTATCACAGATTTGTACAGTATTTCATTTTATTGCAAACTTTTTTTATTATAAAATGTGGGCCAACTGGCTCTTCTGGCAGAACTGTGGACTTGAAATCTCGTGTATTTGAATATAGTCCAACCTCACTGCCCATTTTAATATGCAAACCATTCTGGTAGAGTCAGTATTTTCTATGTCCCATGTCCCTTCCCATTTCAAGATCTTAACAGTATACAAGTTTCAAAGCAGATTGCATGGAATTGTCGAAGTGCAAAGAATCCTTGAATAAATTCCAGAACTAAACTCTACTAAGTAGTACTATTAGATAGAGAGAACATTTTTCAAAAGTCTGTACAGATTTCCTTCCAAATTTCTCGAAAACTTTTAACCATCATATGAATGATTGTACTTAAAATTCTGAAGCATTTGTACTGAAATTCATTCAATTAAAAAAAAATCCTGAACTTTAAACATCTTTCAAAGAATTATATAGATTTCATTCTACATTTTCAGAAATCTTTCAACCATCACCTAAAAGACTGTCTTCAATTCTCAAGAAGTGTCATACAAGATTTCATTCCAGTTGAAAAAAGAACATCCTTACTTTCAGTTACCGAATGGAAGATTTGAAATACAATAATAAAGAAGGTAAACACTGGTTTTTACAAAAAATATTCCAATTATCAACCTATTCTATAAATCTTCATGCCAAAGCAACTGGCATGAATATTTAATCTTGTTCATCATATATATATCATTACATTAAATATATAACAAAAATAATGAAAAAAAAATGATTATGTTAAATAATAACAACAATGATGATGGTGATAATGATGGTAGATAAAGATGATGATGTTTCACTCACCGTGCCAATCCTTTGTTTACATCCAGAAGCTGGGTGCGAAGACGTTCATGTCCGGGTAAGTCAATCAGACGCAGACTTTTCTAAAGAAACAAAACAGGACATCATGACCATCCTAGTTTATTGCATACCTTGAAAAGGAACAAAATATCAGGCCTTTAACTAAACTTATGTACTGCCCATTAAGCCAATGGCATAAAATTACAACAAATTATTTATCCTAGATCTCATTGAAAACAAAGCTTCACTCAACAGAAACAATGGATACAAACTCATTTCCAACATGCACACAAGTACTTAGAGGCCAGTGAGAATAGAATGAACCTCATAGTGACATTCTGTATAAAAAAGGTCTCAAGATTAAATTGGATTTGAACTACAGATTCTTTACAAGGTTACATTGCTCGTTTTTCTGTTTTCTAAGTTGTACAATTTAGAATGGAGAACAGATAATAGTGATATATATTTCAATTAGTATATTCTCAGTATAATGGATCATCATTACTTAATATCAAGAACAGTGTATTCTTAATATATGGATTGTCATTACTTAACAATCTTAGTCCTAACTCTATTCTTTTAAGCATCACTACAAAGGTCATGGGTTCAACCCTCAGGTGGGCCACAAGTGTTTTTCTTGCCAGTATCAACACATTGAATTCAAGCACAGGTTTATGGCTTATGCCATGATCATTTTGGATCTTTTTTCCATCACATGGCATCTGCAGTGTTGGCACATACGGAATTCATTACGAAAGAAGAAATGCTGTCAAAAAACTGAAACTGACATCTGATGTGACAAATTAGGGGGTGAGGAGGTGTACTTCGTCGCACATAAGCAAAACATTTATGCTTCCTCAAGAACTATGTAGTAATGAGTGAGCTTATCGCAGATAAAAGGAAGAGATTATGACTATATAAATAGTGAAATTCTGATAGAAACTTATATTCTAATAGACTGACAGAGAAAGAAAACAAAGAAAGATAAAAACTTAAAGGAAAAAAAAAAGAAGCCTAAGTGATGTATAAGACAAAAAAACATGAAGGAGTTGACAGACTGTGATAGAGACAGAGAGAAAGAGGGTCACACAGAAGGAACAAAACAGATATAGACAAATAAAAGGGCAGGAGCAACAGATAAGTTATGAAAACTGAACACAGCTACCAGCAAAGTGTTGACTGACATCGAGACAACTTACTCCAGTGGAAGGCAAGGTAACAGACCCTGAGTTGGATGCCAGAGATGTGAGCGTCTGTTTGTACTGCTTGTACACAAGCTGAAAGACATTAAAACAAACAGTAAGACTACTGAATTCAATCTTAATATTATCAAAAGAAAATCTACCCACTTTGAGTGTTTGGACACATGTTCAGCTAAAGTAAAGGTTTAAAAAGGTAATGGGAAAAAAGACCTAATATCTACATATGATAAATTTTCAGGAACATAAAAAAGAAACTAAAGTAAAATAGAGCACAAATTCAAGTACCACATCCTAGTTTTTACATCAAATTTATGTATGCTATCATTGTTACTTCTTAACAAAGTTGTAACTTTATTTTCAGATATCAAACGGTTTTGTTTTGGTTCTGGTTTTTCACTGTTGCACATTACATCAGTCTACAATAAATCTTCATCATAATCCTACCAATGAAAATCAGACTAAAAATAAATCAAATCAATGAGTTAAACCAATTTTGATACTCACTAGAGAATGTCAAAATATTTGCTTGCCCTAAATTATAGCTGCTCATCTAACATGTCCCTCCCCATCCTTTCTACAAGAACTTAGAAGTGATGCACAAAAACAATACTTTACAATTTCCTGTTAGACTACTTGTACTGAATATAATCTAACATTTAAAACAACAACAACAACAACAACAAAACTTGAAATTCCTTCCTGACAAATGATTCACAGATCTGACAGATTTATTGTTATTGCTACTGTTATTGTTAATTTTGTTTAAAGCCCAGCACAGAGCCATATCTGCCTATAATTATTTCAAAACATACACACAATACTTCAACAGGTAAAAAAAGGAAAAGAAAATTAAGTATACATATATCAATGCATTTGTGCACATAATCTAAGGAGATGCCCATGGTGTTGACCACTCCGTCCAATCCATCACACAAGATTTACAAAAACATGCCTGGATACAAATTTAAACATAATTAAGGACAATGAAACATAAATGGGCCTAAATTACCTACAAATTGCTTCCAGTCCACATTTCCCTAGAGCCAAAAATGCATTTAATATATATGTACTCAATTATTAATCATAAGAGAAAGTACTTTATCGAACACATACAGGTGAATGCACCAGTAAGGCAGAAAATGATAGGAAGATATAACAAAGCAAAAGAGCAGGGCAGAAACAATGAGAGTGACAGAAAAGAGGAAAATTCTCACACAGGATTTCCAGAAGGTAGGGACATTATTTACATTGAAAGAGCCCCCACCATTTTCACGGGGCTAACATTCCTTCCACAGTTCTTGATAGTGACACAGATGCATAAATATGACTGATGCACAAATGAAACCAATACATCTAACAGTAAGTTTATTTCTTTCATGACCTACCTGTATATGTATGGCAGTTATGAATGCTATTAAAAAAACAAAAACAAAATCTGAAACTTACAATGAGCACATCATTCAAACAAAGAAAACATGAGTAAAATGATACATAGATTTCTTTAAAAAAAAAATTTTAAAAACTGTAGGCTACTTACCCTGGAAAAGAGAAGGGTCTTTCCAGATTCACAACAGCCCATCAGCAGAATTCCTTGCCGTTTGTTGCCACTTCGACTCTTTAGTACCAGAAATACTGAAAACCACAAAAATGAACAAATTCTTTTCTACCTCTAAAAATGACATTGTCAGTGTCAATATGGTTTGGTAACATAAATGCATGTATGCTTTAACAGTCCAAAGACTGAAGAGAGAAAAAGTAACTTTGTATCGTTTGAAATGGTAAGAACAAACTGAGAAATAAAAGCAAGCAAACAGATGGATTACTGTCTGGAGAGTAGTGGATTCAAATCCCCATCAGTCCCTTCAAAAATCATTGTAGGATTTTTTGGCTCCGACTGGCTCCTACCCAGAGCTGAGCATGCTATGGTCTCAATGGGAAGACTGAAACCATACTGGTGAGTCTCATCCACTTCACAGACACATCATTGAGGGTGTTGTTCAAATTTTCTCACCAACACTGCAGGTGTCCATATATCTCAGGTTTGGTTGACACCAGGATATATTGTAATAAGGGAAGAGTACAGTGCTGTTATGTAGTCTCAATCCTAGAATGGAACTCCACAGCATCATGAATATCATCCTCTTCTTCATCATCACTGCATTATAAAAACTGTCTCAGCTTCTGTGGCCATTAACTTGTAGCATAGAAAATGAGACCCATATATATCTTTATCAAAAAGTGCTGATTTTATTTAGACACTTTTTTTTAATGTCCTTGTTACCTTAATCTTGATAATTTGTCCTCTAAACTTAATCACTGATGGCTCTTCAACAATTCACACATATTCCTGACCAAACTTTGATAATGATCCATCCAAGAACATCTGAGAAACACTTTTGCTAACAGTAACAGTAACACATTTTGTTAATTTAAAAAGCAAAAGTGAGAACTGAAAAAAATACATTCACTCAACCTGAGCAAAGCTTCGCAAGGATCCGCTCTGTATACATGCGTGTACAGATTAGATATAATATTCATACACAGGCTAATTAGCAAACTCATGGCCTATCCGCCTCAGCACTGCTTCATACTTCAGTATAAATTTGTTATATTAATCATTAATGACTATGGTTATAGTAGGCCTATACATCAAAACAGTGTCAAGGAAAGTTGAAAACTGTTGCTTGGTAGATAATATTATAGTTATGTGATGATAGATTTCTCTCATTTGCATACATATATACAAGGTAGTATACATTGAATAAGGTGGGAGATTTTTAAGTCTGTGGGAGGGTTTTTCTTTTTTTTTCTTTTTTGTGAGCATGGCAGTGGGATTTTTTGTTTGTTTGTTTGTTTTTGTGTGTTTTTTCTCATGTCTTTCATTTTCTGTTTTATTTTAGCCTTGGGCATATCTTATTGTCAACTTCATTTTAAATAATTTTTAATTTGACTGTCTAGGCCCATCACTTTTGTTGTTGTTGTTGTTTGTTTTGTTTCCTAATCACAGAAATTGTTCATATTTGAAATGAAACTAATGACACATTTCTATAAGCTCTGAGCCCAGTGGTATAGTATTACTGAGTTTGAGAGTATGATACAGCTGCCTGGTTCCATACTGCATCATCCAATGATCCATGACTTTCACTATGGTGTGTATCGGGGAGAGGGAGGAGGAGACACAGTCAGTGGGGATGGGTTGTATGTCACTCGTAGACGTAAAAGCCATCGCATGTCGTAAGCTTACTTACTATCGTACAGACTAGAGGCTTAGAGCAGACATATGTGATGATATGAAATCGTAAAATCCCCTTGACAATCACCGTGTGTATCATATAATCATAAAGTTAGCCTACAAGTATGATTTTAACTGACGATAACAACAGACAGAACAATTAAGACAATTTTTACTCTATGAAATGAAATAAGTCCTACCAATTGTAAGAAAAACAACTACAACTGCTACTGCGATTCCAATGACTGTAGGATCGCCATTTTGCAGTCCTGTCGTGACATATGTCACCAAATCGTCTGCTCGCTGTTTGCCGGCCATGCTTGCTGTCTGATCAATTTCCGGCAAACGGAGGGGAAGTCATTGTGATGGGTGGCGGAAGTTCATATTAATAGTTACGTCCCTTGTCCCACGACTTTTATTCTTTTTTTTTTTTTTTTTTCGGTTTTCGTTTGCTTGCTGGTTTTTTAAAAAATCTTATTGTATTTTAGTTAGTTATTTTGAAACTTCATTTCTTATACAAGAAAGTGACTTTTTAACGTCATATTTATGTGATTTGTTGACAACGAAAAGAACGAAAAACAATGAACTATTCTCCGAATTCAATCTTTAGTTCAAGTTGTTGATATATTCAGTAATGTATTGTCACGTGATTTAATGATATTGGCAAAAGAACAAACAAAAGAAACAAAAATATAGAGACAAAAACTCAACAAAAAGCCAGCAAAGAAACTTAGTAGCATAAGCAAAGCTTTAACAAGTTGGAATAACTTGAATAACTTGACGAATACGACCACAGCTGTCGTCAAAAAACAAAAAAAAAACAAACAAAAAACAAAAAACCTACGAACGAAGAGGCAATGGAAAGAAACAACATCTGCAGAATTGTCTATTGAATATTAAATGATTTGCGAGTGATTATACTGACTTGTCCAGAAAAACAATCGTCGAGATC
The DNA here is from genome assembly GCA_030674185.1 of Monoplex corrugatus. Lineage (NCBI taxonomy): Eukaryota > Metazoa > Mollusca > Gastropoda > Littorinimorpha > Ranellidae > Monoplex > Monoplex corrugatus. The sequence continues at coordinate 37,696,871 of JAPXFY010000015.1, forward strand.
AGCTGATTTTCGATAAAAAGAATTAAGTAAAAATTGTGTAAAGCAAACGAAATAGATGTAATGGGAAGATTATTGCCATGGCTTGACTTTTTATTTGTGTGTTCATTCCTTTACTTCTTTGCTTCTTTGTTTTTGGTTGCGGTTATTGTTTGTTTGTTTGTCCTTTTTTGTTTGTTTGTTTGTTTGATTTTTTGCTTTGTTTTGTTTTGGTTTTGGGTTTGTTTGTTTTTTTTTTGTTTTTTTTTCATGTCAGGAAGAGTAGGGTCGTATAGTCTTGAGCCGCAAGAGCGGGAAAACAGGGTTTTCTGCCTTACAGTAGTCTGATAATCAAACAAACAGACAAGCAGATAAAGAAAAAAATTCTTTTAGTTTTAAGCATAATTATTTGACTGGTCTGTAACAATACAAACGAAACAAACTTCTGAGAGGAGACAGTCTCCGCCATTCACTTCTTTTTATTTTTTCTGTCACCTTTGTCCATCCTTGCAAAATTCTTTCTATTCAAACTGAAACTAGTATAACAACAAACGCTGGTGAAAAAAGGAAGCAGTGCCATTGTGCACAGTTGTATAACTCATACTTTCAAAACACGATGTTTCACCATTTTGTAAAAGGTACTATAGACCATCGATATAATACAAAAGATGGACGGGTGCAGTATTCAAGTGATTAGTGTACTTGACTTTTGATTGGAATGTCTGGATTCAAACCAGTTCGGGTATCGCAAGGTGGGTAAAGGGTAAGATTTTCTGACCTTCCAGAGCAACATGTTTACAGACCTGATGGTGCCTGAAAGCCCCTCGTGTGTATACGTACCCAGATCATCCAATACGCACGTTAAAAATCATGTAAGCCATGTGGCTTATGGAAACATGAAAACAGGCGGGATGCACGCCCACCAGAGACGAAAGTATGTAGACTGTGCAGCAGCATGACACTTTCACAGTGCAGGCCAAACAACATACATGTACATATAGACAACCAAGAAAATACTGCTCGGTACGCAAAGTAAACGGTTAATTACATGACTCCCTCCGTAACTCCCTCCCTACCTCCCCCTCCCCCCCCCCCTCTCTATCTCTCTCACTCTCTTCCCCCTCTATCCTTCATACGTGGATACACAAGCAGAGAACAAACAACACATGCAGTTTAGACATTAAGGACAAGTGTAGAAAGGCAAAGAGAATTGTGCGTGGTTTGCGATATCCTTTCAAACTGAATGAGATAATAATAAAAATCATGTAATAATGACATTCGCAAATTCACTTCCAAGAAATTCGATGTATTACAAAAAGCGGGTACAAGTCAAGTACAAATCTCTACAATTCTGATCAGTATCAAAAATTCTGTTTATCCTGTCATTTTCATTGAAGATAAGACATTATAAACATTCATTGTAATTATTCGAGTCTTCATTTTCACTAAACCTAGGCATGAAGCTTTTTTTTTTTTTTTTTTTTTTTTTTAATTTTCTTGTCGTTCCACGAAAGTTTGGAGAAGAAACTGTAAATTCTTTCATTTTTTTTTTTATGTCTGGCGTGTTTGGTATTGCAATAGAGACGTGACTTTAACCTTTAGAATTAAAAGTACTCCAGCAATTGAATCTCGGTTATTAAAAAAAAAAAGAAAAAAAATGTTGTACGCTAGATTTTGATTTCATGTTCATAAGTTTATTTGTTTGTTGGAGCTGTTTGTCACATTTGTGTGTGTGTGTGTGTGTGTGTGTGTGTGTGTGTGTGTGTGTGTGTGTGTGTGTGTGTGTGTGTGTGTGTGTGTGTGTGTGTGCGGCGTGTGTGTGCGTGTGCGTGTGCGTGCGCGCGCGCCCGTGCGTTTGTGTGTACTACATCAGAATATTGGGATGGGTTTTGTAAAGGCACACGGAGGTCAGATATGAAAGAGGAGGGAAGGCAAACTGGATTGCTGCCCTTCCTTTGCGGACAACAAGTTGAAGAAGTTTATTCCAGTCAAAATCAAACCTTTCTACTTACGCTCTCTTAATCTGTTCCCTTTGATCAAGGCCCGACAGCCCTCGGCAACCACCCTCGTACTTGTTATCGGAGAATAAACCGGGAAGGACTGGTCGCGTCAAATAGAAAAATAAAGGTTCTCTGGAGCTGTGTAGAGGCTGGAGCGTGTCGGCCAAAGCGCACTTCGCACCTTTCGCCTAATCCCAATTACCGGTACTTTGATGTAGCGCTAGGCCAGATCACCACAGGTGACAGACGGCGAAACCGGAAAGAGAATTGAAACAGTTTGAAGTTTGTTCAAGAGGGATTAATCGTACTCGGACGTTTCCATATGCGCTCTATCTACATCTGCCATTAAATGTCTTGGTAGCGAATTTGAGCAAAAGCTAATGCGCATGTATGCAAGATCTTGAGATGGAGATAGAGGGGGGAAAGAGAGGGGGGGGGGGGGGGGGGGCGGAAAACGGAACCTATGAAAGACTATGCTGTTTTCCAGTATACAATGCTGATCCTAACTTTTCAGTGTATAATGATGAGGTACTATATATATGTTGCAGCACATTTTGATGTTCGGTACGTTTGAATTTGCTGCTGTCTGATTGAAGCATTAAGATGGGCAGCAAACAGGCTATTTATGTTGCAGGCTGGGATTGAACTCAAGACATCATACCTTGAGTACTCAGCCCTTTCAACGGAGTTAGCCAGTTTGCAATAAGGTGAAAATCTCGGGGGTGGGGATGGGTGGGCGGTGGGACGCAAAAATGACAAAGAAGAATGTTACAAGTCTTCAGCTCAAGGCATGGAGAGAGTGGTAGATCTGTTGACTTTGTTATTTTGGATTTTTTTCCGGCAGATTACACCCAAAATCATGACACGGCAATACAAGAAACTGAAGATCGCATTCCATCTCCAGCAAAACAGAGCAAATTCAAATATACGAGCATCGAAATGTTCTCCAACATAGTACCTTGAAAAGTTAGGATCAGCGTTGTACAATAAAAAGCTAGAATCAGCGCACTGACTCTTACTCCAATGCTTTGCCCGCCCCTCTCTCAGGATCCTACGCTGACCACTAAGCGAACAGATGTCTTTAATATCACAGAACGCAGTTCAGAAAAAAAAGTACTGGACTTACTTTAACAAGTAAACAGCGTGTATTGCAAGTATTTCACAGTAGAATTATTCAGAACAAAGAAAATTCTTAACTAATTGGAAACACGTGAACAACGTTGTGTGGCTGTCTCCTGGGGTTTGTCATCTCCCCGCCTTGCCATTCGGCTTGTGAACAAGGTAACT
>JAPXFY010000015.1:37702633-37705133 GCA_030674185.1 Monoplex corrugatus
CTCACCATTATCATTATGGACAAAGCTCACCATTATCATTATGGACATAGCTCACCATTATTATTATGGGCATAGCTCACCATTATTATTATGGGCATAGCTCACCATTATCATTATGGACATAGCTCACCATTAATATTATGGGCATAGCTCACCATTATTATTATGGACATAGCTCACCATTATTATTATGGACATAGCTCACCATTATCATTATGGACATAGCTCACCATTAATATTATGGACATAGCTCACCATTATTATTATGGACATAGCTCACCATTAATATTATGGGCATAGCTCACCATTATTATTATGGACATAGCTCACCATTATTATTATGACATAGCTCACCATTATTATTATGGACATAGCTCACCATTATTATTATGGACATAGCTCACCATTATCATTATGGGCATAGCTCATCATTAATATTATGGGCATAGCTCACCATTATCATTATGGACATAGCTCACCATTATTATTATGGGCATAGCTCACCATTATTATTATGGGCATAGCTCACCATTATTATTATGGGCATAGCTCACCATTATTATTATGGACATAGCTCACCATTATTATTATGGGCATAGCTCACCATTATTATTATGGGCATGGCTCACCATTATCACTATGGACATGCTCACCATTATCATTATGGACATAGCTCACCATTATCATTATGGACATAGCTCACCATTAATATTATGGACATAGCTCACCATTAATATTATGGGCATAGCTCACCATTATCATTATGGACATAGCTCACCATTAATATGATGGGCATAGCTCACCATTATCATTATGGACATAGCTCACCATTATCATTATGGACATAGCTCACCGTTAATATTATGGACATAGCTCACCATTATCATTATGGGCATAGCTCACCATTATTATATAATGGACATAGCTCACCATTATCATTATGGACATAGCTCATCATTATCATTATGGACATAGCTCACCATTATTATTATGGACATAGCTCACCATTAATATTATGGACATAGCTCACCATTATCATTATGGACATAGCTCACCATTAATATTATGGGCATAGCTCACCATTATCATTATGGACATAGCTCACCATTATCATTATGGACATAGCTCACCATTATCATTATGGACATAGCTCACCATTAATATTATGGGCATAGCTCACCATTATTATTATGGGCATAGCTCACCATTATTATTATGGACATAGCTCACCATTAATATTATGGACATAGCTCACCATTAATATTATGGACATAGCTTATCATCGTTATTGGCATATATCGTCATCATTATTATGGGCATAGCTCATCATTGTTATCATGGGCATAGTTCATCATCGTTATTATGGGCATAGCTCATCATTGTTATCATGGGTATAGTTCATCATCATTATTATGGGCACAGCTCATCATTGTTATCATTGGCATAGTTCATCATCATTATTATGGGCATAGTTCATCATCATTATTATGGGCACAGCTCATCATTGTTATCATTGGCATAGTTCATCATCATTATCATGGGCATAGCTCATCATTGTTATCATTGGCATAGTTCATCATCATTATTATGGGCATAGTTCATCATCATTACTATGGGCACAGCTCATCATCGTTATCATTGGCATAGTTCATCATCATTATCATGGGCATAGCTCATCATTGTTATCATTGGCATAGTTCATCATCATTATTATGGGCATAGTTCATCATCATTATTATGGCATAGTTCATCATCATTATTATGGGCATAGTTCATCATTGTTATCATTGGCATAGTTCATCATCATTATTATGGGCATAGCTCATCATTGTTATCATTGGCATAGTTCATCATCATTATTATGGGCATAGTTCATCATCATTATTATGGGTATAGTTCATCATCATTATTATGGGCACAGCTCATCATTGTTATCATTGGCATAGTTCATCATCATTATCATGGGCATAGCTCATCATTGTTATCATTGGCATAGTTCATCATCATTATTATGGGCATAGTTCATCATCATTATTATGGGCATAGTTCATCATCATTATTATGGGCATAGTTCATCATCATTATTATGGGCATAGTTCATCATTGTTATCATTGGCATAGTTCATCATCATTATTATGGGCATAGTTCATCATCATTATTATGGGCATAGTTCATCATCATTATTATGGGCATAGTTCATCATTGTTATCATTGGCATAGTTCATCATCATTATTATGGGCATAGCTCATCATTGTTATCATTGGCATAGTTCATCATTATTATTATGGGCATAGTTCATCATCATTATTATGGGCATAGTTCATCATCATTATTATGGGCACAGCTCATCATTGTTATCATTGGCATAGTTCATCATCATTATCATGGGCACAGCTCATCATTGTTATCATTGGCATAGTTCATCATCATTATTATGGGCATAGTTCATCATCATTATTATGGGCATAGTTCATCATCATTATTATGGGCATAGTTCA
>JAPXFY010000015.1:37717633-37837633 GCA_030674185.1 Monoplex corrugatus
TTTTTGTCTGATATCGTTTCTTGTGAACAGAAATGAAAATAAACCCAAGCAGTGTCATTTATTCAATTAATTGCTTATTTAGTCACTTACTATAAAAAAGATTTCATTCCTTATGGCTTATCAGTTATAGTAGCTATACTTCTTCTGATCAGAATTTCGGTAGAATGGGAAGGAGATCCATTATCGTTAATATGCTTAAGTTCATAACGGACTTTGATCGGGAGCGTAGTCGTGTGGGAGAGGAAGAAGCGAGGAGAGAGAAATGAGGGGGTGAGGGTGAGAGAGAGGGAGAGTCTAGTGGTGGAGAGAGAGAGAGAGAGAGAGGGGGGGGTACAGACAGACACAGGCAGTCAGACAGACAGAAATAGATGGTGATTTTAATACCGGTGATGAAGATTACACACAGTCCTTCCTACAAAGTACACTAATTAACTAGCGCACCCACCCACTCATTAGCGCACCTAACACACCTAAGCTGTTATAGCTTTTGCAAGTGTGTGTGTGTGTGTGTTTGTGCGTGTGTGTGTATGCGCGCGCGCTGTGTGGTGTGTGTGTGTGTGTGTGTGTGTGTGTGTGTGTGCACGCGTGCGAGTCTTTTCTAATTGCCAACGAAAGTTGATTTTTCAACATAATTTTGCCAGGGATAACTTCATTTTCCTTCTCCATTTTTTTCTTTTAAGAAGATGATATAAAAGGATGACTGTTTCATACCGACAGAACCGTGTGTGTGTGTGTGTGAGAGAGAGAGAGAAATTGTTGGTCAGATTTTCTCAGCTATTTCTGGGCGGATCTTGTTAAAATTTGGTTCAAAGGTGTTGATCGTTGAGGAGTCGCCAATGCCCAAGTTTGAAAGTGTATGTGTGTGTGTTTGTTTGTTTGTGCGTGTGTGTGTGTGTATGCGCGGGAGCTCGTGTGTGTGTGTGTGTGAGAGTGTGTGTGTGTGCGGATACGGATTTGTGTGAGAGAAAGAAAGAACAGACTGGGAAAAAGAAAAAAAAAAGCGAGGCAGAGGAGAGAGAGAGAGAGAAAGAGAGAAAAAAAAAAAAAAAAAAAAAAAAAAGAGAGAGAGAGAGAGAGAGAGAGAGAGAGAGAGAGAGAGAGAGAGAGAGAGAGAGAGAGAGAGTCAAGACTCAAAAGGACATTGATGACTACGGCCATCAGCCCTTATCACAATATCGGGAAGGGACTGGGCTGGAAGGTGAAAACTAAAGAGAAAAATGTATATTTTGTAAAGTACAAGAAAACAGTCAACAGTTTCATTCACTCATCCACACACGCGTGTGCGCGCACGTTCGTACGTATGTACGTACGCACACATATACACCCCCCCCCTCTCCCCAACACGAACACGTAGGCTTGAGAGACAGAAAGAAACAGAGAGAAGAAAGCCAACCGCAATGGCAACTCTTATTGTTATACTAACGATACCTATATATAATGTTTGGTTACACTCATACTCGCACTAGCTGTATTCCTAAAGGATAAAAAAATAAAATTAGGAAACCATTGTGTCGGGAGGAAGATTGCCTCTGTCCGTATGAGTTGTGAGGAAAGCGTCAAAATTGCTGTTTTCTTAGCCACGACCCCTTGCTCGGGGCCCGAAGCTTCCGCCGACTGTTAGCATTGCTAATCCTTCACACCTTAGCGTCTTTGATGTTGGCCGCACGGCTCTGCGACGCGTGAAGGTGTGCGATTCATTCATTGAGAAGACGGCGCGAGCGCTTTCCGAGTCTTAGCCAATCAGAAACCTCGCCTTCCTCTCGTCTGCGTTCTTCCAATTTCAAGACGACTGTCAGATTCACGAAAACCTTCGAAGGAGTTGGAGTAGAATAAGTCAGATTTTTTTCGCTGTTCTTGCCTTCTATGCGGTTGGAGAAAAGAAGATAGTGTGAGACTGATAGGCCGTTTTTATTACTATACTTCTTACTGGAATTTTCATTCACACTTCAGTTGATCCAGAGGTTTGTCTATGCCAGACTTGTTTTTGCAGATTTCTTTTACTCTGAATCTCCTTGAACAGTTTTAGCGTAAAAATATGATAAACAACTTTACTTGGAGTTTTGCATCTTTTTTTTAAACTGATAAAAGTTTGCATTGGAGTTTGCGTCGGTTTGGTTGTCATGTAAGTTTGTGACAACAGTTCACTGCGAGTTAGCATGCGCTTGGTATTTACCGCCTGAGCACGATACGATTATAGATCTAGAGACACAAAACGACGCAGGAATAACAAATGATCTGGAAACTTGTGACTTGGAAAATGCGACATTATCTTCGAATCAAGAAAAAGGAAACGTGTGAGTGACTTTGAAAATGTAATGAATTATCCTGGAATCACCAGTGTGGTAAATTATCGTCGAATCATCGATTTGTGCTAAATTTTTGTGTGAAGAAACAGCCAATGTGATACGAAACAGTCGGAAACTTTAAAGGAGAGCAGAAAACAAATTCAAGGAAAAAAAATCAGTGGAAGACCAAAACAAAACAAAAATCGTGAGAGAAGAAATAAAAAAGTGACTGTTGAGCAATGGGGTGGGGACACACTGCACACAAAAGTGGGCGCGGAATGGAAGAAATGTCGTCTGCTCGTCGACAAGACATGGGAATCTGGCGAGCGGGTCGGACAAGAGATTTTGTGTTGGCTGTCTGCTGTCTGTATTGTTTATTGCCCGTGTGTTGGGGACTAAACGCCAAGATTCCGCTCGTCAGTGAGGAGAGGCCTACATCACTACTGCACAGGAACGAACCCGGTAAGTATACCAGTGGTTGTAGTAGTCAGTAGTAAGACGACAGGATGGAGGAGGCGTGGTAATGGTGATGGTGGTGGTAGTAGTAGTGATAATAGTAGTGCTGATAGTAGCAGTAGTATAGAGGTAGTGGTACTATAGTAACTATGGCGCTAGTGGTTTTAGTAGCAGCAGTAGTAGTAATACATAGTTGCAACAACAGCACTGTTGGTTGCATTGTAATAGTAGTAGTGGTGGTAGTAGCAGTAATAGTTGTAGTAGTAGTCGTAGTAGTCTCGTCGTAGTAGAGATTGTAGTGGTGGTAGGATAACGATAGTAGCAGCAACAAGTGTTTATATTGACAGTAGTAGAGGCGGTAGTGACAGTCTAGTAGTGGCACCAGTAACAGTAGTAACAGTTGTGGTAGACCAATAGGAATAGCAGCAGCAGTAAGCAGTTGGTAGTTCAGTAGCAGTGTTTGCAAAAATTGAATTATATGAACTCAAACAAATAGTACTAGAATTTTTTTTGTAGAAGTAATTGTCAGCTTCTTACCAGTGATACAGAACAATATTATGCTTTTTTATAATACACATTTGAATATCATAGCATTTATCCACTTTGCTTGTCACAAACACACTCTTTCTCACCGTCACACAGTCACAACACAATCAGATCAATCATGACTAAATCACTAAGCGCCACCCACCCACCCAAAAAAAAAAAAAAAAAAAAATGTTAAAGCACAGAAAAGAAAACATCCGTTATTAAAATAAAATTTCAAGTAACATTTATCACGAAAAAGAAAATCAAAATGAGATCAAAACAGGCTGCTTTTTGCATTCGCTCTGCTCCCGCCCTCTCTCCCGCCCTCTCTCCCGCCCCCTCCCCTCCCTCATCCACCGCCCATCCAGCTGTTTGTGTGATATATTTCAATCTGTGTTGATTTTTTCCCCCGTTATGTTCGGCTGCCGGTAGTTGTAATAAACGGAAAGCGCTCTTCCGGCCCTTTCTCACTAAGGGTTCGATAGAAAGCGCTTAGTTCATGTGTATGATTGAAAACCTTAACCCTAATTTAACCGCAACTCTAACCGTAGCCTTGTTATCAAATATAAAAAGAAAATAAGAACAAAAAAGTGTGTGTGTTTGGGGGGGGGGGGGTGCCCAAGAGGAGGAGAACCTCGGTAGAAAATATTGATTTATGAAAGCGCTTCGTTGGTGGTGATTGTGTGATGAATGTTGAAGTCGTTGTCATCACCATTGCAGTAGAAGTAGAATGATTAATAGTAGCTGTTGTAGGAGGTAACACCAGGTAGATCCAACTAGCAGGGTTGTAGAGGACAGAAAGGGTGGGAGATGTACTTGCAGCAACGAGGGATAGATTCGTGTGGAGGGCCATGATCGCCAACGCCATGCGGCAGGGCACATGATGATGATGATGTTGCAGAAGGCTTGTCAGTTTTCTGGAAACGGCAGCAGTAGTCTAATGATAGTAAAACATCTATCATGTAACTTCCTCAGTGGTGGTAATCGCGCTGGCGTTGGCATTGGTGGTGGTCGTGGTTGTGGTAGTAGCAATAGTAGGAGGAGGAGTCGTTTTGCCATATGTCACAGTAAAATGACTGTTTGTGAAATGTTGTCAGGTTCTATGGCCCTTCATGCTGTGCTTTCATGAAAACCTCAGTTTCGGAAGTCTGGAGGTGCGTTGGAGAGCGGAAATTGTAGTCGAACGAACTTACTTCTCTTGCTGATTCTGCTACTTCGGCTTTGTTGCAGTGGATAATCAAAAGAAAACAAAAGCAAAAACAGCCCTAATTGAACTATCTCATTTGTTGGGGTTTATTTACAAAATCAGAAGTATAATTAGTATGCTCAAGTGTTTGAGTAACATTTATTCTCTCTGTCTGTCTGTCTGTCTGTCTGTATGTCTGTCTCTCTCTCACACACTCTCTCCCCACTCTCTCTCTCTTCTCTCTCTCCCTCTCCTCTCTTCTCTCTCTCCCTCTCCCTCTCGCTCGCTCGCTCGCTCAGACACATACTCACTCACTCACTCATCACTCACTCATCATCTCTCTTTCTCATATGCACACACTGGCACTCTCTCTCTCTCTCTCTCTCTCATACACACACACACACACAACACACACACAACACACACACACACACACATTTCCATTCACTTATTGTTCTTACATGCACACACACACACACACACACACACACACACACACACACACACACACACACACACACACACACACACACACACACACGCTCGCGCATGTAACCCGGGAAGCAAGCATGCACGCACAGAGAGGGGGAGGGAGAGAGAACGGGAGAGGGGGGAAAGATACAGTTATGCACATTTAACTAACTTAATCATAGTTAATGTGTCATCGTCATCCAAACAAGAATATGCCTGGAAATCAATAAACTATATTACTGTATCTGTCTCTATTATTTATCTATTGATCTGCTTAATACAGTTTTTAAATTACACATTGACATAATTCTGCGCAGTTAACCAACGTATCATCGTGAACTTAGCAAATATATGCATTGAAATGTATTATCTGTTATCTGACCCTCTCTCTCCATGTATGTATGTATGTATGCATGTACGTATGTATGAATGTGTCTATCTATATATTTATCTGTCTATCTATCTATCTATTACTCTATCTATTATTATCTATTCTACTCTATTTTACATATCTATTTTAAATCCATTCATCAATATTTCTGTTTGTCTGTCTTTCTGTCTGTCTGTTTATATAATTATCTATTCATCCATCTACCTACCTACCTAATGCAAAACTCGTTTTAATGGCACATGTTGACAAGCCATTTCTCTCATATTCTCATGTAGTTATTGACTGACAAAAATGTTGCACAGATTAGGCTGTTAGTACCGGACATTTTAGATACGTGATCATTTGTGTTCATTGTTGGACTTTTCTTATTCCTTTTTTGTCGTTTGTCTTTTTGTGCCTGTATGTATGTATGTATGTATGTATGTATGTATGTATGTATGTATGTATGTATGTATGTATGTATGTATCAATCAATCTATCTATTTATCTATCTATATGTCTGTCTATCACTGCATTATCTGTCTGTCTGTCTGTCTGTCTGTCTATCTCTCTATATCTAACTGACCAATCGAAAACTCATTTAAGCGACACATATTGACAAGCCATTTCTCTCATATTCTCATGTTGTTATTGACTGACAGAATTTTGCACAGATTTAGTCTGTTAGGATTGGACATTTTGGACACATGTGATGATTTGTGTTCATTGTTGGACTTTTCTTGTGCCTGTCTTTTTTGTCTTTAGTCTTTTTTGTTTTTTCGTCTTTTTTTTTTTTCTTCCTCTTTCCCTTCCTGCTTTTCCTTCTTATTTTCTTCATCCTGATTCTCTTCCTTCCTCTTCGTTCTATTTAGCATTGGGGCTACCCAATGTTATAATCCTGTGATAAAACTACGGACTCTTGTTTCAGTTCGCAACATGAAAGTTGACTTTTTGGCTGCCCAACTTCAATGTTCTAATCATTTCGGTGTTGTTTGCTCAGTTTTTTTTCATAGGCCCTGTCTAAACGTAAGATAGATACCCCGCTTCCAAACTTCCAAGTTTCAAAACCTTTTCCATCATACAGACTTATGCAGTCATAAGTAAGTTTGGTAGGAAGCTGGAGAATTTGGTGTGTATATGTCTGCAAAGAAGGGTTGTGAATTAAAGAAGGATAGAAGTAAAAATGAACACACAGAGCTCTTAATGAATAGAGAAAAACGTTACAGAATATGTTAAGCCCCGTCCCCTCTTTGCTGAGGGAGGAAAATAAACTGAAGTTAGAAAAAAAAAAAAAACAATCCACGAATTTAGTACTGATCCACTTGTTGTGCATTACGTAGACCAATTAGGTAAATCTTTAAAAAAAAAGATTGAAAGAAAACATAATGGAAAGGACACATAAAAAGATTGATAAGACTGTAGTGTCGTTATCTCGATCAAACATACGAACATAAATGAATGAATGAAAACGCACACATTAAGTTGCTTCAGGTTTTTTTGTTTGTTTTTTGTTGTTGTTTTGTTTGTGTTTTTTTGTTTTTGTTTTTTGTTTTGTTTATTCGTTTTTGTTTGTTTGTTTGTTTGTTTGTTTTTGTCGGCATTTACCTCAAATGATGTGGCCGGTAGCGAAAAATCATCTGAGAGAAATGGAGAAGGGGGATGGGTTTACCTAATCCTACACTGACACCACTACACTAACAATTATGTAGAGACGGACAATCAGAAAGTCAGTTTTATTATAACACACCACGTGGTTTGTACCCACAAACATTAGCATGTGCATCCGACACTCAACCAACTGAGTTATTGAGGCCCTCCAAACACTCACACAGACCGATCGAGAATTGATTACAATAAAATACTAGCTCACCAAACGCATAGACAAAGCCGGCTAGCGTTTGATATTATTATTATCATTATTTTTATTATTATTATCATTTTTATTATAATTATTATCATCATCATCATCGTCGTCATTATTACTATTATTATTATTATTATTATTATCATCATCACCATCACCTCCAATATCATCATCACCCCACCACCACCACCACCACCAATATCTTCATCAATTTCTTATATTACTGTCATCTATTTGTCTATTATCATCATTACATTTTTCATTATCTATTTGTCTGTTGATGCACACGTTACAAAAATAATGTGATATCAGTAAAGACATACGAACATGCATCGACGGCATTTTCATCATCGTCATCACTGCTGATGACGGGAAATTGTTTCCATGTCTTGCATATTTTGCTTTCATGTTTATAATGCATGTACTCGCAACACATACTTAATGGGAGCACGAACACACACATGCACAGACGCATCTACTTGCGCGCACGCACACACAAACGCGTACACACATTCTCTCTCTCTCTCTCTCTCTCTCACACACACACACACACACACACACACACACACACGCACGCACACTCACACACACACGCGCGCACACACACACGCGCGCGCGCGCTTGTGCACACACTCACACACACACCACTTGTTTTTTTCTCCGTTTGAAAATGAAACAAAAAATCTGACACAGAAATACGCAGAAAACGACATAGAAAAGACAGAAAATATCGATGAGTGATATCTATTCGATTTTGCCATGTATTTCGTTCAAATTTGTTTTTGAGTGTGTGACGTAAATGAACACATTATTTTTGTTTAAGTCTGAACTCTCCCTCTATAAGCTCTCTTTGTCAGTCTCCGTCAGTCGTGACCTATCTTTCTGTGGTTTCCGTTCACGTGCTTTCCGTTCATTTCTCTGTCTCTTGTCACGACCTTCCTGTCTCCGTCGCTTTCTCTCTCTCTCTCTCTCTCTCTCTCTCTCTCTCTCTCTGTGCTCGCGCGCGCGCATGTATGTGTGTGTGTAAACCATGATCAATCTCTCATCCGTCTCTTTCATACGGATGTCTACTCTCCGGCCAGACCTGTTTAGTCTGGAATATAAAATATTGGCGAAAATCGCAAATACTTTGAACGCTTCCAGTGTTTAGTCTGGTTTACGCCGGTTGCATACTGACGGTATGTGTGACATCAACCTCATCCTGAAGGGTGGCGGATTTTGTCGTAGAATTTTCTGAAAAAGAGTTACGTGGATGTGATTAAATTAATGATGTTGATGAAGTGGGGAGTGTAGAAAATGAATTTGCAGGGAGTGACGCCCAGCTAGTTTTATCGTTAAGGAGGCAGTGTTCATGTGTGACATCATTAATTTCATCCTGAAAGCCGATGGTATTTGTCAGCATTTTCTGGGAAAAATACATCGTTGTATTTTGTTGTTGTTGTTTTCTTTTTCTTATGTTATTAAGATTTTTCTCATAGATTTTTCCGGAAAAAAGGATACGTTCCTTGATTTTCTTTTAGAGCCTCTCTCTCTCTCTCTCTCTCTCTGCTGTCTGTGTCTGTTCTGTCTGTCTGTCTCTCTTCTGTCTGTCTGTCTGTCTCTCTCTCTCTCTCTCTCTCTCTCTGTTTTCAACGTGCCCATTTTTCTCAGATGTTTTTGCCTACACTGCAGAGGCGGTATACTGACTCACAGTCGGCATGCACCGTCTTCGTTGGGCGTGCTGAGTGTTTTCTGTGTCCATAAGCCAGCTTCTGACACGGCCTGCAGGATCTTTAACGTGCATATTTAATATTCTATACGCCAAGAGAAGAAAAAAAACGGGGGGGGGGGGGGGGGGAGCGATAGGCATTGGCAGTTCCGCACACATACTGACCTGGGAGATAGGGAGAATCACCCTTTACTACCAAGCTGAGGTGTTCAGGGGAGTCATACCCAGGACTTTCCGCGTGGATACCCCACGCTTACCCATTTGGCATCCATGCCCATGTTTGCCGTGCTAAACTTAAATGGTATTGATGAAGGTATGAGTGAAGAGGAATCTACCGCTGAAGGTAACGACCAGGTAGCTTTAATGGTTTAGAGGGCCGAATTGAAGCGACTGGCAGTATTCATGAAAATTGGTACGAGAAACAAAACATGTAGTTATAGTGATGGCTGTCATGCGTACTGGTTGGTTCTTTTGATAAAGCCATGGTCTCAGGATGTGATATCTTAAGTTCAGTTCCAGCCCGGAACATTAAACATTGGCCGGTTTGCTAGCTACCCATCGTAACGTTTCCGTCATTGTGCTGATGTCAGCTTATTGTTTCAAAGGTCTTCCCCCACCACCATCCCCCTTTCCGCTTCTCAGTTCAGGACCTTTGTCAGATGATTGCTGGCAGATAGGGATGGAGCGCTTATGGAATTGTCTGCGTTAGATGAACAAACTCCGAGCTGTCTTCTCTCTGTTTTAATCTCAGACATGGCCTTCGGGGTCTGTTGGATTGCTAAGAACATTAACTGGAATTATCATCTTCTTCTGCTGCTGCTTCTTCCCAATAAATATACGACGATAATTAGCATTATGATTGTTTTACCTTTCTCAGTTTAACCTTTGAGACAGACCAGAAGAATTGTTCTGTATCTTTTCAGCTGATGTTAATAAACAGCATTGGCAACAACTACCAAATCAGCAGAAAAAAGCAGCAACAAAAATAAAACCCAGGAAATTTAAGACAGTAACAATTACAGTAAATGACAGATCCACATTTCTCCGTTTCAGGAATTTCTCACCTATCTTGCACCGTGGATTGTACATGTATTAAAGGAACTTAAATTGAAAACACTTGACTGTATCTAAAAGAAAAATTAGGTAAACAGAACAGCTGCGTAGTGCCGGCCACATTTATAAAGCATATGAAAATTGAATGCAATAAAAGCTTACACACACACACACACACACACACACACACACACACACACACACACACACACACACACACACACACACACACACAAACAAACAAACAAACAAACAAACCGTACACATGCACACACACACACACACACACACACACATACACACACACACACACACACACAACATACACACACACACACACACACACACACACACACACACACACACAAACCGTACACATGCACATTCAGTGCTTACAAAGTTACATGCAGTGTTCCCATGCGCTATCGACTCCTTTGTTAAGGAAAACGACTGACTTCGGCAAAAAGACATTCCTCATCAGTTTTGTTGCATGGACAGTGATTGGAAAAGTGATTAATACGACTGTAACGTATTGAATCACTCAGGAACGCCCAAGCTGCAACGAATTGTTGACTGGGAGACTGTGCCTTCAAACTCTCATTAGTCAAAAAAATTATTGTGGGATTTTTTGGCCTCTACCGGCTGTCAGTTGTAACAAGACCTGAACGTACTACGCGCTGTTGTGAAGACTGGGACCATGCAGTCGAGTGTCATCTGCTTAACGGGTGTGTCATTGAAGGTGTTGATCGAATTTCCTGATTGGTACTGCAGGTGTGTTGTTTTTTTTCTCGGATCTGGTTGTCGCCAGGATATACCATGAACGTGAACGTTGATTACAGCATTGGCACGCAGTCTCAATCCGAAATGGAACCCCGTACCCCCATTCTCACCACTGCATTACGACAAATTGTCCCAGAGTCTGTGATCCTTAATGCCCTACTTTCATGATAACGTGTTTATGTGTTTGGAGGTGTGTTGATGAGCCGAAATGAGCGGCCTGAGGGTAGTGACACGGGAACGGCGCAGAAGATATGATAGAAGAAAAAAAGCAACACAAAGGCTGTATTAATTCTTGCGGTACACTGTGTAAAATGCCGTACGGATTATACTTACGCTTCACAGTAAAATAAAATTGAAAGTTTTTAAAATCAAAAATGGCCAAACGCTCAGGTTTGACAAAGAATATGTGTGTTGAGTCGTTTTAAAAAGAGCTGAATTAAAAACGGCCTATGCCCACCTTCTTGAAATTCTATGCCAGAAGATTCTTTATCCTGTCACTCTCTTTCTTTGTGCCTTGCTCCTATGCTTCTGTCATCTCTTCCTCTCATTTGCTGCATTGCTAGTCCATACAGACTTTCTGTTAGGCGGATTGATGATAAGATACATGTATTAAACGCATTTTTGGTTCAAAGAAAATGTGATGTGGAGAAGCAATTTCAGGTAAATTAGGCCAGCTTTTGTGTTTTAGTGTGCTTGCTTAAGTATATAATTATATTTATAATCCGATTTGATTTTTTAACCCTGCGGTTGATAAATTAGGCGAAATGATCAACGCCAGGGGCTTTTCCTTAGATTAGATGCACGAATGCATTGTTATGTGTACTTTTCAAGTGTGTGTGTGTGTGTGTGTGTGTGTGTGTGTGTGTGTGTGTGTGTGTGTGTGTGTGTGTGTGTGTGTGTGTGTGTGTGTGTGTGTGTGTGTGTGTGTGTTTGTTTGTGTTGGTCAAAGTGGTATTGTGTGTGACATGAAGCGGTTAAAGTCCTGATATGGCTGCGCAGCCGGCTGGGTTTTAAACTTTAACAATGCTAGTCAAAACAAAAACAAAAAAGTCGAATTCTCACGTATGGCGTAGAAAACGTATGGAGATAAATGCAAAGAAAATAAATTGCAGAAATAATCAACGATTCTGGTGTGATATTTCATACACGAAACAAAACAGGTTGATGCTTATAGGTATCAAACCTATAAATCTGGACTGCACGATTTTCTGTATCAATGTTTTACACTTCACATTGTGATGTTTAAGGTTTAACGTGTGTTTATTAAATTTCAATAATTTATTATTATCGTTGTTGTTGTTAATATATCTATCAGATTAACAGTTTTATTTTTATTTCTATTTTTGTTACAAGCTTGACAAAAATAGAACCATCGAGGACAGAGAAGGTGATACAGAGGTGAACAAAAATATTGCCATATTTTCAATTTCATAGTTATCATCATCTCATTTTCTTTCGTCACACCTCCATGTCTTTTGACGCCTCTCCCCAAATTTTGTTTTTAGAAAGGGAGATTTGCTTATATCAACAAGAGGCGAGGCTGTGCAGCTGCCAACACAATGTCTCAGCATGGATAGATCGGCTGTTTATAAACAAGCATTTATCACTTGTTTTGGCTTCGACAAAGTAAACGGATATGATATAATACAAGATTTTGAGCAGTTGTAGGATGTCTGCAAACTTGGGATCAAAGGTCAGTTCTAGTTGGAAGTCACAGATTTGATTAGGAGGTATGACTCAGTTTGTTTTTTGACGGTGTATATGTGTCCCGTTGTTTGTGTGTCAGTTTACCTGTTTGATCGTTAACTTGTGTTTGTTTGTTTGTTGTTTTTCTTTCGATTGTATCTGTGTGTCCAGTTGTTTGTGTGTTGGTTTACCTGTTTGATTGTTAACTTGCGTTTGTTTGTTTGTTGTTTTTCTTTCGATTGTATCTGTGTGTCCAGTTGTTTGTGTGTTGGTTTACCTGTTTGATCGTTAACTTGTGTTTGTTTGTTTGTTGTTTTTCTTTCGATTGTATCTGTGTGTCCCGTTGTTTGTGTGTTGGTTTACCTGTTTGATTGTTAACTTGTGTTTGTTTGTTTGTTGTTTTTCTTTCGATTGTATCTGTGTGTCCAGTTGTTTGTGTGTTGGTTTACCTGTTTGATTGTTAACTTTTTTGTAATGCTTATTTCTTTTGTCTCATTGTTTACATTAATAGGTTTGTTTTATGAATTTTTTTAAAATGAATACATGAATTAAAAAAAATGACTCAGTTCATAGGACCCTAACGACGGGCGCGATAGTCATGTGGTTAAGACATTAGTCTTTCAGGTGGAAGGTCTGAGTTCGAACCTGATATGGTATCGCATGGAGGGTAAAGATGTGGAATATTTCTCCTGTGTCAACATATGAGCAGGCCTGGTAGTGCCAGAGCTCCTTTAGTGTGTGTGTACGCTGAACATCAGCTAGACACCATAAAGGCCCTGTGGCGTATGGAAACACACACCATAAAGATCCTATGGCTTATGGGAACATAGACACCATAAAGATCCTGTGACTTATGGGAACACAGACACCATAAAGATCCTATGGCTTATGGGAACACTGACACCATAAAGTTCCTATGACATATGGGAACACAGACACCATAAAGATCCTGTGACTTATGGGAACACAGACACCATAAATATCCTATGACATATGGGAACACTGACACCATAAAGATCCTGTGGTTTATGGGAACATAGACACCATAAAGATCCTGTGGTTTATGGGAACATAGACACCATAAAGATCCTATGACATATGGGAACACTGACACCATAAAGATCCTGTGACTTATGGGAACACAGACACCATAAAGATCCTATGACATATGGGAACACAGACACCATAAAGATCCTATGACATATGGGAACACAGACACCATAAAGATCCTATGACATATGGGAACACAGACACCATAAAGATCCTATGACATATGGGAACACAGACACCATAAAGATCCTATGACATATGGGAACACAGACACCATAAAGATCCTATGACATATGGGAACACTGACACCAAAAAGATCCTATGACATATGGGAACACTGACAACATAAAGATCCTATGACATATGGGAACACAGACACCATAAAGATCCTATGACATGGGAACACAGACACCATAAAGATCCTATGACATATGGGAACACTGACACCATAAAGATCCTGTTGTTTATGGGAACACAGACACCATACAGGTTTTGTGGCTTATGGGAACATCAGCTAGACGCCATAAAGACCCTGTGGCTTATGGAAACACAGACGCAATAAAGATGCTGTGGCTTATGGAAACACAGACACATAAAGATCATATGACTTATGGAAACACAGACACCATAAAGATCCTGTGGCTTATGGAAACAGACACCATAAAGATCCTGTGGATTATGGAAACACAGATACCATAAAGATCCCATGACATATGGGAATACAGACACCACAAAGATCCTGACTTACGGAAACACAGATCGACACCATAAAGATCCTGTGGTTTATGGGAACACAGACACCATAAATATCCTGTGGTTTATGGGAACACAGACACCACAAATATCCTGTGGCTTATGGGAACACAGACACCACAAATATCCTGTGGCTTATGGGAACTGAGATAGACACCATAAAGATCCTGTAGCTTATGGGAACACAGACACCATGAATATCCTGTGGCTTATGGGAACTGAGATAGACACCATAAAGATCCTGCGACTTATGGGAATACAAACACCATAAATATCCTGTAGCTTATGGGAACGGAGATAGACACCATAAAGATCCTGAGACTTATGGGAATACAGACACCATAAATATCCTGTGGCTTATGGGAATACAGATAGACACCATAAAGATCCTGTGGCGTATGGAAACACAGACACCAGAAAGAATCTGTGGCTTATGGAAACAGACACCATAAAGATCCTATGGCTTATGGGAACACAGACACCATAAAGATCCTGTGGCTTATGGAAACACAGACACCATAAAGATCCTGTGGCTTATGGAAACACAGACACCATAAAGATCCTGCGGCTTATGGGAACACAGACACCATAAAGATCCTGTGGCTTATGGGAACTCAGACACCATAAAGATCCTGTGGCTTATGGGAACACAGACAGACACCATAAAGATCCTGCGGCTTATGGGAACACAGACACCATAAAGATCCTGTGGCTTATGGGAACACAGACACCATAAAGATCCTGTGGCTTATGGGAACACAGACAGACACCATAAAGATCCTATGACTTACGAAAACACTAAGCACACCCAGCATGAATATCCCAAAACAGAGTATGACTATCTTGATGGCTAGGTTAAAACAGAACAGGAAAACCGGCGGGACATCTAAAACCCCACTCGTATATTCGAGTATACGTGAAGTTTGGACGTCGTTCAAGAGATCCATCATACTCGGACAATCCCATATGCGTTGCTCCCAAATCTGCCAGCAATCATCTGACAAACTGCATAAACCCCTAGGCGCTGGCAAGGTCTTTGACATGGGAAAAGGCAAGAGGAACTTATGAAACAGTAAGGTGATACCACCAGAATGGTGAAAACATTAAGATGGGCAGCGAACAGACCAGTGTTTAGTATTGTGGTAGTTGCAGCCCACGAACAAACAAACAAACAAACAACAAAAAACAAAACAAAAAACAAACAAAAATGTTAGGACCAGGATGACCTAACAAAATATGAAAATAAAATATTTAGCATGAAATCCCGTGGACAGTGATTAATTATGTGTCGGTGATACGACTCTCATCCCTCCTAATTACCCTCCCTCTCAAAAAAAAAAAAAAAAAAAAAAAAAAAAAAATCTAGCAACGACTTAACTTTAAACGAGATTGGTCAGTCTTTAATGTTACAATTAATACAAAATGGACTAGATATTGTTAATTTGGGTTGATCAGTTTTCATTTTAACCGTTTGCGTGGGTGTTGCCAACAACACAAAACCTCTTCAGTAGTGCCTGCGAGAGAGAGAGAGAGAGTGTGTGTGTGTGTGTGTGTGTGTGTGTGTGTGTGTGCGCGCGAGAGCGAGCTCACGTGTGTGTATGTTTCTCTGTGTGTGTTTGTTTGCTGTGTTGTTGTTAGTGTTGGTATTTTGGGTTAGGTGGGATGGGACTGTAAGGAAAAGAAAAAGAACACAGAACCCACGCAAGGAAAATGAATCAATTGTCTGAAATGTCAACGAAGAATAACAGTCGGCACCACACCGCCGTCCTCACAGAAATTTGGCCACAAATATTGAATATTGACGCAGGGGTAAGAAAACTGCAGTTTTTCTGTGCTTAGTCAGTAATTGGCAATACAATTACAGCAATTACAGAGGAGGTTGGAGACGGGAGGGAGGGAGAAAGAAACTAGGCCAAAAATAGCAAAAATCAAAGGACACAGTTTTGCTGGTTTTGCCATTTATTTTACGATCTGCAAAGAAGAAGAAGAAAGAAGAGTGCGGGGGAGATACGTTCAAGAAAAAATGACACGGAGAAGGAAATGATTGAATAAGGAATGGTAGAAGAGGTAGGAAACGAAAACAAAGACGACGGTGATGACGAAGAAGAAGGAGGAAAAGAAGAAAGGAAGGAAAAGAAGAAAGGAAGGGGAGAGAGAGAGAGAGAGAGAGAGAGAGAGAGAGAGAGAGAGAGAGAGAGAGAGAGAGAGAGAGAGATGAAAACAAATAAAAAAAAAGAAAATAAACACGAGTAAGAGGCAGAAGACAGTGAAGACCAAAAAGAAGGGAGATGGGAAAATAGAAAGAAAAATAAAACAAGAAGAAGAAAAAAAACAACGACGATGATGACGACAGAAAAGACAAAAGAATAAGAAAAGAACAGAACGACGACGATGAATAATAATGATAATAATAATAAAGAAGTTTCTAGCATGCACAGTAGCGCTTTCAATGTAGGGTGTGCCCCAGAAAAGATACAAATTTAAAAGATGTAGGAAGCAGTGCGAACTCGTCCGAAACACGTGTAGAACAAAATGGAGATGACGGGAACGTGAAGAACAGAACATGCACATAAACGGGGATATAAAATTATGTTCCTAGTGGGCGGCATACACCTCGCTTTAGGAAGAGAGGGGGGAAAGAGAAAGAAAAGGATAAGAGAAAAAGACAGATTTTCTCAAGCCATACTAAAATTCTCCATTTTAGCTACATTTTGGTGGTCATTGAATACGGACGGTTAGTTCGCCTTACAGCTTGAGTTCTCCGTACCCCACTAAACGTCTGATCAGGTGCAAGGCAGATTATGATTTTGGTAGATGTGAGTTTCTAAGAAATCTAGGGTGTTCGTGGGCATGACCCCCTGTGGAAATTTTTGTTCAGAAGGTTACTGTACAAACCATTGTTACACTCTGTTGATGAAATCATGCAGTTTACTTCAATTGAAAACATGTATCATATCATCTTACTTGTCTCCTCATCAGCAGTTCGACTCTTCGACAACACTCATATTGGCGGGGCAGGGGGGGGGGGGGGTCCGGAGGCGCTGGGAACTCCCCCATAACCTGTCCCTGATATGTAATGTGTAGCGAGACCTAGTGAATTTAGAGATTAGCGTTACCTGCCATAGAAAAACGATTTACAATAACAGCAACAACAATGATATAGTAACAACAATATTGATATTATTAATCATGACGATAATAATAATAATAAATGATTCTATCTATATCTATGTATCTATCTTTCTTTCTTTCTTTCTTTTTATCTATCTATCTATCTATCTTTCTTTCTTTTTATCTATCTATCTGTCTATCTATCTATCTATCTATCTATAGAGAGAGAGTGAGTGAGTGAGTGAGTGAATGTGTGTGTGTGTGTGTGTTGTGTGTGTGTGTGTGTGTGTGTGTGTGTGTGTTGTAATGGAGACGAGAAACCTCCAGGACAGACATTAATCCATTCACTCATAGTGCACCTGTCATTTAACCTATTATACATATTTTTTTACTTTTATGTACTAACTTCTTTCATTCATTCATCCAAGTAAGCATTTATTTTGTTATTTACTTACAAACATCTCATCATTACCATGTGTCTTTACTTTCTTTTTGTGGATTAACTTTTTGATAATGTTTTTATGATAGGATAAAGATAAAGACAATCAGAGTTACGATGTACATGGATAACATTTGATAAGAACCCACCATCGACAGTGATTATTGCTGCGCTACTTCTTCTTTTTTCACCTTTGTATGATCTTTTCGTATTTTGTCTGAGAGCGTCCATCAGTAGATTACAAAAAATATAGCAATTGCTTATTACTGGTGCACACGGGTACACATCATTATCATAACTAGTCATCATCAAAGTAACGTAGCAATGTAAAAGTTGTTCTGTCAACACACACATGTGTGCGCGCACGCTCATACGTTAACAGATATATGTACATTCGTGCGTGTGCGCGCGCGCGCGCGCGCGCGCGCACACCACACACACACACACACACACACACACACACACACACACACACACACACACACACACAACACACAAACACACAACACACACACACACACACACACACACACACACACACACACACACACACACACACACACTCTCTCTCTCTCTCTCTCTCTCGTCTGAAAGCACATATGTGAATAGACGTTAAAAGAAATATCGAACGAACACACACACACTCACACACACACACACACACACACTCACACACACACACACACACACACACACACACACACACACACACACACACACACACACACACACACACACACACACACACACACACAGCGTTTCAGTTTTAATCGACATGAATTCTTAGTGTTCTCCTTCCCCTGAACATATAAGAGAGAATAAAAGATGCTTAAACTTAAAGCTTTCATGATCACAAAGCTTGAGCTGTATCTGAACTTCAAGAGAAGATTTTACAGTTTCATCTTTGATCGACCTGAATTCTTTCTTTTCCCCATCTCGCGCACTTATAAGAGAGAATAAAAGATGTTGAAAAGCTTTCATGATCACAAGAATTGAGCTGTATCTGAACTTTAAGATAAGATTTTACATTTATAGACATATTGCAAAATGCGCGTATATTACTTTTATGCGAGCTGTGAAAAAGAGGGGAAATCAAATGAGCAAACCATATATTTTTTGTGTGCACAAATGCACGTTTTTCATTTTAAGAAAAGTGAAGCTTGGCTGTGAAAATTGGCAGTATGTTAGTTGTTACCTAAACTCAATGTAAAAATCATCCCACGAACATTTGGTAAATTAAAGTTATGATCTCGCTTCAATCACTGACTTAATCAAATATTGAATTGAATGAGCAAACACTATTCCACGAACATGGCATATGGCCTGTTGATTTATATTTGATATGTAAAATATAATTAGTATATTTTTTTTAACTTGTATTTATTTTAATTTTATTCTATGCTGTTTTTCGTACGACCAAGTGTTGTCTAATTATTTTTGGTTAAAGCTGTACAGGAACGGTCAAAAACCCATTGGACGTACAGTTGTCTATTTTAACATTTGGAGCCATTGTGAAGAAAACAAAAGTAGTGAATTAATGAATGAATAGAAAAACCAAGCTGACTGTTGGCCTGTATAGTAACTCAGTAAGCAAGAAAATCAGCAAGAACTATGACAGCATAAAATACAATATTCAAATAAGCAAACCAAAAATCGATAAAAAAAAAAAATAAAAAAAAGATAAATAGAAACGTCTTATTCCCAGATTCAGAAATTGCCGCCAAAAATGGTGGAGAAAAACTGTAGTATTTAAACCTCGTTTGTAGATCTTTGAAACGCAAAAGATCTAGGTAAATTTGGATAACTCCGTGTGCAGCTTTTCGGATTCAAATCTGCTTAAGGGAAATGGCTAATGAGGACAAGAGACATTTTTGTTCAGGTAAAATGGTTGTTGATATTAAGCAGGTAGGCAGAGACACAGATAGGCAGACAGATAGATCAGTGTGTGTGTGTGTGTGTTGTGTGTGTGTGTGTGTGTGTGTGTGTGTGTGTGTGTGTGTGTGTGTGTGTGTGTGTGTGTGTGAGAGAGAGAGAGAGAGACAGACAGACAGAGAATCAGTCAGTCAGTCGTGTAGGTTGACAGACCTACAACACGCACATACCTGGGAAAGATTCCAGTAATGTCATTAAGGAAGAAAATGGGTGATGAGCAAGATAAGAGGGTACCCGCTGAAGAACCAACCGTATGACACCCGTCACGCACCCACGCCTGCTTTTATCCGTTATTGACAGTTTGACATTCCGGGGCCATGCGCCGAATGCAGATTTGCATTTACCTAGAGGAAAAGAGAAAAAGAAGAAAAGAAAGAAGAGAAAAGAGGGGAAAGAAGTCGGCAGAAGAGAGTGTGTGTGTACAGGTCTACAGAATGGCGTATCGGGGAAGATCTGTGCTGTGTTTTGTCAGTCTGAAGACTTCAGATGATTTATTCATGTTATAGGCCATGACCCATATGAAGGGGCATATGAACATACGTCAACAAATGTCATAGACATAAAAACGTAGTTATATACAGCACAGTACGCTATGAATGATTACAACAATGGTTTTGGATGTAAAAATGAACGACCAATTCTAGGATGTAGCTAGTTTTGTAAATTTTAATGCCTTGTACAATAATTGTGACAAACTACGAACGACTTCGGTGTTTGTTGGTGGACATCTCAGAGCAAAATGTGCTAAGTTTTGTCATTGTAAATAAAGAGAGAGAGAGAGAGAGAGAGAAGGGGGAGGGAGGGGAGACAGCGCACTGAAATATGTAGGAGACATCACCACTACTGCTGTTAATGATTCTGTTGTAATCACAAAGATAAGTTAAACAAAAATACTAATACTTAGAAAAAAGCACATAGTCGTATTCAGGAATTTTTAGAACACAATTGAAACAAATGAATAGATTAATAATTAGACAAAATATCAAGACACAGGAAAACGCAAGCATGGAAAACAGACATAGATGTATAAACATAGACGATATGTATTCGCGAAATACTTGTGTTCACACATTCTTACCATCCAGTGAATCCATTTTGCAATAGAATGTTGATATCGCTGTCGTTTGTTTCCTTTGAGCCACGAAATTGTAATGCCTCATGAATACATACAAAATGTATAAAAAGCAATGTTGGTTTATGATTCGAACGAAGAAGTAGAGATGGTTTTGAGCTTGTTGAAGTTGTTTTTAATTTTCTTGGAATGTATGGGCCTTACAATTTCGTTCAACTTGGATATTGGAAATGTACTCTTTTCCCTCGGTCACTGTTTGGTTGTTATCTGTCAAAGAAATATGAATTTTTAAGATAACAGTTAACAAATAATTTTGCTTAATCGTATATTTCACATCGTCTTTAAAAATGATCGTAAAACATCTGTTGAGCATTTGCTAATTCTGTGATTTAGTCTTCTTTGGAAAACTGATGATCATTCTGTAAAGCAGAAAGAGATGATTTCTGTAAATTTATGTTGGAGCTATCCATTTATAAATTGTCTATTCAGTCGTTGGTGTGAACACACACACACACACATACACACATATACACACACACACACACACACACACACACACATATATATATATATATATATTATAATATACACACACATAACGGACACACACACGTGTGTGTGTATGAAGAGTGTGTACGTGTGTGAGCCGTGCACGTATGTGTTCGCGTGAGAGAGAGAGGGGGGGGGTAGGAGAGAGAGAGGAGAGAGAGAGAGAGAGTTTCATCAGTGTACATGGTAGGCACTTCTGTCATCAGCTTTAGATAGTCTTCCACTCCTTTACCATCACCCTACACCCACACGGGTATGGGGGGTATAGGAGTTAATCCATTTCACACAAAGATACGACGAAAAAGAACACAGGTGTTTCTGACTGTGTCCCTTCGCTGTTCCTTCCTTTCAGTCGTTCAGGTGCACAAAGGCATACATTCCCTTGAAGTTTCTACCCCTCAAAAATCCAAGGCTGTGGGTGTGTGGTTAAGGCCCTTCAGTGCCCACTCCCAAACTCTTTCATACACAGATGCCTCAACACAATTGTCGGTGTGTGGTCAGGATATATCTCGCCGGGCAAATGACTATCAGTGATGGTTCTCGTCTGGAATATCTCCGAAAAATACTTGATATGTAACCCACATCGTTAAATCAAATGAGTTGTAGCCCTCGTCTTCCTGTTAATTTTGAACATTTTTTTAAGTTTATGTTTTTGTGGTTTTCACCCTACCTGTATTTGGACACCATTAAACTGGAAAGAAAGGAAGGAGGGACGGACGGACGTTGACGACTATTTCATAATTACACCGACTTCAAACTAAAGGGGCGTTCCACGTAGTTTCAGCAATGTCAGTTTGCGCAGTCAAAGGTCTGTAATTTGCTTTCGTAAAAACACTCGACCAGATGAAACCTCCATTCTGTTTACAAGCTACAATGACTGCATAGATTCCAAACTGAAGGATGTTCCTTGTAATTTCATTATTGTCAGTTTTCGCGATTACAAAGTCTGTAGTATGCTTTGGGAAAACACTCGACCATCTCAAACATCTGTATACAAGCTGGCTTGATTAAACTACATTTTTAACCGTCGTCCCAATCTGCAGTTGAAATATAAAAGATCAGTTTTAAGTCCAGTATGTGCACATCTGAACAACAATAAACTGACTGAGTTTTCTGTTTTTTTCAGGTTTTATCTACAGTATTAACGCAGCTGATCCAGAGTACTCAACTTTAAGTCTTGTCTACAATTTAAAATTTTTTTTTATTTTGTTTTCAGAAATGGGAATTACTAGTTATATTAATTTGTAACTTGCAAGTTAATAGATCCTCATGACTTCAACGGCGACGGATTTATTCGCACGTCTGATTGTAACAACAGATTCTCCGTATCATATATTCAGCTTGTGCAATGGAACGCCCGTCCATCGGCACAGTTCATAGTCCTTAGGTACCGATGGTAGTCCAACGCATGGCATCTGATGTGTTTAGTTTGAATTCTGATAACACGGTGTTTCCGGTTTAGCGTGTATGGTATGAGCAGACTCTCTGAAATCGCATATATATATATATATATATATATATATATATATATATATATATATATATATATATATATATATATATATATATGGGCAAATGCTTTTTTGAACTGATCAGTGTTTAGAGTTTATTTACTCTTTTGACTCTTTTGAACTTAAAGATACCTGCCAAAAACGTAAACTCTTTCCTGACAGGCATTTTAATTCGTCTTAACTGTACATTCACATGACATTAATTTCGATCCAAAGGTGGTAAACGATGCCAAAGAGCGTAACACTGGAGAAACACGATGACAGAAGTGTTCTGATACGTCCTATTAGACACATCTTGTTGAATGACAAGGGTTTGGAGCCAAGCCCTTCAAACCCCCCTCTCACAGTCTTGTTAGTCTTAAACTATGCAATCCCTGGCTGTCCTTTCCCTCAGAAAGCTGGTTGAAAGGGTGACGGAGTGAATGTGTTAATACACCGGTTGCTGTTCTCGAGTACCATGGACACCAGTGTGCCTTTGGGCCTTTGCAGACTTAAGGAGCTACTTATTCAGGACTATGGTGAACAGAATTGTCTCGTTACTGTGTAGTCTTGACATGCTTTGCCATGTTTGTAACATTGTTAGGGAGCTTACAGGTTGTGTAGAGACGTTGAACTCGGTCTAAGAACTCATCACGAGTTTTCATGATCCAAAACAAGTGTGACTGCCCGCGTTCAAACAAACAGGAACCAGAAAAAACACGAAAGAAGAATCAGAATGCGTATTTAATATAATAAGACAAGACAGGAACAAATTTTCGGGCCGTTGTCAAGCGTAAGATTACAAACAAACACCAGATACAAAAATGAGGAGAAAAGACTGAAACTTTCCTGCTGCTCGGTCCAGTGTGAGAAAAGGAATTAAGGAGCTATTTAATACAAGACATAAAACTTCCCTGTCACCCCTTCAACCAGCTTTCTGAGGGAGTTAAACGGAAAGGACAGCCAGGGATTGCATAGTTTAAGACTAACAAGATTTAAATGGGAGCTTCCGAC
The DNA here is from genome assembly GCA_030674185.1 of Monoplex corrugatus. Taxonomy (NCBI): domain Eukaryota; kingdom Metazoa; phylum Mollusca; class Gastropoda; order Littorinimorpha; family Ranellidae; genus Monoplex; species Monoplex corrugatus. The sequence continues at coordinate 37,741,431 of JAPXFY010000015.1, forward strand.
GGCTAACTGTCGAGACTATAGTAATGGGAAAGGAGCTGTCAGCTATGTGAGCTGGTGGCAGGACAGGCTGCCCGAAAGAGAGATGAAGACCAGAATGGGACGAGAGAGCGGTCTTCCATTCTCCCTTGATCCGGAGGCTGCGCTAGACCTAGTTGGTGCGCGTTGTGTGGCCATGTCCCGGGGTTTGTCATATCCCCCCCCCCCCCCCATCTTGTCATTCTGTTTGTGAACAAGGTAACTGATGACTGGGTCCGAATGGGTCATGCTGACTATCGAGTGGCGTCGGGAGCTTGGGAAGTGAGACTTGCGAGGCATTGGTGCTATGGGTCCCATCCGTACCCTCGTGTTGTTTCTTGTAAACTAGATGGATTCGTTTCGTCTGTCAGTGTTGTTTGTTTGTTGCTCGGGTCTCTCATTCTCACTTTTATGTTATATCTGTTTCACTTTCTCATTACTGTGTACTTGCTCCATAGTGGTTGTCTGGCTCTGTCAACAGAGTTGTGGACTCGGATCTCATGCCTCGAGTCCATTCTTAGCTCTGAACATGAAAATTGTTCATTGCCCAACTTAATGCCCATAGTATTAAGATGATCTGAACTTAATCTTCTATAGGTCCCCCATCCTCACCTGCCCGCTTCCATTTCATAGGTTTTTGTTTCAGGCTTAGGGTGTCTCCTGATTGATCACAGGTTGATTTGGGTGGAGCGTGTATGAGATTGTCCGAGCATGATGAATCCCTGTTATACAATCTTAAAACTGAGACTTGACGTGTCAGAATTGTTTACAACAAAGACACGGAGTATATAAACTCGATGGGAATTTGGGATCCGTTGGTCCAGAGGCTCATCAGGAAAATTAGTTTCGAATCCACCCGTCTAATATACTGATCTGCTTTGTCTCTTGTCTTTTGTTTATAAGTCGGTCTGTCTCTCTGTTTCTCGCTTTAATGTTGAACTCCACTTACGGCTTTTCTAAAAATTCAGTATTGGTGCTGTTTACGCTTCTTCGTAATAAGTGGAAGCAGTTGATATCCATTAGCTAATCTGCCTTTCGAATATATAAAGTATCGCTGTTCAGGAACAGTTTCAGCCATGAATGAGAGAGAAAGAGAGAGGGAGCGAGCGAAGGAGAAACAGAGAGAGAGAGAGAGAGAGAGAGAGAGGATTCATCCCACTCGGGCAATTCGTTATGCGCTCCCCCCAATTTTTAGTTTGTAAAAAAAAAAGATGACATTTGGAGAATTGTATATTATGCGCTCCATCCAAAACTATCAGCAATTATCTGGCAGATTCCTTTAGCATATGCAAAACCCTATCGGCAGGCAAGGTCTTGAGAGAGAGAGAGGGGGGGGGGGAAGGAGAGAGAGAGTATCGTGGTTTGACCCTCGATATCAGGAAGACGTTTAATGTTCGTCTGGGGAGCGGTTGTAGGAACCCGTTCTTAAGACAAAATGTTTCGTTAAAGTGTCGTTGCACAGCCACAAAGCCGCTCTCTCGGTCCTGACATCTGGACTTCCAGTGGTAGGGAACTCCGTCATGGACTGGGTGCTGCACAGGCTGCAGTCATATGTAGAAGTAAGGAGACATCACCTGTTGGATTTTGCCAGAGCCGTCAGTAGATAGCAACGAGTGGTCATCAGTAGATAACAGCAGTGGTCATCAGAAGAAACATTCCTGGAATTAAGCCCCAGTCTGAATAAATAAAGAAACGATGTTGCCAACTCAAACAAGACATTTCAAGACTGTTGCTACAATACTACATTTTCCCATCACACACACACACACACACACACACACACACACACACATGCACACACACACACACACACACACACACACACACACACACACACACACACACACACACACACACACACACACACACACACACACACACACACACACACGAAAGAGGGAAAGGGGATGAGGGTATGAAAACAGTATTATCCATCCATATAAACAGGGGGCATTTCAGCCAAAGTGCCACCGTACACCAGCATTATATCCACCCACACAGATGCGGCGACGGGTGTCCACACAACAACCTTCTCTGATTCCACCCGACACCTCGGTAGTCGTACGCACAACAGAATGGGGGTGATTTATACCCTCTTGTCAGGACATCACTTATGGCACCCGGGGTGGGCCTGTGGGAGCCGAACGAAGGGCTAACGATCCATCCATCCATCCGTTTACCCGTAGGAAGTCATTTTGTCCAGCGCCACAATGCACGTTATGGTAATAAATTATTATAATGTGATGTGGACGAGACAGTATCTCCATGGTTTGGGGAAAGTCTGATGGGAGCTTCACCTCCACACAAGTGCACGTGCTCGTAGGCATGCGTGATTGGAAGAACACACATACTGGCATACTCAAACACTAAATGTATGTGCTCACGCACGCACACACGCACGCATGCAGGCATCCTTGTCCCTCTCTCCCCAAATCTCGTGAACACACACACACACACACACACACACACACACACACACACGCACACACACACACACACACACACACGGACCATTTACGTTTCCTCCTTTCGATTTTCAAGGTTAATATGAATGATGATGATAATATGTTACCAACGATAGTAATAATGATAAGAATTAGACTAACATAATAATGATAAGAATTAGACTAACATAATAATGATAATAAGTTTAAGATCACAGTGATCTTGAAAGTTCAAAACCTGTTTGTTTTTTGTTTTTTTGTTTTGTTTTTGTAAACAGTATTTGTATAAGTAAAAAGGAGGTTGATAGAAGAGCTTGACCATAATTTAAATTGTTCATTTAAATTTGTTTTATTTATATTTTTAGATACAGTTTATTCTATTGTGACATGTTAAGTTCGTAACTTTCGGTATCGTGCATGGGAGAGAATGTTCTTGTTTAAGCAAATTAGTTTATTTCCTTGAATTGCGATGGACGCTACTCCTGCTTATCATGAAATTAGTCGGCCTAGATTGTTCAGGTGTGGTTATTGGTGTTGGGTAGCTCAGAGAGAGAGACAGAGACAGAGAGAGAGTGGTTAAGACAATTTTATCCTCTTTTACGAGTGGGAGGAGGAAAGATGGGGGTACATAATTCTTCTGTCATGAAACGTGTCACGGTGGAGTATGTCCTGAGATCAGTCACATCACCGGCAAACCATCGGTGTTTCTTTGAAATTTTTGTCCACGAAATGTTCAACACGTCCAGGTCATCAGTGTCACAGGATTGTTCATAGCACAGTATTGACAGTGTAAGATGGTGTTCAAACTCATACATACAGAAACAATGTCAGTAAGGTCAACGGAGATAATATCTGACGATATCCAACAGAATGCGGAGTGATTCAGTTGGTCCTTAACCTTTTGACTCCCCCGCACCCTGTCCACCGGCATCTTGTGTTGTTAACCATGCTAGCAAAGCAAAAATTTAACCCTTTTGCTCCCTCACCCTATCCATCAGCTTCCTGCAGGAAACTGGTGGAAGGGTGAGGAAGTCAAAGGGTTAAGTTTTTGCAGTTGGTGGATAGGCTGTGGGAGTCAAAGGGTAAATCAGCACAGGGACACTGTTTGGTGTTGTCGTTTGTTTATAGAATTTAATGCAACATTACGAACCAAGCTTACACCATCACTGTATTTTCACTGCGGCACAGCAAACGTCTCTGTTTACAGTTGCGGCCGTCAGTAACGGTTTTGTGATTTTTTAATTTTTTATTTGCTGTCTGTCTTGGGAGAGACTTTAGATTAGTTTTGCCCTTGAACTCTCCCCCCCTCCCCCCTCACTCTCTTGTCACTGTCTCTGTCTCTGTCTGTCTGTCTGTTTGTCTCTCTCTCTCTCTCGACAAACACAAACTCCATTATTTCGACCCACGAAGGCAAGCATAACAATTTTATCGCATACATTAAAGAATGCCGTTGCAATATTATTATTATTATTAGTAGTAGTAGTAGTAGTAGTAGTAATATTATGATTATCTTTAGATTACTTATAGTATTATCAAACAGTACAATGGCTTATATATTTTGATAATTGTATCTTAAAGATGTGAAGTATACTTTATATTTTTAAATTAGGATACATTTTGACCCCCGTTTGATCTCACGTTAATAGCTGAATGGAGATGTGATATATATTTAGTCTGATAGTTTTATATAAATTGTCATTGCTTATGCAAGTAAGTATACATTTGCACTCATGGGCATTCCGATTTACGCATGTACTTTCTTTGTTTCTCATAAACATCTCATGTTTCCATTAAATCTTTGAAGAAATGCCGACTTATTGAAAACTTACAACGCTCTGACATAATGCAAGCAATATATTTTTCAGTTTCATTTCATTGTTTTCAGAAACTTTTGAAATAATCATGATTTATTGAAAAGGTGATGAAACTGTTGTTACTTTTGCATGTGTATGTAAACAATTTGGCATGTAACACACTAAAATAAAAGGTTTTGTTGGACTTGTAGTTTGCAACATGTCCATAGATTATGATTAATTTATTTAAGGTTAATAAATGTTACGAGCCTTTCGGTTTCGTAGCTACCAAAGCCAGTTCTTTCGACAGTCGACTCCCAAGTCAGAGGCAGTTTCACTTACAGTACATGTATTTTGAGCAGCTTGATTCTTGGACATGTCACTAGCAGTGCTGTTCATTTTCTGGATTTCGTTCATTGACTTGTTTTCACTAAGAGAAGGGAAGCTGCAGTTGGGGGTCGGGAGAGAGGAGGGGGGAGAGAGAGGAGGAGAGGGCGGGAGAGAGAGGAAAGAGAGAGAGAGAGAGAGAGAGAGAGAGAGAGAGAGAGAGAGAGAGAGAGAGAGAGTAAAAACGCAAACACATTTTATCCATGATTTCCTTTCATTTTCTTCCTCTCTCTTTCTCTCTTTTTCACGCGCGCGCGCACACACACACACACACACACACACACACACACACACACACACACACACACACACACTCACTCACTCACTCACACACACACACACACACACACACACACACACACACACACACACACACACACACACACACACACACAACACACACACACACACACACACACACACACACACACACACACATACACACACACACACACACACACACACCACTTCTTTTCATCACTTTAGATCACACCTTCGAACCACATCTATCCAAATTATATAAATTGTACAGACTTCACAATAGAAATGTTGTATTTTACTAGTAAGAATCATTCAATTTACTGCAGAACTGGAGGCAATTTTCGCAGCTTTCAGTTACAACCTTATTTATACGCGTTGATTGTAAGTCAGTACTCTATGCAGAAGTATATCAAACCTGAAGAAAAAAGCCAGCACTGTAATAGAAATGTCATTTAGTACTTGTATTGGTAACACATCATTTAATACATGTCCTGATTTTGAAAGGTGAAGACATTACTTTCTGTGGGATATGTTCACATATTGAATTTTTTTTAGCGAATGCACTAAAAGTCCTGTATGAGGTTCTTTTATCATTACAACAGATGAATCATTTATTAGAAAACACTGTGACACAGTAAAAAAAAAATTAAATAAAAGAGACAACAGCTCTACTGTCAAATTAACCATTCATCAACACATTTCCCAAGGTGTTTTAAATAATAATCCAAAAATTACAATATTTACTTATAAATAAATCATAACTGAATTCATTCAAAAACCAACGTCAGGAAAAGTATTCAGCGCTCTGTGGTGGAAAAAAGATAATCTGGATGTCATTTTGGATTTCAAGTTATATTTTGAAATTTAGGAAACCAGTGTCGGCTTATAAGATAAAGCTTTATGAATTCAAAACAGATTACAGCAAAAGTATTCAGTGCTTTGTGGTGAAAGAACTACCAGTCTCCGTGTCATTTTTGACTGTGACGTTAAAAGCTTACAATGACTAAGTCTGTGGGCATTCCGTTGCAAGTGTTTTGAATGAAGGTATGTTAAATGTTTGAATTGCCAAAAGTTTACCTCAGGATCTTAATAGTCTTTTGTGTCTTTATAGTCCTTTCCGATTTATTTCATCGCTATTTGGCGCTTTTCATTGTTAACTGTTTCTTTCTTTTTTTTAATGTATTTAATCATCTGTTATTATATATGTATTTCCTTATTAAACTGCGAGTTATTTTTAACGTGGTATTAGTCATGATATGGCTGTTATAGTCGGCTGGGCTGTAAGCAGTATGAACTGTGTATCACTCTCTCTCTCTCTGTCTCTATCACACACACACACACACACACACACACACACACACACACACACACACACACACACACACACACACACACACACACACACGCACTCACGAACACAGACACACACACAAACACACACACACATTCACTCACGAACACACACACACAAACACACACACACACACACACACACACACACTCACACACACACAGACACACACACACAGACACAAAACACACACACAAACACACACACATACATACACACACATTCACTCACTCATCCACAAACACATTTTCATCAGAGAGGGAGAGGGAGAGTGACAGGAGAGAGAGAGAGAGGAGAGAGAGAGAGGAGAGAGAGAGAGAGAGAGAGAGAGAGAGGAGAGAGAGAGAGAGAGAGAGAGAGAGGCGTACAGCCAGAGACAGACAGACAGACAGAGGGGTTTACGTATCTTGTTATGTTGTCATGTTACAGGTTGCATTCAGGACGGCAACCATTACCGATTTGAGGAAAAGTGGAGTCCAGTGTTGATACCACGAGGAACGATGCATTGTGTCAAGTGCGAGTGTCTTACGGTGAGTGGTTTTTCTTGGTTTCTGTGCTTGGTTGGCTGTTTTTTTCTTTCTTTCTTTCTTTCTTTTTTTTTTTTATATGTATTTTAAGAGGGGAAGCGGGGTTGAAAGAATTGGACACGTGTGCGTGGTGGGGAGGAGGGGGTAGGTAAGTGAGCGTGTGAGGGGATGGGGGTGGAGGAGGAAGGGGTGGGGGGATACGTATGCATGCTTGAGTGTAGGGAGGCGGGTAATTGTATATGTGTGGGTGTGGGTGTATGTGTGTATGTTTTGATATCTATCTGTCTGTATGTGTGTATGTTTTGAAATCTGTCTTCATTTTATTAGAGATAGTCGTGATCCTGATATGGCTCTGCGTAGCCGGCTGGGTTTAAACGTTTAATTCATAACAATAATAATTATTATAACAAAGATGATGATATAACGGTAATTACAATAATGATGATGATAATAATAATGATAATAATAATTGCTTAGGGTTCATGTGATATGAGGCATTGTATAAGTAGTTATAACTTAATACATCAGTCATATTATCGATATTATCTTTATGCTTACTGCAAATGTGAATGGGGTGAAAACGCATTTCTGTAATGATAAGAAAAACATGAACGTAGAATCAGAATGTGTATATATTTAACATAACGAGACAAGACAGGCGCAATTTTTCGGACAACCGGCCTTTGTCAAGCGTAAGCATAAGACAACAAAGAACAAATATCAGACAACAAATACAAAAATCAGGGAGGAAACGGCAAAACTTCCTGTCGTTTCGTCGAGTAGGAGATCTTACGTTTACGCTCGAGAGAGCCCGAAAATTTGCGCCTGTGTTGTCTCATGATATCAAATACTCATTCTGATTCTGTTATCATGTTTTTCTTGTTCCTGTTTGAATGCAGGCGGTCATTTTTTTTTTTTATTTCTGCTATGAAAATTCTATTTCTGTTTACTTCAGTAATGAGGAAATGGGGAGGGGAAGGGTATGGGGGAGGGGGGTTCCCAAAGCGAGGTGAGTGTCAAGCTGTCAGGAACCAGGTGTATTCTGTATGGACACTATTGGTTCTCTATCTAACGGCAACTAGCTGGCAGCAACTGGCCGGCGTTCGCATGAAAGCAACCCCTATCTGTTATATGTATGTGATTAAATCATCTTCCAATGTAAAGCTACGAACGTATCATACGGCTTATCATTTAACAGGGGATGGGACGACACAATGATGAGAAAACTCACTGCAGAAAGCCAAGTCAGGTGTGATCAAGCGTACCACTGAACTACGCAAATTGCTTAGTGCAATGGACTGCTAGAAGAGAAGCTCATGGGTTATTGTACCTGAATGAGACATCATGTGTTTAAAAAGAGAGGACTTTTCGCCTCCGTCCGCCTCCTATCCAGAGTTTAGCATACTATTGACTCGCTAGGACGACTAGGACTACTAAGCCGAATCTCAGCCACTTTACGGATGCGCCATTGAGGTGTTGCTCAAATTTTTGGACCAGGTGCGTGGATCTCTTAGACCTGGTTGACGCCAGGATATATGTTGAAAATAAGCGTAGTACAGCCCTGTCACTCAGTTACAATCCCAAATGTAACTCCATTACATCACCAGTATTATTCCCCTTCTCATCTTCATAGCATTGTGGAAAATAATCCCAAATACTGTGGCCCTAGATGCCATGCTCTTCTGGTGACTTCAGTTTTGGTGTGTGTGGAGGTGTGTTGTTGAGGTAATAACACAGAAACGGCTAAGATGATGGAACAGGAAAATCGAACGTGGTTGCCAAATTGATGGGTTACCAGATTCGTGCCAAACTTGAACTCAGCACTCGAGTCTACCCAGTTGCAAACGAAGACATGTCCAATTTAGGGGAGACGAAAGTAAAGCAGTAATGAAGAGAAGATTAGCACCGCTTTCTTAATGCTGGCGCCGATAAAAATTGAAGTCTCTTCCACTTCGCTACCCTACGACCTTGGGCTTGTGAAACCACTTTTACCCTTTAACATGTACGATGAGGCTGTTGTCTTGAGATACCAGTTAATTCCGCATGTTATTACAGTATTATCATACAATTTGACATACATCTGTACCTGGTTGGCATGAGGTGGAGCACTGGCTATCCAATCTGACTGTACGGGTTTTCATATGTGCGTATGTCGCTGGAACACGACTTCGTGCCTGTGGCTTCCAATCTACCCAGCTGTGACTGGGTACTTAACTTTGGTTAAAGTTAGATGAGGTAAAGCAGCTAGGGAGAGGAGATGGCCACCGCCCTCATAATGCTGGTAATGGAAAAAAAATAGTGGAGATATCAACCACTTCACGCCCTTAATACGGGGTCCATAAACCAAGCCTTTAACAGGTGGTGAATCTGTGTCTTAATGTTGCCACACCGCATATACATGTGTATTATTGCAGTGTTAGCATACAGCTTGGTACTGCGTTGTAAGTGTTGTCTCTGCCAGAGATTTCCGTGATTTCTTTGGAATGTATCATCGCGTGACCGGCACTGATCGCGATCAATCAGAAATCGATATCGGCTACAACACATCGGAAGTGATAGCTGCAAATGTCTACAACCGTGGATGTTCTTGGCACTCCGTCTGACACGCCACCCGTCTGTTTCACACACAACAATCTTTAACTCTTTCGATCGCTGCCTCGTCCCATACGCTAGTTTCTCTACAAGAAGACTTGGTGAATAAAAACGACTCAAAAACTCGTTCGTTTGTCGTAAGACCCCAAACAGGGCTATGGTACACAGTTTGGTTATAAGCGGTGCTTGCGCCGGATCCTACACATTGTCTGGAAGGACCGTATGCCAAACAGAGACCTGAACCAGGCCAGCTTGGCAGCATGTATGCCCTCTCAACACATCGGCGACTGCGCTGGCTTGGACATGTCCGCTGCATGCAGCATGCTGCATCCTAGATGTTCTGTACGGATAGCTCACTGCAGGAAACCGGTCCACAAGGCGACAAATACTGCGATGTAAGGACGTTTAAAAACATACCTGAAGTCTGCTGATATCAGTGTGGACGCTTGGGAAGAGACAGCTTCAAATCACTGTGGCTGTACGTGCAGGCATCGATTTTGCTGAGGAAAAAGGAACTTGACAGTGGCTGGACAGAAAAGAGAGAAGGAAAACTGCGGTCAACATCCTTCATGTGCGCCAGCTGTGCCGAAGACTGCCACTCAAAGAGTCGGCCTGTTCACACACACAGCCAACGCTGTTCCACATCCAAACTGGTGCATCCGTTGTCTTATCAGACAGCCGGAATCATCACATCAGTTATAAGAATGGACAAAAGATCAATAGTTATTGATGTCATTGATGAAAGAGTGAAAGGGTTAATCCTGAAACGGTATGGGAGTGTCGGGTTTTCCTCTCCACCCCAGATAACACATACTCTTTTAACCGGGTGGCTTTCACAGACGAGACTTTTGTCTTTCAGTTGTTGCCAACATGTGTTAATCAGTCCCCTGACTGTAACGAACTTTATGGTACATTAGGTAATTTGTGTGTGTGTGTGTGTGTGTGTGTGTGTGTGTGTGTGTGTGTGTGTGTGTGTGTGTGTGTGTGTGTGTGTGTGTGTGTGATAATCTTTCCAAGTTGTCTTCGACTATCGAATGTAAGCGTGTCTTTAGATCGTTCAAGAGAACGACTATAGCCGTTTTGAGTTTTTCTTTTCTGTCCTATTGTTATCAGTAGACTAAAATTACTGCTGACCATCACACAGAGGATTTTTATTTTTATGATTAGCATTCTTGGGGGAAGTGGTGGGTGGGTGAGGGTAGGGGTCTCAGATCGCTGTAGTAGTAGAAAGGGCCACCGTTGTTTTGACGTGCCAGTAAATGAATAGTGGGTGGGGTTGTGATCAGCTTGAATATAGCTGGGTGGTGCTGTGATGTGAAGATAAATGGGGTGTAATTTCTTTTGTGACGCTACAAGGTGTATATGTACTTCGGTTGGGGAAAGAAGTTGTCAAACACGCAAAGGGATAGTTATGGATTTGTCTTTCTGGGATTTGTGTTGTAAGCAGAATGACAGCGAGAAAAACGAACACACACACACACACAAACGGAAAACACAAATATTGTACTGACAGTAAACAGTGTGATATAAGAGAGCTTGGAACAGACGTTAGATTTAACATTGCACGAGTGAAAGGAAGGGAAGATAAACGGAAAAAGATGAGAGGGGGAGGGAGAAAGAGATTTAAAAAGAAAAGAAAACGTGAAATTGTCTATCACAGGAAGAGAGGAGAGAGAGAGAGAGAGAGAGAGAGAGAGAGAGAGAGAGAGAGAGAGAGAGAGAGAGAGAGAGAGAGGAAATATGTGCAATGTACCTGTATGCAACTGAGGTTGAAAACATAATCAAACAAAAGTAACACTAACACACACACACACACGCATACACACACACACACACACACACACACACACACACACACACACACACACACACACACACACACACACACACACACACCACACTGGTAGTATGTATACGTGTGTAAGCTGGAGGGGTACATGAACTTTCTTTTTTATATCTGTCTTTCTTTTTCAAATTATTATACTAGTATTGACGTCTTTGAATATTCTTTTAAACTGTGTATTCATGTACATTCAAATAAGCGTATATGTTTATGTGGCTTCGTGTGTGTGTTGGACGGAGGGAAGGGATGATGCGTAGATGCGACATGCGAGGGGGAGATTAATCTGATCACGGTTTAGCATATACTGTGTGTGTGCGCGCGCGCGCGCGTGTGTGTATGTGTGGTGTGTGTGTGTGTGTGTGTGTGTGTGTGTGTGTGTGTGTGTGTGTGTGTGTGTGTGTGTGTGTGTGTGTGTGCCGCGCGTGCGCCGTGCATGGATCAAGAATTCCACCATGTATTTATAGTTTGTTTTCATTTAGATATGCGCTTTCGATATTTAAACTCAGTAGGGATTGAATAAATGCTTGATAGATATTGTTATGAGGACATGTCTGTTACATACATTTTATGTCAAAAGTGTTTTGATACATATTACAGTGATTGTAATAATGCTCTTGCACCTGCACAAATTTCTCTTGTTGAGATAATAAAGTTGTTCTTACGTCTTGTGTCTATTACTTTTGGTTAGATACGATCAGATAGGCCAATACAAAATCGCTTAGACAAATTCCACATAGGAACACTCTGCGCTAGTTTTATGCTTTGCATTCAATAAAATAGACAGATACCAAACCATCGTTTAGACAAATTTCAGATGAAAACTCTGCGGGAAGAACGGGTAATAAAAACGGCTTCGTCACCTATCAGCCAGCGAAAAGGGACACAAAAGCATTTTTCGGGTATCGCTCACCCATGCCTAACCTTCGACTCCCTCAGCCTATCAGTCGGCTTTCACCAGCTTCATGCATGGAGGAGGCTGAAGGTGGCAAAGGGTTAATACATTTTTCTCAACAGCTGCACTTAAGCTATTGTGGACTTTTATCACTCTCAGTGATACCAGTCCCGAAATATCAACACATTTCAACAGCGCAGAGGAAGCGTGTGCAAAATGGGGGTGAATCAGATTCATAAAAAGAGCGATTCGGTGGGAACGTCTACAGAAAATAATGTAAAATGACAGTTCTCAAGAAATTGTAGTAATTTAGCCAATTCGGGGAAACGTGTATGACATAAACTGAAGAGTCTTTGAGAAATAAAATGAAATGAAATTATTCCAACATGTTGTATAGTTTATCTATTCTGATATTCTAAAATACCGTTTGTTAAAGTGCATCTTTGATCAAAAGACAAAATGGTCATGTACGCTTGTAGAGAAGTGGGTGCGTTATGCACACACACACACACACACACACACACACACACACACCACACACACACACACACAACACAGACACAGACACAGAAACAGTCTGCACTTTTAAAGATCTCCTATGAGTCATGTCAGCGGCTGTCTTATGGAAACAGTAGCATTGGAAGCAACGCCAGGTTTGAAGAAATGCTTTTACTAGTTTAGGTAATAACTTTTACCGTTAGAAAATATTAGTATTGCCATTGCCATTATCAGTCAGTCAGTCTGTCTGCCCCTCTCTCTTACTCTCTCTCTCTCACTCTCTCTCTCACTCTGTCTTACTCTCGCTCACTCTCTCTCTGTCTGTCTGTCTGTCTGTCTTACTCTCGCTCACTCTGTCTGTCTGTCTGTCTCTCTCTCTCTCTCGCTTTCTCTGTCCTTATTGCGTATAAAATACCATTGTCATTATCATTAACAATTTTCTCTTTGTCTCTGTCTGTCTGTCTTTCTCCCTCTTCCTGCCTTCTTCCCTCCCTCCCCTTAGTGCACTGATATATCATAAACGTATATTTAAAAGTAATAGTGTACACCGACAGCACCTATTGTGTAATCGCGTCCAAATTTACCCACTCTCTCAACTTTGCATATAGGTTGGAGACTGATATGTAGACAGAATCTCTCTCTTTCTCTCTCTCTCTTTCTCTCTCTCTGTCACACACACACACACACACACACACACACACACACACACACACACACACACACACACACCACACACACACACACACACATATATATATATATATATATTCTCTCTCTCTCTCCCTCCCTCGCACACACACACACACACACACACACACACACACACACACACACACACACACACACCCCACACACACACACACACACACACACACACACATCAACACACGTGTGTGTATGTGTGTATGTGTGTGCGAGGGAGGGAGAGAGAGAGAGAATATATATATATATATATATATATATGTGTGTGTGTGTGTGTGTGTGTGTGTGTGTGTGGTGTGTGTGTGTGTGTGTGTGTGTGTGTGTGCGTGCGTGCTCTCTCACTCGCTCCCTCGCACTGATTTATCGTTTTGTTTGTTTGAGTTGGAATGAGTAATAATGTGAAAAATAACATTCGGCATCCGCAACACCTTCTAGTTTTAAAAACTGTTATAATGTTGATATCTCTCTTGTCATTTTCCGACATTTTGTGAGTGCTGGTGTGCTACACTGTACAGTTTGGGCTGTTTTGATACGGTTGTGTGTGTGAGTGTGTGTGTGCGTGCGCGCGTATGTGTGTTTTGTGTGCTCGTGCGTGTTTTTATGTGGTGTGTGTGTGCGTGTGTGTGTATGTGTGTGTTGCATGTACTGTTTGCGGGGGTATATGTATCAAATTGTAGACGTAACTTTTTTTTATGTAGTATTGTGATATTGATTCGTATTGATTCCTTTGTCTTGTCATATTTAAACATGTTTTGAAACTTTTTGTTTACAGGCAATATAAGGTAATGTGGTGTGGGCTATTTTGTTATGTTACCCCGCTGTGTATAGGGTGGGAGGGAGGGAGGGGGAAATGTTAAGTATGATGGGTGAAATATTTGGAGATGAAAACGGACGCTTAAATGGTAGATGAATGCTCTCTGTGTTTAGGTAATAACAAGAATGATGCCCTGAGAGGAAGGAAAAATATAGCTGATAAATTCTTTACGACGAGAGAGAGAGAGAGAGAGAGAGAGAGAGAGAGAGACAGACAGACAGACAGACAGACAGACAGACAGACATACAGACAAACCACCTACTTACCTGGACGCGAAATGCAAACATTATCTAAAGCAAGAGGAAAGACAAGATTTGATACCACGCTCTCGCACCTCGTCTCTATTTTAAGTCCACAGAAATTGGCTTCACGCACGCGAGCCGAAGAATGTAAGTTATTTTAGACTCTTTGATAATGCGCGTGAGTTATTCATGCATAAAAAGTCAGGTAACCTGATTAAAGCGGCGTGGACGGAAGCACGCCTCAGCGAATATCCCGTTTTTCTTGTCGATTTGTCTGTTTGTTGTTGACCCTGCTGATAGTGTTGTTGATTGGGTGGGGAGTTTGATGCGAATGTAATATGTATCTGTGTATATGTGTATTCATTCCGGTTCTTAGAGCAGTCGACAGTTTTCCTCAAATGAGAGATAAGTTGTGATGTTATATTCGACGTTCCTTCTGTTTATATAATTGCCTAACAGTTATGAGCAAGACATTCAGCAGTTTCCTTTTTCCCGCTGATAGAAAAAAAAATAAACCACACACACACGCACACACACACACACACACACACACACACACACACACACACACACAACACAACACACACACACACACACACACACACACACACACAAACACACACACACACACACACACACGCACACACACACACACACACACACACACACACACAACACACACACACACACACACACACACATATATATATATATAACCGGAGAATCAGCGTAATAGCGAGCCAGTTCTATTATATCGTCCAAAAGTAAAAGGACTGAAGCTGGGAATTGTTAAACTAAATTCATTTATCTGAGATCCAAGTCAAAAATCCTTTCAAGTACAGCAAAAACAACAGCAACAACAGCAGCATTTTCCAGGCTGAAACCTGTACAGAAGAACAAGAACATCTCCATGAACAAGATCAGGCTCTCACGTACACTGGTACATTCCATCTTCCTGTATGGATATGAGACGTGAGCCCTCGCAACGGATTGGGAAAGGCGATGTTATCACAAGATACTAAACTGATCATATCATCATCGAACTAGTGCGCCAAACCATCAAGCAGCACACTGGACCAAATGAAGATCCACTGACATCACTCAAGGAAAGATAGCTACATCAGTATGGCCGTAGTATGGCCATATCACGAGATCCGTTGACTTAAAGGAGGGAGGCGGAGGGCAAGACAGAAAAATCGATAGACTGACAACATTACGGAATGGACAGAGAAACTATTTGAAGAGACCCAGGCTTTGGCACACAACCGATGAAGCTGGATAAAATTTGTGAACAGTTCTTCAGTGCAGCGTTCTAGTGACTCTTCACGGAGTTGGAGGAGAGCAAGAAGAGGAATAAAAACGTCAAATGGTCAGGCCATGTCAGCAGTCTTCCATTTTATTCGTCGACAGAAAACAACAACAAATCAAAACCGAAGAACAAGCGTAATGGTCAAACCATCCCAATAGTCTCTCCCCTTTACAATACAGAACAAAACAAAGCCGGAGTATAAATGTAATAGTTATATCTCTTTGTCTTCGCATCACCCATCTTTGAAATATACATTTCACGTTTTGCATGCTTGTAATCTTAAAAATTGTGCACAGAACGATTCCATTATACACACAATCTTGATTTGTAATTGCTGAACATACGAGTGGGATGGGGGTGTGGGAATCTACGTATAGATATGAACAAGGGGCGTAATCACGAGATGGCTAGATGACCATTTTAAACATCTTGTAGTTATAAACAGATTAACTAATAGTTACCAAAAAATTGCTCACATATACCTTGTTTTGTAGTAGAAAATAGCTCAACGTGTTTTAAACTCACAGGCATAAATTTCCGAGTGTAACATTTTTGTGAACTTTTAAAGTTTCAAACGTTAACAGCTTGGCAGTTGATGGCAGACATTATAATAAATTCTTTGACTCTCTCACCCTATCCAGAAGCTTTCAGTCGGAACTCCTGGTCTCTATCGGCTGTGACGCCTCCGCCTGGTGGATAAAGAATGGAGGGTTTTTCCTATCTCCCGGGTCAAGATATGTGCAGATCTGTCATTGCGTATCCCTCCCGCCCCCCGTAGTTTGTACATGCATGCAGTATATCAAAGATGCATCTTCCCTGGTTATGAAACCATTGGAGAGATTCTAAAATCTTGTTTAAAAGAACCAAAACGCTGCACTGCGGTGACGGCACTCTCAAAGGGGAGAACAGCCTGAGTTTCACATGGTAAATCCACTGTGACAAACAAAAGAAATGAACTTTTCTTTGTTATTGTTGTTTAAAGCCCAGCCGACTGCGTAGAGCCATATCAGGGCTATAACCAGTTCAAAACGTACACAATACTTCAACAGGGGGGAAAAAAAGGAAAAGAAAATTAAGCACACATATCAGTGCATTTGTGCACATAATCTAAGGAGATGGCCTTTGGCGTTGACCATTCTGTTCAATTCATCGCACAGGGGATTTAAAAAAAAACATACCTGAATACAAATTTAAACATAATAATAAAATGACTATGAATGAATAAATATACTGTGATTCATGGAGTATGCAGCTGTGCAGCAACATACCACCTGCACAATGTGAGAGAAAGCAACGTGTATACAACCATCCGAAAAAAATCGACATGCTCGCTGTAAGTGGAAGACATATTGACGCAGATGAAGATGGAAAAATATTTTAGGTCAGTTATAATACAAATTAGGGGTGGGGGTAGGGACAGTCTTGCCCATTATGTTTCGGGAATTGGCCGTTTTCTTTTTATTTTCTATAAGAAAATCTTGCTAGGTGGAGTCAGTACGCAGGGCGGTCTGTATCTGTCCCTGTTTTCGACAAATTGGTTACAATGCGTGAGGCCAATAAAAACCGAGAAATAGATTAAATCCAACCCCACATCCCCACCCCCAGCAGACCTTCTCTCTTATCCACCCACCCCTAAACACACCCACCGTCCCTTACCATCCAGCCTCCTCCACCCAGCCCTGTCATCAAGTGATGCACGGCGTGTTCATTAGCACAGGCACGTGCAACCAGTTTTAAGGGAGCGAGAAATTTACTGTGTGCTTGATGGCTTCCTTAGCCGCCTGTGTCGCGATAAACCACTGTCGCTTTTCTCCTGTAATTGCCTGCCTCCTCAGACAGACCGATTGGCCCTTCGGTTTCCGGTGCGATACAGGGCGATCCGGTTCTGTTCTGGGGTTTTGTGTTTCTTGGACTTTTTTTTTTTTTTTCTAGCTTTCTTTCTTATTTTTAAATCCACCTTAGGAATGGACTTCTGCCAACAAGCTATCCAGCCGTTTTATTTTTTGGCTCTGTGTGTGTGTGTGCGTGTGTGTGTGTGTGTGTGTGTGTGTGTGTGTGTGTGTGTGTGTGTGTGTGTGTGTGTGTGTGTGTGTGTGTGTAAAGATGCAATGTTAATTGAATATTGTGTTCGTTTTGTCTTACGTGTTGTTTGTTTGTTTTCTCGTTTTTTTATTGTTGTTATTTGTGGTGTATGTGTGCGTGCGTGTGTGTGTGTGTGTGTGTGTGTGTGTGTGTGTGTGTGTGTGTGTGTGTGTGTGTGTGTGTGTGTAAGAGAGAAAGAGAGAGAGAGAGCGTGCGTGCGTGTGTGTGTGTGTGTCTGAAAAGATGCAATGTTAACTTGAATATTGTGTTCTTTTTGTCTTACGTGTTGTTTGTTTGTTTTCTCGTCTTTTTGTTGTTATTTGTGTGTGTGTGTGTGCGCGCGCGCGTGTGTTTGTGTGTGTATATGTGTGTGTGTGTGTGTGTGTGTGTGTGTGTGTGTGTGTGTGTGTGTGTGTGTGTGTGTGTTATGAATGGCATCAGGAATGGGATATAATTATTCTTTGACTGTTTTTTCCACAACTCGCTGACTTCAGGTCTGAAGTTGTGAACGCTGCAGATTCTTCTTCCTACTTTTTTTTTTTTTTTACCAGTCCTACGCATTTCTAAAGCTATCATACACACATGCGCGAACCCTCGTACACACACGCGCGCACACACACACACACACACACACACACACACACACACACACACACACACACACACACACACACACACACACACACACACACACACACACACACACACACTCTCTCTCTCTCTCACTCTGTGTCTCTGTCTATATCTCTGTCTCTCTCTCTCTCTCTCTCTCTCTCTCTCTCTGTCTCTCTGTGTGTGACGTGGTGTTAGCCCTAGTAGTCGACTGGGCTATAAGCAATATGAACTAACTCTCTCTCTCTCCCTCTCTCTAGCTTTCTTCTTCCATTCAGCTCACCCCACCCCGGAACCAATTACTTTTTGGCATTCTTATTTCTCCCTTTTTGCTGTCAGAATCGCGTATCTGGAGCTTTACCCAGTCATTTCTTTGGACGCCAGACTGGAGAGACTCCGCTGTAGTTTCCCTCTACGTCTGTGGGCTCCAGACTTCATACTCAAAGACCAACCCTGACGTCGCTCCGGAAATAGTCCCTCGGCTCGTACGTCATTAACTGGATACGGCAGCATTAAGTAGTATGTATTGTGGAAGTGTTAACACTCCCCCTCCCTCTCCCCCCCCCCCCCCCCCCACTTTCCTCTCCACTGTCCCGCCACGAAAAGGTCTTTTTGGATTCCTGCAGATTTATAGCTTTTTTTTTTTAAAACCTAATGTAGAACTTTGTGTATGGCCATAAAGTTGTTAGTGGACGATTTTAATGGCAGTGACAGAATACCATGAATACTTGGAAATTCGTAATTAAAAAAATTTCAAGGGATATATCAGGTAATAATGGTAAACCTCTATTGCCAACATGGATAAATGATTTTGTTCATGTCGGCATATACGAACCTCGAGAACAAAGATGAGGTTTAAATACATGTGAAACCATATTTTCATTGGGCTTGCGCATATACAGACATACGGAACGCAGAGAGAGAGAGAGGCACATGCGCAAAGAGAAGAAGAAAAGAACAAGAAGAACAAGAACACTTATTTTCAAAGGTAGTGGCATAAAGCACATCAGTGCTTATTTCCCATAGAACCCTCACCCATGAAAGATCTGCATTGGCATAAGTATACATAATGGCCATTAATGTGGCGTAGAAAATAAGACAGGGGAAAACTGAATAAATGCGATTATCCTTTTGTAACAATACATAAAAAGGCACAATAGTGCACATAGAAAATCTATGTCCATACAAATGAGCAACAGTAGCACAATAACATCACAACAATACAACACTGAAATATTTGTAATATTGAAAAAGACGTTGAGAGAGAGACACAGAGCCAGAGAGCAAAATGTATAAGAACCATCGGGAATACTATTTAATCATTACGATTTCTGTCTCTATGTCCGTCTGCATCTCTCTATGTCTGCCTGTCTTTCTGCATGTCTTTCTCCCTCTCCCTCTCTCTCTCTAGAGAGAGAGAGAAAGAGCGGAATGTGTAATGTGCATTGGCCTGAGATTGGATAGGGAGAAAGGGGGGAGGGAGAGGGGGTTGCCTAAACAAGAAGAGTGGGCAGTCACGGCAGGCCTCATGACTATCATCATTGCAAACTTCATTTGGCCTTGTCAGCCATTTTTGAGAGAGAGAATACGAACACGAATAAGTTTATTCAAGTTAGAACACATCCCCTTAATGAAGGGGCAGTTACACGTAGGTATACATAAAATGATTTCGTGCAATGTATAAAAACCACAAAATAAAGGATCCCCAATCATTTAATTGCACTAAAAGGCATGTCATGCTCAGTATTTTCAGAGAAGAAGAAGCATAAACAAAACGACAGAGTAGTTACAATGTCATGACTCCAGGTGGGTTGCGAGGAACCTTCACTACGGTGGTAAAAGGAAGGGTGGCGTGGGGTGAACGTCTGCTATTTCCAACTTCCATGTCTAGTTAGTGACATAAACCACGTACAATCAGTAAACACTCGGCAGTTTAGACCAATGAACATGACAAGATACAGAGGACGTGTTTGACATAGCGATCGGAATCTGGCCGACGGTGCCGTAATGGTCGTGATGATAGTTCCGGGGTAGGTAAGGTATGAAAGAAGGAGAAATCGAGATCATTGGCTTTACGTTTTCTGCTGCTTTCTGAAAATGGAGGGTTTCCAGATTTCTTTGTTTTTAGGGGGAAGACCCGTGTCTGTCTAAATGCATGCGTGCGTGTGTGTGTGTGGGGGGGGGGGGGGGAGGGGAGTATTGAGTAGGGGAGGAGAAGGGATCTGTGAAAACGTAAGGAATATCATGAGTTAAAAGTGATAGCGCATGCACGCGCGTGAAACGGAGTGTGAGAATAAGGGAGGAATCTTGCTGTCTCAGGAAACTGCGAATACAGGGAGAGGGAGACGGAAGACTGTGGTGTGTGTGTGTGTGTGTGTGTGTGTGTGTGTGTGGTGTGTGTGTGTGTGTGTGTGTGTGTGTGTGTGTTGTTGTGTGTGTGTGTGTGTGTTGTGTGTGTGGTGCAAAAGAGATTGATAGAGACAGAGAAAGAGAGGAGATGCCATGCGTCTACAATGATTTCTCTTTGGTTTACTAATGGATTTTTTTTTTTTTTTTTTTTTTTTGTATACAAATGTGCGGGAAGGTGAGAAGATGGGGATGGGTCGGCGAGGTGCTTGTTGTGTCGGTCATTTCGATAAAGAGTTAACGGCACAGCGGGTAGTGAGTCTTAACGCGGCTCTTGAACTTTCGTTTAACGGTTGTTTTGAGACTTCGGAGCGATGAATATAATTACTCCGATCTGAGGAAGGGAACAGGTGGGTACAATAACTGATCATCGCTGATGAGTATTATGGTTTGTTTTGTAAATTGTGTGTGTGTGTGTGTGTGTGTGTGTGTGTGTGTGTGTGTGTGTGTGTGTGTGTGTGTGTGTGTGTGTGTGTGTGTGTGTGTGTGTGTTCGTTTTTTTTTTCTTTCTTTCTTTCTCTTGTTTCTGTCTGTCTGTCTGTCTGTCTCTCTCTCTCTCTCTCTCTCTCTCTCTCTGTCTCTCTCTCTCTCTGTCTCTCTCTCTCTCTCTCAGCCTCTGTCTCTCTCTCGCTCTCTCTCGTTCAATATGCTTATCTTTCGAAATGCTACTGTAATCTATCGAAAGAGAATCATGCTGAGGAAAAGATCTGGAAATCGGCTTTATAAGAAGGGGCAATAAAGCGGTTTATTTATATTTCGATCCTGTACACATCAGTGCACACACGTGTGCACGGGGAGGGGTGAAGAAGGATGGAGGAGGGAAGGGGAAGAGAATTGGGGCTTTCGATAGAGTTGACTCGATGTCTGATGTCTACGTTTCAATCCAAACTCGCAACTTAAAACCCGGCAAATCAGACTTGACACCCACATTCGTGTGCCACTGGGGCTAGTGGTGTCAGCTTACAGAGTTTCAAAAGTGCTGTGTCCCCCTCATTCTTCTTGCTTAATAATGCAAAATAACAACAAATGGCACACCTTTGAGACAGGTTGATAAGCTTACACATCTGGGAACGGTCATCTCAAGAGACAGCAGATGCACATCAGAAATAGACAGCAGAATCGGCCAAGCCAAAACAGCTTTCAAGAAGATGAAAAGCATTCTCACCAACAAGTCTGTCAATTAAATCAGGAAGAGAGTTCTTGAATGTTATATAAAACCGATATTGTTATACGGTTGTGAGGCGTGGACGGTCAACAGGCAAAGCCAGAACAAGATTGAGGCAGCCGAGATGCGGTTTCTAAGAAGAATGTCGAGAGTTCCATGGACAGCAAAGAAAACAAACGAGACAGTCTTGATGGAGGCAGACACCAGAAGATCATTGATAAGGAAGATAAGGACAAGACAAGCAACATTTATAGGCCATTTCATGAGGAAAGGGGAATTAGAGCACCTAGTCACAACAGGAAGGCTGGAGGGAAAGAGAACGCCAGGTAGACCCAGGGAGAAAATATTGGACGGACTTGCACAACAGTGTCTGAAAATGGTATCTTTCGAAGAAAATGCGTAACAGCGCTTTCTTGGAACTTTTAGACAATATTCAAAATTTCTTTTTCAGTGTTGACAGTCTGTCCTTGTTCTCGATGCATGTCAAGTTTATTTCAGCTGAGGCTTCTTCAGGGTAGGTCACAGTGACCTTGAGAAATACAAAATCAAGATTTTGTGGTAATAATTTTTGTATGAAAAGCAGGATTGTTACAATAGCATGAACTGTCCTGTGTGTGTGTGTGTGTGTGTGTGTGTGTGTGTGTGTGTGTGTGTGTGTGTGTGTGTGTATGTGTGTGTGTGTATGTGTGTGTGTGTGTGTGTGTGTGTGTGTGTGTGATATGATGTGATGTGATGTGAGTGTGTCCGTCATGTTATACATTCCTGAGGAAATTTGATAACAATGAAAAGTCCGTTGAGATATTTCCGTTTTCTGCTTCTCCCTTTATCGCATCTTGCAACGTATTCCTCTGCATTGCATAATCAGTGTGGTCATTGTGAAAACTGTTGGGCTGCAGTAGCTGACGCCATTATTCATCTTTGGTCTGGGATGCAGCAACTTAAGCAAGTCAGATTTGCTGAAGGTAGTCCCCCCCCCCCCCCTTAGAAAACAGCCTCCTTTCCCTTGTGTGTGTGTGTGTGTGTGTGTGTGTGTGTGTGTGTGTGTGTGTGTTGGACTGCTCGCATTGTATTGTATTGTATTGTAATGTTTTGTATTGTATTGGATCGTATTGTATTTGATTGTATTGCATTGCGCGCAGTGAGGCGTCCTGTGCGTGTGGAAAAGTACGACAGAAATCAGAAGAGCACAAACTCTCTGAATCAGTTGATCAGGGTAGCATCATACCCAGCAGTCGCGTTGTACCAGTTGCAGATGGGATGCTTTAGCGCGCGCTTTCCGATACCTACACTTCCGGCGCACGTGGCCTGCCAATGAAGGGGAGGATTTATCACCAGGGTAACGGCAATTTGCCATCTCATTATTGGGCAGCAGGCTGGCAATTTGTATCGCCCACAACGTCTACACGTCTGATGGTCGGTAGCTAAGACCACTTCGTTCGGAGGGAAGTACCTGTTGACATGTCCGCGGGACGGTTCCAATTTAACTCGTCTGTTGCTCAAGAAAGAAAGAAAGGAAGGAAGGAAAGGAAAGGAAATGAAAAGGTGGTCAAGCCATTCTAACAATCTCGCTTAAGGAAAGGAAAGAACAGAGTGGTAATGTCATTCTAATAATCTCCCTTTTCATACACAAACACAGGTAATCGAGATTGTGTAGTTTTTAGGGTCACTGTGATCTTGAAGCAGCATCAAATGAAATAAAACTTGGTGTCGAGTAAGGACAATGGTAGACTTTCATGACGGTGAAAACGGAATAAGAAATATTTTCAAAAGTTCGTGAGAAATTGTGTTCACCCGCCTTCCTCAGAAAGTGTTTTTTTATGCAATTTTAGGGCTTATGTAAGTATAACTTGGTGCCGTGATTTTCAAACGTTCTGTTTGTCCAAGTCTGTATCCAAAATTCGGTCTCAGGGTTGCTGACGTACATCTCATGTAACTGTTTAATCATAGACTCATGACACATGGAGAAATTAATCCTCAGAAAGCTTCAACTGAAGGCGAGTCTCGCTCAGTCTCCGTAACCTACACATTCGTGAATTTTTAATGGTTTATACCTTTGATCCATATTTGTCAAACATCCATTTGGAAACAACCCGAAAAAGCTTGCTAACACAATTATCTCTCTCTCTCTTTCTCTCTCTTTCTCTCTTTCTCTCTCTTTCTCCCTCTCTCCCTCTCTCTCTCTCTTCTCACGCACTCACGCAGCGCGCGCACACATCTACACACACCCATACACACACACACGCACATACACACACGCACGCGAACACATACACACACATCTCCTTCCTTGCGGTCAATATGAAACCATGCTCCCCACCCTTAAAACCCTCTCCTTTTCCACCCACCTCAAAATTTAAACATTTGAAAAAGTGAATTTTTTTTTTTTTAAACTATTTAAACTACTTTTCATTCAGTTGATTAGTCTTTAGGCAATGGTAACATACAACACACAATATATAAACAACAAAACAAGACCAAAAGGAAAAGAGGGGGAAAAAAAACTGTAACATCCCGTTTTAGGACGCATTCATTTGAGACTTTGTGACGTACTGTCTTACGTGGATAATGGATTTATTAGAAAGAGAGAGGGAGAACTCAGAACTCGAAATAGAGAGTGAAAAGAGAACTCAGAACTAGAGAGAGAGAGAGAGAGAGAGAGAGAGAGAGAGAGAGAGAGAGAGAGAGAGAGAGAGAGAGAGAGAGAGGAGAGCACCCGAAAAGCCGGCGGAATCAGTCCCACGCAGTGTCTGCAGAAGAACACGTGCCTCCAGGATCGGTCTTGTATTCCACATGCAGACTTACTCCAGGTGATAAAAGACCAGTATGCCTATTCATCGGTCGGATCGATGGGAGAGTCCACCAGAATGTCAGTCATGCTCGCGCGCGCGCACACTCACACACACACCCACCAACACACACACACACACAACACAACACAACCACACAACACAACACAACACAACACAACACAACACAACAAACACACAACACAAAACAACACAACACCACACACAACGCAACAACACAACACACACCGCACACACACAAACACACACACACACATACACACACACAACAACACACAACACACAACACATACAGTACAGACAAACACACACACACAACACACAACACACAACAACAAAACACACACACACCACACACACACACCACACACACACACACACACACACACACACACAACACACACACAACACAAACACACAAAAGGAGAAATCATGCTGCTAAAGAAAGTCAGGTCACTGTTTTCAATTGTGAACTTCCATTCCAAACCAGAGTATTGCACTTTAAAATTTACTTGGAGTGTACATGTGTCAAGTCGACTGTATCATGAATCGTGTTCAGCTGATGGTCCGTCTTTGTATCATGTATGGTCTGTAATTAATTACATTAATTACAAACCGTTCATGTACCTTGCAATCGATCAGACCACACCGAACAATAAACATAGTCATTACAAACGTTAAAAAAAAAAAAAAAAAGTAAGACTATAGCATCACAATATAGATCTATCATCCGCAGAGAGAGGGGAGAGAGAGAGAGAGGAGAGAGAGAGAGAGAGAGAGAGAGAGAGAGAGAGAGAGAGAGAGAGAGAGAGAGAGCCAACCATCGTAACAAACCGCGCACTCATCTACACACACAGATACCTGCCAAAGAAAACAAACTCAAACCAGGATGACAATAGGCACGGGTAGAGGAGAACGGGGTGGAAAGAAGACGGCACCCTGTTTATTCTACCCGTTAACGCGTTCGAGATTATCCTCATTTTCATATTTCCCGGCTCTTCAGACGATGCCACCCGGCCACCCGTATGTTTGCTCAACCTCCTTGCACCCGGGATCGCCCCTTTCAGCCTCGTTAAACGCACCGCTCGTCGTTTAATACCCCGATTAGAACGTCCTGTAAAAGAGAGGGCCTGGAAGGAAAAATCAAACTACCATCACGGTGGGTGGACTGGGGAAGAACCTTTCTCTTCTTATTTTTTTTTAACCCGGAGGTAGCAATTGAGCGCCAACCCGCTAAAGAAACATACATTTCTTTTTAAGTTTCTTTTCCACTTTTTTCCCCGTTTTTGTTGTTTTTTTAAAGGGAGAGAATAGTTCAGATCGACATTGCGTGTCTGTCTCTGCCCGTGTCTTCATGACTTACAATCTTTCAACGCGCATTTTCTTTTTATTTGAAGAATCTACGATATCTTGGCTATTAAAATGAAGAATAGAATTGTTGACATTTACAGTCGTTTTAGTTAATATTTCTCGTTTTACAAATGTTGTTTTTAGAAATCAGTTTTGTGTAAAGGTTTGTCCGAATGAATAATGGTCTCTCGATGCACTATAGAACTAAATCGTCTCTTTTTTGCCTGTGGTTTCTCTAACAACGATTCACATCGAGGGGATTCTTTCATCCTGTCTGGCTCGGCAATAGATGAACACAGTCATTGGTAGGGGGCTTAGCAGGCAGTGTCCTAGTAAATTAGATCAGAACAGGCATTTCAATTCAATTTTCGATTCAATTTCTCAAGATGACGTCTCTGCGGTCGGGCTGAATTCCATGTGCACTAACGTCACAGGTGCCATGTGATGGAGAAAATCCAGAATGATCACGGCACACGCCTTAAGCCTGCACATAAACCCATGAGCTGGCCAGGTCCTGAGGTCCTACCTAGATAGTTCCATAATCCTGGGGTCGTAGGGGAGTGAGGTGGCACAGACGTCAACTTTTCCCGGGGCCAGCACACGAGGGCGGCTACGGTCAGCTCACAACCACACACACACACACACACACACACACACACACACACACACACACACACACACACACACCATACACACACACACACACACACACACACGCACACGCACGCACACACGCACACACACACACACACACACGCACACACACACGCACACACACACACACACACACACACACACACATTGGTCAGCTCCACTGAATTCGAAGTGACCCGGCAGGGTCTCCTTTGGTGGGTAATCCCATAGTGGTTTGAATATCAGGCTTCCATAAGCTTCCTGATGCAGGGAGTTCGATGAATGAACATAGGGCTGGTGGTGTATTGCGGAAGGAGAATGAGCGGGTGGGATCAACACAACAGAAGCAGCACAAAAGTTGGGATAGGAAAAATTACAATCGTATCAAAGTATAAAACATTTCGTGTTCTATGAATCGAATAGCTATTGATTCCACTTCACGTACTTGTGTTTTATGTTGCATGCAGATTATATTCGTGTGACGTTTTCTTGTTTTATTTTCAAGGCTACGGTTACGCAAAATGCATATTTTTTAGTTAGTTAGTTAGTTAGGTACGTAGGTAGGTAGGTAGGTAGGTAGGCAGTCAGTTGGTTGGTTGGCTGGTTGGTTGGTTGGTTGGTTTGTTATGTATTTAGTTGTTTATTTGTCCGTTTTTCCCGTCTATAAGCACATATGTGAATAGAAAAGAACGAGCGAACGAGAACGGATGCTGTTTTATTTTCAACGTTGTGTTTGCTAACTATGGAGCCATATGAATGTTCACTCTTGCTTGCTGTAGTTCTCGCAGGAACTAGGAGATTGTTGTATGGTTTGACCGTCTTCGTTTTGTTGGGAAAGGGATACCGTTTGTAAGGCTTGACCATCGTGTTTTCAATACACAGGCGGACGCTCGATCAAAGGAGACGAGGGTTGCTCTTTAATTTTCAGGGTTGTTTTGAAATGTGATCGGTGGCTTGAGCTGTGCATGCAGTGCTTCCGTTTCTTTTTACAGTTTTTGATATTGTCAGTGTAGCAATTCGCCATGCATGTCGGGGGCGAAGAGTTATGGTACTACTGTGGACTGAAGACGTATAGACTTTGGTAGAACTCAAGACTTTGCTGTTGCATACATGACAACTGAAACTACTGCAAAGGATAAACTTATCGTCAAGTCCATTTGAAGTGAAATGGGTTAAAACTAATCATCTGATACATTATCGTGCAAGCCCCTTTCCCCGATCCCTTTCATCACTGCCACCCCCACCCCACCCTTTCTGTCTCTCCCCTTTCCTGCTTTCTCAGTTGAGGCAACGCCCATTTAAAACACGTTCATTTTTACAATCGAGACGGTGGCACAAAAATGATCTTTCTGCTAACGGGAACCACCTTTTCTGTTATTTATGTCTTTTTATGACGTATAGATCTAGATATAATCTTTACACTATAAATATAATGTTTACATGCTTGCTTTCCTCTGAAGAGAGAATGGTAATAGCCTTACTCTTTATAGGAAGGTCGACACTTTGACATTCACTGTCGTTGTCAATTGTGTGTGTTGAGCTAGAGGCAACATTTCGTGTAAATAGTAATGGGTGGGGTTACGTGGGTGTGTTCTGTCTTTGAGCCATAAAATGAAGAGTGCTTATGAAACAGATTTGACTCTCATTTCAGGAGCTTTTTAATGATATAGCGGATCTAGAAATATTTTTGAATCTGCCCAAACCTTGATCCCTTTTTGTAATGGTAATGGGCGTAAACTGCATATAATTTTGCAAAGCAGTAACAAGTAGGTGACAATTATCAGTTCTTTTTTTGTTAAAAAGATTTTCCCCGCTGCTGGGAGCCTACATCTCCCACGTGTGCTCGAATATACGAGTAGGTTTTTACGAGTATGTCCCCTCTCCCTTTTCTTTTGTCTGTTTTATTTTGTCACCATTACGGCAGTCATATTCTCTTTTCGGGTCGTGCTTGCTGAGCGTTTTTGTGTTTCCATAATCTACCGAACACATGACATGGCTTACGTACATGATCTTTAACGTGCATATGAAATGCTCTGCTTTCGTATACACAAGACAGGGTTCAGACACTAGCAGGTCTGCACACATGTTGAACTGGAAGATAGGGAAATCTGTGCCTCTTACTCATCAAGCGGTATCGAATGAAGTTCGAACCTAAACCTGCATTTTAACCACTCGATTATCGACTTGTCGACAGCTAGTCCAAGTAAAGCATCTCAAACTGGTCACATTGTCGTACAGCCAGAGGGATGAAGGGACAAAAATTCATCACTTTGTTCTCTGATTCATATTGTTAGTGGCCTAACCGACCACAAAGACCATTGCAGAATTGAAAGAATGCCTGAAAGAAAAGCGAACATGGCATTAAAAGACAGGGTATGAAAAAGACAAGGGTAAGTTTTTGAAACCAAAAAAGCAAATACACAGCAAACTGACAGCTTTCACAACACACAACACACACACACACACACACACACACACACACACACACACACAACACACACACACACACACACACACACACACACACACACACAACACACACACACAGAGGTATATCAGACCAATGATGAAACCGATTAGAACAAAATGCTTATTTGTCAGTCGCCTTGTTCGAAAATGAATATAAAAAAGAAATAATCTATACGTGCCTTCAAAGTTGACAGAGCAGTAATAACAAACAGAACACCTGATCTGTCCTTTGTTAAGTTGTTGTGTCAACTTTTAAAGAATATAGTTCATTCCTTTAAAAGTTATTTTACGTCCCCCAAAAGGTAAACAATGTCCCGGGCGGCGCATCAGAGAAATGCGCCTTCATTGAAAAAGCTGTACAGTGTTTATGTCTTATGTCATGTAAATCCCCGCACACAGTGGGGTTGTGTTTTGAGACAGGGGGGGATTATCTAAGGGCACGCAGTGCGGAGCGTCTTCATTTTTCAGACGTTATGAAAGCGTGAGAAAAGGGAGATGAGCCCACTTAACACAGTTGTTTCCCTTTTTAAGACTATTTCTGTTTCGAAAGACTGTTAGAGGGGAATCTAAACGTTTGGACATATCTAAGAGCTGCAATTAAAAAAAAAAATCATTGTTTTTGTAGTTTAAAAACACCTTTAATTTGACTGTGAAAATCTTTCTTGCCACACCACCTTGTTCTATTTTTTGCAGATTAGTATCCTACCTTCTGGGAATTCTTATACTAGAAATTTCTCTTTTCTGTCATATCTTTTGTTTTCTGTCTTGCTGGTCCATTCACCTGTATGAGTTCTGTAAAGTCTTACATGCGTTCTATTTGGGCTGGAGTTAAAAATATTTTTATGTGATACGCATAAGTAATTTTAAGTAATTTAGGCGAGTTTTTATATTTGTTTTAGTGTGCTTAGTCATGTTTATACATTTGTATTCAGTTTTTAACCCCATTATAATAACTTGAGTGGTCAACGCCAGCGGCATATCCTTAGATTACGTACACGATTGCATAATACGTGTATTTATTTTCTTTTCCAGGCGTTTTTTTTTCCCATGGTTCGCAGGGTGTTTTGGAGTGGTAATAACCCTAATATAGCTCCACAATCGGCCGGGCTTTAAACATGGATGATAACAGTAAGACCTTGCAGATTGGCGCCATTCTGTACTTAATAAATGTATTTGGAATTTTGGTCGAGAACATCATGGAAGAAAAACAACATAAGAGTTGTATTATTCAGTGTCATATTGACGTCTGCTTTATTATCTCCAATGCGGGTGGCAGAAAGACCATTAAGACGCATTATGAAGCAGTCAGACTTTCCTTGACACCTCGGTCCAAGTGAACAGCTCGATCAGCTTTTCAGTACTTCAAGCACGGAATGTCAGCCTTACGCGACGTAGACTGGGACACGTCTTATACGGTCCTTGTCCAATAACCCCGGAACTTGGAGTATCTGTTAATCCGGCACTAGTGGAGAGGTGCGATTAATCATGCGCCCGGTGATAAACTAATGATCTGGCTTCGCACTTTCCTTTGTGACGGTCATACCCCGGCTACCCACCCCCACCCCTTTTCCACTCCCCCAAAAGTTCTCCGCAGTCGGCTATGCCCTCGTGAAGTCCTCCAAATTAGGTAATCTTTCTTGTTGGTACTCCAACTGGACTGCTAAAAGGAAGAGAACAAAGCGCGGGAAATATTGGAGTGTGGAGGGTTGGGTGGGGATGGATAGCACCGGCCTGGATTTGATCGTGCTGGCTGGATTGGGAAGAGGTCAGGAGTGTTATTTTTCAATTCGTGTGTGGTTGGGTCTATTGTAAGGTAGCCTGGGAAGTGGGTGGCAAAGGAAATGTCATTTGGACAACTCATTTCATTGCATTCCCAGAAGGTGACTGTCGGTGCTTCTGATACCCGGTGCAACACCTTTGGCCACCCCGGAAGGTAGTCAGTGTTGGACACCTGACAAATAACTAAGATCACTAATGGAATCCATAATGTATCCACAAAAAATATAGAGATAAAATGAGAACACGTACACATTCAGTGAAAAACATGGGTGCAGATTTTCGGTCAAATAACCTTTGTCAAGATGACAAAAACCAAAATCCCAAGATTTAGGACAAGAGGCAACAACAGTAGTTCAGCTAACTTTCTTGATGTGTTGTTGAGCTGACGAAAACGACTGTCAATACAGTTGAAAATGCAAAGGATAGAATTTGTTTTCAGTAACAGATATATTGATAACAATCCTGCTAAAAATGTGAGGGAAAAAAACAAAAAAACATAAACAAAAAAAACAAACAAAAAACAAAAAAACAAGAAAAAAAAACAAACAAAAACTGAAACAAAACAAAACAAAGAGAAGAAAAATAGGATGGTCAGTCCATTCTAACATTGTTTTTATTCAAAATTATCGCCGAAAATTCAGATTTTATAATTTTCAAGTTTCCTGTGACCTTGGAGAAGTTTTAGTTGAAATGAAACTTGACGTTCATCGAGGACAGTGACAAACTATCAGAACGCTGAGCATGGAGCTTTGTATTCCAAACCTAGTCTGTCGCGTCTCCTCAGTGCTCCACAGCTTTGACCAAAATTTTATAAAGTTCCCTGGATAAGGAGCTGAGAAAATTATATTGATACACTTTTGTCACAGACAGATGCGCGCGCGCGCGCGCACGCACGCACGCACGCGCACACGACACACGCACACGCACACGCACACACACACACACACACACACACACACACACACACACACACCACCATACCCCAACCGATATAGAAACAATCAGCTTTCGTTTTCTGTGTGTGTGTTTTTTTTTTCTTCATAGAAGTAAGATGGATTGGTTGTAACATGTATTGGCGCGGTCTGAAGGTGTCCAGGTTAAGATCACACGAAACAACAACAACAAAATAATGCCTGAAATTAGTGCTTTGTGAGGAAAGTATGTGAACTGTACTTTCCTGGGAATCGGTGGCAATGATCAAAACCAGTTTTCACAACTTTGACAATCTACTATTATTTTCTACGCACGTGAAGTTTGTTTTATTTCAACAGAAGCTTGTGTGTATGTTCTCATTGACCTTTCGAAGTTCAAATTTTGGGTTTTGTGTAGTATTCTTTGTATAAAAATGGAGACCGTTAGAATTATTGACCATCCTGTTGAATAGTATGATTGTGTTAAATACAATTGACAATGGACAAAGTGTCAAAGTATAAGATGACGGGTTGTGGAATATGAAAGCAAAGGAAATAAATTTGTAAATTGATGTACATGAAATTTTACTATTTAAAACCAAGTTAAAACAAAACAGAAGAACTTAGTAAATCGGCGAAAGAATGACAAAGAAAAGAAAAAGTAGTGGAAAGAAGATCACACCTTCAGTAGACGCCAATCTCTTCAGACGACGGGGAAAAATACCAGAGTTCTAATGGACGACGTTCTTCTGAATAGACGACAGTTTTCATAGCCGACGTTATTAACCGTTTGACTGCCTCCCCATATCATTATTATCATAATTATACATCATTTTTGTTGTTGTATAACGCTATTCTTTGAATTAATTTGGATTCTGTGCACTTCAGACATTATCAGACTTTTCAGTCGAGCATGGAGTACTCAAGGCGTTAGGCGAGCTGACCTCACTCTGCTGTGGTGTTAGTGGGCATGCATTGTGGGTTTTTTAAGGTTTCCATGACCTATCCACTGTCACGACTTACAGGATTTTTAACGTGTGTATTTGATATTCTGCATGCGTATATACACGAAGAGGGTTGAGGCACTGGCAGGTCTGTACACATGTTGGTCTTTTCCCACCAGGTGGAGGTGTCTAGGCTTATCGACCCTATGAAGTCGACTGGAAGTCCCACGTTCATCCACTTGAATAATGCACAAAGAGCCTGCTAAAATCTTAACCCTTTCACTCCCTTACCCAATGTACTGGCTTCCTCAAATATGTTAAAACATCTTGGTCAGTGTTTCAAGACTGATGGAGAGCGACCAATTCGTCAGTAAGAAGCTGGTGAATAGCGTGGGGCGATTGAAAAGATTTCCCCCCTTTGGGCTGATAATGTACGAAGTCGGTGGATAGGGTGAAGGAGTTAAAAGGTTAATAAGCTTGCGTGCGTTGTCTAAAACTTAACTTCAACTACTTCAACACATTTTAATCCGATCTTCAAGAGAGATTTTAAAACATTTAAAAGAGCCCCACAAAAACTCACGTCGATGATTACTATTAGACCACCGACAAGGGAAAACTTGCCCCCTCCACCTGTGGGTGATCTTGTATCCTTACCTTACCTACCTGGCCAGGTATTTTGACAGGTAAGGAATCTAATTAAACTGTCATCAATAGCGGGGAAGGGGATTAACTGTGACACTGTACGTGTTGAATTATCTCGCTTTCTGTCTGTGTCGTCTAGTCAACTAAAGCCGCGCTGCTTGTCAGAGGAACTTGTGGAGGGATTAAGGTCCCAATACGTAGGGCTGACAGTATTAGAACGATAAGGGTGACTAACAGGCTCTGGTTGTGTGTATGTGGTTATCAATTTTATTCGACTTTGACACTCTGTCTCTGTCTGTCTGTCTGTCTGTCTGTCTGTCTGTCTCTTTGTTTCTGTCTCTCTGTCAGTGTATCTCTCACTCACTCACACACACACACACACACACACACACACACACACACACACACACACACACACACATACACACACACACTCTCTCTCTCTCTCTCTCTCTTTCTCTGTCTTTCTCTCTCTCTCTCTCTTTGTCTGTAGTCGGCTGGGCCATAAGCAATATGAACTTGAACTCTGTGTGTCTGTCGGTCCGTCTCTCTCTCTCTCTCTCTCTCTCTTTCTGTCTGTCTCTATCTATATCTCACACACACACACACACACACACACACACAACACACACACACACACACACACACACACACACACTCTCTCTCTCTCTCTCTCCCTCCCTCCCTCTGGCACGCACGCACACACACACACGTACACACACACACATATCACGCACGCACATATGCTTTCTCTCTGTCTCTGTCACTGTCTCTGTTTGTCAGTCTCTCTCTCTCTCTCTTTCTCTCTCTCTCTTTCTCTCTCTCTGTCTCTCTCTCCCTCCCGTCTCACTCACTCTGTCGCACTCTTGCTTGCTCTCCACACTTTTCCTTTTCCGTCTTGTTTATTCATAACTAGATTAATAACGGACTGATGTTATAACCAATATTTCAAGTCTTGTCATCGGTTTTTGAAGACACAAGTAAAGGCACTTGAAAACCCTCTGTTCCATTTTTAACATTTTGTGCATACATGCGATCAATGATTCCATTCTTAACATTTAAGCATACATGCATTCCTCAGCTCCTATTTTAACAATTGTATAGGCAATCACACATGCCAGCACACATACCTACACCCATATTTACCTGCATACCGCACATACTAACGAGACCGGTGTGTGCATGTGTGTGTGTTCGTTATTTCTGTTAACGTCTATTCACATACCTGCTTCTAGACGAAAAAAATATTTGAAAAAATGAATAAATAAATAAATGAATAAGTGAAATAGGTGTCTATGGGGTGAATGAATCTATGAAATCATGAAGGCATTGTATCATATAAGGTAACATCAAACAATTTAACGAACAAGAGAAAATCAGAATCTCTCTCTCTCTCTCTCTGTTTGTGCGTGTGCGTGCGTGCGTGTGTGTGTGTGTGTGCATGTGTGTTGTGTGTGTGTGTGTCTGAAAGAGAGAGATGGAGGGGGGGGGGGGTCGAATGAGCAGGTCGTCAGCTTTATAATGTCTAGAAGAGAAATTATATTATGATCTTTTAGAAGAGTACGACATACATTAGCGAAACAGTCATATTGAAATACCATGACATGCAGCATAAAGCAGTAATCAACGAATGTAAATTAGTAAATATAGAAAACCAAATGTACACATCCTTACCAAACATGTATGCACACCATCACTAGCACCGTCACACAACATATTCAGTCGTTGAAATCAATTAATAAAACTTATTCGAATGCGTTTGTGCAAGCACACATCAATTAATAGGACCAATCAGTCAATTTGTAAAACTTGTTTGAATGCATTCACACCACATGCAGGCAAACTCGCGCCGGAAACTTTGTGTACATCTCTCTGTTTAATAATCAAAGAGGCGAAAATGTCTCCCTCCTGATCGATGACAGAAACTTGTTTTGTTTTATTTATTTCATTTCTAGTCGTTTCTTTTGATTTATTTGTTTCTTCCTCTTTTTTTTAAGCTTGCAACCGTTTTGATGTTTGTACCGTCATAGGGTCAAATTCTTGTTGTGCCGTCATAGGGTCAAATTCTTGTTGTGCCGTCATAGGGTCAAATTCTTGTTGTGCCGTCATAGGGGCAAATTCTTGTTTTGTTGGGAACCCGTCATAGGGTCAAATTCTTTGTTGTGCCGTCATAGGGTCAAATTCTTGTTGTACCGGGTCAATAGTAGGGCAAATTCTTGTTGTACCGTCATAGGGTCAAATTCTTGTTGTACGTCGGTCAATAGGGTCAAATTCTTGTGTACGTATATCACGGTACTCATAGGGTCAAATTCTTCTGTGTAAATTGTATTTAGTGTTATGTACATGTAGTGGCGTTGAAAACTGGGACTGTGATGAAGTTGTTGCCATTCTGAAGAGATGTAGAGTGGGGGAGGGGGACGGGGTGCGCGCGTGCACGCGCAGAGGTGAGTAAGAAAGGAAAGTGGGTGGAGGCATCAGCTGAGTTGACCGTGGGGATTGTGACAATGGTAAGTAGACGGTAGACGTTAGGAAAACCGCCCGTTAAGTGAGGGTCTTGATGACACCTAAATGACAATCCATACGGCAACATTGACAGGGCTTCCATTGGTCTGTGTGGTTTCCTTTGGCAGAAAAAGTCACCAGCGTTAGCTAGAAACGCTGAGGCTGCTGCTGGCCGTCTGTTGTGTCAGTGTTTCGTTTGAGTGACGAAGTGAGAAGAAAAACTCCCCGCCAGAGCTGGTGCATATTAAACAGGGAGACAGTGGTGGCGATGGTGTGCGTGCTTTCTTGGTAAGACCACAAGACTTTGCTAGCGATTAGGGCTTATGACATGCTTGTGGCTTATGTCATGATCATTTTGAAGGTTGTATATCACGTGTCATCTGCGCGAGCGAGATATATATATATATATATATATATATATATATATATATATATATATATATATATATATATATATAATGTATGCATAAAACTGAACAATCCACAGTGGCCACGCCTTCTCTTTTTCTTGCAGCTTACGAACTGTCGATGTTTTCTTCACAGTTGAACTGCCATGATATTAGAACATTCCATACTTCTGACCTCACACTTGACACTGAAAACTGGGGTGACCTGAAGTCGTTGCCTCTCTTATGTGATGAAGAATGTTTGTGTGTGTGTGTGTGTGTGTATGTGTGTGTGTGCGTGCGTGCGTGCGTGCGTGCGTGCGTGCGTGTGTGTGTGTGTGTGTGTGTGTGTGCGTGCGCGCGCTAGTGGATTGCGTCGATTACAACAGTGGTAAGGAGACTGACGATGGTAATAGTAGGAGGGTGGTAAAAGGGACGAAACAAGCCGCCCGTTAAGGAAGGGGCCTTACGACACCTAACTGACAACCTCTCCAGTCATGTGGGACACGGCCTCCATGGTGGTGTCTGGTGTGAAATCCAAAACAAGTGTGACTGCCCGTGTTCAAGCAAACAGGAACCAGAAAAAAAAACCACACACAAAAAGAATAAGAACGCATATTTAATACAACCA
Organism: Monoplex corrugatus; assembly: GCA_030674185.1. Lineage (NCBI taxonomy): Eukaryota > Metazoa > Mollusca > Gastropoda > Littorinimorpha > Ranellidae > Monoplex > Monoplex corrugatus. The sequence continues at coordinate 37,778,420 of JAPXFY010000015.1, forward strand.
GACAAGACAGACGCGAATTTTCGGCCAACTGGCCTCTGTCAAGCGTAAGATCACAAACAAACACCAGATACAAAAACTTAGGAGAAAAAGACTGAAATTAGGAGAGAAAGACTACCGTCTCCTTACCACCGTCACAATCCCCAAGGTCAACTCTACCTGATGCCTCCGTGCACGCGCGCACCCCCGTCCCCCTCCCCACACTCAATCTCTCTTTTTCTCCTAAGGTTTGTATCTGGTGGTTGTTTGAGATCTTACGCTTGACAAAGGCTAGTTGGCCGAAAATTTGCGCCTGTCTTGTCTTGTGTTAAATAAGCGTTCTTATTCTTTTTTCGTGTTTTTTTTTTCTGGTCTCTGGTATGTTGGATTCATGGTCTGTCCAAGCATTACTGATGACATCAAACCTTTAAAAGATCTGCTGAGATTTAATACTTTCAGTAGTAATCGAACGTATACCTTTGTGTACCCCCCCCCCCCTCTTGAACATCCACGTCCACATATACGCACCCCCGTATGCACACGCTCGTATACGGGCGCACTCACACTTGCACTCACTTCTATTACCCCCGGCTCTCTTGCCCACCGACCTACACCTGGCCACTTCCACACACTTCCCATCCCCACCAAACCTACAAAAACAAAATACAGGTAAATTTATCTTTAAACGACCGAATGTTCCCGTTGGGGAAGCAATCCTCTTACCCACGTGAACCACCAGATCCACTTGACTTAGATTCACCAGTTCCTGGCCCTCTTTCACTCATGTCAGTGGAAATGTGTAGAAATCAATAAACTTGTGGAACTTTCTAGCAGGAATCCTGGTATCGCTGAGAGGGGAGAAAGCAAACAGCTGCTTTGGTGATAACGACTTGGTGTTAGATTGATTGCTCGTGTTCGTGAACATTTATAGGGGAGTTTGTGTGTCTGCTTGTTTGTGGTGGGATGGGTGAGGGTGTTTGTGTGTACGTTATCTGTTGTTGTGGTGTTGTTATGTGTCAAACGTAAGAGAAGAAAACATGTGCAAACAAAAGAACTTTTCCTCTTCTCAAGAATGTAAAAAATGTTTTAACATTCCGATTTTTTCGGATGCCTTATGCATGTAGGCCTATGTAGATTGTTTTGCCCATGCTGTGCAAGCAGTGCGTGGCTGCTCAGTCTACGTACTCCTCCTTTGATTTGCATGCATCTTGAGTGTTTTCATATTTCTACAAGCCACAAGACACTCACTGACATGACTAAAAGGATCTTTAACTTGTGTATTTGATGCTTTGCCTGCGTGTACGCACGAATGTGTTTTAGGCACTAGCAGTCCTCGCCCATGTTGACACAGGATTGGGGAAACTGTCCATCCTATACTTAATAAATGTGAGGTACCCTTTCTTTTTTTTCTTTTATTGTTGTTTAAAGCCCAGCCGACTGTGCAGAGCCATATCAGGGCTATAACCGCTTCAAAACACACAAAACTTCAACAGAAAAAAAAGAAAAGAAAATTAAGTACACATAATGTATTCGCGCACATAATCTAACCACATATCTCCTCTCCTGGCACAATTTCACTGGCTCCCTGTATCAAAGCGCATACAGTACAAACTAGACACCATGTGCTACAAAAGCCTCAATAACGCAGCCCCCGATTACCTGTCAAGCCTACTTGAGATCTATGTTCCCTCACGTACCCTCCGCTCTGCCTCCGATCCTCTGACTTTTCGCTTTCCACGCACTAAGCTCAATACCTATGGTCCACGAGCCTTCTCTGTTTCTGGTCCGCTCTCCTGGAACAAACTTCCTCTCTCAGTCCGTCAGCAACCTACTTTTGTCTCCTTCAAGTCCGCTCTCAAAACTCATCTTTTCTCCTCTGCATAAAATCCTGACCTCACTCAATCCCCTCTGCAGCCTGTCTCCACTCGGAGGGGAATCACATTGCAATATATAATTGTATATAATATGCTCTCTATAATTTTCCATTGTTTTTATTCTTTCTCCCCATTTATAGCCGTGTGTGTGTGTGTGTGTGGTGGGTTCGTGTGTGTGCGTGCGTGTGGTGTGTGTGTTTCAGCGCTTAGATTTGATTTTATCAAGATTTTGCGCTATATAAATATTGTAATTATTATTATTATTATTATTACATGCCCCCGGCGTATGACCATTCCGTCCGATTTATCGCGCAGGGGAGATTTAAAAAACACACCTGAATACAAATATAAGCATACATAAGGACACCAAAACATATATAAAAACAGGCATAAATTACCTAAAATTGCTTCCGCATATCTCACCTCCCCAGAGCCAAAAATGCACTTAATACACGTACCCAATTATCAATCCGAAGAAAAAGTACGTAAGACTTTATCGAAAAAATACAAGTGAATGGACCATTAAGGCGGAAAAGTAGAAATGACAGAAAGCAAGGCAACAAGGCAGAAACACAGAGAGTGACAGAAAAGAGGAAATTTCTTGCACAGAATTTCCAGAAGGTGGGGATACTATTTATACTAAAAGAGCCCCCGGCAACCCAACGGGGGATGTGAGGTATCCAGTCAGGATCGAACATCGACTTTCTGATTGTAAACCCGACGTTTTACGAAAACCACTTGACTGTCACTCACGTCCCGTCAAGATTTAGAAATAAATAAGTGAGACAGGTTTGGAACTGAAGGGAAAAGAGGAGGAGAGAGGGGAATGAAGAGATCTAACGGTTTGTAGAAGTATAACTGCAGTGTGCAACGCATCATGGTTGGTTGTAAGTTGTCTCGACGCAGATGATCGTGTACATCCTTGAAACGTCTTGAACAACTTGAAAAACAGATGTAAAACACAACGCAACTCATTCAGTGTCCTAAAGCGGAAAAGTTGAGATCAACAATGTACATGTACATCAGATGCATGTGCGTGCTCACAGACAGACAGACAGAGAGAGCCGGGGGGGGGGGGGGGGGGGTAGATAGGTAGATAGCATATAACTAAATGAAACTGAATTTGCAAATACTGTGGACAGACTTCAGATTTGTCTCGCTTCACATTTTATGGTACGTTCGTGAGGAGGCGAAAAAGGCACGTGTTAAGTAATGAATAAATGAAATAAAAATAATTCGAATCAAATCAAATCGATTCAAGTCGGTCAGTGCTTTTTATTTTTCCTGCTCTATTTTCCACATTTCTCCCGTGTCAATGTCCCCATGATGCTCATTTGGGCCACATAATCTGGGACAGTCTTTCTTAATACTGTGATGTAAGAATGGGATGAGACTGATAATGCAGTGGAGTTTCATTCCGGGTTGAGACTGCGTGACAGGGCTATACTCTCTTTAACTTTCACAATATAATCTGGCGTCAGCCAGGTCCGAGAGATAGACACCTGCGGTGCTAGTCGAGAAAGTTAAGCAGCACTTTCACTGACTCGTACTTGAAGTGGATAAAACTTGACTGTGGTACCAATCTTTCCATCGAACGTATAACACTTCACCGCGGGAAGGAAAGTGAGTTGGGGCCATGATCAGTGTTTTGAATTGATGGGGGTCTATACGGAAGATCTCCCAGTCAGTCTATTGCGCTAACCACTTCGCTATTTTGACTGTTTATATACAATGCTTATTTAGAAATAATCAAGATTTGATGCATTTTAGGTAATTTATGCCCGTTTTTATGTATGTTTTGGTGTCCTTAGTTATGTTAAATTTGTATTCAGGTGTTTTTTTTAAATCCCCTGTTCGATGAATTGGTCAACGGTCAACGCAAGGGGCATGTCCTTAGATTATGTGCGCGAATGCATTGATATGTGTACTTAATTTTCTCTTCGTTTTTCATCCTGTATGTTTTGAGACGGTTATAGCCCTGATATGGCTCTACACAATCGGCTGGGCTTTAAACAACAATAACAATTGCACTGCTGCACTGTAGATGAGGATCAAGGTGAGAAAAGTGGGCAAGTCTCAAAGCCGTATAGATGTTTTGGATTTTTTATAATTTTTTTAAAATTTTGCTTTAGTTGTAGACGTGTTTCTATCGCTCTTTGAGGAGTGAATGGCTTGTTGAATATTCTAGAAACAAGCGTGGGCGATAGCCTCTTTCTCCTTGTGGCCGTCTGTCTCAACTCTGTTCGTTTATGTGATGAACCGAGATAGACATAAAATTCACACCGTGAAAATATACAACAGATACTGGCATCGTTTTTCTTCTTTTTTTCCTTCCGCCATTCCTCGTCATGTCCCTCCCCCCCCCCCCCCTGTATTAAAAACAAAACAAAACTTACAAAAAAACTCGAAATGGGAGTGGTCATATCGACTGAAGGGCTTCTTAGTCTCTGTGTGTGAGTGTTGGTAGTAGCAGTGGTGATGTTACATGCATGAGTGAGAGAATGAGTATGTGTGTGTGTTGTGTGTGTGTCCGTGTGTATGTGTCTGTGTGTGTGTTGTATGTATGTGTATGTGTTCGTGTGTGTTGTGTGTGTGTGTGTGTGTGAGAGAGAGAGAGAGAGAGAGAGAGAGAGAGAGAGAGAGAGAGAGAGAGAGAGCAAAAATGTTAGACAAGAAAATTCAAACTCATGTTGGTTCAATTAGAATTCATGAAGGCATAAACGTAATCAGACGTGAATGTATTTTACCCGTAGCTCTCTCTCTTAAAAAATCAGAGAGGGAAATTGTTTCATTTTTTACCAGAGGGCGTGTGTGTGTGTGTGTGTGTGTGTGTGTGTGTGTGTGTGTGTGTGTGTGTGTGTGTGTGTGTGTGTGTGTGTGTGTGTGTGTGTGTGTGTGTGTGTGTGTTCGTGCACGTGAGTGCGTGTGCGTGCGAGTGTGTGTTTGTTCGACAAAATTGCATGAACAAGATTCTCTCAGCTCTTTATGCGTGGATCTTTACAAATTTTGGGAAAAGCTTTAGACTGTTGTGAAGTTGCCAAAACAAATATAAGTTTTGAAGATTAAACTCCAAAAGTGGAGATCACACTTCAAGAAAAGTGTCAGAACAATTTTTCTCAGGTAGTTGTGACAATATTTAAAGTCTGTTTTTTTACCATTGCGACTGTCTGTCTACCTTTGCCCTCAAAATACGACAGCCTCTGCCAGGTTACAATGAACTCGAGAATGAGAAAAATCTGGACGTTCCGTAATCATTTTTGTACATAAATCGGGAGATTTTTAGAATTGCATGACAATCTCTTGTTCTTTCTTTTCATATTCTTCTTAGTCTTTTTCATTTTGTCTTTTATTTATGTGTTTTTGTTTGTTTGTTTTTTTTGGGGGGAGAGGGGTCATTGTGATCCAAAACGTTAAAAATGTATGGAAACAAACGAATGATAAAAACAAGAGAAGCAAACCAGTGTGATTAAACCTGCTGTGCCCCCGTGGAGATCTTTCAGTATATATAGTATCTCCACCTTCTGGAAATTCTGTGCGAGAAATTTCTTCTTTTCTGTCACTCTATCTGTTTCTGCCTTGTTCCTTTACTTTCTGTCATTTCTGCCTATCATTTTCTGCCTTAATGATCCATTCACCTGTATGTGTTCGATAAAGCCTTTCGTACTTTTTCTTAGGATTGATAACTGGCTACATGTATTAAGTGCATTTTTGGCTCTAGGGAGGTGAGATATGCGGAAGCAAATTTTGGTAATTTATGCCTGTTTTTATATGTTTTGGTGTCCTTAGGTATGCTTATATTTGTATTCAGGTGTGTTTTTTAAATCTCCCCTGTGCGATAAATTGGATGGAGTGGTCAACGCCGGAGGCATGTCCTTAGATTATTTGCGCGAATGCATTGATATGTGTACTTAATTTTCTTTCTTTCTTTTTTTTTTTTTTTTTTTTTTTTTTTAATGTTGAAGTTTTGTATGTTTTGAGGCGGTTATAGCCCTGATATGGCTCTACGCAGTCGGCTGGGCTATAAACAACAACAACAAACCTGCTGTGAACAGACTTAACATTTGTCCTGCCACACTGACAGGATAGTCACAGCAAGGCGAAGAGACAAAGCAACCAAGCTTTAAAGTAGCGTGGTTTTTGTGGGGTTTTTATTTGAAGCTGCAGACGTGTTTCTATCGCTGTGTGCGGAGTGAATGGCTTGTGGAGTGTTCCAGATACAATCGTGGGCGATAGCCTCTCTCTGCTTGTAGCCGTCTTTCTCAAATCACTTCGTTTATGTGATGAGCTCAGATAGACATAAAATTCACACCCGCGAAAATATACAGTTGATAAAGGCGTCGTTTTTGTTTTTGTTTTTCTCTTGCGTGCATTTTTCTTTGATTAAAAATGTTCTTTCGAAAAGGGAGACTTTTCTCTGTGTGCCTTTGGTGTGTGTGTGTGTGTGTGTGTGTGTGTGTATGTGTGTGTGTGTGTGTGTGTGTGTGTGTGTGTGTGTGTGTGTGTGTGTGTGTGTGTGTGTCTTTGTGTGTGTGAAAGGGAGAGGAAGAGAGAGAGTAGATGAAGTTGTGTATGTGTATGCGCCCCCCCCCCCCCCCCCCTCTGTGTACTTGCGTGTGTATGTAATGCATCTGTCTGTGTTTTACGACATGAGTCAGCAGGGATTTCTCAGGTAGTTGAATTTAAAACTGTAAGGGTCTGCTCAATAATAATTCGGAAATGTTTAAGTTCATATAAGCGAAATATGGGATGTGTGTGTGTATGCGTGCGTGCGTGCGCGCGCGTGTGCGTGTGTGTGTGTATCTGTGTGTGTGTTTAACAAAACAATGTAAAGACAATGTTTGAACAAGGATTTTCGGCTGTTCATCAGTGGCTTTTTACCAAATTTAAATCCCATTTCTAGCATGTAAAGGAAGTTCCGGCATTACGTCCCTAGGAGTTTCGGAAACTTCCAGGAATTTTCTCGGTTAGTATTACGCAAACTGTATATAAACGGAAAGCACTTAACTGTCTCTTTGTCATGTAATTATGCCTCTTCTCCTAACGTGCACTGGTTCGTCTTCGTGTTTAGCATAATGACATATCGAGACTGTCAAGGTTGGAATGCCTAATGAGACCCTCCACTTTGTAAGGTCACAATTACACAAAACATGTATATGATTGTCTTCAAGACAAGATGTATAATCATTTGTGTCTGGGCAGTTAGACAGGTATTATTTTTGCTGTGAGTTTTCTCAGTGTGCGGCGCAGCGTTGTGTGACATTAACAACGGTTTTTTGTTTGTTTGTTTGATTGTTTGTTTCTTCGTTCGTTTTTGTTTTTTTGTTTGTTTTTTTATAAGAAACTGTAGCTTCTATCATTGTTTTCGAAATGGTCCAGAAGAAATTTTTTAAGATGTTAAAACAGTGTCCTGTGATTGTAGTTTTTTTCATTTCAGCGTAGTGATATGAGAACGACCAGCACATGTCTGACATGATCGGATTTTATTGACCTGCATTCCTCCGCGGGGATGGCGGTGGCTCTTTTAGTGCAAATAGTATCCCCACCTTCTGGAAATTCTGTACTAGAAATGTCCTCTTTTCTGTCACTCTCTTTGTTTCTTTCTTCCTCCTTTACTTTCTGTCATTTCTTCCTATCATTATCTGCTTTGCTGTATGTGTGCGATAAAAAAAAAGTCTTACGTACTTTTTCTTAGGATTGATAATTGGGTACATGTAATAACTGCATTTTTGGCTGTAGGGAGGTGAGATATGCGGAAGCAATTTGAGGTAATTTAGGCCTGTTTTGATATATGTTTTGGTGTCTTTAGGTATGCTTATATTTGTATTCAGATGTTTTTAAGGTCCCCTGTGCGATAAATTGGACGGGGTGGTCAACGCCAGGGGCATGTCCTTAGATCATGTGCGCGAATGCATTGATACTTAATTTTCTTTCCTTTTTTACCTGTTGAAGTTTTGTATGTTTTGAGGCGGTTATAGCCCTGGTATGGCTCTACGCAGTCGGCTTGGCTTAAAACAATAACAGTAACAACATTGACCTGCATCTTGATATTTCGATCACCTAGGGGCAGCAGTTTTGAAACTGCTGGTAACGAATAAATCATTCTTAGTAGGCCTGTCGTAAATTGACCCAGCTTGATGTTGCAATTGTGAAAACGTGATGCTGATTTTTTTTTCTCTTGATAAAACAAAGATTGTTAATATGGCTTGGCCATCTTTTTTTTTTTTTTTTTTTTTCTTCCTTCTTCTTCTTTTTACTTTTACCTCCATAACAATTTTTCCTCTTCCGTGCCAAGTGGACGAGAGGTACACTGCTGGTATATCGGCGCGTCGGTTTGTGTACAAAATGTGCCATCATCGGATTTCTCAGCAGGATGAATCTTCGTTAGATTTCGGCCAGCAATCTCAAGCACGAAAGATGGGAAATATTTCTTTGTGAGCATGAGTGCAAACTTCTCCCACTCCTCTACACCTTCCTGCAGATAAACATTTAAATCGGCATGTCGCTGATGACGACGACGACGACGACGACGACGACGACGACGATGATGAGTGATGATGATGATGATGATGATGATGATGATGATGATGATGATGATGATGATGATTACGACGGAAAAGGAGGAAGACGACAATATGGAGAAGAACGAAACGCCATGATGCACGATTATCGTTTTCTTGTGTACATCATTACCTGAAAATGAACAGTTTATAATGTGATCTGAATTTATTTTCTTTTTCTCTGTTCATGCTTGTTTTGTGACTTTCTACTCTTTTCAGACGATGATGATAATGATGATGATGGTGGTGGTGGATTAGCAGGTTAACCGTCGTCATGTCATTGTTTGACTGAAGCATTGATAGTTACGTTGGTTTGTCGTGAAAATTCATCTTCGATTAAGGAAATGCGTTAGCTTTCAATACAAAAATGGATAGTTCACATGAGGATACAATTTGAATTTTCAGCTACGTGTAAAGAGAAACTGAATCAGTTGACCATCCGGTGTCCCAGATTTCGGTGCACTGTAAATTCAGTAAAGAAAATAGGACACTCTCATCATCATCATCTCATCATCATCATCATCATCATCATCATCATCATCATCATTAGGTGCCCTGCCGCATACTCCAATCCGACAAACATGGATGGAGTTCATAATATTTATTGAAATTGCGAACCAGCATCGCAGGGTTTTTTCCTCCTCTCCTCAGGTGTGTCGTGCGTCCTATGCTGGGATATCGAATGGATTAGTGGGAATAGAATATAGACTTTTCAAACAGTTATTACTGTCCACCATGCCAGTGAGTGCTAACACACAAACACTTGTCTCATCAAAAGGTGTGTGTCTGTCTGTATATGTGTGTGTTGGTGTGTGCATGCGTGTGTGTGTGTGGGGGGGGTCTATGTTTTCATTTATTTGTTTTCTTAACTTTGATCTATCCACACAAGCTGAGATAAATACGACAATCACAGTATCAGCAGCAGCAACGGCAGCAACTTCAGATGCATCTTCAACAACAAGAGTAATAACAACAACAGCAAAACCAAGAGGATCAGTACATTCTCTCTCTCTCTCTCTCTCTCTGTCTCTCTCTGTCTTTCTCTCTCTTTCTCTGTCTCTCTCTGTTCTTCTCTCTCTCTCTCTCTCTCACCCCGTCTGCATGTCCTGTCTGTCTGTCTGTCTGTCTGTCTCTCTCTCTCTCTCTCTCTCTCTCTCTCTCGCACACACGCACACACACACACACACGCACGCACGTAAGCACGCACGCACGCGCATGGACGGACAGACGGAGCTGACACTTGAAAATATTTTATTTCTCATGAAATGTAACAGTAGGTCATTGCAGATCTCTCTTTCCGCCGGTCTTCGCTGCTGTACACATATGAAATTATACAAACATAAAAGCAAAATTCATTAATCAAAACCAGAGAAACTAAAAGAAAAATGAAAATAAGATTTAAAAGAATTAAAAACGTATAAACAGGGAAAAGGAGGAGAAAAACCTCAGATGAAAAGCAGCAACAACAAGCAACAAGAGCAAGTAATGGGGGTAGTAACGAATGACCAAATTTCCGTCTTTAATGTCTCTTAACAAATTCATGCACAGAAAGAGGCTTGCATGCCGAGTTTTATGTGGTCGTGTGCTTTTGGTGTTTGGAGCTTGTCCAGGAGGAATTCATCGCACTCGGGGCAGTTCCATATGTGCTCCACCCAAATCTGCCAGCAATTATCTGGCGGACACCCTGAGCCTGCGCCAAACGCTGGAAAGGTGTAGAAATGTGGAGAGGGGGGGGGGGGAGTGATCTACGAAACACTGAGCTAACACCACAAGAATAATGTTAACATACAGATGTGCGACGAACAGACCTTGTATATCTTTGCATAAAAGAGGCGAAGAAACGATGATTCGTGGGGGATTTTGAGAGTACTGTGGGGAGGAAGGGGAGGGAGAGAGAAAGAGAGAGAGAGAGGGAGGGATGGAGGGATAGATTTAACACCCAGAGTAATGCGAAAAGTTGACAGCTAAGAACTGGGATGAAAAGGACATGTGTGTAATAATGAGACTAGAAGTTTCATTAGTGTACGGTGTGTAACGGAGGGGTTGTAATTAGAATCATTGCTTCCTATTTTGAGTAAGTATTTATAAAGCTTTCTTTCAAAGCTCGCATTGATTTGTATGACTTGATGTTGATTGGAAATTCATTCCCGGAATATGCTCCAGAAAACGAGATGCTTTCTTTGAATATGTCTTTCCTTGGTCTTGGAATATTAAAAATTGTTTCTTTGATTTGTGTAGTGTGCTTGACATAGGGTAAATAGTCTTGTTAAGTATTTGGGGCCGAATTTCTATTCAGTTTTGTACATCTGAGTACTTCATATGTGCTTTCTGATTTTCGAGGGCTAACACACACACACACACACACACACACACACACACACACACACACACACACACACACACACACACACACACACACACACACACACACACACACACACACACACACACGCGCGCGCGCGCCGCACACACACACACGCACGCACGCACGCATACACACACATACACACACACGCATGCATACATACACACACACCCGCACACACACACACGCACACCCACACACAGAGTAGCCATCTCTCGAAGCAAAGAAGTGGGAGGGTGGGGGTGGCTACTTTACCCTTTCAGACCCAGTCATCGCCTAACTTGTTTACAAGCCGGATGGCAGGGTGGAGAGATGACAAACCCCTGGGTTATATATGTATGTAAGGAACTTGTGTTTTATCGGAATTCCCTGAACCATACCATATGTTACAGTACTTAATGAATATGGAATTTGACATGGAAATTATAGAAAAGGGTTGTTTTTGTTGTTTGTTTGTTTGTTCGTTTGTTTCTGTTTTGGTTTGGCTTTTTGTTTCTTTCTTTGTTTTGCTTCAGTATTCTATATAAAGTTTAAAACAAACAAATTCTGAGTTTCACTTAGATAATCAGTTTATACATACAGTAGGTAATGTTCAGAAACTTGTTCTTTAGGTTCACCAACTAAAAATAACTGAAGGTATGGTTTTGATTAGCAGTGTTTTTGGCGAGTTGTTGTTGCCATTGATTCTGTTTTTGTAGGGTTTGCACAGAGAATGAGAGAGAGAGAGAGAGAGAGAGAGAGAGAGAGAGACAGAGACAGAGAAGAGAGAGAGAAGAGAGAGAGAGAGAGACAGAGAAGAGAGACAGAGAGAAGAAAACAGAGAAAGAGAGACAGAGAAGAGAGAGACAGAGAGAGAGCAGAGAGAGAGAGACAGAGAGAGAGACAGAGAGAGAGAGACAGAGAGAGAGAGAGAGAGAGAGCAGAGAGAGAGAGACCGCGTTTGTGTTAAGGTCAATAGAAGAGACCCAGACGAGTAACATTTACCTTCAGCAAAAGGGCTTGAATTCTTGGCTCCTTCCCCTCACACCTTCTGTGCTCTTCCCTCCCTCCCCATTCTCCCTGCCCTTCCCTTCCCTCCCTCCCCTTCCCTGTTGTGGAATCTTGTCAGGGTTAGGGTTATGGATCAGGGGCTAAAGGACAGGTATAACGGAAGGGAATGAAAGAAAGAAAGAAAGAAAAGGGGAAAGGAAGCTTTTCTATGAAATAATATCACAGTTTGCTAAAAGTCACGAGTACGGAGTTAGTTTTAAAACGATTCTTTGCACTCAGTTCCATGTGCACTCCACATAATCTGCTATGTGTTATATAGCAGACTCCTTAAGCCTGCGCAAACCGTCTGCGCTGGCACGGCCATTCATATATTTGAATGCGCGTGGGAATTGCAGATCACGAGGTGGGGCGGGGGACAAGAGCAAGCCATCCTGCTTGAAAACTGCTGTTTGTCTGAGGATCAAACACGAGACCCTTGGTTATCACCCCCTGTGGGGATGCCGGGGGCTCTTTTAGTATAAACAGTATCCCCACCTTCTGGAAATTCTGTGCTAGAAAAATTCCTCTTTTCTGTCACTCTTTGTTTCTTTTTTCCTCCTTTGCTTTTGTCATTTCTTCCTATCATTTTCTGCCTTGTTGGTCCATTCACCTGTATGTATTCGTACGTATTTTCTCTTGGAATTGATAATTGGGTACATGTATTTAAGTGCATTTTTGGCTTTGGGAAATAAGATATGTGGAAACAATTTTAGTAATCTAGGCACACACACACACACACACACACACACACACACACACACACACACACACACACACACACAAACACAACACACACACACACACACACACACACACACACACACACACACCACACACACCTACATATGCACGCATACACACTCTCTCTTCTCTCTCTCTCTCTCTCTCTCTCTCTCACACACACACACACACAACACAACACACCACACACCACACACACACACACACACACCAAACGTGTGCGAGTGCGCGGCACAGATACAGAATATACATTGCACACATGCACACCAACCGAACATACAAACAAAAACAACAACAACAAAAAACACTTACTGTCTAGGGAACTTGTTGACTCGACCTGGCCGTCATGTGACAACGTAACTACCACCCCTGTCAGACTTACGGTAGTGGAAACGCAATAGTAAGTGTTGCGAAGTGCGTCACCGATAGTCAGTGATTGTTTCTTGTCTTTACTCGACGGTTTAACCTTTTGACTCCCTCAGCCTATCCACTAACATCCTGCTTTGTCAACCATGACAGCAAAGCGAAATTTTAACCCTCTGTCTTCCTCAAACTATCTACCGGCTGCAGGATGCTGGTGGATAGGGTGAGGAATCCAAACAGTTAAATTCTTGCTGGTGTTGGATAAGGTATGGAAGTCAAATCCTTAAGTCATAGAAAAAAATGTAGATACAGTTTCTTTACAAAGTCAGTGCTTTGTTTGAATAGATTCGGTGCACATAGTGCTTAAAATCGTCACAAAATTTATTTGATACAAGACAAGACAGGCGCACATTTTCGGCCAACTGGCCTTTGTCGAGCGTAAGATCACAAACAAAATTAGGAGAAAAAGACTGAAGCTTTCCTGCTGCTCCATCCAGTGTGAGAAAAGGAATAAACTGACTAAAAAAAGTCAGTTTATTCTTTTTCTCACACTGGACGGAGCAGCAGGGAAGTTTCAGTCTATTTCTCCTAATTCTTGTATCTGGTGTTTGTTTGTTTGTTTGTGATCTTACGCTTAACAAAGGCCAGTTAGCCAAAAATTTGCGCCTGTCTTGTTTATTAAATACGCGTTCTTATTCTTTTTTCGTGTTTTTTTTTCTGGTTCCTGTTTGCTTGAACACGGGCAGTCACACTTGTTTTGGATGTCACAAAGCTTGTTACCCAGATTGTTGATTTGACCGTGTGATCTCCCTTCAGTTCCATGTGAATAAACCTTGATATGAGGAAAGGTGAATTAGAACACCTGGCCACAACAGGAAAGCTGGAGGGAAAGAGAACACCACGTAGACCCAGGGAGAAAATATTGGGCGGACTTGCATGGTGGCTGAAGACAGAGAGGGTGGGAGATGTACTTGCAGCGACAGGGAATAGATTCGTACGGAGGGCCATGATCGCCAACGTCACGCGGCAGGGCACATAATGATGATGATGATGATGATGATGATGATGATGGCTGGTTGATGGTTTTTTCGATTTCGAGGAGGACCTTCGAGCAGCTGTTTGTTAGGAAGTGGTTGTTTGTATAGAAACCTTATGAAGGTGACTGAGCGTGACCTCACGAAATAATCAACCTTTCACACGTAAAACCTCCAAAGAATCATGTGAATCTTCTGGCCCAGTGACCATCTCCCACCAACTACTACTCACAGCCACTGGAGTCATGAGAGTCAAGGCGTCATCACCATGAAAAGACGAGGAAGATAGATAGGGTATATTATCTGAAAAGGGCAGGTAATATCATCCGGTCTGCTCTTCAATGGATGCCAGAAGGAAGACGCCAGAGAAGAAGGGCACCTGTCGAGAAACAGTCGAAAAGAACTCGGGGGCCTTCAGACGCACCTTGGACACCATACAGAGACAGACCAGAAGAGACATGAATGGCGTATCTGCGTTGCTGTCATATATGCATGGACATAATGGGGAAAAAGAAGAATGTAAGTATGTAAGTCATCTAATGTTAGAAAACTTCAAAAATGAAAAAGCCATCGCCCAGCGGGTAATCCACTCTTTCGGCTCGAAATACTACATCAGCTAAATATCCCTGCGCAGCCATTGTTCTCTGGAAGAAAGGGAACCTAACTACCTCAGTGTATATTTAAAGCAGAAAAAGGACGAGTGAAAAGACATGTGCAATCTGCACACACCACACACACACACCAACCACACACACACACACACACACACCACACACACACACACACACACACACACACACACACACACACACACACAATATATATATATATATATGTGTGGTAGTGTTATACACACACACACAACACACAACAAATATATATATATTATATATTATATATATATATATATATAAGAGAGAGAGAGAGAGAGAGAGAGAGAGAGAGAGAGAGAGAGAGAGAGAGAGAGAGAGCGAAAACAAGAAATAAAAGAAGAAGTAAAAATAGTTAAAATAGCCTTCTTTTTTAGAGGAAGGAAGGAACCAAACAACACTACTTCTCCAAAAGGAAGGGGAAGACTTACACACCGACACAGTCTACCCACGCAAACACATTCTTCCCTCACAAGTCTTCTGGCCTACCACACTTTGTAGGCGAGATAGATTCGAATGATTACAGAGAGTGACTTACGAGCATATAAATGTCTGGCTAAATACATACATAGCATCGCGATCTAGAGGGGGCCCGTATTAAATTCCTCGGAGTGTGTGGGGGCCATTTTGCGAGTCATGAACTTGTAGGTGTCTGCTTACATGGTCTCTAGCGCTGGTGTTCTGTTTTCATAGATCTGAACAGACAGCGATTGTGTCTGATGTTTTGATACAGTCGTTTGGCTCTGGGTATTAGGGATCGGTTGCGTGCAAATTTTATTACGTCAGTGTTATGACGAAATCATTAAACTGGGTGTTAGACATTCTTACTTACTTAGCCTTTTAGCCCTCTTGGGGGGAAAGGCCGTCGATAAGAGACCTCCATAGTCCTTTGTCCTGTGCTTTTGCCTGTATCTGTCTGCAGGTAAGGCCCATCCTTCTAGTGTCTTCTTGGTGGAGGTCTCGTCACCAGTTCTTTCTTGATCGGCCTCTTCCCTTTGGGATTCCATGTCAGGGCTTACCGGGTGATTCATGACACTGATTTTCGTAAAATGTGCCTGATCCATTCTTGTCTTCCAGTTTCACTTTCTGGCGACAGTGATGTGTCTTCTTCCGTAGATCGATGTTGCTGATCTTATCTGGCCAGTGAATCAGCATGATTCTTCTTAGACAACTATAAATGAGTCTGGACCCCCTATCCCCACCACCCCACCACCCTACCACCACCACCACCACCCTCTCCCCATGTTCGAGCAACATACAGCAGTACTGACTTCACGTTAGAATTAAAAAGCCGGATTTTGGTTAGTTGTTACGGATCGGTCGCGTACAAATTTAGTATGACCTCTGTGATGAAAGGAAGCCTCATAGTATTGCGTCACAAATCTGATATGTCGTCACTGCTCAATTTCGCGATGTCTGTGATGACATCCGATCTCTGGCACTGCATCACATAAAAGTTTGATTTGACGCCACAGCACACATCACGGTTCTTACTATTGCGTCACAAATAACAAAGCTTAGTTTGACGTCATTGTATCCTCTTTTATCTTCAGGGGTCACGTGCTGATTATTTTAATGTTTTAAAGTACTTTGTTTTTTGTTCATCTGCTTTGGTGTTGGCGATGCTGCTGCGCTGTTGTTCAATCTCTATTTAAAAAAAAACATGTTTCATATCGACCGGAGGGTGATGTGTGTTGAATGTGTGTGTGTGTGTGTGTGTGTGTGTGTGTGTGTGTGTGTGTGTGTGTGTGTGTGTGTGTGTAACAAGGGGAAAAAAAAAGGGGGGGGGATATATGCTCTCTATAATTTTCCATTGCTTTTATTCTTTCTCCCCATTTTAGCCGTGTGGTGTGTGTGTGTGCGTGTGCTGCGTGCGTGCGTGCGTGTTGTGTGTGTGTGTTGTGTGTGTGTGTGCGCGCGCGCGTGCGTGCGTGTGTCTGTTTTAGCGCTTAGATTTGATTTTATCAAGATTTTGCGCTATACAAAATAAGAATGTATTGTATTGTATTTGTATTGTATATAGGTGTGTGTGTAACAAAAATGTATTGGCAAGATTTTTCTCAGCTGTTTCTGGATACCTTTACCAAATTTGGGTCGAATATCTGGGCTTTTGCGGAGTCGCGAAATTTGAAAGTCATTGGCCAAGATCAATGTCGTAATGCGTAAAATTAGCACTTTTTTTTTTAGAATGGTGTATGAACAGCACTTTCTCAGCAACTTCTGAACAGTTGAGACATTCTGCCTTTGTCGCTTCCGTCAAGTTTTATTTTATCTGTTGTTATTTCAAGGTCTTAGTGAGTTTGACAGACCTAACACCTGGGTTTTCTGTTTCAAAAGTAAGATTATTAAATTGTTTAGACCATTCTTTTTTCCCCCCTTTTTCTTATATGTAAATATATATATATATAAAGAATATATGTATACATACATAAACATTTTTTTAATCTCCTTATGAGTGCCATGTTCTGCCAGCACGGCAACTGGCTGTTTTATGAGAATAATGGTGTTGTGGCTGGCTGACAACTGCCTAACGTTAGTGTGATCACGCCTTAGGAACTTAACAGGATTGCGACAGTGCATTGTTTACACAAAGACAGCTGCTTTATTAACCAGGATATATTTTACTTAAGAAATGCATAGGAATAGACAACATCATCTTTTAAGACTTCAAGATTACCCGCAAAATAAAGAGCAATATTTTTTTCCGGGAAATGTTTGTTACGTGATCGCATATTATCATCGTATTTAATTACGTCTGTCGTTTTAACATAGCTTACATTGATTTTTTTTCCTGTTTTTTCTTGTTGTTGTTGTTGTTTGTTTGTTTGTTTGTTTGTTTTTTTATGTTTCCCAAAAGAAATTTCTGCATAATCGAACAGCGTATTCGACTTGATTATATTACTGGTTTGACATAAATTAGATTTTTGTCAGGTTTTTTTTTTTTTATTTTCCTTTTCTTTGTTTCTTTTGTTTGTTTTAAGTTTGAACAATCTTATTTTGATCTTGAATTTTACTTTGTAATTATATCTGTAAAATGCTTTCACCCTCTGTCCTGAGGTGGACTGTGGTACAAACGGTACGCAGTGGGTATTTACCTTTTGAAGTACGAAAATGAAACTTGGTGGCAATGACTTGACACTTTTCTTCTACGTGTCCGCAGAACACCATGTAATTAAACCAGCGTGAGTTGACCGAGTGTGTGTGTGTGTGTGTGTGTGAAGCTACTACGAGTTGACCGAGTGTATATATGTGTGTGTGTCTTTATATATACTGTGTGTGTGTGTGTGTGTGTGTGTGTGTGTGTGTGTGTGTGTGTGTGTGTGTGTGTGTGTGTGTGTGATAAAAATAAGACAAGAGACGATGGTGTTTAGAGTGAAGAAAACAGACATAACATAAACTGTGTGCGTCTGCGTGTGTTGGAAGGGGAGGGGAAGAGAAAAATGGACAGATATGGTCGCTAATGACAGGACAGGAAAGAAATTACCTGCCCCCAGAGAAACGTGATCCGTCAGCACTGGATACGGTTCACCTGTTGGGTAGAAAGATGGCAGTTAAGGGTTCACACAACCATCCGGGGTAGGTGAGGGATGGAGGGAAGAAAGGAGCAGAGAGAAGGGGGAGGAGGTAGAAGAAGGAGGGAGAGAGATTAATTCAGAGCGAAGACTGACGCTTTATGATTCAGACGTTGAGATAGCTTAGACAGGTAAGATTAGACAGATAGATGGATGACTTATTAAAAGATATATAGATAGATAGATGGATGACATTCGTTGTGTTCTTAAATGAATGGTACTATATTCATTTATACGATTCGTTTTTGTTTCTATTTTTTATAATGTTATACCTTCCTTTCTGTGCCTCACTACCACACCATCCCTGTGGGTTTTGTTGTTATTGTTGTTGTTATTTTTTTATGGGAGGAAGGGCAAATGCAAACGTTGCCCCCATGGGGATGCTGGGTGCTCTTTCAGTATAAATAGCATGCACACATTCTGGAAATTCTGTGCTGAAAAGATAATCTTTTCTGTCATTTTCTTTTGTTTCTTTCTTCCTCCTTTGCTTTGTGTCGTTTCTTCCTATCATTTTCTGCCTTGCTGGTCCATTCACCTGTATGTGTTCGATAAAGTCTTAGTACTTTCTCTCAGGATTGATAATCTGGTATATGTGTTAAATGCATAATTGGCTCTAGGGATGTGAGATATGCAGAAGCAATTTTAGGTAATTTAGGCCCATTTTTTTTTTTATATATGTTTATTGTCCTTTATTATGTGTAAAAATGTATTCAGGTATGTTTTTTTAAATCCTCTATATAAATTGGACGGAGTGATCAACGCCAGGGGCATCTTCTTAGATTATGAGCGCGAATGCATTGACATGTGTACTTAATTTTCTTTAACCCCCTTTTTTTTTTGGTTTGTTTGTTTGTTTTTTATTTAAATGTTTTGTATGTTTTGAAATTTATAGCCCTGACATGGCTGTACGCAGTCGGCTGGGTTTTAAACAAACAAATGAAAAAAAAGTCAAACAAAATTGAAAAGTTATTCTGTGTTAGTTGTATTATCATTGATGAACAGACGTCATCACACTTTCATTTTCTAGAGCCACATGAAAATAAAATGATAACGTGGGCTTATTGGACGGAACAAGACAGGCGCCTGTCTTGTTTCGTCAATGAAACACTTGTTTTTATTCTGTTTTCATGTCTTTCTGGTTTTCATTTGCTTCAGCATTAGCAAACCCTTTGATTAACTCTATGACTCCCGTATCCTATCCACCAACTGCACAAACTTAATCCCTTCGAATCCTTTACCCTATCTGCCAGAAAGCTGGTGGATAGGATGAGGAAGTAAAAGGGTTTTTGCTTTGTTAGCGTGATTGATAATACAAGATGCTGATGGACAGGGTGCGGGAATCAAAGGGTTATGGTCCTTTTTTTTTCTGTTGGTTGATGGACTTCTGATTGTTTGCTTTTTTGTTTGTTTGTTATTTGTTTTGTTTCTTACTTGGTTATTGATATTGTTCTTATTCTTCTGTCCCCCCCCCCCTTTTTTTTTTTTGTGTGTGTGTGTTAACTTTTTTTCTTGTTGTTTCTACTTTTTTTCTACCTCCTCCAATTTGTTTGTATTCTCTCTCTCTCTCTCTCTCTCTCTCTCCTCTCTCTCTCTCTCTCTCTCTCTCTCTCTCTCTCTCTCTCTCTCTCTCTCTCTCTCCCTCCCTCTAATATATTTTCAATGATATTTGAAAAATGAAATATGAAGTAAAATGAAATATGAAAACATTGAAAGAAAATAAATTATGAAAACTTTGTACACACAATTCTTGAAGAAAGCAAGTAAGTATTGTACGAAAAGGATTGGAACTCGTAAAATAATTCTGTCGTGACTTTTTTCTGCCTTGCATCGAAGATTATTTTCTTTAAAATAATCACATTTTTACAAAGTAGAAACCAAACATCTGCAGTTTAAGATAAACATAAAGCATACAATGTCAGCACTCTGGTTAGTTGTTCATCAAACAACAGAATGAACTGGTACTAATCACGAAATTGCTGTTTTTATAATGAGATTTGTTTGGACGCAACAGATGTCGTTGATCATATATTTTGGAAATGTTTACGTCCCAAGGGACTCCGCGAAATGATGAGACTAGTACTGAAATCAGTTAGTTTTCCTTACACAAATTTAGCTGATATTAAGAAAAAATAAGAACACTGTTGTCTAATAATGATAAAAATGTTTAGAGATTCGGCTTTTGATTTAATCAGTCGTCTTTCGAGTAGTACATTTATCCATGCGAATTGTGAGGAGGTGTCGCTCCTGTAACCCTTTGACTCCCGCACCCTGTCCACAAGCATTTTATATTCCCAACCGTGCTTGAGGGTCAGAGAACCAAAGGATTTGAGTTTTGCAGTTGATGGATAGGGTGCAGGGGTCAAAGGGTTAAACATGTTTTGTGACATCTTACTATAGCATAACATAACTGTTGAAGTATTGTATGTTTTGAAATGGTTATAGTCCTGATATGGCTGTACGCAGACGGCTGGGCTTTAAACAAAAAATAACAGATTAACAGTCTGATTTTCTGATAACCTACCTGTGTATGTTTTTCCTCGTGGTTTTGGTTGTTAATTGTAGTTCATGTAAATGTGTATATCCTTCGGTTATAAACATGAAGATATTCTGCATGTCTATGACTTTCCATCTTTGTCTGTGATCGAAGTTGTGTTTTCTGTTCTGCACGTTTTGTCTTTAATTCGCATCAAAGGGAAAGGGGAATGTTTCAAATAGTATTTACACAATCACTCTCTCTCTCTCTCTCTCTCTTCTCTCCACATACACACACACACACACACACACACACACACACACACACACACACACACACACACACACACACACACACACACATACACACACACACACATGGGGAAATAGGTGTCGTTTTGTCTGCTTTAAGGTCGCTAGATCATAGATGGGTGGCCGTGTCGATACCCGATAGGGCCTATCCCCACGTAACGGGTACAGTTTTGTGAGAATTTTTCTCTTAAGTGGATAAATCCTCTCGCGGCTCGTGGAATGTTTTAGAACCGTGTCAGTTTTCATTACTTGCTTTTCAAATGATGAGATAGAAAGAAAAAAAAGAAAACATAGCAAGAAAAAAAGAAAAACAAAAGAAGGAAGCAAGAAAATATGAAGAAATAAGGGAAGAGAGATGGAAAAGAACAAAACAGAAAACAACAACAACAACAAAACCTCAACGAATGAGAGGGGGAAAATTAGCATGTTCATAAGGCTAATTTCACTTTAATCGAATCTTCGCTTCACTTCACTTCAACTTTGTTTCGGTCCGTTGTTGGACATAAGCCTTCTTCATCCTGTTAACTACTGTTCTGGGCCATTTGTCAAATTTTTCTAGATCGTCTCGCCATCTTACTGAATCTAGAGTGAGTTTACTTTGTTGTCCAGAACAGACAGAAGTGGAGAATCTTCATTGCTGCCTTATATGCCAAGTGTGGCGTAATAGGCAGTAAGTAAATATTTTGTTTATTGCTTTTTGTGATAGAAAAATCGATGAGTAGTATTTATGAAACTTTGCCAAATATATGGAGGGGAAAATATGTATTTCACATCCCTTCGTAAGTGCTATGGCCTAAATGAATAATTCATCTGTAGTTGTATCTCTGTGTCTGTCTGTCTCTGTCTGTGTGTCTGTCTGTCTGTCTGTCTGTCTGTCTGTCTGTCTATCCTGTCTGTCTGTCTATCTGTCTGTCTGTCTGTCTCTGTCTGTCTGTCTCTATCTGTCTGTCTATCTGTCTGTCTGTCTCTGTCTGTCTGTCTCTATCTGTCTGTCTCTCTTTCTTTCTTTCTCTCTATCTATCTATCTATCTATCTTCTATCTATCTATCTATCTATCTATCTATCTATCTATCTATCTATCTATCTCTATCTCTCTCTGTTTCCTTCTCTCTGTATCTGTTTTCTCAGTTGTCTTAGACACGTAGATTGGGGAAAGTGAAAGGATTTAGTGTTTTGCTTTATTATGGGTGATAACGCAAGAAGCTGGTGGACAGGATGAGGGAGCGGAAGGGTTAAGGGAACGTGGTTTTCAGAGCATCAAGTTTTATGTCTTTCTAATAGCCCATCATTTTCCCCTAGTGAGTCAGGCGAGTCAATCCGGTGTGACAGAAATGTAGACAGACCTACTTTAACCTTCCACCCTCGACACCCGATACCAGGAGGAGACACTTGTGGGGTGGAGGTAGGTACCCGGAATATAAACAGTGTCCATCCTCTCCGTTACAGACCTGGTTAGTGTGAAGTAGTAGTTTTCACCTTCCAGTGTGAACGCAAATTGTTCGGATCTGGCTTATAATAAAAAACTTTGCAATGTGCAAATGGCATCCAGTCCATCCAGCTGGGTACTGGTATTAACTGCATTTTTGGCTCATGTGCAGAAGCAATTTTACATAATTTAGGGGAGTTTTTATATGTGTTTAATGTACTTAATTAAGTTTTATGCATTTGTATCCACATTAATTTTCTAAACATCCTGGTGATACATAGGGTGGAATGCTCAATACTCAGGTGTTATCCTTAGATTATATGCGTAAAGCATTGATATGTGTATTTCGTTTTCTTTGTCAAGTGTTTTTTAGAGCTAGTGAGGTATTATATATGTTTTGAAATGATTACAGCTCTGATATGAATAGTGAAGTCTACATCACCTCACTATTATCACCTTAGCAATATGTGACTAACCTTACCTTTTAGCTCCTACAAAACAGTGTCCTTTCGTCTCTGTTCGAAGTCTCAAATGGCTTCCATGGGATGGATTATTAACGCATAAAGAACTACGCGAGCCGTGTAACACTTCTTGCCAAATAGAAACGGAACCGGAAATTTGTTGAGTGTGTGTGTGTGTGTGTGTGTGTGTGTGTGTGTGTGTGTGTGTGTGTGTGTGTGTGTGTGTGTGTGTGTGTGTGTGTGTGCGTGTGTGTGTGTGTTGATGTGTTGAAATGTATGAACAAACATGTTTAAACCCAAATTCGAAATGGAACTTTCGAAAACACGTTTGTTACCATCCTTATTCAGTCCCGTTACCGGTGTGGTCCTTTGGACGGGGGGGGGGGGGGGGGGGGGTGGAGTGGAAGTGAGTGGTGAGAGGGTTGGGGTGTAGTGATGGGGCACACCTCCAGACGAAATCTTCCATTTCTGTTAATCGTATGGCAGCAGCATCCAGATCAGACATTCCGAGAGAGGTTGCATTCTTGACCTTTGCCACTCAGCTCTTCCCATGTCAGTTTCGGTTCTGGCCTCTCTCTGGCTATCCTGTAAGAGGACCTCGGACATTGTGGACTTGTAAATCTGTGCTTCAGACCGCCACAGACTCAGTGCATGGACAAGATTCGGAATGAATCTTGGTGTAAACTTTTAGCCCCACGCGCTGTCAAGTTGTTGAGGTCCTGACTAGGTGTATGGATTCTGTCATCATCATCATGTGCTCTGCCTCATGGCGTTGGCGTCATGGCCCTTACTACGAATCTATCCATTGTCGCTGCAAGTGCATCTCCGAACCTCTGCGTCCTTAGCCACCTGCAAGTCCATCCAATATTTTCTCCCTGGTTCTACCTGGGGTTCTCTTTCCCTCCAGCTCCCTGTTGTGTGACCAGGTGCTCTAATTTCTCTTTCCTCATAAAATATCCTGCAAATGTTGCTTGTCTCTTTTCAATCTTCTTTATTAATGATCTCTGTGTCTGCCTCCTTCAAGACTGTCTCGTTTGTTTCTTTACTGTCCATGGAACTCTTAACATTCTTCTTAGAAACCGCATTTCAGTTGCCTTAATTTTGTTCTGACTTTGCGTGGATTCTGTGTCTGTTCTTAATCACTCTCTCATTGAAGCAGTTCGGTAATGAAAAACACCCAACCTTTCGCTTAACAGTCCCGTATTAATGAACTTGTGTACTGTTGTAAACATTTTTTTCAAAGTTATAAATAGGGTTGGTGTAGAGGGAAAGCCCTTCAGTCTGCTGAATGAGTTTGCACAGGTCAGAGGAATTTTATCCATGCATGCGTCCTCCATTCTACCCAGTTGTGAATGGTGGTACCTGGTCATTTTTAGTGTTAGGAAAGTTGGGAAAGAATTTGGGGACTATCTTTATTTTTATTTGTTTATTTAGTGATTTTTTTCATTTGCTTTTTAGTCATTCATTCATTCATTATTTGTTTATTCATTTATTCAAAACAAGTGTGACGCTTGACAAAGACCAGTTGGCCGAACGATTTACGCCTTTGTTGTTTGGTTGTATTAAATAAGCGTTCTGAATCTTTTTTCGTGTTTTTTTTTCTGGTTTCATTATTTATTTATTCATTCATTTAATCATTTATTTATTTATTATTTGAGTATTTATTCGTTGGTTTCTTTGTTTATATCTGCATGTTATGTACCTTAACTTTGGTTCAGAAACTTACTGTGTTCAGTTATAAAAGTTTATAAAGTTGTAATCATGATGTATCATAACTGTTAGTACGAGAGATCAGAAACGATCCATATCAGAGAATGCTCGTTGTACTTTAAAAAAGATAGTAGCGGGAGACTCATATGGGGATGTCCTTTTTTTTTTTTTTTTTTTTTTAGGCATGGGGGATGAAGGCTATAAATGACTTTACTAGTAATTCTGTAGTACGCAGTAACATCAGTACAATGTCAAACAAGCCACGTTTCCTGAAAGAATTTCCCCCGTGGGGATGCCAGGTGCTCTTTCAGTATAAATAGTATCCCCACCTTCTGGAAATTCTGTGCTAGAAATTTCCTCTTTTCTGTCACTCTCTTTGTTTCTTTTTTCCTCCTTTGCTATTTGTCATTTCTTCCTATCATTTTCTGCTTTACTGGTCCATTCACCTGTTTGTGTTCGTTAAAGTCTTACATACTGTCTGTTAGGATTGATATTTGGGTACATGTATTAAGTGCATTTTTGGCCCTAGGAACGTAAGATATGCCCGTTTTTATATATGTTTTAGTGTCTTGACATGTATTTCAATTTGTATTCAGATATGTTGTTTTTTTTAAATCCCATGTGCGCTAAATTGGACGGGGTGGTCAACTCCAGGGGCATGCCCTTAGATTATGTGCACAACTGCATTGATATGTGTTGTTGATTTTTTTTTTTACTTGTTTGAAGTATTGTGTATGTTTTGAAACGGGTTATAATCCTGATATGGCTGTACGCAGTCGGCTTGGCTTTAAACTAAAATAACAATAAGAAAGAAATTGACATGTTGGAGTTTGTTCAAGAGGGGTTCGTCATACTCGGATAAGTCCTTAGCTCTTCACCAGGTCTGCCGGTAATAATCCGCCAGACTTCTAGAGCTTTTGCGAAACTCTTGGCGCTGACAAGGTCCTAAAAAATCTCTGTCCCGCCCAAGGGTCAAAACTCAACAGTCCCTAAGTTATTAGCACTGCATACTGACCAGTTGAGTGATTGATTGATTTGGTTCACTTTTTACGTCGACACCCACCCACCTCAGGTGATATGGCCGACGGGGATAACCATCCCAGGGAAGTGGGGGAAGGGGGGGGGGTTATCTAATCCTATACTGACACCACCAGAACGACAGTGATGTTGAGACAGTGAGAGCGCCAGTTTTAGCACTGAACTAACGGGCAGCTTAAACAAAATATTGTGGCTTGTCTGAAGGTCGAACCCACAACCCTTGCCGCTCTAAAAGTGTGGAGCTAGCTCTAACCAGCTGAGATAACAGGGCCAGTAGATAGATACAGATATAGATCGATAGATAGGTAGGTAGACAGATAGTGATAGACAGACAGACAGATAGATAGATAGACAGACAGATAGATAGATAGATAGATAGACAGACAGACAGACAGACAGACAGACAGCTAGACAGACTAACAGATAGGTATTTAAACAGATACATAAACAAATAGAAGATAGATGGATAGATAAATAAAAGATACATTGACAGGTGAAGACAGATAGATGGGTGGATGGATGGATGGGTGGGAGGGTGGATGGATGGATAGATGAATGGATGAATAGATGGACAGACAGATACATACATACATACATACATACATACATACATACATCCATCTATACATACATCCATCCATACATACATATATACATAACACATACATATATATACATACATAGAGAGATAGATTGATAGATATGTAGACAGATAGACAGACAGGTAGATAGTTAAAAAAAAATTTTTTTTTACAGTGTCCCAGTTTTTGATTTGTTTCGTTTTTTAAATAATTTTTTTTTACTGTCACTACTGTCGGTAAAGTGTTTCACGTTGAGAATAATGCTCTTCGTGTGTGAGGTAGCTTAAGTCTTTTACAGTAACGTTTTTGTACCCGTCTTTTCACTGTTGCTACTACTGTTGGGGAAAATGTTTGAAGTTCTCAATGTTACTTTCATCTTCACCTAGTGACCAGGACGGGATGGGGTTGGGGGAGTGCCTATTTTAATGTCTACTGCTTGAGTAGTGTGGTATGATTGTGAGCGTGGGTGGGTTTAACGAACAGATTCAAAAGCGCAAGTGCGTACAGTGCCCGCGCGTGCGTGTGTGCGTGTGTGTGCGTGAGTGCGTGCTCCGATGCCGCACACCTTCAGCAGTAAGTTCTTCACAGAAATGTGTTATTCTTTTCCTTCGGTAGCAAACTCAAGTAGGTGTTGACGAGAAGTAGAGAACACAAGATAAAAGACGCCTTTCAGATGAAAACTGCAATAACAGTGATGGCTGTAACTTTAGAGATTTGAACTTGAAACTTCATGCATTTCCGAAAGTGAATGACCTCAACTTGAATACCGGGTAATAGCAAAATGGTAAATATTTATGAGTGTTTTCGTGGTTCAACAGTCATCACTTAATGAAAAGATAGTTACTACCTATGGGAAAAAAACAGGGGTTTGTTATTGGTCTTCTAGAAAACATTTAACATTTTTGACTTCAATGCCTACCGTTCTAAGAGTCGTTTCCTTATTTTGTTTCTTGAGCTGAAACTCGTTTTAATCTGTTTTCTTCTTACCTGTCTCTAGTGTTCTCTGCAGAAAGCTGATGGATATGGTGTACAGTAGAAGGGTTAAAGTTTTGAACAGTAAACACCACAATCACCACATTCAGATATCGAGGATGAGGAGGATGGTTGTGCCGAAGATTGTCTTCCCTTGATCCCCGTCCTCCCTCACCTCGCCACCATCACCTCTTTAAAAAGATTAAAATGGAAATTATTGCATATCGATCAGAGAGAGAGAGAGTCAGTCTGTGAGTATCTGTGTGTTTGTGCTATGGCGACAAGCCTCCCCCGGGCAGAGCACCCGTTTTTCACGCCGAAAAAATTGCATTATGAAAAAAAAAAGAAATCGGTCATACCTAAACTGTTTCAATTGTTGATAGATTGATTTTCATCACATTACGGTCATGGTTACTTTCGCTGAAGGTTCGAAGTGTAAATATGAAAATTAGACAGGCCATTATTTGGTCTAGGAGGCCATTATTTGGTCTAGGTGGTTCGCAGTATGATCGTAATTATTTACTTGCATATATCTCGGCTGTTTGTGGGCGAATTAAGTTCGTTTGACACAGCTGAGGAATGTTGCAGAATAAACTAGATCGCACATGGTACACGGTTCATTGAAACTGGTCAAAGTCAGTTCGCAACTTTGCCAGATATGTTTGCATGTGTCAGCAAGAATATCTGATTAGTTTATCGGCCAACTTCGAGTAAATCTAGACGGAATATCTACAGTTGTGGATGGTTCCATGCGCATAGTGTCCAAACAAACAGTTCAGTATTTCGGCTGATGAATTTTAATTCAAATATGTAGAAAAGATCGTATCAGCCGCGCTTTAGCTATTTATAAATCGCTTTAACACGCGTGTGTGTGACCGCGCGCCCCCGTGCGTACGTGTATGTGTGTGTGTGTGTGTGTGTGTGTGTGTGTGTGTGTGTGTGTGTGTGTGTGTGTGTGTGTGTGTGTGTGTGTGTGTGTGTGTCGCGCACGCATGTGTGTGTGCATGCGTGCGTGTGTGTGTGTTGTGTGTGCATGTGTGTGTGTGCGTGCGTGCGTGGGTGTGTATATGTGTGTGTGTTCCAATTTCTGCGCAACTTCATTGAACGCGTAAACTGGGCCAATGTTACAATGTTAAGATGATGATAATGACAATGAGACTGTATGACAGGGCTCTACTTTACGCAGGCTCGAGAGATACAGATACACTGCGGTATATGTCAGAAGATTCGAACACTAGTTTTAATGACGCATTTGTGAAGTGGGTGAGACTCAGCTGTGTGATTCCAGTCTTCCACAAAAGCCCATACCGCACTGACTTCTGGGTAGAAGATGGTCGGGGCTGAAAAATTCCACAATCATTTTAAAGGACTAATAGGATTGGAACATATAACCTACCAGACGGTAGTCTGTCGCGCTATCCACTTCACCATGGCGATTGTTCTGAATCAAATCTTATTCACACGTTGGATGCTAATTTGTAAGGCGATCAGTGTAAAGATACATACATCCGGTAATTTTCAAGGTACTTTTCGCACCTAACGCCCGCAAAAATAAAGATTTTAGGTATGGCTTGACTCTTCTCTTATCATCACGCTGAAAAACTCGGCAAGTGGTTGGTTGGCCCACATCGCGTGGAAATGGAACCCATTAAGACATGTATCCGGATTAGCGGCTCTCACAAACCTGACATTTTCACCTGGTATCGAAGCTTCCTGCCACTAGAAATGAAAAAAGTTCGTATCATTTCTCGAGGCACCACTCCTGTATCTGTGTTGCGGTTACCTGTCGAACAGTTCTTTGACCAGGTCTTGTAAATTCTTTCTTACTCTCATCATCCCCTCAACAAGAATCTTTGGAAGGATGTCAATATAAAATTCTCCTCAATGGTTTTATTGTTGGCGACCACCCCACTTCTTTGAAGCCGTTTAAGGAGACAGTTAAAGAGTAGCAAACGATTCTGTGGAGCGAAGGTCTGCTAATCAGTCCTAACCGTCGAGGCTTCGACGAGGGCTGGATGGAATGCCAGAGCGTCGGACATAGAGACCCATTGTCTGAGAGCAAAGTGGTGAGCGTTTTAAGTGTGATGATTTTTTTATTGGCTAAACACGTGTAAATGACTTCTTGCCTCGCGATGCTTCTTCCGTTTGTGTTCTGCCTTGCAAAACGAAGAAAAAAAAATTGACCCGTTAGAGAGCCCGAGGAAGTCGCAATTATGTCTAATGGGCCCCACCACTGAAATCGCGGCGGCCCGTTCAATTACTTTCCTTCATCCGAACAACATAGAGCGTGGGAAGAAAAAAGCGAATCGGCAACAGTAGAACAAAAATTGGAATCGCAGGTTGGATGCACAGAAAGTGCCATCAATTAGAGAGAGACATTGCAGTGGTCGACATTCGAAATGAATAACAAACTGCACGGACTATGAAAACGTAGCAATTATGCAAGATAAACCAATCAAATCTTTAAGCACTCAGTCAGTTGATCTCTTCGCCAACTAATCACAGTGATAACAGTGATCGAGGTAAAGAGAGAGTTGTTCAAACAACAATCAGACACAATCATATTGGATTTGTTGGAGTTATTTCAAGAGGGATTCACTGCGCTCGGACAGCTCTATATGCGCTCCATCCAAATCCACCAGCTATTCAATCACAATACCTCGTTTGTATTATAATTACATGGTAGCGCAGCATGAATTTTACAACTTTCATTTTGACTTTAAACATTGTTTTTGAAAACAGCAGCTTTTCTTCTCTTGCTCTTCCTTCTTCTCCTTCACTATATCTTGCAAGGATTGGTGGAGAAGGACATCAGTTGTAACGAGAGAGGTGGTCAAACCATACTACTTATTTCCGTTTATCGTCCTTTAGTCTCGTTTTGCGTAAGTCTAATCTAATTGTGATCTTATAATTTTACTAATTTCGGTCAGACTAATGCAGTCGTTTCACACACATACGCACACGCACGCACACACACACATACACACGCACACACGCACGCGCTCGCGCGCACACACACGTATATGTATATATATATATACACACACACACGAACACACACAGACACACACACACACACACACCACGCACCACACACACACACACACACACACACACACACACACACACACACACACACACACACACACACACACATTCTTTCTCTGTTCCTCTGTTCCTCTCTTTTCTCTCTCTCTCTCTCTCTCTCTCTCTCTCTCTCTCTCAGTTACGATTGCAAACTGTTTTCTGTAAGACAGGCTAGTCTTTTATGCAGTTCTCTTTTCAGCAGAGCACCACTCGAGCATACATTAAACGGCTTGTCTGTCTTATTTCATTTGTCTGTGTTTTGTTAGGCTGTGTGTATATGTATGTATGTATGTATGTATGTATGTATGTATGTATGTATGTATGTATGTATGTATGTATGTATGTATGTATTATGTATGTATGTATGTATGTATGTATGTATGTATGTATGTATGTATGTATGTATGTATGTATGTATTTAGGGGGGCCTGTAGTCGAGTGGTTAGAGCGCTCGCCTGCGGTGCGGAAGGTCGGTGGTTCGAATCCGCTAAACGCTGGTTCGATTTTTCCGGCCTGAAAACTCCCTCTGTCCACCCAGCAGTGAATGGGTACCTGACTTCGGTCGGGGGAGGTTTAAAAAAGGCGGCGAAAGGAGAGGGATGGGCTCCGCCTTTCATAATGCCGTGCCCTAGACACGGTGAATCTTTAACAGTTCACCGCCCCTACGGCCATATTGACCATGGGACCTTTAACCTTTAACCTTAACCTATGTATGTATTTAATGTACGAATGTATGCATGTATGTACGCATGCATGTATGTACGCATGTATGTATGTGTGCATGTATGTATGTATGTATAGTGTATTGTGTATATGAATATGTGTATGGTATGTTTGGTTGATTAAATGGACAGATGCATCGATTGATCAGCTAATGGACTGGTTTATTTATTTGGTTATTTGATTGGTTCATTGATTAATAGTTTGATCGATTGATTGATTGATTGACTGACTGGCTGACTGAGGTCGATTGATTGATTGACTGACTGACTGATTGACTAACTGACTGACTGATTGCAAGTGAAGAAAGGATTGAGTGAGTGATTGATTGATTGATTGATCGATCGATTGATCGATTGATTGCAGGTGGAGAAGAAGGGGATTATTCAGCCACGAGGCAAGGTGAAATGCAAGAACATCAAAGACGACTGCCCCAAACCTCAGTGTGACAACCCGGTTTTGTTGCCAGAAAGATGCTGCAAGATATGCCCTGATTCTCCCGGTGAGTGCACTGTACTTGTGCTGAGTTGAGCTGTATTGCAGTGTACTGTCTGTGTACGGCATTGTATTGACTCTCTAGGTGATCAGCGT
Source organism: Monoplex corrugatus (assembly GCA_030674185.1). NCBI lineage: Eukaryota > Metazoa > Mollusca > Gastropoda > Littorinimorpha > Ranellidae > Monoplex > Monoplex corrugatus. The sequence goes on from JAPXFY010000015.1 coordinate 37,809,951, forward strand.
GGTTTTCAAGTGGGTGGACGACGGACTTCCAGTCGGAAGATCCTGAGTTCGATCCTCCTAGACTCTACCGCTGCCTAGTGATTAAAAGGTGGAGATTTTTCTGATCTCCTAGGTCAACAACATATTGCAGACCTGCCAGCGCCTTCGTGTATATACCATGCAGAATTTCAAAATTGCACGTTAAAGATTCTTCAAGTCATGTCATTAGCTGGCTTACGAAAACATAAAAACACCAGGCATTCATGTTCACCGAAGACGGAGTATGCAGACTGTGCAGCAACACACAGCATGCACAGTGTGGGCAAAAACTACGCGCATGCACACATCCGAGAAACAGTGGAATGCATAAAACAAAAATTCTGAGTGGACGCTCAAAACATTAATCTACCGCTTCAGCGTGTAACTAACTCCCAGGGTCTCATTCTCTTTTTGTCTTTGTCACAGCCAACAGTTCGACGCTTAAGTCCCTTGGTCTTTGTTTTCGTTTTTGTTAAAGCCGCCCCTTCAACGCTTAAATCCCTGGCGTTTTAGTTAGGGTCATCACACTTAAAACGCTCAGTCCACTTTTGTTTTTCTTGGAGCCTCCTATTCAACGCTTAACTCCTTGGGTCTCAGTCTGTTTTACTCTTTTTTAGTCTGTTTTTCTGTCTGTTTGTCCGTTTAGTCTCGGGGTATATGCAGTGGGTCGGGTAGAGGATGATTTCTTGTATGTATGTGTGGTTTCATAGAAGAATGTTGAGAGTTCCATGGACAGCAAAGAAAACAAATGAAACAGTCCTGAAAGAGGCAGACACAAGGTCATTAATAAAGAAGATTAGAAAAAGACAAAAAATATTTATGGGACATTTTATGAGGAAAGAGAAATTAGAGCATCTGGTCACATCACGAAAACTGGAGGGAAAGAGAACACCAGGTAGACCCAGAGAGAAAATATTGGCCGGACTTGCAGGGTGGCTGAGGACAGAGAGAGTGGGAGATGTACTTGCAGCGACAAAGGATAGATTTTTATGGAGGGCCGTGATCGCCAACGCCATGAGGCAGAGCACATGATGTTGACGATACGTATTGAAATTATCATCACTTGAGATTTTGTATTTGATAAGTAACGATCATATATAAATGTGCGTACTTCTGGTTTTTTGTTGTTGTGTTGTTGTTTGTTTGTTTGTTATTGTTTTTTTTTCCCTTTCTTTTTATGAATATATGTTCTTTAGTTAAATGACGTGATGATCTTCGCTTCAATGTAAACTGACACATGAGAATTTTTAATGTTCCTGCTCTCTATCGACTTTAAAACGGAATATAACGATCAAGAATGATGACTAGGAATAAGTAATCCTAGCTACTGGCTTGAGGAATTTTTAATCGCTCTCCGTCTCTCTGTCTGTCTGTTTCTGTCTGTCTGTCTGTCTCTCTCTCTCTCTCTGTGTTTCTGTCTCTGTCTCTATGTCTCTGTCTCTGTCTCTGTTCTCTTCTCTCTCTCTCTCTCTCTCTCTCTCTTCTTTTCTCATATATCTGTCTAACCCGCTTTCTCTTGCCGGCTGTCTCTTTTTTTTCTCAACTCTGTTTGCCCTTCACTTTTCCATCCTTCTTCTTATGTCTATCTGTAAATGTCATTGTCGAACACATTTTCAAACATTATGTAACACACACACACACACGCACACACCACACACGCACCACACACACACACACACACACACACACACACACACCCTGGCAGATGCATAGACACACACACACACACACACACACACACACACACACACACACACACACACACACACACACACACCACACACACACACACACCCTGGCAGATGCATAGACACATAATCTCCAGTAGTCGGTATGAAACAGTCTCTTATTGTAAAGGGAGACAGAAAAACAAACAGCAGGAAAACTTGCAACATGACTCAGTTGAATCTTTCTGAAGCATCCGCCTTCGCAGGACAGGTAGGAATGTTAAGCATCAGAGTAATTTTCACTCAGCAACGTTAGCAGACGACAGTTAGCACAGGTAAACGAACCCAACGGCGACAGAGAGACTGCGCGAGTCAAACGCCTCCATTTATCACCCGTAATCAAAGACCGTCCCACTGTCACCCGATGAGCTATCACCTTACCCCGTTGTCATTCTGCTCGTCTGGTGTTGACATGTATGCGTACGTTGACTTGTCAAATTGTTCACTTTTTTAAGTCTCACTCCTCCCCCAGCTTCCTAAGCAACACCCTTACTGTTGCTTCTCTCTCTGTCTGTCTGTCTCAATCTGTCTGTCTGTCTCAGTCTCTGTCTGTCTGTCTGTCTCTCTCTCTCTTCCCTTCTCTCTTTGTCTGTCTGTCTCTCTCTTTCTCTCTCTCTCTCTGTGTCTCTCTCTGTTTCTGTGTCTGTCTGTCTCTCTTTCTTTCTTTCTTTCTTTCTCTCTCTCGCTCTCTTTCCCTCTCTCCTCTCTCTCTTTCGCTCTCTTTCTCTCTCTGTCCTCTCTGTCTCTGTCTGTCGGTCTCTCTCTCTCTCTCTCTCTCTGTCTGTCTCTCTTTCTGTCTCTCTTTCTTCTGTCTCTGACTGTCTGTCTCTCTCTGTCAGTCTGTCAGTCTCTCTGTCTCTGTCTTTGTCTCTCTCTCTGTCTCTGTCTCTCTCTCTCTCTTTACTTTTTATGCGCTCCGATTTTAATCCGCAGTATTTTTTCCATTAGCATGGTTCACAGGATCTTCAGGCATATTGTTTACTGTGAAAAAAAAAAAGCGTGGCTTAAAAATTACTAAACGGTAGATAATTATGCTAGTCCATTAGCCAGTTTGTAATCTCCCATAAACAGGGAAATCGTTTCATATTACACGGACAGGATAATTAGTTGAATGTGGTTGTCTATTTTTAAAGCATTTAACAACATTTTCTCAGCTGTTTATGGATGGAAGTTTACCAAATTTTTGGTAAAGATTGTGGACTGTAGAGGAGCCACCAATGCACAAGTTTGGTGGACGAGGCACGCGTCAAGATCAAGGACACACGAACAAAGAAAAGTAACTGAAGACAACATTCTGTGAAGAATGTGTATGAACAGCACTTAATCAGGAACTTGTGAAAATATGCGAAATTTTTTTCATTGTTGTTACTATCTGCTATTGTTCTTGCTTCAAGTGGAATTTCTTCAATATCACAGTGTACTTGAGAAATACAAGATCTGAACTTTCTGTAATAATAACATTGGTATAAAAAGAGATTGCTAGAATGGCTTCAATATCGTGAAGTTTTCTTTAATGTGCAACTCTTGGCAGTATTTTTTTTTTTTTTTTTTGACAATAGAAAAGATTGAATTTTCTTTTTCTTTGTAGTAAATAATTTCATAACTAGATTTGTTTGCTTGAATAATGACGGGTGTTTCTTTTTCAAGGTCAGAGTTTAACTTGTATTTTAGGTTGGTGGATCATCTTTTCAGTGTCATTGTTTACGCAGAAAATGCCTTACCTTCATGCAAAATTTTACTGTCATTGCTGTTTATTGTTTTAAAGAAGAATAACAGCAGGTGGGTAGTCTTCAGTCTTACGAGAAGCCAGGTAGGATTTTCTGTGCTGGCAGGTAAGGACAAATAAAACAGTAAAACGGACAAAGAAGCAAACAGAAATGATCTTCCAGATATAGAAAACTGTCTGGTGTGCAAAACACATGAGAGAGAAAAACATGTGAAACAGATATTGCGGTAGGATGGGGTAGAGGTAGGTCCCATACGACCCTCCCATGTTGCTTTGCCAGTCGTTAGGTTTTCCATACGGAAAGTCCAGTATGCTCCCGATAAAAGTGAAGCTCGTTTCGTTCTGTGTGGAGCTCTTCAAATGTGATCAGTTTCAGTTTTAGTTTCTCAAGACGACGTCTCCGCGCTCGGAACGAATTCCATATGCACTAATGTCACAGGTGCCATGTGTATGTTGAGCATGGCACAAGCCTTAAGCCTGCACATAAACCCATGAGCTGACCAGCTCCCGAGGCCTTGCCTAGCCTGTGTTTTACCTAGTCTGTATTTTATACTGGCATTGTATCAGCCTATCACTGGAATAATCTTGATTACATGTAAATGACATGTGTATCTGTGTATCTTATCTTCAAAGATATGTATGTATGTATGTATATATATATTAATATATATATATATATATATATATATATATATATATATTAATATAATTACAAATAAATAATAATTAAAGGTGTGAATCACAGCGCAACTAGCTATTGTGTATAAACTCGTCTCATATGACAGAAAGCACCCCCCCCCCCCCCCCTGTCAATGCACAAAGCCTCAGATATCAACTAGGTGAAGGCAATGTTTTCTTAATCATAGCCCCCTAGTCTATCGTTCACTTCCGATGAAAGAAAAGAGGAAATAGGTATGTGAGTGAGTGAGTAAGTAAGTAAACAAATAAAATAAGTAAATATATATATATATATATATATATATATATATATATATATATATATATATATTATATATATATATATACGTTATTAGGTAGATAGATAAATGCAAAATAAAGGAGTATGTGGATAAAACTGCTGCTTTAGTTTATTGCCTTTTGCCCCTGTGTTGTCGAGTGAAGACTGGTTGAGGGGTTGGAGTGTTAGGAGAAAAGGTGGCTGGAGGACGGTGAGGAGTTAAAGAAAGTGAGTGTTGCGTTACTTTTCTCAAACCGAAGTGTAGAGTGTCCTAGCGAGCAACTCGAAACGTTGTCGTTAACGGATTACGGGCTATAATACATGACGAGGGGCGACGACAGAAGATGGAAGGAAAGCTTGCGTCACGAGACGATTGGTGCCTGTCTGGGCTCGCTCTGCGTGCAGCGGGAGGATGATGGGATGTCTAGATACTGTCACTCTTCTTCTGCCACCCAGGTTGTCTGTCAGTTGCTCCGCTCGCGTTTCTGTTTTCCCGCGCTGTCGACAAACAAAAATGTATCCTGACAATGTTGGTAGACAGTTTTGAAGTCTGTGATAGCAAGATGGAAAGATTTTCCAACTTTCTTTCCTTTTCTTCAGAAAAACGAAAAGTTAAGAAAAGAAGAACAGTGTGTGTGTATATTTTAGACGTGAAAATAACAGGCGGTCCAAGTCATTTTTTTTTAAAAATCTAGAAGGGGGGAAAAATCTGTATTTTAGGACTAAGTCTAGTAATTACTGATTACTGGACTCAAGACCGGCAATAAACTTGTTGAAATTTAATCATTGTCGATTGCCATTGGTGCGATATGATCGATTGCCATTTGGCGTGATACGAGCCGTTAGTGGCGTGGTTAAGCGTGGTTAGGAAGCTGGTCTTCCCGTTGATAGGTATGGGTTCGAAGCTTTATGGGTACCGCCTGATGGGTAAAAGATATTATTTCCGATCTCCCAGGTCAACATGATTATGTGCAGACGTGCCAGGTCATGAATCCCCATCATTTATGTACCTACACAGAACATCAGATATCTTGAAATTATATCGGTGTATGTTCGGTGGCTTATCGAAACATTAAAACACTTATCGTGCACACTCGCGGAAACGGAGGATGACTGTCATTATGGCGGGGATGGGTGGGGAGAAAAAAAAAAAAAAAAAAAAAAAAAAACTGGCCACACCGATAAAAAGCCTGATCGTAGTGTTATTGTATGTGAGTGCACGTGGGAGAAAAAGCTCAAGTTCTGTTACGGAAATCCATTTGCTGTGTAGAAATGCAGACAGACTGTCAGGTAGAAGAATACCAAGGATCAGAATGATTCACTCTTTGTGACAGATTTCTTGGTGAAGTGTTATTTTTCTGTAGACAGACTGTCATGTAGAAAGTATCCAGGCTTAAAATGACTCAATGTCAATGACAGATACCTACAGTGTGTGGCCAACTGAACAAAGCACGCTTCTAGGGTGCAAGAAATTAGTTCGATTTCAGGTTGAACGGAGATTTTCTCCCCTCCCCCTCCCCCTCCCCTCCACTACACCTTTAGCAGGCGGTGGCTTGGATGATAATCTTTCAGATAAAAAAAAAAAGTACTGTATGCAGCTTGCATATAGCACACGTTAAAGATCTACGAAAACTAAAAAGTTGTCATGGCAAAATTCTGTAGAGTGCAAAAATGCAGGCATACGGGAAACTAAACGACAATCAGCTGTCATTTTCATCACGACGGAACGCACGTGCGCGCATGCGTACACACACACACACACACACACACACACACACACACACACACACACACACACACACACACACATACACACACACACACACACACACACACACACCACACACACACACACACACACACACACACACACACACACCACAACCAAGTCACATCGAAACGGTCTAAATCATTTCCCCTTTTGTATACAAACAACGATAAACCTTGAAAACCATAGACCACACTGAACTGACAGAAAATACAGGAAAGATTACAATGTTATCCAAGTCATTGTTCTCAAAAGCAGTAACAACAGGGGTGGGGGTGGGGGTGGGAGGATGGTGTGGGGAGGAAGGAGAGAGGAAAAGCGTTGAATGACTGTAAGAAAGAGGCAGGCAGGATTAGGATAAGGATTAGGCGATAGATACGGTGAAGTTTTAACTGCTCTAAAACAGATACATAGACAGATGGGTAGCGGTGATAATTTAGGAGATCCCTGTCTGTCGCTTGGGATATAGTTTTGCGATGCTGTCTCTCTTGTCTTTCTGTCTCTCTTTCTCTGGAAAGGAAGACCTCTGTCTCTTCAGATTAACGTGATAATGACATAATTACAACTGTATCCAAGTCCATTTTGTGGGCAAAGTTTCTTTAACAGTTCGATGTAAAGCAAAGGTAAGGTTAAGATCGTTCCATAGTCCTGAGGTTGTTCGGGGATGAGGCGCTAGAGACCTAAATTTCTCTCTGGACCAGCATTATCAAAGCAGTGTCCGTCTTCACTCCCTCGTTGCATTGCATTCCCCATGGCTGAAGAGGGTCAAATACCCGTTCACAGCTGGGGTGGACTGGAGACCACACACACAAATATTTTCTTGGGCTAGATGCGCACCCGTGCAAGTCTTTGGTCTTTTCCCTCTTTTTTCGTTCTCCATCTGCATGGTAAGACCACATCTGGTGATTGATGTAGCCGGTTGGTTGTGTGTGTGTGTGTGTGTGTGTGGTTTGGTTTGGTTTGGTTTGGTTTGGTTTGGTTTTGGTTTATTTGTTTGTTTTGGTCTGTTTTTCTCCAAGTTTCTGCATGCTGGCTTAGAGAGCTCGTGCAGTCTGCTTGAAAGGCGAGAGCTCTACTGTTACGATCAACCAGTCTTCGTAATATAAATTTACCGTACGTCCTGTCTATTGTGACTCACTGTACTGAAACAGATGTTTGAGTGAAGGCAAAAACCGAGAATACACAACGGAGAAACGAAGAGAGATTATCAAGATCAGGCAATATGTACATGTACTGCAAAGTTGTTAATTTCCCTGAAACAGACACGGACAGATCGGTAGTTCAAACAAGTTAGGAGATCCATTGTCTGTTGTTTGGGATAGGTTTTTGTAATGTTGTGTCTCTTTTCTGTTTTGACTGATTATGTAAGAACGAAAGAATGGGAAAAGAAAAGAAAAAATGTTGAATTAGGCAAAAACAGAGAGAGCCGATAGAGAGACACACAGGATTATCAGGATTAGGCGATAAGCACAGTGAAATTGTAACTGCCCTAAAACACATGGACAGATGGTAGCGGCGATCTTCTTTTTTCGTTCGCTTTTTACACGGTCAGGTCATGTTTTGAGATGAAACGGGCCGTCCCACCCCCCCACCCCCCACCCTCTTCCTGCTGATTGCCCTGGATTGCCATGGAGCCTGGTGATCAGGGGAAATAGTTTTCCTTCAGTCCTCTGGCTCCATAAGACGGGTGAGAGGGACCTGAAGAAGTCGAGGGTGGATTCTGCTGAGGCACAGGACCCGTTGCTGCTCTAGTCTGAAGGATACTCAGTGAGCGAGTTCCATTCTCATCTGATGTAAATGACTGGTAGGGATTTGCGTTATATTGCGTGGTACCAAGAAGATGAAAAGCGTTTTTACCAAGAAATGCCTATCAGTAAACTTCGGGAAGAGAGTTCGTGAGTGTTATATAGAACAGATATTGTTGTACGTTTGTGAGGCGTGGACAGTCAGTGCGTTAAGTGAGAACAAAATTGAGGCAACTGAAATGTGATTTCTAAGAAGAATTTTGAGAGTTCCATGGACAGCAAATAAGAACGAGACAGTCTTGAAGGAGGCAGGCACAAGAAGATCACCAGTAAAGAAGATTAGGAAAAGACACGCAACATTTAGAGGACATATTATGAAGACGGGGAAATTAGAATACCTGGTCATAACAGGAAAGCTGGAGGGAAAGAATATACCGGGTAGGCCCAGGAAGAAAATATTGGTCGGACTTGCAGGCTGACTGAAGACAGAGAGGGTGGGAGATGTACTTGCAGCGACAGGCATAGATTCGTGAGGAGGGCCGTAGTCGCCAATGCCATGCGGTAGGGCACATGTCGATGACCGCAGTTTGTTAGAATGGGCCTTCAAGCCTGGTACGTCTCAAGTTGAGCCCCGTAGGTTTTCTGTAGGGGTTATCCCGCCTTTGGCTTATGGCCAAAAGACCTGTGCGCGTAGGGGGCTAGAGGGTTCTAGGCAGCTCTTCCTGTCTGATAACATGGGATATTTACCAGGTGTGGCCGTGCCAAGTGCCGTCTCTCCCCATCCTGATTGAAGTCATTTGCCAGTCTGTGTAGGACCATGTATTTGTCCAGTCCGCTTATTACGCAAGATAACCTCCATATCTGAAGAGGCTGATCATCTGCAACATCGATGATCTTGTTACATCAGTGGCGGCCCTGGACCAGCGTCCATCAGATCATTCTGCCGTGTTGTTTTGTCTTATTCTGTCTAAACCCGTACCCGCCACAACCTGAAATCTATGAACGTTAAATCCTTCTCGTCTAAATTGTAAATCGTCCCGCCTTCCAAATTCTTTCGATTCTGCTAACCATTACAATTCAGTCTTGCACCAGCTCCCAGATGAGCATGCACCTCCAACCATCCGTGTTATGCCAGACCGCCCATCTGCACTCTGCTACAGGAATGAATCACAGATTGCTAAACGAGCCAGTAGACGTGCCAAAGACAGTGACGGTCCTCTAAACTTGTTCTTTCACAGAATTTTCGAAAGCGAGTAAAACGTTATGACAGTTATTTTGAAAGCTAAAACCGACTATTCTTATTCTACCCAGGTCCTTCACAATCTAGAACTATAAAACGCTTGTTCTGTCATGTCTGATCTTTTTGAGTACAACAAGTTATCTCTACTTCCCTTTAACATCAGTCCTTCAGATCTTCCAGAATTTTTTTCAACTTTTTTCTCTTGCTAAGTTAAGATCTCCGAGCCAAGTTAGACACAACCTCTTTTCTTCCATTACTTTCTGATCCTCCATTCACCGGCCTCCTTCATATCTACACCTAATTACTTGCCAATATCATCAACCAGCACAACAGCAAATATCATTTCCATGCTGATGACTTCCAGCTCTACAACTGAAAATCTTTCAACTCTTCTTTCTGAAACTTCTGACTGTTATGTTGAGATCCAGAACTGGCTGATACAGAGTAAGCTACAGTTGAATGGAGATAAGACTGAAGCAATGCCATTGGCATCGAGAACAAACTTTCCACTGTAAAAGTGTGTTCTGTTTAATTAGGAAACAATACTATTGTACTTTTTGATTTATTCTAGACTCATTGGAATTGTTCTTGATCCTCAACTCACTATACAGAAATTCATCAGTCGCAAAAGCCTGTCAGTCGTGTTACCGTCAACTGTGATGTTTCAGTTCTGTTTGCCGTTATCTTTAAACGTCAACAGCATCTAAACTCGTGGCTTCTCTAATCTGGTATCGATTATCTAACTTTTTATCTCTCTCTGGCTTGCCTGCTTCTTCTGTCGCATGCCTTGAGCGTACTCAGAATTCTGCGACCCGTCTTGCCCTTCGTAAAAAGAGGCATGATCATCTCACTGCCTTGCCTTCAGTTTCTTCACTGGTTGTCTGTTTCTCAGAGAATATCATACAAAATTGATACTAAGAATACAAGCGTACCAATGATACTGCAAATTTTTATATTTGTAATTGCCTCCAAATACACACCCTTGCCCGACCTCTGAAATTCCTTGATATAGATGTTCCACAGTCGGTCGTCGCTCTTTTTGTGCGTCTGGTCCGTACAGCTGGAACGAGCTTTTCCAATCTACCGAGCTTCGACAGTCACATACATCGTGTTCCTTCAAGTCTGACTGGAAGACACGCCTTTTGTTCAACAGTCATTTCTCACTCTTCGTGTCCATCCCCTCCTGTCCTCCCCCTCCCCCTCCCCATTTGTATATGTTTTGTACCTTTCAGTTCTAAACATTGTGAACGAAGGGTTTTGTGAATGAAGAGAGTGCGTAATTTGATTTGGTTTATATATCAAGATTTGGCGCTATATGTGTATGTCGATACAATTATTATTGATATAACATTTGTAAGCAGAGGATGCAGGCAAACACGTCACCACTTTACACAGTTTTAAAGCACGCTGATACTGTTATAATGCCCTTGCCAACAGAGGATACAGACAAGCACACCACGACCTGCCACAATTTTAAAACACTGGCAATTACATTACGACCAACCACAATTTTTAAGAACAGTGTTACCGATCCATTGTAAGGCCTTGCCACCAGAGACAGGCAAACACATCTCGATCAGCCACAGTTTTAAAGAACACTGTTATTGGTCCATTCGTAAGGCCATCGCCACTAGAGACAGGCTAACATGTCACGAACCTCCATAATTTTTAAAACATATTTTCATTGCTATTATTTCTGAGACCCTTGTTAGCAGAGAGAGGGCAAACACATAACGAACCTCCACACATTTGAACCACACTGTTGCTGATAGCTCTTCTAAGGCCCTCGTCAACAGAGGAGACAGCACCCCTCCAGAATTTAAAACATGTCATTGATATCACTTGTAAGGCCGCCGTAAAGTCAAGTCAAGCCAGCTTTATGATCTCCAAAAAAGAAACTATATCTTGGTCTTCTACAAAAGTGCAACTCAGACACGTGAAACATCCACATTGAAATAACTCAACATGAAACATAAACCCAATCATGTGAAAAATGAACTGTAAAAGCAACTAGGCATGTCCCTAATACACAAACACACACACACACACAGCACGCCACGCACGCACGCACGCACGCACGCACCACACACACACACACGCACGCACACACATACACACACACACACATCACTACTATCACACAACATATATAACATTAAGTAATTGAAATGATCAATTAAATAAATTTAAAAAAAACATTCAGACGTATTTTAATACACACATGCAAACAAATGTCCGTGTACACACACTCATGCACACGCATACGCATAACACACACACACACACAAACACACAACACACACACACACACACACAACACACACACACCACACACACACACACACACACACACACACACACACATACACACGCGCGCGCGCGCGCATCGCTCATACTCACTATGCATGCATTCTTCAGACTGCGTCTTGTTTCAGAAATTTGATTGGTTTTGGGAAGGAAAATTTGTATAATCTCACTGTCTTACATTTAAAGCAGCGGAAACGTCTCCATGATGGCACATTTCATATTTTTTCGAGAGGATAAGTGCGGTCGCACGCAGTCATCTTAACCCTATACACCACGCATTATCTATACTAGATAAACACCCAATTGTCTTTCAGTCACAGTCTTTCAGTGACATTCACCAGTCTGTCAAAAAATTCTTTTCATTTACAGTCCACCATATCAGCACACAAATGAATGCGCTAAAACAGACTCAGACAGTAACGGTAAAAAGAGCGGAACGGTAAAAGGAGCGGAAAACACAAGTATCGATACTAAAAGAGTCCAGTTTTTAGAGATAGTAAAAGCTGGACTGACATTTCCATTTGACATAATCATTAAGGTATATATAATTCAACTGTATATCTCAAAATGTACCTTAATGCATATTTGTATTGCTTCACATGTTCAACTTTTAACATCTGTGGTAAAAAGATCAGGTGCAGCATACTTATGAAGGTTTGTAGTAATCTGTAAGCGTTTCTTAAGTTTTTCCACATTCAGGACAAGATATGTTTCATCACACCACTTTGTAAACTTTCGAACTTCATAAAAAAAATAGTTCCGTCAGAATTGGAAAGATCTTCTGTTGCTGAATCATCAGAGTATTTAATTAAAAAAGTAGGGTTGTAGCCTTTGTGGTCACATTTCCCGATAACGACAAAGCAAAAAATGTGGTTTATCGATTTGCTGTTATTCTGTTATTGCAAATGCATTTGGTTGTTTTGTTCAGCTTATTTCTAGGTGAACTGTGATGTAGTCTGTATGCTAAAGTAGTTTCAATTCTTGCAAACCGTTATAGTTTACATTAAATTTACATTAATTTGCATTGTGCGTTTGCTCCCCACCCACTCACTCGGTGAGAAAGTATGTAAATATGAAAAAGATACACGAGCTTTTCCTCTCTCTCTCTCTCTCTCTCTCTCTCTCCTCTCTCTCTCTCTCTCTCTCTCTCTCTCTCTCTCTCTCTCTCTCTCTCTCTCTCTCTCTCTCTCTCTCTCTCCCTCCTGCCTGTCTGTCTCATTCTCTCTCCCTCCCTCCCTCTCTCTCTCTCACTCTATCTTTCTCTCTGTCTGTCTGTCTGTCTCCTCTCTCTCTCTCTCTCTCCTCTCTCTCTCTCTCTCTCTTCTCCCCTCTCTCTCTTCCATCTCCAACTTTTTCTTTCTCCTCCTTCTCTCTCAAGGACTAACTTAAAACGGGTCCAACGGGAGCAGACGCTACTGTCCTTGAGTAATAAAGTATTCTGAAGTCTGAACTGTCTTTTTCTTCCTCCCTGTTCTCCCCCACCCCAACCCCACTCCGTGTGTAATATGATGTTAAGTGATGTTTCACGATAAAGGGGGAAAAGACCGTAAGCGAAAAATAGGCAATACACGTGGTATGCTAATAGCCATGTCTAGATACACTTCAGCGAAAATCTCCAGACTATTTAACACTGAGGTGTGTACATAGATGGAACAGAGCGATTCTACAAAGAGGATTTCATATCTACATAGATCGCGTGTCATGGTATAAAGGGGATTAATATCTACACAGATCGTGCGCGGAGGTCTGCCGATAGGATTTGTTATCAAAGTCAGTGTGCACTGGCGAGGAATCGTCAGATCTCCCAGCTTGTTTTCAGGTGTGAATGGAGACGGGCAGGAGGAGGGAGGTGTCGGTATTTTCACACCTTTGGGTGTTATCACGTCCATCAGAAAGGCTTTTCTCTTCTGTCTGGGTATTGGAATTGGGGTACAAGTCGGGTGGATATCTTCGAAATGTTGGATTTGGATTTCTGAATTACACACGCACGCGTGCGAGTACGCGGGCGCACGCACACACACACACACACACACACACACACACACACACACACACCACACACACACACACACACACACACCACACACACACACACACGTACACACACGCATGCGCGTGCTCACGCGCGCACACACATGCACACGCACAACACACACACACACACACACACACACACACACACACACACACACACACACACACACACACAGGTATCATTTTGTGGTATCGTTTTGTTGTATTTCATTCTTTTTATAGGCAAAAGAGAATCAAGTAAAATAGCTGTGAAAAAAATCTCCTTTGGTGGGTGGGATGACGGCAGCTTGGCATGACTAGCTCCAGGGTGCTGGGATTTCGTCAGAATAACCTTGGGTGTAGGATGTTGTGAGCAGCGGGGGAATCAACGCTAGTAGAATGACGCAGAAGATAAGGCAACCAAAAAGTTTTACCCAAGCAAGACTTTGGTGTGACAGTTGAAGAAGATGGTTCTTTCGGATTTTTGTTTTCGCGATTACGAATATCTGTGACTGTTTTTGTCTCCAGGGCTTTGGAATTGGCGATGAGAAAATGCATTTTTCTTTGAATTCATGATCTCCGTCCTTCTGTGTGTGTCTGTGTCTGTCTGTCTGTCTTGTCTGTCTCTTCTCTCTCTCTCTCTCTCTCTCTCTCTTCTCTCTTCTCTCTGTCTGTCTTTCTCTGTATGTGTGTGTGTGTGTGGTGTCTCTCTCTCTCTGTATTTGTGTGATGTGATGTGAAGTGATATGTCACGATAAGATGTGAGGAAGGGAGAGGGAGAGAGACATTGGTGGGCGAAAAACTACACCAAATACACGTAGTATGCTAATAGCCATGTCTAGATACACTTCAGCGAAAAGCTCCAGTCTCATTAACACTGAGGTGTGTACAGAGATGGAAAGAAGCGATTCCTCAAAGACGATTTCCTATCTACGGAGATCTTGTGTTATGTGGTACAGAAAGGATTTCATATTTACACTGTTCTTGTGTCACGTGGTACAAAGATGATTTCATATTTACATAGTTCTTGTGTCACGTAGTACAAAGAAGAATTCATATTTACACAGTTCTTGTGTCACATGGTACAAAGAGGATTTCATATTTACACAGTTCTTGTGTCACATGGTACGAAAAGGATTATGTATTTACACCGTTCTTGTTTCACGTGATACAAAGAGGATTTCATATTTACATAGTTCTTGTGCCACGTGGTACAAAGTATTTCATATTTGCATAGATCTTGTGTCACGTGGTACAAAAAGGATTTCATATTTACATAGTTCTTGTGTCACGTGGTACAAAGTATTCCATATTTACACAGATCTTGTGTCACGTGGTACAAAGAGGATTTTACATTTACATAGTCCTTGTGTCACGTGGTACAAGAGGATTTCATATTTACATAGATCTTGTGTCACATGGTACAAAGAGGATTTCATGTTTTACGCAGTTCTTGTGTCGCATGGTGCAAAGAGGATTTCATATTTACATAGATCTTGTGTCACGTAATACAAAGAGGATTTCATGTTTACATAGATCTTGTGTCACGTGGTACAAAGGGTTTTTTATTTATATAGATCTTGTGTCACGTGATACAAAGAGGATTTCATATTTACATAGATCTTGTCACGTGGTACAAAGAGGATTTCATGACTACACAGATCTTGTGTTGCTTGGTGTAAACAGGATTTCCTATCTATGTACATCTTATGTCACGTGGTACAAAGAGGATTTCATATTTACATAGATCTTGTGTCACATGGTACAAAGAGGATTTCATGTTTTACGCAGTTCTTGTGTCACATGGTACAAGAGGATTTCATATTTACATAGATCTTGT
Source organism: Monoplex corrugatus (assembly GCA_030674185.1). Lineage (NCBI taxonomy): Eukaryota > Metazoa > Mollusca > Gastropoda > Littorinimorpha > Ranellidae > Monoplex > Monoplex corrugatus. The sequence goes on from JAPXFY010000015.1 coordinate 37,825,293, forward strand.
GTCACGTAATACAAGAGGATTTCATGTTTACATAGATTTGTGTCACGTGGTACAAGAGGATTTTTTATTTATATAGATCTTGTGTCACGTGATACAAAGAGGATTTCATATTACATAGATCTTGTCACGTGGTACAAAGAGGATTTCATGACTACACAGATCTTGTGTTGCTTGGTGTAAACAGGATTTCCTATCTATGTACATCTTATGTCACGTGGTACAAAGAGGATTTCATATTTACATAGATCTTGTGTCACGTGGTACAAAGATTATTTCATATTTACATAGATCTTATGTTTTTTGGTGTGATGAGGATTCATATTACATGAATCACGTGGTATACATATACATATAACAAGATTTCATGTGTACACAAATTGAGAGTGTAAGTCTGTAGAAGATTTGACATCAAAGTGAGTATGCACTGGCGAGGAGTGGTCAGATCTTCCAGCTCATTTTTAGCTGTGAATGGATATGAGCAGGAGCAGAAAGGTTGAATCAAAATTGTCACGCCTTTGGTGGTATCAGGTCCCATCTTTATGTCCCGTCAGGGCATCATTCGGGTGTTTGGGGAAGTTTTACGAACGGATTCCCTATTACCATCGTCATCTCGTCGTCGCAACCATTATCAACAGATAACAAGAATAACGAGAACATTATATTCTATCAACGTTATCCTCCCCTCTTATCACTGCCGTCATTATCAACATTACCTTCATTATTGGTATTATCACAACCGTCATCATCAGATAACCAGAATAACGAGAACGTATTCTGTCAGTCTTAGCCTTCCCACCTATCGTCGTCATCATCGGTGCCGTCATCGTCATAATTTCATTATCATCATCATCACCACCAGAACCGTTATCATAAGGTAAGAGAAACAACGAGAACGCATTCTGCCGGCCTGAACCTCCCATCTTACCACCACCACCACCACCACCATCATCATCACCGTCATCATCATCATCATCATCATCATCATCACAACAACCACCATCCGTCATACCACCTGATTATAGGAATAACGAGAACACATTCTGTCAGCTCTAGCCTCCCCTCTTTTTGTCGTCGTCGTCATCATCATCATCACAACCATCACCACCAGATAACAGGAATAGCTAAATCACATTTTATCAGCCTTAGTCTCCCCTCTTCTCAGACCCTACCCGCCTATCACCCTTACCCTTACAGACAGACGAAGCATGGAAGTGAGAAGATTTAAAAAAGAAAAAAAAAGAAAAATAAAGAAAGGCTGTTCCGCGTCACTGGGGCTAAACAGCTCACGAGCTCTCCCCTTTCGACACGTTGAATGACAGACACCCCGACCTCCTGCCTTTCTCTCCCCCTTTGTGCCCCTCCCGCTTGGCTGCATTGTCAACAAACACCACGACGCTTCTGGGTGGGGGAAGGAGAGGTAAGGTAGGGAAATTTTGATGGTCGGGGTATGTGGATAATCTGCTTTTCTGTTGGGTCTCGAATAGAATCAGTAAAATATTGCTTGAAGTTTTTAGTCAACCAGTCACTAATTTGGTCACCCAGTCACACACTCACTCAACCAATCAGTCAACCAACAAGAAGCCAAGGGTAGGTGGGTAAGTAAGTTGGTAGGGTATGGAAATTGTAATGATCGAGGTATATGGATTAGCTTCTAGTTTGTTAATGAGAGTGAAAAAACTGGAATGTCAGTTTAAAGTTTCAGTCAGTCAGTCAGTCAGATTGTTAGTCATTCAATCCAGTCAGTCGGTATGATAGGTGAGTTAAGGGGTCTAAAGGGACATTTGATGGTCGAGGTATATGTTTCCAGGTTTCTGGTGAGTATGAGTAGAAGAAGGTTTGAATTACTCGACGTTTCAGGCAGTCAGTCAGTCCATCAATCAGTGAAATGTCAGTCAGATTTCAGTCACTTTTTTTTTTACAGTTAGTCATGTCACTGAGAGCCTAGATGACCATTTCAGGGCGGAAATATGTTGGCATCGAACTAAATCCACTCTACTAATGCATGAACAGCCAAAACAAGCAACAACAACAACAACAACAAAACCCAGCCAGTTAAGGGACACGAACGATACCCGAGTTCGTTAGGACTCGCACTGAAAAGTTCTGAGCTCGGCTGCAGGTAACGCCTAATGAGTAAAGGGTGGCGGTTTTTCGGGTCTTCTATGTTCGTATACTGCAGAACATAAAAACAAGAAGCATTTTGAAAATCCTGTAAGACATGGCAGTATCCTGCGACTTTTGGAAATACGAAAATACCCATTAAAAGTCAAAAGAAACACATTTAAGGTTTGGTCTGGTTTGGTTTGTTTGTTTGTTTGTTTGTTTATTACGTCGACATCCACCTCAGGTGATATGACCGACGGGGATAACCATCCCGGGGAATGGGGAAGGGGGACTTTTCTAATCCTTTACTGACACCACCAGAACAAAATGACGTTAAGATGGGACAATCAGAAGGCCAGTATTAATGTAGTACACCCCGAAATTCAAAACTACAACAGTTAGCATGTGAATCCAATGCTCAACCAACTGAGCTACAGGGGCCTGCCACATTTAGAGGAGAAGAAAAGCCGTGTTTATAAATCACACTCTGAAATAGGAAACATTGCTCATTCTTGTAACTGTGTTTACATTGTCATTGCCTTATTTGTTAAAGTTCAGCAGTCTAGCAAGAATATCAATGATTGAATAGAAAGACGTTTGGGGGAAAGAGGTGAATAGACTGTCAGGCAGGAATGGAGATGGTACACAAAATGCACAGCGAAGAAAGACCAGATAGAAAATGTTTTGAACAATACTACTGCTGAGGCCCTTTTAAATACTTATCTCAAAATTGAATGCAGTAAGACAGAAGACATAAAAGAAGAAAGCAGAATGTGAGAGAAAGGTGTCCGGATATTTCGTAAAGGCCAGCGCATTTCGGATACCATCTCAGAGACGATGGAATAATTTTTTAAACAGCTTGTGAAGTAACGCTTCGTAGGTTACTACCGCGTGTGTGTACTTGGACTCTTACCATATTTTCCACATTATTTAGTCACTCGAGAATTATTGGATTATTATCTTCATCATTTAGTCTCATAACTCTTGTGTGGAGGAAGAGGAGGCAGGGTTTTTTTAGCGGTAGTAATGGGACGCTTTAGCAGCCATGTCTCACTTTGGGTGTAGCGGCAAGCAGTTCAGACATGCAGAGGCTGGTCCATTCTTTTTTATACGTTTGTCACTTAGAGGAAGCTCCGCCAGCCTTAGTGGTGGCCTTCCAAAATACGTTGAAAGGTAGTCTTGGTCAGGGGTGATGTGACCAGTTAAATCACCACTATCAGAGAGGATCCCAGTGCGACCACCAAGGTGTTGATCATCTGCTGCGCATACTTGGTCTGTTGCTCAAGTTAGGATATAAGAACCTGTTTGTCATGTCCATGCAGATTTCGTGTACCCGCAATTTCCCTTTTGATTGAACATACGGTTAAGATAGGATCGAATTCATTGTGTCGCAGAACAGCCAAGAAATCCGTCTGTATATTTTGTCTAAAAACAGACCGACATAGACGTACGGACGATTAGTGTCAGTCTGAAACGTCCCCACCTTTTCATTTTTTTTAAAAGGATATTTACAAAAACGTACGAGAGAGCGTGGATGAATGGAGGAGGTGTGGACCGGTAAATTCGTTGAAGAACCGTAAAAACATGCTCCCGGGGATTTCATTAAAAGCCTCTCCAAGTCCCAAAGCGTGGCGGGGCCCGCACACAGTGGAAGCGAGTTCCCGCCGACACAAAAGCGGCGACTCACGGGTGAATCGTCTCCAGCAGCAAAAGGCGTCAAGCCGACAACGAGCGTGAAGACTCTTGTCGCGTTCCGAGGCCAGCGGACGCCTCCCTTCTTTGAGCCCGCGGGGTCCGGAGTGGGGCCGTTCTCGCCTCTCTCTTCATGCTTTTTCAGGCGGCCCATTCAGCACGGATCGAGCCATTTGTCGAGGCTTTCTCGAGGGCGTTAGCGGCCATAATCACCATAGCGAATGCTTTCAAAACACAGGAAAGGGGAGAAGTCGCGCGGGTGGTCAGGCAGGGAGGCCCGTGAAGAGAGGAGAGAGAGAGAGGGAGAGAGAGAGAGAAAGGAGAGAGAGAGAGAGAGAGAGAGAGAGAGAGAGAGAGGAGAGAGAGAGAGAGAGAGAGCGCTTTTAAAAGAAGATATAATTACGTGAACGTGTCAAAGCGGAGTCACTGTAACCTCCCAAACGGTATGCCCATTCAGACATACGCATTAGCTACTCCTTTTTCAAACCTGTGAACCAAATCTGGCAGAATATCCGTCCATAAAAAAAACTTAGAAAGCCTTACAGAAAGTTTGTAGAAAGTTTTTATTTTCCTCTTCTCCTATCATTGCGGCTTAGCCCTTTCAAAGTGACACATTAATGACTCCCCACCAAGCGGGGCCTTCGAGTCAGATCTGGTTATATATCAATAAAATGTGTGAGAAATTCTTCCTGACACATTTTTGTCAACATCATCTCTAATCCCACCCGCTCACGCAGCCAAGCTACACACATGCATGCGTACAGAGGACGATTTATTGATAATTCTCTCCTGTTCGAAAACAAATAGGAAGACTTTTAAAGACTTCTTAGAGGTTTGACATCCCGCATCCATTGCTTCAGGCTTCAGACTTTAAGACTTTATAAAGCCCTCTTGAAATATAAAGGAATTTGTAGTGTTTGTTGATACAAACAAAACATGAACAGTGCATGGTAGAACAAGAATATCATTGATAAGAATTTGTAGTGTTTACTCTCTCTCTCTCTCTCTCTTTCTCTCTCTCTCTCCTCTCTCTCTCTCTCTCTCTCTCTCTCTCTCTCTCTCGCATACGATAGGGCAGTCACAAAAGCAAGCTGTTTCACGAACACCAAGCACAAATACCCTGCATTGTGATTTCAGCAAATAAATAGACAGCAATTGATTTCAGCAAATGAATAGCAATGTAGATGTAAAGATGACAAGTCTCTAACAGATGGCAGTAAGTAACCAACAATAACTAAATTATGGAGAAAGGTTTTTGTTTTTCCCCTAATTTTGTGCCGCCTCTGAGGAATCAAATTTCCCGCCACTCCATCCCGCTCATCAGACACACCAACCCCAAGTTAATTCAGTCGCAGTCTCAGTGCCAGGAAACCCATGGGACCCACTGATTTCAAGTCACCGAGGGGCCACCGACCAGCGGAGACAAGGCACCACTTGTGGGTCACTTCGGTAGAATTCAGCAGTGCCTGTACTGATCCAGCTTGTTTGGATAGTGTTTACAAAGCCCAAGTGATAGTCCCTCAGTCGCAGAGCCAGACTGAACCAGAGAATGCTGGCAAGGAGACCACAACCATGGCCCTCCAACGACAGCCCACATGAACCACCGACATCCGAGAAAGACCCTTACCTGAAATTACCTCAGGCGCAGAATTGGTACAGAAAACCGACACTGAGGTCACTCAAGATTTGGGCACGAAGGGCCACGCAATCTGAGACAGTTTCACAATGCCATGATGATTGATCATTTCAAAATAATGGTGATTATGATCATGATGCTATGGAGTTCCATGTAGGATTGAGACTGCGTGACAGGGCTGTGTTCTGCGCTTACTGTTATAATATATCCTGGCATCAGTCAGGCCCGAGAGATACAGACACATGCCATGTAGGTCAAGAAATACGTACAACTCTCTCAAAAGTGTATCTGTAAAGTGAATGAGACTTGCCTGTGTGAGTCTTGTCTCCCCAGCTATCGCTCTGTGTGCCTCAACTCTGGGGCCGATCAGAACCGAAAAATCTAACATTCCACTTTTACTGATGGTAGTTTGAAACACATAACTCTCCATCAGTAGTCTTTTGTGGAACCACTTAGCCACGTTGACTGATTACGTTTGAAGTTTTTCAAGGGGATTCATCAGGCTTAGAGTATTCCATATGCATCCACCAGAATCAGTTGGTAAATATTTCCTTTAAGCCTGCACAAAAGCCAGTGGGTTGTCAAAGTCTGTAAGTGTGGAGAGGGAAGAACGGAGCATACGAAAACTAAGCTGACTTGACCAGAACGATTGAAGCGTTAGATGGCCAGCGAAGACAACAATTTCTATGATGCAGGCTGGAATTGAACTCGAGACATAAGAATTCACGGCTCTGTGTCTATTTCAGCACTGAATTCTGTCTACACAATCCTTAGAACGAACTTGAACTATTCATTTCATCACCTTGACTTTTTCTCGTAACGGTGTCGTCGGGGAATTTGGATGGAGGGTAGTGACTGATGAAGCATAGCAGCAGATGGAACCCTCCATCTCTGTCTCTGGGGTGTAGCAAGCAGTTCAGGTATGCTTGATGTTGATTCATTCCTTGACGTTTACCATCCAGCTCTTCCTCTGTTGATATCAAGGTGCCCTGAACAATGATCCTGGACTCTGTCATGGTTGATAAATGACCAAACCTAGCAAGCTTGCGGTTCACTGTTAGCAGAAGCAGTTCCCGCAGTCTGCCATAGTGTTGTTATTTTTTTAATGCATCGAAACCGTGACCCTCTATTTGATTAAAATGTATATTTTTCAATCTACATTTAAAAAGAGTGAGAAGGGTTGTTTAATATCGACCAGATTGATGTGTGCATGAGACTGTGTGGGATGGGTGTCTGTCTTTGACAAGATTTTCGACTGTTTCTGGACGGATCTTTACCCTGTTTGGGCCAGGACTCTCTCTCCTCTCTCTCTCTCTCTCTCTCTCTCTCTCTCTCTCTCTCTCTCTCTCTCTCTCTCTCTCTCTCTCTCTCTCTCTCCCCTCTCTGTGACAGAGTGGGAGAAAGGAGGACAGAGAGAGAAAGAGAGAGAGATATTTTCCTTGCTATTCCTGGATGGATCTTTATCAGATTTGGGTTAAAGGTATAAACCTTTCAGGAGTCGCGCAGACACATACGTTTTGAAGTCATGGCGCCATTGTCAAGGTCACCGAGTCGGAAAAAGTGTCTAAAATTAACGCTTCTCAGAACTTTTTTTCCGTTTCTGTTGTTATAACGGTCTACCAGTGTCCTCACTTCACTCCTCATTTCATTTGATTACTTTACTTTTTCATTCCTCTGGTAAGGGTGTCGAGGAGAGATGCAGTCTGACGGATCTTGGCTAGATGAGTGGCGTCCTCTGTTGAGAGGTTGTGCAATTGCAGGACCTCCTTCACACCATCCAGCCATCTCTTCCTTCGTCTTCCTCTAGTCTTGAACCCTGAATCTCTTTCGAAGAATTCTCATGCAGCCAGGTTGATTGGCTGCATTCTGATCACATTTCAGAATCATTTCATTTTCTGTTTTTCAGTAAACTTTATGATTGCCACAGTTCAAACTTGCTCTCTAACTTTTTCATTCCTGATTTTATCTCATGTGAGTTTTATGGTCTTTTTTAAGCGTCTCATTTCACATGCAATGATTTTGCTTTACATTGTCTTGTTCAGAGTTTAAGTTTGGCATTTATATGTGAAGGTTGGAACAAATATGCTATTTATCTAATGTCGTTTTACCTCCATTGGAATGTTTTTGTGGGAGAGAAAAGTGGAACCAGTTGTTGGTATGCAACGGCATTTGCCTTCTGAATCTTTGTCTTCTCTGTCTATTCTGCCATGATGTGTGAATAATGCACGAAGGTGTTTGAATTCATCTACCTGCTTTAATTGTGTTTGATCATTGCGAGAAGAAGGATCCTTACTGGCTACCATCTTTTTATTTAGTCGTTCCATGTGTGCAATAAACGGCAAAGAGGACAACACACATCCCTGTGTGACTCCCGAATGAACGGGAAAACATTCTGTAATTCCTTCTGACTTTCAAAGTGTGCATTGGCTGCCTTCGTAAGTGCCACGACAATTCCTAAAAGTTGCCCTTTATCACCGTATTCTTCAAAATCCTTCCACAGCTGTCACCTCCTCACTTTATCAAATGCTTTCTCCTGATCAGTGAATGCCATGTTCAGTTCCCTGCTGTATTCAGTTGTGTTCTCATTCAGCTGCTCAGTGCGAAGAGTGCATCTGTACATCCTCTTCCTTTTCTGAACCCAAACTGGGCCTCGCTTATTTGGGCTTCTATAACAGGCCTTGTCCTTTGCTTCAAATTTTATTGCAAACGTTTTACCCACATGACTTAACAGGGACATTCCTCTGTAGATTCCATAGTCCCGTTTGCTTCTTTTTTTCTTCCATAAAGAAGCAACTATTGCTCGTTGCCAGTCATTGTGAATATTTCTGTCTAGCTATGCATTGCTGAATATTCTGTGCAACCACTTGACACCAATATCTTCACAAGCTTTGATTACTTTTGATGTTATGCCATCCACGCCTGGTGCTTCGTTTTTGGAACTTTTTTAATGAGCTCTTCAACTTCACTTTCTAGTATTGGTGGTTCGGAATTTCCCGCGTCAGAAGGCCTGAAGGAATGAGCAGTTCTTGGTTGTACTGTTTCCAATGCTGTTTGATGTTTTGCTTATCAAAAACTGGTTCCCCATCTTTGCTGTTGATTACTGTTGTTGGATTGAAGGGTTCTTCACAGGTACGCATGCTTTTCATGCTTTTGTAGAACTGTCGTGGGGCCTCTTTGCATTAATTTGCTGTTTCCCATGACTCCTCCATGAGTCTTCTTTTGACTCTTTGACTTCTCTTTGTTTCTCGTCTGGCTATCCTATACTCAGTATAGTCATGTTCATCTATTCTGTTTTGCCAGTTTTTAAACGTTAATTTCTTGTCCTTAATTGATTCTTGTACCTTTTCGTTCCACTATCTTGTTACTTTCCTTTTTCCTTGTCCTTCTTTTCTTTTTCCACTTCTTTTGTCCCGGTAGCCTTTACATGATCCTTAAAACCTTCCGCTCATGGTCTATACTTCCTGTTTCTTCAGGAGGTTATTTCTTTCATGGGGTAATCTTTAATTTGAAATTTTACTGCTTCATTTAAATTTCTTAAGTTTATTACCTCCTTTCTTTTGGGGCGTTGTTGTTTTCTTATTTTGGCGCTGACGAGGGTCATTATTACTGGTGAATGGTAGGTATTGATAATGTAGTTCGGAATGGTCTGTGAGTCTTTGAGTTTCTGTCTGACTCTCTTTGCAAATATGAAGTCGATTTGTGACAACTGCTCTAAATTGTTCCATTTGAACCATGTTTTATCTGACTTTTCCTGTCTTGGAAAAAAAACAAAAAACAAAACAAAACCGTGTTTGTGATAATGAAGTCATGTAAGAGCATTTCTCCGTTGCTGTTGTGTTCTGTATCATGATGGCTATGAGGACCGAGATATCTTTCCCGTGGTGATCTCCTGTACTGGGGCCAAGTCTTCGGTTAAGGCCCCCATTACAATGACATTTTCTTTGATGCGTAATGGGTTGACAAGGTCACTAAGATCTTCATAGAGTTTTGTCCTTTCGTTTTCATCACTAAGATCTTCGTAGAATGTTGTTCTTTCTTTTTCAGAGCAGGTATTGTTACATGGCGCATATGCTTGAATATACGTTGTTTCTTTACCATCCATCATCATGATGATCGTGTTTTCTGTTTGTTTTGCTGTTAACTATTTGACATCTGTTATGAACTTAGCTTTCGCAGGGCTGACAACAAACTCTACTGCATGTCTTGTTCCCTTGCGGTCTTTTGTTACACTCCATACTAGCAAATATTTTTTTATGTGTTTGTTTACTGATATTTTTCTTCTTCTTTACATCAGCTATTCCCATTATTTATATTTTCCTGTGATTCCATAAACTGAAAAATTTCAGGTTCTTTTTCAGCCAGCCCACATGTGTTCCTTTTTCACAATTTTTGTCGTTGTCCTAGCTCTTTTTGAGGCATTTCCAGTCCGTTGTCCGTTTCCGTTTGAGTCCGTCCATTGATGTATATATATCTCTCTCTCCCCCTCTCCCTCTCTCTCTCCCTCTCTCTCTCTCCCTCTCCCTCCCTCCCTCTCTCTCTCTCTCTCTCCCTCTCTCTCTCTCGTTTTTTCTTTAAAAGCAATAGCTAATCCGTTGTCGGTTTGCTAGGCCAGTCACAGTTTTACCAGCGCTCCGTTAACTAGTAATGATTCAGGATGACGCGAGTTGGCCTTCACGGCTAGTGTGGTGTCTAGTGACATAAAGCCACAGCGTACTTCGCCCAGCCCTAGCAATCCAATACTCGCCCTGATGCTTCTTCAGTCACAATGACCTTGAGAAGTACAGAATATGAACTTTTGGTAGCAATTTTTGTATAAAAATAAAGATTGTTAGATTGTCGTGACCAACTCTGTGTTTTTCTTGTTTGTTTGTTTGTTTGTTTTTATATTGTTTTTCCTTTTTTTTTTCAATCAATAGTGACATTATTCACAATCTTTTTTGTCGTCGTCGTCGTTGTTGTTTCTGTAAAAAGCACAGAGCCCGTGAGTTAGAGAAACCTTAAGACTTCGCCAGCACGTGGAGTTTATGCGCAAATTTAAGGCATCTACCAGGATCATTTTTAGATCCTCAAAACTTAGTTATTAACGGCATCTGCTGTGTTCATGCATATGGAATTTTCCGAACTCGGTAACACCATGTTCAAAAAAAAATTTGAAAACTGGGCGGTGTGGGAATGGTGGGAGGCCGTTGCCAGGGGGCGGGCGACGTCTGGCGGGCAAAGCAGCAATTACCTGTGTTGATGAAAACGCTTAATTAACAGTTTGCTTTTGTGTTCGTCAACCTGATGATCATAGGCTTCGCTGACACACATAGACATAGACACGGAAAGGTACACACGTACTTACGCGCGCGCGTGCAAACATACACAGACATCGACGCGCGCGCGCGCACACATACGCACGCGCACACACACACATACACACACACACACACACACACACACGAAATCAAACATACATAAACGCACACATACACACTCACGCATACTCACATTCATACACACGCACACTCACATTCATACACAGGCACACAAAACACACACAGATATTCACACACTCGCATACAAATACCACACACACGCGCGCGCAACACACACACACACGCACACGCGCGCACACACTCACGAACTCAAACATACATGTACACATACACACGCACGCACAGTCACACTCATACACACGCACACAGAACACGCACATATATTCGCACACACGCACACAAGTACTACATTCATACAAGTACTACACACACACACACACACACCACACACACACACACACACACACACACACACACACACACACACACACACACACACACACACACTCACACTCACGCACACTGCACCACTCATTAGGCAATAGGGGTCGGGTTACGCTGTGACGTTTGACATTTTAAGCACCACTTGGACACACAGTGACGGTGGAAAACCTGTTGTGCTTTGGTGGCTGGAATACTGAATTTTGGTCTCCGTCGTTCACAGGGGAGGGGTCATGGGAGGAGAGAGAAAGGGGAGGGGGGGGGGGTCAGGCTGGGACAAACTGTAAAATTTGAAATTTGTGCAGTGGTAAAGTGGGTAAACTTCGTACTCCAATCAGAAGTCCTTGATTCAATCTGCCGAAACACCTTCGCCTAGTGAGGAATTTTGATTGTCAAGGTATTAATGCTGTAATACTGAAGTTGTAATGTTTTTCCTGTATATGGATTAGAATTTTTCTGTTTTTATCTTCATTCAAAATATTGATTATAATTTTATGTACAACTATTGCATGCATAAACACACACACACGCATGCAAACATAGCACACGCACACACACACACACACACACACACACACTCTCTCTCTCACACACACACACACACACACACACATTCTTACAAACACACGCGCACAGCAACGCACACGCACGCACACACACACGTACGCAAGCACACACACGCAGCAATATATAAACACAGTATGCCTCTTTATTCATATGAAAAATCTGTTAATCTTTCTTCATTACATAAGTCAGTGTTTAAATTTTAATATTCTGTGGTTTCTTATGTGTCTTCTTACTTGTATAGCTTTAATGTTTGTTGTTATCTTATTGTGTATGTAATTGTGAACATTTTTTATCACCTTTTGCCTTTCTTGCGAAATGTAAAGCGCTGGTGAGCATGTTTTTATATGGAATATGCGCTATACAAATAAACATTATTATTATTATTATTATTATTATTATTATTATTAGTGGGTAAGTGATAGAATTTTTCCCATATCCCAGGTCAAGTATGTATACCTGCCAGTGCCTAAACTCCCGTCGTGTGTATGCGCATACAGAATTTCAAATATACACATCAAAGGTTCTGTATGTCATGTCAGTGGCTGGCTTAGGGAAACAATATAAGCAATATGAACTGAACTGAA
>JAPXFY010000015.1:37842633-37845133 GCA_030674185.1 Monoplex corrugatus
CAATGCATTATTATAATCTAAGGACATACCCCAGGCGTTGACCACTCAGTCCAATTTATCGCACAGAGGATTTGAAAAACACACCTGCATACAAACCTGAGGACACCAAGACATATATTTACCTAAAATTGCTTCCGCATATCTCACCTCTCTAGAGCCAAAAATGCACTTAATACATGTACCCAATCATCAGTCCTAAGAAAAAGTACGTAAGACTTTATGGAACACATACAGGTGAATGGACCAGCAAGGCAGAAAATGATAGGAAGAAATGACAGAAAGCAAAGGAACAAGATATAAAGACAGAGAGTGACAGAAAAGAAGAAATTTCTAGCACAGAATTTCCAGAAGGTGGTGATACTGTTTATACTGAAAGAGCCCCCGGTATCCTCACGGGGGAAGCCGTAAAAGGTAAGAGTAGTTTTGTCCTATGGTAGACTACAAGGGAGTAAAGTGGTAGACACCTCAATTAATTTTTCTTGATTCCAGAATCATGATGGCCGAGCCCCTATCTTCTCCCTTGCTCTGACCAGAGACGACTACTCCTAGATATCTCTTTACTTTAACCACATGTATGTATGTACATGTATTAGGCCTAAACGCATTTTTAGCGCTAGGGAAATGAGATATGCGAAAGCATTTTTAGGTAATTTAGGCCCGTTTTTATGTATGTTTTAGTGTCCTTAATTATGTTTAAATTTGTATTCAGGTATGTTTTTAAATCCCCCGTGCGATAAATTGGACGGAGTGGTCAGCGCCAGGGGCATGTCCTTATATTATGTGCGCGAATGCATTGATATGTGTCTAAATTTTCTTTTCCTTTTTTTTTTCCTTTCCTGTTTAAGTATTGGGTATGTTTTGAAACGATTATAGCCCTGCTATGGTTCTATGCAATCGGCAGGGCTTTAAACAACAATGGCAATAACTGGTAGAGATTTCAGTTAATGTTTTCTTGATGCCAGAATCATGATGGCCATGCCCCTATCCTCTGCCTTGCTCTAACCATAGATGACTTCTCCTACGTATCTCTCTTTACTTTAACCAACTGAGCTAATGGAACCACAGTAGTTCAGTTGGTTAGATCGCTCCGCAGCCCAGCGCAGGCGTCGTGGGCCCGAACTTCAAGCTGGCCACAGGTTTTCTTCGAGCTGGCAATCTCTTAACCCTTTGACTTCCGCACCACGTCCACCAGCATCCTTCTTCGCCAACCATGCTAGCAAAGTAAAAACTTAACCCTTTGATTCCCTCACCCTGCCCAACAGCTTCCTGCAGGAAGCTGGTAGATAGGGTGAAAAAATCAAGGGGTTAAGTTTTTGCAGTTGGTGGATAGGGGGGCCGGAGTCAAAGGGTTAATAGATCTGTGGACTCAGGATCTCGTGTCTCCAGTTCAGACCCACTCCCGGAATATGAAAAGTTGGCTTAATTCGCAGCCCGTCGTCAGTGTTTCATGGGTCCTGTTCAAGACCTGCCCGTTTCAAGACCTTGCAAGTGCCTTGCGTTTTGTGCAAGCTTAAGAAGTCTGACAGATAACTGTTGGTAGATTTAGGTACTGCGCACATGGAATTGTCCAAGTGCAATGAATTTATCTTGAACAAATTCCAAATTCTCCCTCACTGCTTTACTTTCCTCAATCCTGGAAAAAAAAAAACAGTAACCAGTTTACAGCTGGGTGAATTTGAGGCTGCACAGACAAAAATTGTTTTCGAGTCAGCCTTGAACTCGTGAAGTCAGATTGGAAAGCTGGAGTGTTGTGCCAACCGTGCCTCAGAACTAGCCGTGGAAAAGACTGAAAATTTCCTGACCAACTCTGCGGGTGTCTGTATCTTTCGAGCCTGAATGATGCCAGGATATGTTATGAGGGTAAGCGTAGAGTACAAGCCTGTCATGCAGTCTCAATCCGAAAAGGAACTCGATAGCATCGTCGCTATCGTTCCCCTTCTTGTTATCATATTTGTGAAAAATTCTCTCAGATTCTGCACCCTATCACGGCCTGATCGCATGGTGACTTAATCTTTTGGTTGGTTTGGAGATGTTCTGGTTAGTCGAAATGAGCAGTGTGGGTGTAGTGACAAAGGGCAGAAGATGAGGCAACACAGTGTCGATTTCAGTTTCAGTTTCTCAAGATATCGCCTCCACGATCGGACTAAATTCCATGTGCACTGACGCCACTGGCGCCATGTGACGGAGAAAATCCAAAATGATCATGGCACAAGCTATAAGCCTGCGCATAAGCCCCATAAGCTAACCAGTCGCCGTAGTATAGTGGTTAGTGCAACAGACTACCAACTGGAAGGTTGTCAGTTCGATTCCCCGTCAGTTCCTTCAAAAATCATTGTGGGATTTTTCGGCTCTAACCGGCTACTACCCAGAATTGGGCGTGCTATGGGCTCATTGGGAAGACTGGGACCACACAATCGAGTCTCATCCACTTCACGGATGCGTCATTGAAGGTGTTGATCAAATCTTCTAACCAGCAGCGCAGGTGTGTATCTCTCAGGCC
>JAPXFY010000015.1:37852633-37985133 GCA_030674185.1 Monoplex corrugatus
CATGTAGTGACTGTTATATATACGCTAATGGCTCCTGCGCTTTACAGAAACACGAGAGACGAAGGTAGACATATAAATATATAATGTCAATCCTTAACAAAAACAACAACAATGATATAACAATATTGAGAGAGAGAGAGAGATTTGGTTTGATTTGATTTGAATTGATTTGATTTGATTCGATTCGATTCGACTCGATTCATTTTACATCATCACCTACATCGGATGATCTGATTGACGGGTAATCATTCCAGGAAAGTTGGGGTAGGGGACATGGTTTAACCGTAGATTGACAGGGTTCGTGGGACCCTTTAAAGAGCTTTAACCCTTTGACGCCCTCTAACTATCTATTAGCATCGTGCTTTGTCAACTATGACAGCAAAACAAAAATGTAACTCTTTGACTCCCTCACTCTATCCAGCAGCTTCCTGTAGGAAGTAGGTGGATAGCGTGAGGTAGTCAAAGGGCTAAATTTTCACTGGTGGTGGATAGGATACGGGAGTCAAAGGGTTAACTTACTTTAAGAATGATCGTTTCACAAAAGGCCGTTTAAGTCCCTTTTTTCCAGCAAGGAGGTCATTTTGAATGCCTTGATCAGAAAAAAAGTAATAAAACTAGAAAACGTGGACAAAGTATGCGTTTTTGTAACAACAAAAAAGGGGGAAGGGGGGGGGGGGAGGGGGCAAATTACAGCCATTGTATCAAAGGAAAAGAAGAAAAATAAAGCGTTAACGACGAACAATGGAGGGGACAGACATGTCAGCTAATGTTAATAATGAAAATAGATGAACCATAACAAACAAATGCAAAGGGGGCGGGGAGAGAGAGAGAGAGAGAGAGAGATTGCCTTGTTTTCATGGAATCATTTATTAAAACCTGTTTCAGACAACGACTTTGAGAGCAACTTCTCCTTCCGACCCCGTGGCCAGGTGACTGGGATCTACAGCGACGATCAGCTACAGGAACTGTACAAAGTGAACGGTGCGTACACTGTAGCTACAGGTGAACGTTCTGTCATAACCTAAGTCGTAAAGGAATGAGGTGGTAGGGACCTAAACTTCTCGCCCGTGGGGGGGGGGGGGAGGGCTGGAGTTACGAGGAAGTTGCTCATCTCATCTTCCTCTCAGAACGGATGGACCGGAGACTGCACTCACGAAGTTTCTCGGGTCAGGTTCGAACCCGTGCAGGCCAGTATTGGAAGTATTGCGGATTGGAAGAAGGGTCTTGACCATTATGCTAGTCTGCTCTCATGTACCCTATAGATTGTATTTCGTTCTTTTGTTGTTGTTGTTGTTGATGTTGTAATGGAATTACCATATGAAACACAGTTTGCTGCTCCCAGTGAGAGAAAGAGAGACACAGAGAGAGCATCGCCACAGTGCGGCGCCACTATTTCTTCAGTATTTGTGTATTTCTGTTTACATAGTAAAGTAGATTTTGCTACCAACGTTTCTTCGGGACAGTAACCGTGCGATCTACACTGAGTGCGTGCTGCAAACAGGAGGACTCGGTTTATCGTCTCATCCGAAAGATACAGCAATCAAACACCCGACAGTACTAGGTGGGACCCAGAGCAAAAATGCCTCACCACCGGCCAGACAGTTACCTCCCGACCCCTGACGTCACACGTCAAGTGGTGGCCATGTCGCCGAGGAAAAGGGACGGGAGGGGGGGAGGAGGGTGGTCCGTGCGCTGCATGACCAAATTCGGACCCTGTCATCAGTTACCTTGTTTACAAGCCGAAAGGGAGAGATGGCAAGCCCCTGGACATAGCCACACAGCGCACACCAGCCAAGTCCAGCCCAGCCATTAGGACAACGATATTTTGTTTTCCAGCGGTGAAAGTTCTATGCCGAAACCTATTTTTTAAAACTTTGCTTGCGTGCTGGGTGTTTTCATGTTTCCATAAGCCAGTCACTGATATGACTTACAGGATCTTTAACGTGCATAGACTACAACTGAAGATCTAGTGGATGAGGGTGAAAATTCCCATTCCAATACGTGATCCGAACCTGGGTTCCTCAGTGTTTCCTAGACAGGTGTTATAATCACCAAGCCATATATTCCAGGTGTCTGTTGTAAATTCAGATTCATTTGTACTCATGGGCTAAGTATTATGTTAAAATTGTATTTATATTTTAGTAAAAAAAAAAAACCGCTTACAGTATGTTTTATCTAATTTTCAGTTGAGATTTATCTATTAGGATTGTTATGTTTTTGCCATAATCATTTCAAAGGTATGAAATTTTGTTTCCACGTTTTCTTTCTCTTTTTTTTTTTTTCTTTCTTTTTTCTTTGTTTTTTAATATACTTTTTTAATTTTTCTTTTGCTTCAAAGCAAACGATTATCAAATACACAATGTGGCAACGAAATATGACAAAAATTATACACATATGAACTCCCATATAGCATACAGAGTATACGTAATGATATTATTACACTGGGGGTTTGAAAATAAACAGGATCTAAACATATGTAAAGATCTGAAATTTAGAATATGCATAACCAGCTTTCATACTTACACACATACACATGTACACACTCATTCACTTACTCAGTATTTACATACACACATACAAACGTTCATACACACACGCACACGCTTCCGAAAGAAGAGAAAGACATGCACAAACACAGAGACTGGAATTACTACTACTAAGGACAACGACGATGACCACCACCACCACACCACTGCTATTGCTACTTCCACCACACCAGCACTAACACCACTACTATCACCATTACACACCATCGCTACTACAATTATTACTGCCACCACACTACCACTGCTGATACTACTTACTACCACTTCTTACTACAACAACTACTAACACCACCACCACACCATCACCACATCCATCACAATTTGCCACCACCACCGCCACTATAGTGAAAATGCCTGACCGTGTTTTATCAATGTATGTTCATACAGAGTTCCGTGCCTTGTTGGTGGGAAGACATGTGCGAGGTCAAGGGGTCAGAACGACCTCTGTGGCGGTCATCCACATCACAGCACACAGAGGAGAGCTCCGATATGCCGTCAGATACTCCAAGTTAGTTGGGGAATGGGCCACGGTGATGTGGTTTAATTAATTAATTAACCTGGTTTGCCTGTTTTCGGTCGTTTTTTTTGGTTTTTTTTCAGCTTTCGTTTACATTTATTTACCTAGCTGTTTCATTCGTCATGCTTTTTTTTAAACCCAGTATCCTTTTTTGTCTTTTATAGCTCTGTCCTGTCTCTCTCTCTCTCTCTCTCTCTCTCTCTCTCTCTCTCTCTTTCTGTCTTGTATACCGCATCCCTTCATGACCATGCCTTATTGTTCATCTCTCTCTCTCTCTCTCTCTCTCTCTCTCTCTCTCTTCTGTCATAGCTGTCTTGTTTCCATCCTGTTGTACTCTCCACTTCTCTCTCCCCTTTCTCTCTCTCCTTCTTTACTGTCTTTTTCTTCTCCTTAAGTTCTCTTTCTGACGTTCTGTCATTTCTTTCTGTCTACATCCTTTTGTCCTGTGCTGAAGGTGGTGGGGGCGGTAGAGGGTAGCTGTACAGATATCAGAGAGTGTTGCAAAAGCATGGAAGGAAAGAAAAAAAGGGCGGGGGGGGGGGGGTGGAGCTGGGCAGGCCACACCATGATAGAGATGGTTTACCGGAGCCAGCATGTCGTAGACTTGGATCTTCCTCTCTACCTCACACAGCTGAGAAACATCACTAAGATTGGGTATGATGTCTGAGCACAGCAGTGTGTGTGGCTTAGAGTGAGTTCCTTTTTAAACCCTTCTTTCTTTCTTTTCTTTTCTTTTTCTTTTCTTTTCTTTTCTTTTCTTTCTTTTCTTTTCTTTTCTTTTCTTTTCTGACTATCATTCAGCCTTTTTTTTTTCTTTCTTTCTTTCTTTCCGTCTTTCTTTCTGTCCGTCTTTCTTTTTTTTCTTTCTTTCGTTCTTTGTTTCTTTTCTGTCTTTCTTTCTTACCCTCTTCGTTTATCCTCCTCCATTTTCTGTCATTCCTTCTAAAGGACAAGCATTACTGAATCGTGTGTGTGTGTATGTGTGTGTGTGCGTGCGCGTGCGTGCGTGCTTGCACCTGTTTTGTAAGAAATTTATACGCGTCAAATGAGAGGTTCTCCACAAACGAATATTAATTTATGTTCAGTGTAAACTCTTTATGATTGAAAAATGACAGACACGTATGGCCAGAGGTGGCCAGGTCATGTACACGGAAACATAAATAAAAAGTGACACATATTTTCTTCTCTTTATGACTGATCTGTGAACTGATTATTTCAGATTGGACCGACCCAAATTCCTTCAGATCACTGACGCCAATGGCTACGTCCTGCTTGATAACCCCATTGAGAAACGTCGTAAGAGAGACAAAAAGGTACATGTCTTGTGATTGCTTAACCGTTTCATAAAGCGTGTCCAATGCGCCCAGACACACATGCAAGTGTAAGCAGACACGTATGCCCGAACACCCATACGCACGCGCACGCGCACACCCCCACCAACCACACGACACCATAGCACATCACATCCTGTCCATTCAAACGTGTTTGTGTTATATCTAGTTTTTTACTTGTTTATTTACTTACCTGTGTATTTATTTGTTTTATTTCTTTCTTTGTTTATTTATTCTTTATCTGTTTGTTTGTTTTGTTTGTTTGTTTGTTATTTTTTTCATATTTTTCCTTTTTTTTCTTTCCTCGGAAGTGGACTACAGACTGCAGGAGCTATGATTAAGGAAAAAATCTTTTCATCTTGTTGATAGGCAGCGGAGGCTTTGTGTATTAATTGTGGGGCTTTCTGTGATGTGAGACATGTTAGTTTTGTTTGGGTTCAGTTCTATATTTTTTTATTTAATTTTTTTTCTTTGAAGATAAGATACACAGTTATTGAGATATGCACATCATTTCAGCACATTGTAACCAAGATTCTTCCAGTGGTAGACTAATACAATGTTAGTATAAGATAAAACACACATACACACGCACACACATAATCTAGATACGACCTCAGGACCTCGTCAGCTCATAGGTATATGTGCAGGGTTAAGGTTTGTGCCATAACCACTGTGGATCCCCTCCATCACATGACACCTGTGACGTCAGTGCATATGGAATTCATTCCGAGTGCTGAGACGTCATCTTGAGAAATTGAAATTGATAACATCCATACAAACACGCATGAACGCATGTCACTATCCCTCCTCTCTCCCACACACACCCTTCATCCCGGTCAGGCTGCTTTTAGAGTCCGCCTGTACAGTGTGGAGTGTGTAGTTTGCTCAAGAGGGATTCATCACACTCGGAAAGTTCATATGCGCTCCACCCAATTTTGCCAGCAGTTATGCCATCTGGAAGACTCCGTGAATCTGCGCAAAATCCGGTATCATGGCAAGGTCTTGAAAAGGAGGAAAATAACTGTGCCTGTATAACACTGACACCTGAATAATCAGAGCTTAGACTGGCAGTGACCAAGTCAAATTTGATGTTGTAGGATAGGATTGAACTCAAGACATGATATCTTATGTTCGCAGTTCTGTCAGGAGAACCAAGCCCCCGCCCCCCCCCCTGCGGGGACGCCAGGGGCTCTTTCAGTATAAATAGTATCCCCGCTTTCTGGAAATTCTGTGCAAGGAATTTCTTCTTTTCTGTCACTCTCTTTGTTTCTTTCTTCCTCTTTGGCTTTCTGTCATTTCTTCTTATCGTTATCTGCCTTGCTGGTCCATTCACCTGTATGTGTTCGATAAAGTCTTACGTACTTTCTCTTAGGATTGATAGCTGGGTACGAGTATGAAGTGCATTTTTGGCTCTACGGATACGAGATATGGGGAAGCATTTTTGGGTAATTTAAGCCTGTTTTTATATATGTTTTTGTGTCCATAGTTATGTTTAAATTTGTATTCAGGTGTGGTTTTTAAATCTCCATGTGCGATAAATTGGAATGGTCAACGCTAGGGGCATTCCTTAGATTATGCGCGCGAATGCATTGATATGTGTAGTTAATTTTCTTTTCCATTTTTTTCTTGCTGAAGTATTGTGTATATTTTGAACTGATCATAGCCCTGATATGGCTCAATGCAGTCGACTGCCCTTTAAACAATAACAGGAGAACCAAGCAGCTTGATGGTGAACCCGGGGTCCCTGGTTCATCGGCATGACGCCTTAACTAACTGTGCAAAGAGGTCCATATAAAACTGTGGCCAACCTGTGGGTTCAACCCCCGCTTTAGAAACCTCGAAAGAAAAAAACGTTATTGAAATAAAATTACCTTTTTTGGAGTCGATGTTTCCGTTAGATTTTACTACCTTTTGGTCCTGACTTGATACCTTGTCCTGGACCGGAATTTACCTCACAGTAGGGCGCTACGTGTGGTGAAGATCCCCAAGCAGGATCGAAAGGTAGTGGATACTGGCGAATCAAAACCAGAAAGGGCGAGAGAAAACATAAGTCACTCAGTAACAAAACTCATTCGTTGGCTAGTTAGTACATGACAGCTTGTTACAGCACAGCGCAGCAGTCCACAACACTACACCGCACGATACCACATCACGCCACACCACACTACTCTACACACACCACACCATACCAAACCACACGATGGCACACCACACTGCACCGTAACACACTAAACCACACCGTGCCGCAGTACACCTCTCATCACATAACATGACACACATTACACAACATTACCATTGTCACACCACATTACAGTTTACGACACCACATTACAGTTTGCAATACCACATTACAGTTTACGACAAGACACTCCACACAACATTACACAAGACCACACTACATCACACCACACTTAACCGCACCACACCACTCTTCACACTTGTGCAGTCACACTTTACGACATCATGCATACCACACCAAACCACACCACATTATCATGGTGCTGTTTTTTCTCCCCCAGCTATGTGGAGTATGGACCAAGATTCCAGCCATCTACGTGCAATACTTTCGCCAAGGTCGTCTGTTTGCCGTCATCACCTCCTCCAAGTATCCTAAAGGTCTAGTGGCCGGCCGTGTGTTGCCGCACGATATGGCTGCCACCGGTAAGTTCGATATTGTGACGTTGACGATGCTTGCAATGGTAATGAGGTGTTGGTGGTGCTGTTTTGTTGTTGGGTTTCTGTCTTCCAAGCATCCCATGGTACTGGTGGTTGGATATATTCTGCCTTATAGGCCGATAGAAACCATTCTCTGTCCTTCTCTCTCTGATCCCTGAATCTTCAACTCCATCTTACAGCCAGAGGCAGTTGTGGTACACAGAGCTTACAAGGAGCCATGCTTTTCTTCATCTACTTTGATACTGATCGCATGACACTGTTCCTTGCCTAAGTTGGAGGACGTCTTTCAAGAGTAGCCACACGGCGACTCCTACGTATTTCCCGGTTTTTGGGCTGTGACTAAATGCAGTATGTTTTGGTGCTAACTTGAGAAGTAGGAACGAGTATCATTCTGTTAGTGTTACCGAAATGTCGTGGAAAATGGGATGTACAAGAAATAATGGGATAGAAAACAAACAAAACAAAAAACAAGATGGCTTGGCCACTCTTGCAGGCTCCCTTTTTATACACAACTTACCGTGGAAAATCAGATTTGGAACTTCTCAAGGTCACTGAAGTGATAACATTTTTTAGTATTGTCAAAAGTTACCGAGAGTGCTTTTCCAAACTTTTCTCCAAAAGGGATGATTTTAGTAGTTTATTTGATTGTGTGACCTTGACTTTGGAACTTTGCCTTCGAAATTATGCTTTCGTGACTCCTCGACAGTCCACAATTTCCACCAAACTTTTGGCAAATGTTTGTTCATACATTTTGCACACGGGAATTTGAAAAAGAAGCAGACCTGAAGAACAAGAGTATGCCATGAAACACACTGTTTGCTGTAACAATTCTACGATTTTCGTAAAACGAAGTGTCTTAAAAGAGTAAGAAACGCGCACCACTTACTTATATATTCACTTACGCACTGTTACTGTGCCATTACCCCCGACGCCGCTCATTTCAGCTCACCAAAACGCCTCCAAACCTACCGAAGTTGAGGCACCATAAGAGTAGGGCATGAAGAACTACAATATCTGGGATAATTTGTGTACAGTCCTGATGGTGACAATGGGGATAATGTTGACGGCCCTATTTTTAGATGGAGACTGCGTGAGTCGGCTGTACTCCACGCTTAACCTTCATAGTATATCCAACTTCCGCCAGGCCCGGAAATACAGAAGCCTGCAGGGTTCGGGTCGGAACTTTGACCATCACCCTTAATTCATAAAGTGAATGAGACTAGACTGTGTGGTTCCAGTCTTCCCAGGGTCCACAGCCGGTTCAGCTGTGATGAGGACTCTGTTGAGCCACACTGAAAAATCCCACATGATTGTTTTGACTGTCAGAAGCCGTTTTGCCTCAATAACTCACCACAATGACTGGTGATAGAATCATATTCAATTAAAGGTCTGTACACAAAAACCTCCCAGGTGAAAAAAACTCCCAGGTGACTGACACATTTTGTCTCCAGACACAAAGCCACCTTGGTAGATCTGGGGTAGATCTGAATCAGCTCTATTTGTCTGTCTGCCCTATCTATCTATCTTCTATCTATCTATCTATCTATCTATCTATCTATCTATCTATCCATCATATCCCATCCATCCTATCCCTATCTATCTATCTGTCTGTCTGTCTTCTGTCTGTCTATCTCTGTCTGCCTGCCGCCTTGCCTGCCTGCCTGGTCTGGCTGGCTATCTATCTGTTCGTCTGTCTGTCTGTCTGTCTGTCATCAATCTATCTATAATATATATATACATGTATATGTGTGTGTGTGTAGGGATGTGTCTGTGTGTGTCAAGATGTATATGTAGTGATGTGTTGTGTGTGTGTGTGTGTGTGTGTGTGTGTCAAGATGTATATGTAGGGATGTGTGTGTGTGTGTGTGTGTGTGTGTGTGTGTGTGTGTGTGTGTGTGTGTGTGTATGATGTATGTGTATGTGTATGTGCACCTCCAAGTGTGATTGACAGAAAAGGCGGTAGGTATGGGGGGTGGTTAACTCGATTTAGAAACTGGCCTGACGTACGTAGTTTGAATAGACTCACAAGAGTTTAATGCCAGTAAGAAGAGCAATAACCCCTTCTGACAGGCGTTAGGAGTGGTGATGCCGCTAGGTATCAGTACTGTCTCTCTCTCTCTCTCTCTCTCTCTCTCTCTCTTCTCTCTCTCTCTCCTCTCTCTCTCTCTCCTCTCTCTCTCTCTCTCTCTCTCTCTCTCTCTTCTCTTCTCTCTCTCTTCTCTCTCTCTCTCTCTTTTCCTCTCTTCTCTCTCCTCTCTTCTCTTTTTCCTCTCTTCCTTTCTCTTTCTCTCTCTTTCTCTCTTCTCTCTCATCTCTCTCATCCATCACACACATACACACACACACATGTACACCCACAGGTGTGCAAACACCTGTACACTATGCACACATGCAGTGATACAGCTCGTGCTTTCTGTTTCATTCCCATACTCGTGTGTGTATGAGAGAGAGAGGGAGGGAGGGAGAGAGAGAATGATACTTTACATATTCATCGGTAGAAGTTCTCAGCTAAAAGCTATTGTTAAAACTTGTCGTTGCTTGCATGCTGGGTGTTTTAATGTGTCGTAAGCCAACTACTGACATGACTTACAGGATTTTTATCGTGCATGTTTTTAATAGTATCATCACACTGCAGGGTATTTCCTTTATGCTAAAATCTTTTTTGTCACATTTTCTACGCCACCTTAATGGCCACAGAAGCTGCCTCAGGTTTTACAGTGTGATGATGATGATACGATGACGATGAGAATGATAATCATATGCTGTGGAGTTCCTTCTAAGATTGAGACCACGTATGTGCTGTATTCTACGCTCACTGTGATGATATATATCCTGACGTCAACCAGGCACAAGAGATGCAGACACCTGCGTGTTGGTCAGAACATTTGAGCAACACCCTCACTGATGCATCGGTGAAGTGGATGAGACTCGACGGTGTGGTCCCAGTCTTCCCAATGAGCCCATATAGTTTAGGAGCTGGCAGGAGTAGAAAAATCCCACAATGATTTTTTGAAGAGGCTCATGACATGGGAACTGAAAGGGTTGGCGATACCATCCAGACAATATTTGGTATCTAATGTGGGTTCGAATCCCCATCAATTCCCTTCAAAACTATATCATCGTGGGATTTTTCGGCTCTAACCGGCTCCTACCCAGAGTTAGGCGTACTATGAGAAAACTCGGACCACAGTCGCGTTTCATCCACTTCACTGATGCGTCATTGAGGGTGTTGCTCAAATCTTCTAACCAGCACCGCGGATGTCTGTATCTCTCGGGCCTGGTTGGCGCCAGGATATATTATGATAGTAAGCGTTGAGTACAGCCCTGTCACGCAGTCTCAATTCTAGGTAGAACTTCATAGCATCATGATTATCATCCTCATCAACATCATCATCATCGCATGGCACAAACAAAACAAAACAAACAAAAACTGTGCCAGCTTCTGTGGCCATTAAAGATTGAGTGGAAAATGGGACGAAAAAAGAATGTTTGGTATCTAAAAGTTTGTGAAAGCTCTTGTGTCACCCCTCCCTCCCTCCCTCCTCCTCTCTCTCCTCCCTCCCTCTCTCTCTCCCTCTCTCTCTCCCTCTCTCTCTCTCATTCCCTCACTCATTCCCTCACTCACTACTCCCATCCTCTTTCCCTCCTTTTCCCTCTCCTCCACTTCCTCACTATGAATTAATTTCCACTTAAGCACCATTTCATCGCCGCTGCCAACACCACCACAGACCGACACAAAGACAAGAAGCAGCTCGCCATGAAACTACATCGGGATCGGCACAACCACCGGCGATTTCGGCCCCCACAAACCTGCTGGTAGTGCCAGGCCCGTAAACTGGAAGGAATTTTTTTAATATGTAAAAATAAATAAAAGAGCCGATTGCTGTAATTGCCGTGTCCATTTTGTACCTGAGGTAGGCTACTTTACGAAAGGAAAAAATCTTTTCATCATTAAGATGTACAAAAGAAAATCAGTACGAAACCAGAGGCAGCGTGACAATCAATAGGAACACAACAGCTGTAAATATTAGCAACATCTGACCCACATAGGACGCGAGAAACGTTGATTACTAGGACCTCGACAGTATGACTGATTACTAGGATCTGCACAGTGTGACTGATTGATTACTAGGACTTGCACAGTATGACTGATTAATTGCTAGGATCTGCACAGTATGACTGATTACTAGGACACGGAAAATATGACTGATTATAAGGACCTGCACAGTATGATGATTGATCATTGGACTGACAGTATGATCACTAGGACTGGACAGTATGAGTGATCACTAGAACAGTATGACTGATTGATCACTAGGACCTGGACAGTATGACTGATTGATCAATGAACCTGGACAGTATGACTGATCACTAGGACCTGCACAGTATGATGATTGATCACTAGGACCTGGACAGTATGACTGATTGATCACTAGGACCTGGACAGTATGACTGATTGACCACTAGGACCTGGTCAGTATGACTGATCACTAGGACCTGCACAGTATGACTGATTGATCACTAGGACCTGGACAGTATGACTGATTGATCACTAGGACCTGCACAGTATGACTGATTGATCACTAGGACCTGGTCAATGTGACTGATCACACGGACCTTGACAGTATGACCAATCTATATCCGTGGGGATGCCGAAAGCTCAGTATAGAGAGTATCCCCACCCTCTGGAATTTCTGGCTAGAAATTTACTTTTTTTCTGTCACTCTTTTTGTTTCTGCCTTACTCCTTTGCTTTCTGTCATTTCTTCCTCTCATTTTCTGCCTTGCTGGTCCATTCACCTGTATGTGTTCAATAAAGTCTTGTGTACTTTCTCTTAGGATTGATAATTGGGTACAGGCATTAAATGCATTTTTGGCTCAAGGGAAATGAGATTTGCGGAAACAGTTTTAGGTAATCTATGCCCGTTTCCATATACGTGTTAGTGTCCTTAGTTATGTTTAAATTTGTATGTAGGTGTGTTTTTTAAATTCCCTGTGGACGGACGGAGCGATCAATGCCAGGGGCATCTCCGTAGGTTAAGTGCCCGAATGTGTGTACTTAATTTTCTTTTCCTTTTTTTTTCAGTTGAAGTATTGTTTCTGAAACGGTGATAGCCCTGATATGGCTCTATGCAGTCGGCTGGGCTTTAAACAAAAATAACAATACCCTTTTACGTTTTCTACAATACCCTTTTACGTTTTCTATCAGTTTATCTCCATCTATCTATCTAGTTATCTTTCTATCTATCTGTCTGTCTGTGTGTGTATCTTTATCTTTTTGTCTATCTGTCTGTCTGTCTGTCTGTATCATCTTAATCACAGACTTTCAAGTAAGCCGACTTTACACATTTTTAATTATGTAAAATGTACTCAGGCTAGTAGTGGACACGCACAGAATTGTCGAAGGCGTATGATCTCGGAGAAAATAATATTATTTCTAGCCATTTTGTGTTTTTTGTTAATTCGGAGAAACACTTAGAAGCATGTAACTTTGTCTCCAACCATACCTAGCTTTATCCACGTTACCCCGAGTAGCTGTAGCAGACGGCACAAGCGATGCGCAAGGCTGAGGTCTAAATGGAAACAAGGTCGATAACGCTGCAGTCCAAGGCGCCAAAAGTCTCGGGCGGCGCGTGGAAAGTGAAGATAGCAAGCACGCGCTTCCCAGCATGGGCCGGGCAGCCAAAGAGGCATAAGCTTGTGGAGATTTGCCTGCAAGGCGGGAGATGGGGGGAACATAGATACATACGACGTTGACGGTCTTCGGTATATGGACGTGAAAGAAAGGGACTGCCACGGCACATAATTATAATAGTTCGTCAAGCATGCTCTGGTTCTCTGGGCATATGCTTTCACTGTTGCTTATGATGTTAATGAAGATATGTCTTAAAAAGCTGTGAACAAAATCCAAGACAGTAGTCTTCTTCAAACTGTAATCTATCGCTCATCATTAAATGGCAGTGGTGATCCAAAGTCCATTGAGTTGTGGACCAAAAAAGACGAAAACAAAAGAAACAGTCACACATACACACACACACACACACACACACACACACACACACACACACACACACACACACACACACACACACACACACACACACACACACACACACACACACACACACACACACACACACACACACACACACAACACACATACACACGTGTGTGTGTAGTGTGTGTGTTGTCCTTCCTTATTTTCTTCAACACGAAAAGGAAAGGAAATGCTATTGAAATAAAACATGATATTGAGAAAAAAATTCTTTGCCAGCAAATCAGCCCTATCAGCCAAACCACCTAGTGTTTCCAGTGCTACTAGAAATGCACTTTGACTGGATAAATACATATCAACATGACACACGGGTGAAATACAGTATACTTAACCCTAGACACTGTAGAGAACTTACGTAATGCGTCTAGCGCAGGCTTGTGGCTTAGCACCATCTTCGGCCAACAGCTACTCGCCCAACACAATCAAGAGAATGTGGACACCATCACCAGGAAAAGACAGTGGAAATGGGTCGAGCACATCATTCAAAGATAGCGGGATATTTATCACCTGGCTGCCCTTCACTGGACACCAGAAGGAACAGGTAAGAGATGAGTATCCAAGAACACTTTGTGACGAACAACAGAGAAACTCTAGACCCTGAAGCATACCTCCAGTACCACACAGGTGTTGGCCCAGAACAAACAGGAGGCCGGATGTGTTGTAATATCTAATTTTCAGTGTTGTCCTTCCCTACTTTCTTACACAGGACAAGGAAAGAAAATGCCAATGAAATAAAACATGACATTCAAAAAAACGCATATAAAAGACACTGTATATATGTGTAGTATACATAAGTGCTGCTGTGCACGCCATTGGTGAAATGGGGGCTCTTTCAGTATCAATAGTATCCCCGCCTTCTGGAATTCTGTGCTAGAAATGCCCTCTTTTCTATCACTCTCTTTGTTTCTGCCTTGTCTTTGCTTTCTGTCATTTCTTCCTATCATTGTCTGCCTTGTGGTCCATTCACCTGTATGTGTTCGATAAAGTCTTACATACTTTTTCTTAGGATTGATAGTTGAGTACATGTATTAAGTGCATATTTGGCTCTAGGGAGGTGAGATATGCGAAAGCAATTCAAAGTAATTTATGCCCGTTTTTATGTATGTTTTAGTGTCCTTAGATATGCTTGCATTTGTTTGCAAGTGTGTTTTTTAAATCGCCTGTGCGATAAATTGGACGGAGTGGTGAACGCTGGGGGCATATCCTTAGATCATCCTCGCGAATGCACTGACATGTGTGCTTAATTTTCTTCTTTTTTTCTTTCTTGAAATTTTGTATGTTTTGAAGCGGTTATAGTCTAGCCCTGATATGGCTCTACGCAGTCGGCTAGGTTTTAAACAACAGCAGTAAACAACTTTTTTTTTCAAAATCATGGTCATTTTGATTTCAGTTGTTAAGCAGTATCGTACATGTGTACATTATACAGAAGTGCACTACATCCTGTAGAATATCGGAAATACATAAAATATATTTTATGAACATCTTGATCATCCTCTGTGGCATTGGCAGTTAGTCCTTTTCACCTGGGTCCCTGTTGTGTGAAATAAGGGCGAGGAAGCGACGGCAGTTGGAAGAAGGACGTGAAGGAGATAGCCACTTGGGTCGTTATCAGGCCAATATTTCCAGAGATGTTTAACCTTTTGCCCCTCCTCCTCCTTCATGCCGTTGTTGCCCACTCGTACAGCAGCAGGGGCTGTTGTTCCGCTCGTAGCGCGGCTTTTAAGGAATCGTCTCCCTGTCCTGCCAATTTTGTTCATCTTTTCACTGTGGCTTTGCGTCTACACCTCTGATTTCTGCTGTTTAAAACACAAACCATACCCGAACTCATTAGTTGACATTTCCAGCTTAGTTTTCTGAAGACGGTTTTTTGTTTTGTTTTGTTTGTTTTTGTTTTGTTGTTTCGTTGGTGGGCTGCAACTCTCACGGTCACTCCATTTATACAAGTGGGTTTTGTACGAGTGTGGCCGATTGTTTACTATTTTATCTTTTTTGTTTTGTGTTGTGTGTTTGTGTGTGTGTGTGTTCTTTTCTTTTCTTTTTTCTTTTCTAACCATAAGGGATGTCGTACTCCAGTTTGGGGTGTGTACATGCTGAGTGTTTAGTGTTTCCTTAAGCCACTAAACACTAACGTGGTTCACAGGATCCTTACTGTGTTTTGATTTTCTGCTTAGGGGTTTCAGGAATTGGCAGATTTGCACTTGTTATGCTGACCTGGGAGATAAGAAAAAATCTCCACCCTTCACCCACCATGCAGAACTGAAACAGATTTTAACACACTTCCTCCAATAAGAAATACAGTGTTGCAGTCACTTAACTAGCGTGCCCATCCCAAACTCATGAAGTCAATATATCAGTTTTCTGAGGACGACATTACTGCACTAGGAAAATTTTGTGTACTCTCACACATGATCATGATCATTGCCACAAGCATGTGCGTAAAGCCAACAGGCTGATGAAGTCTTGGATGCTGGCGTGTAGTTTCAGTGCCAAGAAGTCACAAGAGCTATCAGCATCAAGTCGTCGTAGGGCCACCAGCCAGAGGAGGCTGCATTATGAGCAATCCATTCTACTGCTAATTGTACAGAGACAACGTCATGATAGATTCTGTATCACTTGGCCGATGTTTGATGACGTTTCTCTTCACGTTAAGGATTGTTCATTGTTGGTTTCTGTTGTAACTGAATTTTTGGGTTTCTCTTGATGGAGTGTCGTCTTCCCTGACTGACAGAATGCTCTCTCTCTCTCTCTCTCTCTCTCTCTCTCTCTCTCTCTCTCTCTCTCTCTCTCTCTCTCTCTCTCTCTCCTCTCTCTCTCTTTCGTTTCTCTCTCTCTCTCCTCTCTCTCTCTCTCTCTCTCTCTCTCTCTCTGTCTGTCTGTCTCGTCTTGCCTTCCCTGACAGAATGCTCTCCTCTCTCTCTCTCTCTCTCTGTGTCTCCCTCAGTCTCTCTCTCTCTCTCTCTCTCTCTCTCTCTCTCTCTGCTCTCTCTCTCTCTCTCTCTCTCTCTAGCTCTGTTTCTCAAAATCATCATGGCATAAGCCATAAGCGTATATATAAACCTAACAGTGCCGGTAAGATTTTGAGGTTCTACCTAAAACAGAAAATTCTTCATTAAGCACAGGTCGTATTTGGAAAAGTGTAAACAATAGTTCCAAGATTGCATTGTGTAAACCGTTTTAGAAAGAACGCATACATGCAGTTAATACGCAAGCGCGCACACACACACACTCTCTCACACAGCAACACACAGACACACACACACACACACACACACACACACACACACACACACACACACACACACACACACACACACACACCAGCATACACCAGCACACACACAAGCACACACTTATACACTGACAGACAGACAGACTCAGTGAAACTTTGTTATTTAGACAGCAATTTTGTTAACGGTGACTGACAAACAGAAGCGACAGCAGAAAGACACTGCGGAAGTAAACCCAACAGACGCAGCACGGTAGCTAACGAAGGTCCGAACCCTTTCCCCTAACAGTAAAGCCAGGGCCAAAAGGTCGGCTCTTCCTTGCAGGGAGAGAAGCACGCTGTCTTATTTGCTCGCCGTTGATCCGGGGGATTAGCAGGCGGGAAGAGGCCTACAGTTAAAGTGGGGAGCAATTTGCCCAAACCGAACCGCCATGTTTGCTCATCGGGCCGACAGGCGATAGGGGACACAACTCGACTGACACTGCAACTTGTTCTCTCTCTCTTGTTAAACAGCGCCCTTTAAGCGGAGGACACGTCCTACGCGATAGTCTCCAATCCGAATTAATATTTAGCTTTAACGTATCTGAAGCGACACCGGCAGCGGAATGCGAGGGGAGGGGCAATATTGGAAGACGAATCCGAATTAGTCTGTGGCTGAACATTGTACAACAAGATATACTCCAGAGGAATGAGGGAGGTTAAGGAAAATGAAAGGCAATATAACACAAAAGTTTGAATATGTACGCGGCAGTATTGGGAGACGAAGTCTGAATGCTGTGTTAGGAGAACATTATGAAGCAGAATGCATAAAGGAATAGAAGGGGATAGAGAGAACGCGAGGCAATATTGGAAGACGAAACAGAATTAGTTGACATTTCTTAAGTGAATTTATCTTTGAGGAATGTAGGGGTGGCGAGAATTGGAGACAGTATAATATAAAGGGTTGAGTAGATTGGTCAGACGTCGGTACTCGAAGAGAATTCTGAATTAATCATATTTAGCTGATAATTCTATTGCAGCAGGGATGAAAAGAATGTGGTACAGGCGAGGTGAATTAAGAAGCAATATTGGCATGTTACCATTGCGGGGGTCCTGGCAGTGGTCATGTTTTCTGTGATAATACTCATGAACGGCAGAGCTTCAGAAATTGAATTGATCGCCCCCGTTGGAGTGCTTTGCTGATGATGCCTCACTGTTAGTTCTGACAGCCAGTTCTGCTCTTGCGGAGTTCATTATATAATATTTTTAAATAGACTGCAGGGACCCTCCCCACCACGCCCTTCTCTCTTTGTTCTCCCCCTCCCTTTAAATAGCAAATGTATTTTAGAAACGGCGGCCATTACAACAAATTGACCAAGTGTTATTGTAATTGTCATTTTCTTTCCACTTGCTTCCATACTAACCCGGGGTTGTGGAACAACTTTTGTCTTTATCCTTGAGAAATAAGACCGTTCATTCATTCATTCATTCATTCATTCATTCATTCATTCATTCATTCTGTGTCCTCTTCCTATCGCTGTCCCTTTTATTCCATTCTTTCCCTTCCTGCCTCCTCTCTGTCTCGTTCTGTCTTGTTCTGTGTCTGTCTCTGTCTCTGTCTCTCTCTCTCTCTCTGTCTCTCTCTCTCTCTCTCTCTGTCTATCTCTCCCTCACTCCCTCCCTCCACCACGCATGTTGGTCAGAGTATTTTGGCTCAATTACATTCCAAGCGGGCGGAAGCCCCCGTACAGTGAACAAACGTAGCTCACGTGCATGCTCTAAACTACTGTCCTTTAGTCTTCAGCACGTTGGGGAGAGTTGTCCTTTGGATGTTCAATTGTTTAACCATCCCATGTCCATTCTACTTTCTTGGCTATACTGTCTCCATTTCTTGAGGTGCCAGTCTTTGCGAGGTACGGGACAAACGTAGTTTACGCGTAGTCTCCAGAATCGGTCATGTTCTAAAGTTTTATCGGCCATTTTGGTCATGTTTTGAGTCCTATCAGGTTCTGTCTTAATTGTTGTTTCGGTCATATCAGGTTCTGTTTTAACATGCTGCCATTGAACCTTTTGTGGTTCGTCTGTCTGAAGTTCGCACTGCCTTTCTGTAGGTTCCTCATATTAATTAAGAAAATCGAGGACTTCTCTATCTCAGTCTTTCTTTCTCTCTCTCGCTCTCTGTCTCTCCCCCCTCTCTCTCTGTCTCTCTCTCTCTCCTCCTCCCCCCTCTCTCTCTCTCTGTCTGTCTCTCTCTCCTCCCCCCCCCCTCTCTCTCTCTCTCTCACGCACACACGGCGAGAGAAAGGGATCGCAATTCAAGGTAAGAGAAAACTCCAAAAGTGCAAGGGAAGTGATTTGTTACAATTCACTACTCATTTTGAAGTGGGAGGAAGTGATTGAGCAGAGTTGACTTGAGACAACTATCACCGACAACATTGTAAGAGTTTGTGGAGGGATCGTTATCCACGAAAAGGATGGGAAAATCACACACATACACGCGCCGCGCCGCGCACGCACGCACGCACGCACACAACACACACACAACGATATAATCATACAGAATGTATTTCAGAAAAATAACAAAATCAGAGGGAGAGAGAGAGACAGACAGACAGACAGACAGACAGACAGACAGACAGACAGACAGAGACACACACAGAGAAAGAGAAGAGAGAGAGAGAGAAGGGAGAGAGAGAAGAGATAGAGAACAGAGGGAGACAGACAGACTGACTGACAGAGACAGAGAGAAACAGAGCTTGTCGCCCTCTTCGAAGGGATGTAGATGTAAGCACTGATATGATATAACGGAGCCACACCACATAAAGACACATCTCGCGGATTATCTTTCTTTATGACTCAAAGTATTCCGCTTATCATAGTTATCTGGATGGTATACAAGCTGTACTAAAATTGTAGAATTCTGGACAGCTTTAGACATACATGTACATGTACATTAACGTGTATGCGCACACACGGGGACATACACACACACGCGCGCGCGCAATCACACACACGCACAACACACACACACACACACACACAATCACACACACACACACACACACACACACACACACACACACACACACACACACACACACACACACACTCACTCACTCACATCACTCACTACACACCATCACACACACACACACACACCACACACACACCACACACACACACACACACACACACACACACACACACACACACACACACACACATTGCGAGTAAGCGAGAGAGAGGAAGAGATAAAGAGAGAGAGAGGGCGGGGGAGGAAGGGGATGTACAGTGGAGAAGGCGAGAAGGAAGGAGGAGAAACCACTCCTGTCTTAACCTTTAGGGTCAGTAATGTAACGTAAGATACACAGCTGAATGCCGCGTGGCCGCCGACACGAATGTTTGTTCTTTCCGACCCCCCCCCCCCCCCCTTTCTGTCTGTCTCTGTCTCATTCTCTCTCTCTCTCTCTCACTCTCACTCTCTCTCTCTTCTCTCTCTCTCTTCTCTCTATCTCTCTTTGTCTCTCTCTGTCTCATATCTTTCTCACACATACACAACACACTCTCTCTCTTTCTCTTTCTGTCTCGCTCTCTCTCATATCCTCTCTCTCTCTCTCTCCCCTCCCTCCCTCTCCCCAATTCCTGCATCCGTCTGTGTCATGCTCCGTCTGTCTATCTGTCTCTCTCTCTCTCCCTCCCTCTCCCCCCTCTCCCCCATTCCTGCATCCGTCTGTGTCACTAACCTCACACAGCTCATTTCGGCTGTCCAACCGTGGCCTCCGTGGACTTCCCCCCCCCCCCCCCTCAAGAACCTAGTTACTGTGTTTCCACCCATTCGTACACCTCCCACTCCTGTCTGTGTCTTTGTCTGTCTCTGTGTCTGTGTCTCTGTCTCTCTTATACACGCGCATGCGCGCAGATGCACACGCACGCACGCACACACCACGCACACTCACACTCACACACCACACACACACACACACACACACACACACACACACACACACACACACACACTGACAGTTAGTACTCCTGTCCGTTTGTCGTGACTGTAGAAATCACGTTGACGAGACTAGTATTCTGTTGAAACGTAATCTTTTTCTTCTGGGGACAGCTATGTAAGTTAAATGTCGTTAGAAATTTCTCTCTCTCCTCTCTCTCTCTCTCTCTCTCTCTCTCTCTCTCTCTCTCTCTCTCTCTCTCTCTCTCTCTCTCTCTCTCTCTTTGTTTATTTTTGTCCTACCTTTACCAGGAAGGTTTCAGAAACGGTAGGCATGGCATGAGAAATTGACTAAACACTGTGGTACTATACCTCTGTCTTTAGTCTTGTAAAATGTACATCAATCAATCTGTTTGCCTGTCTTGTCTATCTCTGTACCCATACTCCATCAAAGTTAGTGGGAGAACGAGAGAGTGAGAGATTATTATGCAGCTTTACGTTTCTTTCATTTGGTAAGCCTATTCACGAACGGTTCTCTTTCGAGATCAAAGCCAATTTTCAAAATGTCATTATCAACTTATTATGTTTCCGACTTTCTTGCCTCTTCGTTAACAGTAAACACTAATGGAAGGAAAGGATATAACTGAAACATGTTTCCTTCCACGTGTCCCTGCAAAAAAACAGCATTCTAATAAATTAGTAAGCATTATGGACTCCGAGAAGTAATGACTATAATATACCTTTTTATCACTCTCTTGAACTTATAGTCTTCTTCAAAGCTGTCCGTAATTTTCCTTCGAGCATTTTTGAAAAGTAAATGCCGTCAAAACGTATGTTTCTGAAGTTTTGTTCAATAAACGTAATCATATGAAACATATCGTCATTTCCGCTATTTCGAGTTTAATCCCAGCCTTCAACATCAAAAGCTGGCCTATTCGCAGCCCATCTTAATGTGTCCTTCATTCTGATGGTGTCAGCTTGGTGTGTCATGTGCCCCTTCCTCTTCCCTCCCCATTTCCAGACCTTGCCAGTGCATAGGGTTTTTCGCAGACTCAGGGAGTATGCCAAATAATACCTGGCAGGTTTGGGGTGGGGCTCATGTGGAGTTGTCCCAGTGTGATGAATCCCTCATGAACGAAGCGCAAATTATAAACTTTTCCTTCATTCATGTATACTTCCCCCGTGGGGGTGTGGGGGCTCTTTCATATAAATGGCATCCCCACCCTCTGGATATTCTGTGCCAGAAATTCCTCTTTTCTGCCACTCTCTTTATTTTCTGCCTTGCTCCTTTGCTTTCTGTCATTTCTTCCTATCATTTTTTTGCCTTGCTGGTCCATTTACCTGTATGTGTTCGATAAAGTCTTAGGACTGATAATTCGGTACATGTGTCAAGTGCATTTTTGACTCTAGGGATATGAGATAGGCAGAAGCAATTGTAGGTAATTTAGGCCCGTTTTATGTATATATGTTTTTGTGTCCTTAGTTACGTTTAAATTTGTATTCAGGTGTGTTTTTTAAATACGCATGTGCGATAAACTGGACAGAGTGGTCAACGCCAAGGGCATCTCCTTAGATTATATGCGCGAATGCATTGCCATGTGTGCTAAATTGTCTTTTCCTTTTTTCATTCGAAATATTGTGTACGTTTGGAAACGATTATAGCACTGATATGGCTCTGTGCAGTCGGCTGGCTTTAAACAAACGAACAAAAAAATCATGTATCCATTCTGCTGTTCCAGAAGTGTTCAGCTCTGTGCTGAGCTCACCGACAGCGGATGGTGTGGGCGGGATGGCATCCTTTGAGTACGACCCCTCCTCCAGAATCATCAAGTACGTCATACACGTGGACGGGCTGGTGGCTGCTGGTGAGTGATGACGTCACTTGACTAACGGCTGGCTGATTTCAACGAGATTTGTCAGCGCTTGAAATGAGTCTTAAAGTTGGCTGGATAATAAAGATCATGAAATGAAATCTAAACAGATTTATGCTTGGCAGTTTCAAGTGAACCCTACATTACACCACATTAAAAATACATGACACGGCGCGACACTGCACAACACTGTACCACAGTACACTACACAAACACACGTCCACACACAAATATATGTATAGATATATATGTATACTACAATACATATACATATTATATACATATTGTAGTTTGTTTATCCACTAATTATTTCTTAGATTCCACAAACGTTTTATGTGTTCGTGCGTATGTGGGATTTTGGCAGTACCCACTAACAGTCAAATTAAGCCAAGCCAACTTAATTGTCTCTCAGTGAGACATTACGTAATGGTGTCACTCAGATACACGAAGAAAGAAGAGACATAAAACACATAATTTACCGGCTAGAAGTTCAGATATTAAAGCATTAAATTTGAGGAACATTCATACATAACTGTTGTTCTAAAATGCATGTGCAATCATCATTCTAAAACAGCAGCCGGAACAACAGCCACAGCGGCACACACACATTGCACTATTACTCAAACATACACACACAGAATACACTCGAACTTTAACTTATACACGCACGTACGCACGCACGCACTCACTTACCACTCACTCACTCACTCACTCACTCACCCACTCACTCACTCACCCCACCCACCCATCCACCCACTCATGCGCTCTCACACACACATTCATACATACATACATACATACATACATACATACATACATACATACATACATACTACATACATACTACAAACATAAAACATAAAACACACATACACACATATGATTCCAAGTATATGTGAGTGTGTGTTTATGCGCATACACTCAAATATATTTTCAAAGTAAGCAAGAACACAGTTGATAAATGAATACAGATTCAGTGGCTGATTTATCAGCGAAAATGTATAAATCCACATTGAAATCAATCTTCTAAACATTCGACAGAACATTTTCTTCAATTGAGTTTGTGTTAGCGTTTAAGAATGTTCATCGTTTAGAACTGCCACCTTCTTAGTTATTTTAGTATTTAAGAATGATTATAATCATTTTTATGCTTATTATTATTATTATTATTATTATCATTATTTTTATTGTTATCATCATCATTATATTATATTATTATTATTATTATCATCATTATTATTCAGTAGTTGTAGTAATAGCAGCAATAGTAGCGGCAGCCGTAGCAGCAGTAGTAGTGATAGTAATAACAGTAGTAGTAGTGGTATTATTGTTATTATTATTACATCTCTTATTATTAGTAGTAGTAGTAATAGTAGTAGTAGTATCATAATCAATATTATTATTATTACAGGAACAGCTGCTGATTACCATGTGACCATATCCAAAAAGAGTAAGGTACTTCACCAGGGTTCTGCCTCTACAGCCCCTTTGGTAAGTATTAACTATTATCATCATTTACTTATTTAAACTTTGTCATAAACTGGACTTATAACTTATTCAAGAGGGAATCGTTGCACTCGGACAATTCCGTATGTGTTACACCCACATCTGCAAAAAAAATCGGGCAGGCTCCTTTGGCTTCCAGATAACTTCCCAAGGACGCTTATAATGTCTTGAAATAGAAATGAAGAGGCCAAAGACGCTTGTAATGTCTTGAAATAGGAACGAGGAAATGTTGGATCTATGGAAAACTACGTTGAAACCAACAGAATGATAATGGTCTTTAATTTTTTTACCGAGGAGTTCATTGCAATCGGACAGTTCCATATGCACTCAGCCCAGACCTGCCAGCAGAGTCTGGAAGATTCCTTGAGCCTAAGCAAAACTCCATGCGGTGGCTGAGGTCTCGAAATGAAGAGGGAACGAGACCTGTCAAACACTGACACCACCAGAGTGACAGGAACATATAGAGTAGGGCATTGAGGCATACAAACCAGTTTTTAGTGACAGGAATATATTAGATGGGCATTGAACAAACCAGTTTTTAGTGACAGGAAACATATAGATGGGCATTGAACAAACCAGTTTTTTCTAGTGACAGGAACATATAGATGGGCATTGAACAAACCAGTTTTTAGTGACAGGAACATATAGATGGGCATTGAACAAACCAGTTTTTAGTGACAGGAACATATAGATGGGTATTGAACAAACCAGTTTTTATGTTGCACTGTGGGAGTGAATTCGAGACATGGGGTCTTGAGCTTAGCGAGCTTGTGGTAAGATGGACACCGAATTGGTCAGTTTTTATGTTGCTGGCCCAATTGAGCTCATCAGATATTGAGTCCACGTCTGTTTGCTGAACAAGCCATCCCGCAATGGATACATTTGCACAGTGCCTGTAAGTTTAGAAACCTCTCTGTGTTAAATGAATTAAGCGGGTTTTCTTCAGAATCGTAAACAGGCAAGTAAACAGAACGGTGAACTTTTACTTATTATAATATATATAATTTCACTTCTGTAGCGCAAACGGTCCATGTCAGAAGCATGCATTTCATAGGAATAAACAATAATGGAAGTGCGCGCGCGCGCACGCACGCACGCACGCATGCACGCACGCGCACACACACACACACACACACACACACACACACACACACACACACACACACACACATACACACACATACACACACATACACACCGTCTAATATCACTTATAGTGAAAAGACGTTAAATTAAAGAACGAACGAACGAACACATACACACACACACACGTGCACACGCACAAACACACATGCACACACTGAACACACACACACACACACACACACAGCCTACAGTGAATTCATTTGCACAGTACTTGAACTTCTCGAGACCTAGCTGTATAAGCATAGCACGAAAAAAAAGTGCGCAAATTCCCGTTTAAAAGACAAACTAGACAAAAGATATAACTTACCTTGGAGGTTTGTGGAAATAATGAGGCGTGGATATTCATGTCCTTGAATATTTGCCATGAAAATTCTGGTTGTTATTGTAAAATATCCGCCTATCAACCCCATCCCGCCCAAAATTTTGAATGCTATGAGCCGCGTAAAAATTTTTGATTGATCTACAGACAACAAAGATTGCTGGGTCTTGGAAATTGGCCAAGAAGAAAGACAGGAAACAGCTGGCTCGAGGACGACTGCGTCTGCGTGTGACGTCACAGAACGGTGCCCTGATTACTGGCATTGTATATCCCCGGCTTATTTGTGGAGGTAATGAGTTTCTTTGTTTGATTATTTGTTTGTTTGTTTATCGGTTCGTTGGTATAGTTTGATTTGTTTGGACTGGTTTGGTTGGGTTCGATTTCGCTTGTTGGTTGTTGTTTTTTTTTTAATCGCCTGAGACTTTTTTAAAGATTAACTTAAAAGAAAACAAGTGTGTGTTTAATCTTCTAATGCATCCAAGTAGTGGAGTTCCGTCGCCGTCTGAGCTTTTCGATGTTAGCAAAGATAATATGTGCAAATAAACGTTAGAAGAGTTAGCATGTTTGCGCTATAAATCAACAGTCATATCGTTGCTTGATACATTACATCACTGAAACATCTCTTACAAAAGTCTGTGTTATTCGAACGCACCGGAGATATCGACTATATTGTTTGCATTTCTGACATTTTGCCTTATAGATAAAGACTCACATCATTACTTGATGTATAACATCATTAAAACCATCTTTGATAGT
The DNA here is from genome assembly GCA_030674185.1 of Monoplex corrugatus. Classification (NCBI taxonomy): domain Eukaryota; kingdom Metazoa; phylum Mollusca; class Gastropoda; order Littorinimorpha; family Ranellidae; genus Monoplex; species Monoplex corrugatus. The sequence goes on from JAPXFY010000015.1 coordinate 37,878,501, forward strand.
GTCAGCGTTATTAGAAGGCATCTGGAATACGACTATTTTCTCTGCGTTTCTGACGTAACTTTGCGCTGTAGATAAATTATCATATTATAGCTTGATCTATTACATCATTGAACCATCTGTGGGCCTACACAACGTGAGAGTTACCAGGAAACATTGGAAATATTGTATTCTTTGCATTTCTAGCATATGGAGTTTTACAAAGAGCGTCTTCACTGCAAGGGAGAAAACTCGTCAGTGTCACTGTAACCTGTTCTATGTGCAGTGTTCCAAGCAGTACTATCAGGGTCTAACGCCCTACAGAAGAACGAGGCCGTCTCTGCGGGATCCGCCATAGTGGAACTTGGCCCATCCGGCAGACTGGAATACAAGGTAAGCAGAGCAGTGCCTTTTGTGCGAACATGGTTTCTCAAAATAAGTTCCATTTTACATTGTTTTGGTTGGTAATGTGTGTGTTTTAACAAACAAGGTCTCATACGTGCACTGCATAAATTGGTTGTGATATTTTGATATTTTGCTGTGAGAAGAAAATATGCCCATGGTTTTCACTTGAATAACATATTTATGTTTCCACTGTCAATTTTCTGTCATGAAAAAACTAATGGTTAACCAGTTCATTCTCTCATTCTATCCACCAGTTTCCTTGACCCTTTCACTCCCGCAGTCATATCTACCAGCTTCCTATTAATCTTTCCACCTCCAGTAAGAAGCTGGTGAATAAGGTGAGGAAATGAAAGTGAAAGGTCTCTCATCGTGGTGGTTAGAAGGAGAAAGTGAAAGCTTCAGTAATAGTGAAAATAATGCATACTGAATCTTTACAACATCTGTAACATGTACTCTCGTGTGGTATTTGCCATTTTAAAGTTCTGTCGACGGAGAAAACTGAATGGAAGTTGAGAGAAAACCTTTCATACTTTACTATGTCTGTTGAGGTGTACTTCTTTACTTTTTTGAGGAGAAAAGAAGTTTACGGATTGAAAAAAATAAAGGGAAATTTATGAATCCACAGTGATCTTCGGTATAAAAAAGAGTAAAACAATTCCACTGTAATAAGTAAATGCCGTGTACCACTTGCCTTATAGCCAGAAACAGTTTAAGGATACAGCAAAACGTATGAAACGTCAAAGTATGATAATGGTGGTGATGATCATGATGACAATAAAAATCCGGCAAGGGAATGAAGATGATTTTGATGTGGGATCTTACAATGAGGATGATGACTTGACCATGCCCTTTGTGCACACAGTTTCCACCTGTGGCATACGTTAATTTGAGAAGAGCTGACAAGAAGATGGAATGCAACTTGATTAGAAACATCAAGATGAGAGAAGCGTTTAGAGCGACACCAGTCTGGCATCATATTCATCAGCGGAGAATTAAGTGGTCTGGTTATCTTACCAGAATACAACCCCACCAACTGACTCAACACACACTTAACATAAAGATATCTGGATTTAAGCCCTGATATGGGTCTAGTAGTCGGCTGGGGTATGAGCGATATGAGAAAGAACCAGACCTAAGAGGACCTGAATCGATGGCGTGTAAGAGACCTTGACACCACACGGCATTACTGCACTTCAGGCTTTCCAGCTCACTGCTGACCGTCAACTTTTTCTCTCTGCGACATCCGTGATAGTACAAGCACACAAACAAAAGCAGAAAAAAGAAAGTATATCGCTGATGATGATGATGATGATGACGATGACGATGATGATGTGATGATGATGATGACGATGACGATAGGAAAGTTGTCATGTAATCTCTTTCTGCGACATCCATGATAGTACAAGCACACAGACAAAAGCAGAAAAAAGAAAGTATATCGTGATGATGATGATGATGATGATAATGATGATGATGATGATGATGCGATGACGATAGGAAAGTTGTCATGTAATCTCTTTCTGCGACATCCATGATAGTACAAGCACACAGACAAAAGCAGAAAAAAGAAAGTATATCGCTGATGATGATGATGATGATGATGATGATGATGATGATGACTATAGTAAGTTGTCATGTAATCATCATGACGATGATGATGCTGTTATTGACGATGTTGTCGTGGTTGTTCTAGATTCACGTAGTGGGCCTGGAGAACAAGATGACTCGCATTCGTCTGGAAGGCAGTGCCAGAAAAGAAAGCAGAAACTGAAGAAACGTGTTGTTGGTACTCTTCATAGAACTTTTGTGTCCGACAACTCTTCCTTTGACGGATGGGTAGGTGCTGTAGTACTTCCCTGTTGTTGTGTGCGTGTGCGTGTGCGTGTGCGTGTGTGTGTGTGTGTGGTGCGTGTGTGTGGTGTGTTGTGTGTGTATGTGTGTTCATTTCGGATGTGTGTGTGTATGTGTGTGTGTGTGTGTTCATTTCGGCTGTGTGTGTGCTTTTGTCTGTTTGCGCGCGTGCGTGTGTGTGTGTGTGTGTGTGTTCATTTCGGCTGTGTGTGTGCTTAGGTCTCTTGCATGTGTGTGTATGTGGAAGTGTGTCGTGTCGTGTGTCTGTGTGTGTCGTGTCGTGTCGTGTCGTGGTTTGTGTGTGATGTGTCGTGTCGTGTCGTGTGTGTCGTGTCGTGTGTGTGTGTGTGTGGTGTGGTGTGTGTGTGTGTGTGTGTGTGTGTGTGTGTGTGTGTGTGTGTGTGCGTGCGTGCGTGCGTGGTGCGTGTGTGTGGTGTTCGTTCTTTGATTTAACGTCTTTTCACTATAAGTGATATTAGACGGGTGGTGTGGTGTGTGTGTGTGTGTGTGTGTGTTTGTTTGTTTGTTTGTTTATTTGTTTATTTGTTTGAGTGTGTTGTGTCATGTGTGTGTGTCTGTGGAGTTCTATTTCGCGATTGGGATTATGTGACTTCATGCTTAGTTTCATAATATATCATCCAGGCCCGAGAGATAGAGACGCCTCTGATGATGGTCAACAAATGTGAACAACACCTTCAATGGCCGCGTCCGTAAAGTGGATGAGAATCGATTGTATAGTCCCAGTCTTCCCAACAAAATCATGTCACGCTCACCCTGGGTGTCTGAGTTGGAGCCGGTCAAGGGGGGAAATCAGATATTTTGGACTGATAGAAATTAATAATAATGACATTCATAAGGCGGTAAATCATGATTCAAGAATGAAATGAAGGCGAACACTCTTATCATTCACAAAGGCAGTCATCAACAACGACGAAACCCCCCACGGCATTAAAAACTCGCAAACCGAGGGGGCAAAGACAGGAGGGGAGTAAGGTGTGTGAGCCATGATCGAAGCTAATCTATCCCCACTCCCTCCTATCAACACACACAGACACACACAGACACAACACACACACACACACACACACACACACACACACACACACACACACACACACACAACACACCCTCTCTCTCTCTCTCTCTCTCTCTCTCACACCCCACTCACACTCACACTCACACTCACACTCACAAGATGCTGAGCTAGAGTGCACTCAAAACCTATTCGGCGAATGCCCCTTGACCCAAATTGTCAAATAATAATAAATTGTAATCCGCGATCTCCTTGTCAATAGTCCGCTGCCCGAATCAATCCGCCACAATCACTGGTGTGTTATTTTTTCTGCTGATGTTCACTTTCCAGCACAGGGCGATAAACAGTACAATCTGTATGTTTCTGACCAGGCAAACGGGACGTACAAGAAGCTTGAGGCGAAGGACATCTACAACTTGCTCAACAACAAGCTGTACATCAACATCGCCACCACCAGACACAGGATCAGTCAGCTCAGAGGGCGGCTTGTGCAGGCTCCTTACCACAGGCAACTCAAGACACTGGATGGTATGACTTTTCCGTAATTGTTTGTTTGTTTGTTTGTTTGTTTGTTTGTCATGCCCGTGCTGGCTGGTTCTTTTAATAGAGCCGTGGACTCGAAGTCTCATGTTTCAAGTTCAGTCCTGCGTCACAGCATAATTTTATATTAAAATTAAAAGTTGGAAAGTTGGCGTGTTGTAACACATGTTCGCTATCCATATCCATTCATGCTCCAAGCCTTTTGGAGCTGTCATTATTTCAAGGGTCTTTTTCCCCATTTCAAGACCTTTCCACTGCTTAGAGTTTCGTACGGGCTTAAGGAATCGGCCAAATAATGGATGGCAGAGTTGGGTTGATGGCGCTTATATGGAAATGTTCGAGTGCGGTGTATCTCTTTTGAATAAAGTCCAGACTTGCAACATGTTTTACAAGAGCCCCGGTGGCGTAGAGGTAGAGCTGCCATCTTCCAGTCTGACTGCAAGGTATAAGTTGGGCTCGAGGGGAAAAAATACGCGTATGGCATCTTCGTCCATTTATTGAGAATAGGTGTCTGATCCTCTTCAGTTAGCTGAACATTTTGAATAAAATATTTTGTTGGAGAGGGTATCCCTAATATCTTTACACGAAACATACAAATTTCTAGGTGCCAGTCTTTTAAATTAGACGATAAAGTGAGGTGACATACAGCTCTTTTGAAAGAATCCACGGCAGTAAACGAGTTATTCCCAACAAAATTCTGTAAAATCGTCAACACTAATAAGATAACCAGAAATAATCGGCTGGTCTCGGCAATGTTCTTAGTTCTATCAATGTAGACTTACTTTGTACGACTGAAATACAATACGTTGCCATATGCGTCAGGTGGGTGTTTTTAGACGAAATATGAAAGCGTTAACTTTGTAATGCAATACAACCCTTCTTTATTAATCCATTTGACCCTTTGACTCCCGCATCCTGTCCACCGTTATCCTGCATTGTCAACAATGCTGGCAAACAAAAACTTAACCCTTTGACTTCCTACTCTATCCACCTACAGGACGCTGGTGGATAGAGTGAGAGTGTCAAAGGGTTAAGTTTTTGCAGTTGGTGGATAGGGTGCGGGAGTCAAAGGGTTAAGAAATCAAAACTGGGCTTCCATTGCGCTGTCGTCACACACTCTTCACTGTCTCAAAACAAACACCAGTATATCATACCTAAATAAAAAAAAAAAAAAGAGTATTCTACAGATATTGCTTGATCACGATGAGAAACGGATGGGGCAGAGTGCACTTTACAACGATCGATTCCACAGCCTTGTTCTCCCCCCCCCCCCCCCCTCGTGGGGATGCGCGGGAAGGGGGATGTCTCTTTCTGTTACAAATAGTATCCCCACCTTCTGGAAATTGTGTGCTAGAAATTTGTTATTTTCTGTTATTCTCTCAGTTTCTGACTTGCTCAGTGAGTTGTTTTTTAATTTTTTATCCTTTCTTTCTCATTTCCTGCTTTACCGATTCATTCACCTTTATGTTTTCCATGAAACTTACACACTTTCTATCTGATAGGATTGATAATTAGATATAATTATATACAAACTGCATTTTTAGCTTTAAGGGAATGTGAACTGTTCAGTGACAGTTTTGAGTACTATAGGCCATTTTATGTACAATTGGTGTACTTAGTCATTTTTATGCGTTTTTATAGTCTTTTTTCTAAATCCGTTTGATGAGAGTTAGGATAAGCCAACGCCAAGCGCTTATCCTTTGACTATATGCATGAATGCAGTGATATACGCATTTAATTTTCTTTTCCAGTGTCAGTTTTGTTTGAGATAGTTACAGCCTTCACATGTCTCTGAGCAATCGGCTAGGCTTTAAACACAAATAACAATAACCAAAAAAAACCCTTGTTGCTTCCAATCGTCAGTTGTCCACTGTATCTACATGTTCTGAATTACAGCTCCGACTACCCTGCAGCCCTACAGCCGGGAAGCACGAGGAGGGGCAGCCCACGCCTGGCTGTCCATGTCACCGGGTTGTTCCTTACGTTATGACGCCGTCCTGGCCGGTTACCGGCACCGGAATGAGGTGGAGGACGTAGGTACTTCATTCTCCGTCCTCTTGGGTACCTACCAGAATCGTCTGCACCGCACCTTTCTTCTGGGCCCCGCTGCTGGACATCTGATTTCCAGCCAGTTTGAATACAACATTGTGAGTAGTTACATATACATGTTAAGTAATAGTAGAAGCAGTAATAGTACTGGTAGTAGTAGTAGCAGTAATGGTGGTAGTGTGTGTGTGTGTGTGTGTGTGTGTGTGTGTGTGTGTGTGTGGTGTGTGTGTGTGTGTGTGTGTGTGTGAAAATAAATAATTTGTGTCTTTGATTATCATTAATATGTGTGTGTTTGGAATAGTGAGCTGTCTTAGTGGTCAAGCATTTTTTTTGTTTTTTTGTTCGTTTGTTTTTAAATATAAACGAGGTCGTTGGTCATTCTAACAGTCTGTCGTTTTCGCTGAACAAAACCCTTTTGTAAAGATTTTTGAAATACATCTTTGTAAAGCTCTGTGTGTGTGTGTGTGTGTTCGTTCTTTAATTTAACGTCTTTTCACTATAAGTGATATTAGACGTGTGTGTGTGTGCGTGCGTGCGTGCGTGCGTGCGTGCGTGCGTGCGTGGTGTTGTGTGTGTGTGTGTGTGTGTGTGTGTTGTTGTTGTTGTTGTTGCGAACACGAAACTTGTTCATATATTAACCTATGATAATCCACTATAAGACACAGATTAAGTTGAGATAAATCAGTAGTTAATAATTGCACATATCACGTTATCATTTTCAGCATTGATTCTCAGGATTTTCCGATGATGTTTAAAGTACACTCTGTTCATATCCTCACTGTCTTTTTCAATCTCCCTGTTAAAACCTGTTTATACTGTTGTAAATGTGTGCCATTCTCCACTCTTCGCATCAAGTTTTATTTCAACTGAAGTTTTTTAAAGTCATAGTGACTTTCAGAAGTAAGACGAAATCTGGATTTTCTGTAATATTTTTGGATATAAAAATATAGGTTGTTAGAATGGCTTGATCATCTTGCCTTTTTTTCATTTTACTCCTGTTAGTCAAGCGGCAGTGTGAACGCAGTTCCCCAAGAGCTGATCAAAGACCTGGACCAGGGACACGCCTATTTGCAGATCGTCAGCGGTCCTGCTGACCAAGCCATCTTTAAAGGCAATGTGAGTCGTATGTGTTTGCATTAAAATTGTTGTGGTGTTTGTGGTGGTGGTGATTGTATGGTGATGGTGGTGTTAATAATAATGGTAATGACTGTTTCTTTTCAGGGCCTAGTTTTACGTAGAACTTTGTTTTATCAGTAAATCCATTGGATTTGCCCGTTATTTTTGTATGCTATTTTATTTTCAATTATTCCTATTTTTGGCCCACCATGTCAAATTCGAGTTGATACCCCTGGGATAGAGCATCGCCACAGTTCGGTGCCACCCATTTCTTACTGCGTATGTGTATTTCCATTAACTTATGAAGGCGGGTTTTTCTACAGAATTGTGCCAAGGACAGCTTGTTTATTGCCGTGGGATCTTTAACGTGCACTGAGCGTGTGCTGTGCACGGTTTTTCTGTTTGTCACCGTCTCATCCAAAAGACTAGCATTTAGACCACCATTTAAGGTCTAATGGGGGTGGTGGATGTGATTCGAGTCCGGTTTTCTCGCATCCTCAGCAGGCGGTTTAACATGATTGAAACACTCCACCAGTTACATCATCTTACTGTATCCGTTCTACATGATCCATCTGATTCTTAACTCTCATCCTGGACAAAAGAAAGAACATAGAAAAATGGCTGATAAATACGCCGAAAGAAAGAACATAGAAAAATAGCAGATAAATACACTGAAAGAAAGAAAATAGAAAAGTGGCAGATAAATACACAGATAGAAGTGATGAGCAAGAGACGACAAAATAAAGAATGACCATCACTGTCGTCGTCATCATCGTCTACGTCATCGTCATCTCTGCCATCACAATCGTCGTTATTATCATCTTGTTGTTGAAGCAATCAATGCCACCATCATGACCATCTTCATCATTGTCTCACATTTTATTTGTCAGAAGACCAATGATTATTAGTGTGATTGTTATGATGATAGCGATGATGAGTTGTGATAATAACGACGTTTTCATGTGACCTTTCCCGATAACTCTTGACAGCATTCTAAGATTTGGATACTTTTGTTGTTGTTGTTGTTGTTTGATCTGATTTATGATGATGATGATGACGACGATGATGACGACGACGACGACGGGCAGCAATGACGATGACAGTGATGTCGATGATGACAACGATTATAAGAATTTCAGATGATCCTGCCCAGCACATGTTATTACTGTCCCGAAGACCATGACTACTTGTGTTGGTGGGGATGATGATAGTGACAGTGACGACTACAATAATGATGATGATAATGATAATGAAAAAATGACAATATGATGATGGGGCGACGACGATGAGAGTCGGTTTAGCCATTTGCCAACCTCGTGGATACAACACCTGACTTTTGTGATGATGTTGCAGATATTGATGGCGATGACGTCTGGACGTCTCACTGGCAATGTGACTCGGGTTTTTACTACTGTACTGTTATATGTAAAAGAGGTTATTCATAATGACGATGAAGATGATATATGATGAATATGATGACGATGAATTCAACGACAACAATAACGATGATTTCAGGTGACCTTGCCCAACACGTGCTGGCAATACGTCCAAGATTTAGACGCCTCTCTGGCGGTGTGACTCGAATTTAGACTACTGTAGTATTATCTCTAAGAGAGATTATTCGTGAAAGACGATGAAGATGATGTTGATTATGATGATGACCGTGAAGTCAACGACAGCAATAATGATGATTTCAGGTGTCCTTGCCCAACACGTGTTGGCAATACGTCCAGGATTTAGACGCCTCTCTGGCGGTAGAGGAACAAGCGGTGAGGGACATGGAGAGCAAGATGTGCGTGTTTGAAGGTGCTCGCTACAAGGTGGGCGACACCTGGCTACCCGACATCAACGCTACTTGTTACACCTGTAGCTGTCTGGTGAGAACTCTCTTTTTTTTTTTTTTTTTTGGAGGGGGAGGTTCTGGTTGTTGTTCAGGGTTTTTCCCATCAGTTCGTTGCATGGTGGGTTTTTAAATTTGTGTGATGTTTAATTTCAGTCTGAAATTTGGGTGTGTGTTTTAAGGTGAATCTTTAGTATTTGTTGTATTCTGTATTTATAAAGTTGTGTGCGTGCTTGGTTGTTCTTTTGTATTGACTTTTTCCAGATGTATCTCGTCATTTCCCTTGTCTCTGTGTCTGTTATTTTTTCTTTGTGTATTTTTTTGTATTTTTGGAGTTCTCTTTTCCTGCCTTCTGTTCTCTGTAGCTCTATTTTACATTTTGCCTTTTTGGTATTACTCATTGTGTTTGTGTCTGTCTGCTGTTCTAGCCTTCACTGGTCACTCTTTCTCTTTTTCACTTTGTCCCTCATTGTCTGTTTCTATGTAATAATACTCTGTCCATTTTTCTTAGTAAGTTTATACACATGCACGTGGACGCGCCCCGCACGCACACACACACACACACACACACACACACCACACACACACACACAACACACACACACACACGACCACTCCCCACACACACACACTGCACAACACACACACATGCACACCACACACAACACACACACACACCAACATACACAACACATACAAACGCACACTTTCATTGGTACGTTAACACACACTCTCACCCATACATGAGCGCGCGGACACTCCTCATTTACACCCTCACATAATTTTTTTTTATCTTAACCTATAACGTGATTGTCTAAAGGCCTTTATGCGAAAAGATTAAGTCAACACACATACACATACACATACTACACACTCACACTCTCACAAACACACACCACACCTCACACGAATGATGAGCATGCTATATTGATTTCAGACTGAGGCAACCGGTTCACGAGAAGTGGTCACACCCATCATGCGCTAATCGTCGTCTGAAAATAATGTTGTCTCACCTGCCAGTAAATGCACACCCATCCCCCAACTGTACACAGCCACCACCTTTCGTCCATTGTAGCCTATTCGTATTACAGGTTTCATATCCTGTGGGCTGAACTATAATGGCACTTTCAACGTGGAGGGATTCACTGTGCATGTCACGCATGATCTGTGATCCTGCAAGCTACATGAAATCAACTTCAAGTTCTAGAGTCACGTCATGAGGCCATCATCAATGTCTGTTCGTTGACAACCGTGCCCATGGAGGACAACCATCCCCAAGTGCACCGCAGGACTGAGCAATCGTGAGCAGGAAGCACTGAGCGATACTAAGTTACTTAAGTGCCAACTTCAGTCACACTACCTACAGGAAACATTCTAGCGTTGACATAAATGTAGGCAGGGCAAAATCACATTTCAACAGCGCAGAAGACAGCTGATCTTCAACAGAAGAGGGACCAGCAGAAGCAGAACCCAAACCTGCAGGAATTCTTCTTGTGCAGTGCCCGTTGACGAACATTTTCCTTTAGGATTGGTCTTGGATTAAACATGAAGACCCAGACCAGACGATAATGACTAGTATGTCTGTTCATTATTCGGATCGAACGAGAGAGCCCATCAGTCATCTTTGTGGTCTCGGAATTGTTAATACAACACAGCATATGTATCCCTCCATCGCCCTGTATTGTACACATTCATCATAGTAAAGACGGGAATATTATTTTGTTCATTCATTCGGTTATTAATTTCTTTATTTGTTGGTATTTATTTTATTTGTTCGCTTAAACCAGTGATTTACGTGGTTGATTTACTGAACGACTTCATTGACTCAGAGGGTTATACAGTAAATGAGTGATCAATTGACTGATTGATTGATGATCGATCGATCGATAGTTTAATTCTATTTACCATTTCATTTATACTAGGATAGATGATTGATTGATTGTTTTTTATTGATTAATTAAATGAGCCATGCATTCAACTATTCATATTAGTCATTGATTATTTCTATCCGTGTGTCGATTTCATTATCAGAGGAAACATGGACAGAGTACTGTGAGCTGAATGAAGATCCCAGAAGGTACCCCCTCCATCACACCTGGCATCCCTTCCTACCTCTCAAAGGCTTTGCCAAATGCGCCGTCTGTACCTGCAAGGTAAGCCCACATGTGATTCATAATCTAATAACACTGTTAAATTTTCCCCCGTCATACTAGTAACCTTGAGAGAGCGTTGGGCTGAAAGGGCTGTGGGGAGGGGGGGGGGCGACTTTATACTTACTTCTATTTCTTCTGTTTTGTCTGTCTGTATGTTCAGGTCACATCTTCCCCCATGGGGATGGCGGGGCTCTTTCAGTAAAAATAGTATCCCCACCTTCCAGAAATTCTGCGCTAGAAATTTCCTCTTTTCTATCAAACTCTCTTTGTTTCTTTCTTCCTCTTTGCTTTCTGTCTTTCTTCCTATCATTTTCTGCCTTGCTGTCATTAATATATAATATGATAAATACTTACAATATTTTTTAGCGCAAAATCTGGGATTAAAGTCAAATTCTAAGCGCTGAAGCAGAAGCACATACGCATAGCACCCCACGCACGCACGCAGCGCCCAGATCTAATTGCACAGGAAACCCTACACACACACACACACCACAGTACACACACACACACACACAACTCACGACAATCATTCACACACAATCACACACTACATGGCTATACATCGGGGAGAAAGAATAAAACAATAAAAGCAAGAATAAAACCAATGGAAAATTATAGAGAGCACTAGCATATACAATTATATATTTAACCATGTGATTCCTCGAGCGTAGACAAAGGCTGCAGAGGGGGGGGGGTTTGAGTGAGGTAGGAGTTTTTGCGGAGGAGAAAAGGTGAGTTTTGAGAGCGGACTTGAAGGAGACAAAAGTAGGTTGCTGACGGACTGAGAGAGGAAGTCCATTCACCTGTATGTGTTCGATAAAGTCTTACGTACTTTTTCTTAGGATCGATAATTGGGTACATTATTAAGTGCATTTTTGGCTCTAGGGAGGTGAGATATGCGGAAGCAATTTTAGATAATTTATGCCCGTTTTTATATATATGTTTAGTGCCCTTAGATATCCTTGAATTTGCATTCAGGTGTGTTTTTTAAATCCCTTGTGCGTTGGACGGAGTGGTCAACGCCAGGGGCGTGTCCTTAGGTTATGTGCGCCAATGACATGTGTACTTAATTTTTTCTTTTTTTTCCTGTTGAAGATTTTTTTTATGTTTTGAAGAGGTTATATTAATAGCCCTGACATGGCTTTACGCAGTCGGCTGGGCTTTAAACAACAATAACAATAACATGGTCTCATCTGGAGATGAATGTGGCCATTTTACCCAGTTCATGCCGGGATGACATGGAGTTTAGTGGTTAGTGGAGTTGTACTCAGCCATACCTCCTGTCGTTCCACTTGCTACAGGTGACATCGCTGCAGTAAATAAGTGTTCAGCTGTTTGGTCCTCTTGGTTGATGAATGTGTCAGTTTGACAGTGCCTTTCACGTGTGCGTTGAGTCTGTTGTGGCCGGTGCCGAACCTGATCAGGACCACTTGATTTTCTCTCCACGAAAGCTGGGTGGTCATCCATTTTTGTTGTTGGCTTAAGGAGTAGATAGTGAGTGGTATGATAATGTTCATCTTTTAGCTGTAGCAGAAGCTGTGGTCTGGTAGTCTTTCTGGGCTCTTTTTAAGAAAGCATCTGCCCTATCGTTTCTGAATACCCCACAGTTGGTGGGGTTCACTGGAGGATCATTCTTCTGATTTTGCTGACTTGCTGTAAAGTTTAGGTCCTGCAGGGGAGCTTATTTTCCAGGGCTCAGAGAACAAAGGGCAACTGAGACGGTGACTTAATCGTGTTAATTTTTCTCCACCAAGTCGTGAAAGGGTGGGGGTCAGGAGTGGGAAATGGGAGAGTAAGTGAGAAAATATTGCAATCCATTCCATTCAAAAGCTTAAAATCTCAGCTTCTCCTGAAAGGCTGTTAGATCCATGTTTCAGTAAATGATTCAAAATGATTTGTGGTTGCTGTTGCTGTTGTGTTGTTGTTTTTCTTTTTCTTTTTCTTTTTTTTTGTTTTTGTTTTGACAGGCACAGTCAACTTTCTCCCTTAAAAACTCGACCAACTGATTGGCAAACTAGTTTCTTTTAATGCAAGAACTCTGTCAAAAATGTTCGTCATCCTACAAAATATTCACAGGGTTATATAAACACCTTTACCTTCTATAACCTCTTTTGGGGCTGAAGGAGGCCCATCTTCACCTTTTATGACTATCAGGGCTATATGATCACATTTATCTTCTGTACCCTCTATAAACAACTCTTCGGGCCAGAAGGAGGCCCACCTTCACCTTTTAGCACAGTCAGGGTTATATACTCACTTTACTTTCTATACCCTCTATACACAACTCTTCGGGCCTGAAGAATGCCCATCTTCTCCTTTAGTACAGTCAGGGTTATATAATCACTTTACCTTCTGTACCCTCTATATACAACTTTTTGGGCCTGAAGGAGGCCCATCTTCTCCTTTAGTACAGTCAGGGTTATATACTCACTTTACCTTCTGTACCCTCTATATACAACTTTTTGGGCCTGAAGGAGGCCCATCTTCTCCTGTTAATACAGTCAGGGTTATGTAATTACTTTTACCTTCTATATCATCTATATACAACCATTTGGGCCTGAAGGGGGCCATCTTCACCTTTTAGTACAGTCAGGGTTATATAAACACCTTAACCTTCAGTGCCATCTATCCACAATCTTTCGGGCCTGAAGGAGGCCCATCTTCATCTTTTAGTACAGTAAGGGTTATATGAAGACTTTTACCTTCAATGCCATCTATACACAGTCTTCTCCTTTTAGTACAAGAACCTCATTGATTGATGTGTTGACAGGAGGGGAACCGGGTGGAGTGTGTGAGGATAGCGTGCCCCCCACTGGACTGTCCAGGTCACCAGCCGATTCGTGAGAACACAGAGGACTGCTGTCCTGTGTGCGGACGTGAGTTTTTCATTTGTCACATGCTTGTGTGTGTGTGTGTGTGTGTGTGTGTGTGTGTGTGTGTGTGTGTGTGTGTGTGGTGTGTGTGTGTGTGCGTTTTTGGTAACGTATGAAACATATTTTCTGAAATAATCCATTGAATTTGTATTCTGTAGAAGTTGTACTCCTGTTTGTGTATTTGTTTGTTTGTTTGTTTGTTTGTTGTTTGTTTATATGTTTCGTTTGCTACTCTGTTCATATATTTTATAACTGTCAGTGGATACGTGATTTTCTTTAAAATTGTTTTATCTGTTTACCACTCCCTTCATTTATTTTACAAATGTCAGTGCCTACCTAGCTTTCTTCAAAGTCGTGGAAGGTTAAAGAAGCGAAGTGGAGGAAATGGACACCTCTCTCATTCTGCTGGCCCCGAAAAGATTTGAGATCCTTACCACCCCATTCTCCTCTGACCATCCTGTATAGAACCTTTGCCCTGCCCTTATCCTTTAATTTATGTCTATTTATGAACATTTGTTGTGTGCTCTTTTTCCGTATTTTCCTGCAATATACCACACAAAACTTATTCCGACTGATTGATTGATTGATTGATTGATTGACTAATGATTTACTGATTGATTAGTATTAATTGATTGGGGTTGATTGGTTAGTTACTTGATTGATTGGTTGGTTGATTGATTGGGGTTGGTTGGTTGGTGTTTGTTTTACTTTAGCCAGCTGCGAGTGTAACAGTATTCACGTGCTGTATTTTCTGTGCAAAAGTATAAAACGTTTGTGCCCATGTTATATATTTCATTTGAAGCGATGTTATGGTTAGATCTAGTAAGAAATAATTTGTAAAACCAAATAAAAAAAATGTAATTTTGTTTCCAGCAAAAATCGAGATCGATTCCTCAGAAGTGGAACTGCCGCAACTGGACATCAACATGGAAGGAGGTACGTAATAATTTCATAGTGTAATGTCCAAAACACATAACAACGTCATTGACAAAGAAACCATACATTCTTGAGACAAAATAATCCACCCTTTCGATACAGGCAGCACGTCCTGACGAAATAAATGATACGATAAAGCAGGGTACACGTATAAGTATGATTTCCTCTAAAAGCTAAACAGCCTGTATTTTGTTGGTACATGTAGTAGCGTTCGTGTGTTTGTGAGAGTGTGTGTGTGTGTGTGTGTGTTGCGTCGGTGCGTGAGTGTGTTTGCCTATTTGGGAGGTTGCTTTATGTAATATTCCTTTTTCAAGTTAATTGTCATCGTCATCTTCGTAAAGGATTATTAAAGAAAAAGGGTGGTGGACATCGTGTGCCGCAGACAGCACTACGGTTGAGAACAAAGGAATAGTATGTCCTGCCGAAAAAAAGTTTACGATTGGGAACAAAAAGAAAGAGTTCTAAACAGGAAGTTGAACATGTAGGTTTATGATGTGGGAGACAAAGAGCATTAATGACATGGGGAAAAATTTACGATGTGGAAACAAAGGAGCAATATGACATGGGGGCGGAGGGTAGTTTACGATGTGGAAACAAAGGAGCATTATGATGTGGGGGGGGGGGGGGGGGGTTTACGATGTGCAAACAAAGGAGCATTACGATTGGGGGGTGGAGGGGAGTTTACGATGTGGAAACAAAGGAGCATTATGATATGGAAAAACGTTAACAATGTGGGAACAAAGGAGCAATATAACATGGAGGACAAAAAAACGATTTACTGATTAAGTTTGCAACAAAACAGCATTACATGACGAGCAAATATTTAACATGAATTGAAGAAAAAAAGGGATTTCTTGTCTGTTTATTAGATGCTTATTTTAATAGCAAGTATGGCTCAGAAGCTTACCACAACTTCAGTATTACAAAATTTCATTGTACTGATTTATTAAAATGTCAGTTACGCCCAATGTTTTACAGACTTAGGAATATGTCGAATTTGCTTGAAATGGCTTACATGTTCGTGCCTGTTTTGCATATCACAATATTTTTACATTGTAAATTTGTGACTTTTTTTGTATAATGGTGTTGTCAGTTGTTTTGTGATCGGTATATTGTATTTTTTAAAAATCTGTTTTCACATTTCTTTTCTATTTTATTTGAGTCGTATTGTGCCTCTGGTTATGTCACACAGTTCGCTATTTCGATGTCAAAATGTTATTCATTTGTATTCATTCTCTCTTTCCAAGTGATAATTTTTTACGGTATTGTATGTATAGGCGTGTGGGACGGGGTTGGGGGAGGGGTGTTGTGGAAGGGAGGTAATTTCGTATTACCTCAGAGGGAACACTGTGTTTCTACCTGTTACCAAGATGTGTTAACAAAATTTTCTTAGCTGTGTCTAGATGGATCTTTACTCAATTCTTGTCTAAACTGTGGCCGTTGAGGAGTTGCAGATGTGTTGGTTTGGAGGATAAGGTGCCAAGGTCAAGGTCACACGGACAAATAAAAAAGGCGAAAACAAGAGCATTTTGAGGAAAATTTCTCAAGAATTTCTGACAATATTTAAAGTGTTTTCTTTTCTCTGTTACGACAGTCTACCATTGTCCTCACCTCACGTCTAAAAGGTCCCAGCGACCTTGAGAAGTGCAAAAACTGTATTTTCAGATACCATTTAAAACAAGGGATTTTATTAGAATATCTTGGATATTTTTTTTTTGGGGGGGGGGGGGCTGTATATTGTAAATTGTTTATGTTCAGTGTCAGATAGATTTAACATAGTTGTTCTTTAGGTATTGTAATGGAATGTACTTAGTTTAACGTTTCATAGTTGGTAATATTTTATGATTTTCTCTCGCTACCTTTCTGATGCATCAGCACTGTATGTGGCTTTTAGTAAGTAAATAATCCGACCTCATCTCTCTCTCTCTCTCTCTCTCTCTCTCTCTCTCTCTCTCTCTCTCTCTCTCTCTCTCTCTCTCTCTCTCTCTCTCTCACACACACACACACACACACACACTCCCTCTCCCTTCCCCATCCCTCCCTTCGTTACTCCTTCTTTCTTCCGTTTCCACTCAATCCTTCACCCTCTTTAAACGAGCACGTACTTTTAATGAGTGAGGGTTTATTTTTGACACGACCAATCCCAAAAACTGAAACATCTCATCACCGCGAGAATGTAAAACTTAATCAGCTTGGGCCCCCTCGGTAAAAAAAGCAAAACGATTCGCACTACATACACATTCCTTGTTGAAACTTTTGTCCGAGTTTAGCGGACGTGGGAGTGCTGGCCTTGTGCCTGTGAAGTGAGAGAATCGGGTTTGATTCTAGGATCAGACGTGGATTTTTCTGCCACTAACGGGGCTAGATTAAACAAAGTGGCGGGATGGCTGGTTCTTTTGATAGAGCCATGTACTCAAGATCTTAAATCTTGAGTTCAGTCCCAGCCCACAGCATAAAAACCGGCCTGTTCGCTGCCCATCCTAATGTTTCAGTCATTCTGGTGCTGTTGGCTTAGTGTTCCGTACGCTGCTTCCTTCCGCCCCCACCTTCCCCATTTCAAGACCTCGCCAATGCGTAGGGTTTTGTGCAAGCTTAAGAATCCTGCCAGGTAATTACTGGCATATTTTGGTGAGCGCATGTGGAATTGTCCGAATGTGCTGAATCGGTATTGAACAAATTCCAACTTTCACTCTTTTCTGTCCTCTAATATATCTTTAGTGAATGTCGGGATGTTAGTTTTTCGGGTGAGACGATAAACTTAGTCCTAAGTAGACTTGAAAAGAATCTTTGAAAAAAGTCATTATGTGAACAAAACTGACTGAAGCGAAAACAGTTGTACCGTTGCAACAGCAGTCCAGAATTCACTGAAAAACGTATCAGTACAATGCAATGCAATACAACACCATACCATACCATACCACATTACACCACACCACACCACACCACACCACACCGTACTATAATAGACCATAACACACCACACCATACCACAACACATCACACTTCACCAGGCCAGAGCATACCATATATTACCCTACCATATCATTCAATGCCATACTATACCATATTATACTATAACATACCACATGATCCTATTGTGTACCGTTCCATACCATACCACAGTATACCATATGACATTGCAATATGTACTGTAACATATGTCAAACTATGCCACATTGTATCACACAGTATTGTTTTCCACTATACCATGCTGTGCCATACAATACCATACCGAACTGTAAACACCATACCATACCATACCATACCATACTGTACCATACCATACCGACCTATAAACACCATATGATTCTATGCCATACCATACTATACCATAACATAACATACCACACCACACCACACCACACCACATGACAACACATCACACCATACCATGCCATTCCATACCCTACCATACCACACCAAACTGTAAACACCATATCATTCTACACCATATCGTAGCATACCACACTGTTCTGTACTAAACCATACCACCCACACACCACATCACACCACGCAACACCAGTTAGGCGTTTGTTTAAGAGGGATTCATCATACTCGGACAATTCCGTACGCTGTCCCTCCAAGTGTACCAATGATTACCTGGTGAACTCCTTGGGCCAGCACAAAACAAGGCACTAGCAAAACCTCGAAATGTCAGGGAGGGGGAGGGGAGGGTGTGTGGAACAGGGCGCATAAAACAGTGAGCTGACATCTCTAGAATGATCCGAGTTTGGCACCGAACAGGCTGGTCTGTTTTGTGGTGCAGGTTGGGATTGGACTAAAAGACCTCACCTGTGATCTATATTATTCATTCAGTACATGTAATTGTGCATTGAACATTGAATCATTGTTGCATGTTTTGATATTGTCATGTCTACATTTCAAAGAAAAGAACCTTTTGAGCTTAAAAAAAACACAAAAAAACTCGAGTCCATGACTATCAGTTAAACCAGACAACCGCACAAAGTATTGAAGCACACTATACTATACTATACTATGCTATACTATACTATACTATACTATGCTATGCTATGCTATAGCTATACTATACTATACTATACTATACTATACTATACTATATATACTATACTATACTATACTATACTATACTATACTATACTATACTATACTATACTATACTATACTCTATACTATACTATACCATACCACACTGTATCCGAATAAATAACTTGACTAATTGACTGACTGTTGTGCAGGCCACAGTAGTTAAGCTGGTTTGAGCGTCGGATTCACATGCTAATAATTGTGGGTTCGAATCCCGGGTTGCGCTACATTAAAAACTGGCCTTCTCAGTGTCCCATCTTAACATCATTGTTGTTCTGGTGGTGTCAGTATAGGATTAGATGCACCCCCTTCCCCCACTTCCCTGGGATGGTTATCCCCGTCGGCTATATCACTTGAGGTGGGTGTCGACGTAAAAACTGAACCAAATCAATCAATCTGACTTGCAGCTTGTAACTTTCTGGGCCAGTGGAAGGCGGATGGAGCCACTTGGCACCCGCGGGTGAAACCCTTTGGACACCTCAAGTGCTTCGTTTGCCATTGCACGGTAGGGGGCTTTTTCTTTTTCTTCTTTATTATTTAAATCTCCCCAGCTGTGATTGGGTACCTGGCTTTCTTTAAGAAGGTAAGCAATGAGGGAGAGGAGATGGCTTTATTGCTTATTTTCGATCGAAGATAAAATGTGATCTTGTAGTCAGTCTCTCCCTCTCTCTCTCTCTCTCTGTCTGTCTCTCTTTTTTTCTCTCTCTCTGTCTCTCTCTCTTTTTCTTTCTCTCTCTCTGTCTCTCTCTCTCTCTCTCTGTTTTCTCTTTCTTTCTCTCTCTGTCTCTCTTTCTTTCTCTCTCTCTCTGTCTCTCTTTCTCTCTCTCTCTTTCTCTCTCTCTCTCTCTCGCTCTGTCTCTCACTTTTTCTCTCTCTTGCCCTTTAACTGGTTCACACCTGTCACAGTTACTGGCCTTGTACGAATAACCTCTTCGCAATTCGTTCATAACCCATACTTGACATATTTGGATGCTTGGCGATGTGCGTGCGCTATGTTTGTGTGTGTGTGTGTGTGTAAGTGCGTGTGAGTGAGTGAGTGAGTGTGCGTGTGTGTGTATGAGAGAGAGTAGAAGGGAGAAACAAATGATGACAGGGGGGGGGGGGGTAGGAAGATGCCAGAACAGTTGCGTTTTAAGAACGACTCCGGTATGTAGGAAAAAAATCACAAATATGTGAGCAAGTATTCGAGAAATGCGGAGGCCAGATCTCTTGAAACATGGAAAGAAACGGGTCAACAAATGAAAAGCGAGAAAAGAAGAAATGACAACAACAACAAGAAGGAAGGAAGAGAATATATTGAGTTGTTGCTAAATTAGATAACGTGTTTCGTTGTTGCGATGGACCGTTGTCATAAGCCATTTCAAACTTTTTGTCATCGTAGACTACCTGCAAAGACCTGGGGGAACATGTAGACTACCTGCAAAAACGTATGTGTAGGTTACCTGCAAAGATCTAGTGGACCATGCATGCTACCTACAAAGACCTAGGGAACCGTGCAGTCCACCTGCAAAGACCTAGGGGACCGTGCAGTCTACCTGCAAAGAACTTGGAGAACGTGCGGTAAACCTGCAAAGATCTAGAGGACTGTGCAGTCTACCTGCAAAGACCAAGGGGACCGTGCAGGCTACATGCAAAGACCAAGGGGACCGTGCAGGCTACGTGCAAAGACCAAGGGGACCGTGCAGTCTACCCGCAAAGACCAAGGGGACCGTGCAGTCTACCTGCAAAGACCAAGGGGACCGTGCAGTCTACCTGCAAAGACCAAGGGGATCGTGCAGGCTACCTGCAAAGACCAAGGGGACCGTGCAGGCTACCTGCAAAGACCAAGGGGACCGTGCAGTCTACCTGCAAAGACCAAGGGGACCGTGCAGGCTACCTGCAAAGACCAAAGGGACCGTGCAGGCTACCAGCAAAAAGGTAAGGGACCTTGTAGGCTATCTGCACAAACACAAACCTACGGGAAACAAAGACTCAAGGAAAGGCTTGGATGTACTCCGCCGCAATGATCCAGCAATAGTGAGGTCTCCTCTGATAGGTGACCACATGGCAGTTTGACAGCTGTGGTTCCCATGGACTTCCTCGCACTGGGATTGTGACTGGGTGTATTTGGAGCTGGTGGTGTCTTAGGAGTCAAAATGAGCAGCTTGAAGTTGGGACAGAAATAAAAGAAGACTCGAGGAAACACAGACTTGAGGATATATAGAATTGAAGTAAAACACAGACACGGGGGAACGTAGACTCGAGAGAAATGTTAGTCCTGCAAAACAGAAACCTAAGGGAACATGGGCCTCAGAAAACTCAAAACTTGGATAACATAGACGTGAGGGAACAAAGGACAGATGGAACATAAACATGAGAGAATATAGACCTGGGGAACATAGACCCGAGGACGCATTGAACCTAGATAAAACATAGACTTGAAAGAACACCAACTTGAAGGAAATATACACCTAGGGACATGTAAGCATAGGAAAGAGACCTGGGGAACATAGACGTGGTGAAAAATACAGACATGGGAGAACATAGAACTAGGATAATTTATAGTATAGACCTAAAGGAACATAAACTTAGAATATTGACGTGGTAAAAAATACAGACATGGGAGAATATAGAACTAGGATATAGTATAGACCTAAAGGAACATAAACTTAGAATATTGACGTGGTGAAAAATACAGATATGGGAGAATATAGAACTAGGATATAGTATAGACCTAAAGGAACATAAACTTAGAATATTGACGTGGTGAAAAATACAGATATGGGAGAATATAGAACTAGGATATAGTATAGACCTAAAGGAACATAAACTTAGAATATTGACGTGGTGAAAAATACAGACATGGGAGAATATAGAACTAGGATATAGTATAGACCTAAAGGAACATAAACTTAGAATATTGACGTGGTGAAAAATAGATATGGGAGAATATAGAACTAGGATATAGTATAGACCTAAAGGAACATGAACTTAGAACATTGACGTGGTGAAAAATACAGATATGGGAGAATATAGAACTAGGATATAGTATAGACCTAAAGGAACATAAACTTAGAATATTGACGTGGTGAAAAATAGATATGGGAGAATATAGAACTAGGATATAGTATAGACCTAAGGAACATAAACTTAGAATATTGACGTGGTGAAAAATAGATATGGGAGAATATAGAACTAGGATATAGTATAGACCTAAAGGAACATAAACTTAGAATATTGACGTGGTGAAAAATACAGATATGGGAGAATATAGAACTAGGATATAGTATAGACCTAAAGGAACATGAACTTAGAATATTGACGTGGTGAAAAATACAGATATGGGAGAATATAGAACTAGGATATAGTATAGACCTAAAGGAACATGAACTTAGAACATTGACGTGGTGAAAACATAGACTTTGGAAAACATACAGTCTATTTAGACCTGAGAGAACATAGATCCGAAAGAACGTAAATCTCGGAGAACACATTTCTGAGGTAACTCAAAACTGGAGGAACACAGATCTTGGAGAAGTGTCAGGATGAATGATCTTGTTAATTAGAATCCTGGATGTATACCTAAGCGGGAATGTCAGTTTGCTCGATGGAGCGTTCTCCCGAATTCCTTAGGAGAAAAATGTCCGCAAGCTGTACGCATACCAGATGAACAGGTGGTAACACTTTGTACTGTTTTCACACTTTTCAAGAACAGTCCTTTTAGAAACTTCGATACGTGCGTCCTCACCATGTGTTAATAGATCAGCTGCTGTAATGGAGAGTCTCTCATTGAAACGTAACCTTGGACGTAAAGATATTTGTATACCATGTGTTGATAGATTATTTGCTTTAAAAGCCCCACGGAAACCCAACCGTGGAGGGGTAAAGTGAATAGTGGTGTTAAGATTAAGTCATTTAATTCAAGGGCACTGTAATTGGTTAACCTCGACAATCTTGGCGCAATCTTTGAAGCACTCGCCAAAAAATTACCATGGAAAAGAGGGCATGGAAAGTAGTTAATAATAACAAAGTGAGTGACACGCATGGTCCCGTGCGCACGTGGACTGGTGGGATACGCACAAACACACGCACATGCAGAAGCAAGCAAGCAAGCAAGCATAAACACACACACTCGCTTGGAAAGAGAGAGAGACGCACTTGAAAATTATCCCTTGCCAGTTTTCGAAAAGTCTGACGCAAGACCTTGACCTAGACAAGGAATGACGTCATCAGCAGAGATGTTCGCATACTTCCAATACTGAAAATAGCTCTGAAGTTGCTGACATCGGCATCACAGCGCTGAAATTGTCTCCGTTCCTCGTCGTCTTCTTTTTGTCTTGATTAATTTCTTAGCATCGTCTGCTCACACGTACCCCACAGCATTTGACATGAAAGCGTCTTATGTAACAGATTACACGGTTTTCTATTCTTCAAAGAAGCATATTTTGAGAGAGTATGGGAATGCGGTGCTCGATGCTGATTGAAGTCTAGCTTTTGGAGTTTGTTCAAGAGGAATTTACTGCATGCAACCGAACAGTTCCATATACGCTTCCCTCAAAACTGCAGCAGTTATCTGGCATGCTCCTCAGTTATCTGGCGTACTCCTCAGTTATCTGGCGTACTCCTCAGTTATCTGGCGTACTGTTTAAGCCAAAACCGTAGAAGCTGGCAAAGTCTTGAAATGGGAAGGTGAAGGAGACCTATGAAACACTAGAGTATTAAGTTAGGCAAGAAACGAGCCAACTTTATTTTGCGAACAGGAACCAGGAAAACACGAATATAGAATAAGAACACCGTATTTAATTCAACCAGAGAAGACAGGCACACATTTTCGGCCAACTAGCCTTTGTCAAGCGTAAATAAAGACAAAACCTTCCCTCTCTGAGTCCTTTTCTCCCACTGGAAGAGTTATGCTTGCTGATTCTCTCAAGCTCCTTAAAGAACCTCTTCAGAGAGTCCCTCCTGATGCAATTTTCCAGTTTTTACGAGATCAATAGATTTCACCTGATGTGATATTACGTACGGGTATGTTATTCTTTAAACGTATTTTAGACGTGCAAGGATAACGGTGAGCATGCTTTTTAACTGTTGTCTTGTTATTTTAATCTTCTTGTCGTTTTTAACGTGGTGTTAGCCCTGATATGACTCTAGTACTCAGCTGGGCTATAAGCAGTATGAACCTGAGGAACCTCACTAAAGATTCCATGGCTGTCCCGAATCTCATCCCCTGCAGCAGAAGTCGTGCAGAAGAAATCGTTCCATGAAAGAAAGAATTAATATGCACCGGTAAAAGCATTGAGAGTCATAGCAGCAGCAAGATTTTATGTTTGATTTGGGCGCCTTCCGTCTATTCAGTACCTGAGTAGACATACTGGTCCTTTACCGCCTGATATGGGTCTTCACGTGGGATGCAAGACCGATTCTTCAGGTGCTGCATTGGAGTGTGTACAGCGGCCTTGTGTTCTGCTTCTGCCGTTTCCTCGTCTGTTGAACAGCAGATGTTCTGCGCTGTTTAAATGCGATTGTGCCTTGTGTACACTCCTGTTATCTGCTTGCTCTGTTGTTGGCAGTGTCTTTCCAGTTGGTGATGTTGATGCTGGAGCTAATGAGGTTCAGAGTGTCCTTGTATCGATTAAGTAGTTTTCTGTGGTCTCCATATCCTTACATAAGCTCTCCATACAGATGCATCGTAGGAGTGCAGTTGTCTTTCATACGAAAAATGTGTCCTGTCCAACGCAGCTGGCGTTTGATGAGTTCGAAACTGTATCCTTGACAAGTCACTCTTCTTCAGAACCTGATGGTTAGATACTCGATCCTGCCACGTGTTATTACAGATCGTGAGCAGACATCTTCGGTGGAACCGTTCCAGCTGTTGAATGTGTCCTAAGTAGGTAGAGTAAAGGTCTTCATCTGTACAACAGTGCGTTCAAGACTACTGCTCTGTATACAGCAATCGTTGTGGCGAGTCTGATGCCATGGTCTTGCTACAACATGTTGGTCAACCTTTCAAAGGCAGAGCTAGCCTTACAGATTTGCAGTGCCACCCAAGCATCATGAGGTCCATTACTACTGAATGTACTTCCTAAATAGTAGAATTTGTCCATGGTCTTTTTCTCCCAGTATGTTGGCAGAAACAGTCAGTGATGCGTTGGATGTTCTCGTGCAAGTCTCGCAGCCAGTGCACATTCATTTGTGAAAAGAAATTCCCGCAGGACGACTTTGAACTCTTTGGTTTTGGCTTGGAGTCTTGGCTGGTTGTAGAGTTTTCCGTCTGGACGGAATTTGACGTACATATCCCAGTAGAGTCTCTGAAAGCATCATTCAGCATTGCCACAAAAACAGTGTTCTGCATTGGGGAAGATAAGGATGCCTTGTCATTGTCTGTACCCTGGCCAGCATGCCACTGTAGAAGAAACTTCTCGGGGCAGTCAGACTTTTATAGTATCTCCCACTGACCCTTCTGATTAATGGTGCCTAATGCTTTGGTCAGGTATACAAACACCGCGTGGGGATCCTGGTTTTGTTTCGCAACACTTCTCTTGCAGCTGGCGTATGGCAGGCATCATTTGTGGGTATCATGAGTAATTCTACTTCTTACTTTGCACTGGGGAATGAGGTATCGTAGTGGTCAGAGCTCACCTTCCCAAAAGCTTAGACCATGCACGATCGAGCGTGGTTGCCAAATGGATGGGGTACCATGTTTATGCCTTGGCTTGAACATGCCGCCTCAGTCTACTCAGTTACAAACAGATACTCGTCCTTTTTTAAGGATGGAGAAACAAAGCTGAGAAGGAGAGATGAGCGCTTACTCACAGCTTTTCGCAGCAGGTGGAGCATAATGTTTCATCTATTGCTTTCAGTCACGACTGTCTTGAGCGATCCTTGACGCTTCATTCCATTCTTCCTGGTTTCTTTCATATTTTGCTGCCGGTTCCTGTCGGTCCACTACTATTTCTTTTCCTAAGTAATGCCCATAAGAGAGTGTGTAAGAGTGTCTGGATTTGTGCATCCTGAGGACATGCCCCAGCCGTCTCCGCGTAGATCTGGTCTTGAGAGAAGTTTTTATATCTGACACCATGGCCCCCAACAACAGCTCACGTTATGGGGATACCGTTACCTTTTCTCTAAATAGTAATGTGATTTATGATAATAAAAGCATTTTGCAAGGATCACAAGCAGGCTTTGCCCTCACCTTGTCCTACCTTACTGTGTTTTTATCGATGCGCAGGAGGGCAAGTTTGACTGTGGAAGAACGGAATGTCCAGTCCTGAGCTGTCGGAGGAAAAAGAGGAACAGAGATTCGTGTTGTGAGGAGTGTGATGGTGAGTGATTTGCTGCCAACGTTTCCTTCTCTTTGTCTGCACTCATATGCTTCTGTCTGTGCGTTTGGCATTCTTTTGTCTGTCTGTTCTTCCTTTAGTCTGTATGTTCTGGTCTAAAGCGTGTGTGACACACAGCATGTTGTGAAGAACTTGTCAAATGATTATCTAGACGTTGCACGATTTTGCTTGTGTATAGTTTCCGTTCTATTTGAAACCATTACAAAAAAATCTTTATCAAATCCACTGCCTGAGCTTACTAGTACCAAATCATGAATGCATCATTTAAAGAAAAATCAGTCTGAAGTTTGTAAATTTACGAACAAGCAAACAAACAAACGAGCAAACAAACAAACCGGCAATTTTATGTAAATACAATATTATTACACTATGGTATACCATTCTTTTCTTTTGTGGGGGAGGGGGGGGGGTGGACACACTAGCTATTTGAGAAGATTATCACAGTAAAAGGGGGGCCTGTAGTCGAGTGGTTAGAGCGCTCGTCTGCGGTGCGGAAGGTCGGTGGTTCGAATCCGCTAAACGCTGGTTCGATTTTTCCGGCCTGAAAACTCCCTCTGTCCACCCAGCAGTGAATGGGTACCTGACTTCGGTCGGGGGAGGTTTAAAAAGGCGGCGAAAGGAGAGGGATGGGCTCCGCCTTTCATAATGCCGTGCCCTAGACACGGTGAATCTTTAACAGTTCACCGCCCCTACGGCCATATTGACCATGGGACCTTTAACCTTAACCTTTTAATCACAGTAAAAGGAAATGTGGCATCATCTGATTCAGTATTGTGGCTTTGTTTATCTGATAGCATTTTGTATTTGTATCCACTCTTCACTGACGTATGTTGTCAGATTACACATTTGTAAAATGGGTAGTGTATTTTGACTTACTCCATCTGCCCTTGAGGGAAAAACTGATCGCGCAATTGTCCAGTTACCTTCAATCTGGCCGTCACTATTGCTGTTGTTACGATCCTGTTTACCATACAAAATTTAAAGAGGTTGAAAAAATGAAGAACTAAATGTTCTACAGGTTTCTTTTAAGATTATTAATCTTGCAGTCATTCAGTTCTTAACAACGTGTATGTATAGCTTGACTGTCTTGTTGTTAGTGATGTTGACGGTTTTAGGTTTCTGTGTCAGATTGATTTATTGACATCAGTGATTTGGTTGGATCTAGTGATGAATTGATTTATATGATCTGATTTTTATTTATTTACTGCACGATGGCTCCAATGATTGATTGATCGGAGAATTATTTTCCATTTGCACCACAGTTGCACACAAGCAATGCTCGACAGTTGCCTGTTTTTATTTGTACTCTTGATGACATCAGTGATTAATTTATTGACTGGAATTTTTGTTTTCCATTTGCACCACAGTTGTATACAAGTAATGCTCGACAGTTGTCTGTGTTTATATGTGTGCTTGATGGCTTCATTGACTACACTGTTGATTGATTGGACTTTTTGTTTCCCATTTGTACCACAGTTGTATACAAGTAATGCTCGACAGTTGTCTGTGTTTATATGTGTGCTTGATGGCTTCATTGACTACACTGTGATGATTGGACTTTTTGTTTCCCATTTGTACCACAGTTGTATACAAGTATGCTCGACAGTTGTCTGTGTTTATATGTATGCTTGATGGTTCATTGACTCATGTTGATTGATGGACTTTGTTTCATTTGTACCACTTCGCATACAAGTACTGCTCAATAGTTGTCCGTTTTTTTCTTTGGTCTGTTGTCACGTTGCAGTGACCTTTATCTTTAGTTTCTCTTGCCGCTACCGTCGTGTTGACAGTCTGAAATACATTTAGTATTTGTCACTATCAAAGACCTTTCTGTGCATGACATGAACAGTAATGGTACTGTTTTTTACTTACTGTTTAGACACCCAGTGAAGTGAATAGTGAGTGATAGCACTGTGTTCTACTTACTTATCCAGACACTCAATCCACAGATGGCGACTCGGATGCACATCAGAAGGGATTCAACAACAGTAAGTTGATAACCGCATTTCATCTCTGTCTCAGTGTCTTTGACTGTTTGTCTATCTGTGACTGTAGGCCTCTGAGTGTCTGTGTGTCTGTTTTTATCTCTGAGCATTTTGTCTCTACTGTATGTGGCTTGCCTGTCTGTCTCTGAGTATCTTCCGTTCCCTTCCCCCCATCTCTCTTTCCCTCTCTCCCTCTCCCCTCCCTCCCTCTCTCTCTCTCTCCTTCTTTCTTTTCTCTCTCGCTCTCTACTCATATCGCCCAATCTGTTTCTTTCTCTCCGTATGAAATAATGACATGTTTGTCTTTTTGTTTGGTGTATGTGAGTGATTGAAGTAAGTGTGTGTGTGTGTGTGTGTGTGTGTGTGTGTGTGTGTGTGTGTGTGTGTGTGTGTGTGTGTGTGCGTGTGCGTGCGTTCGTTCGTTCGTTATTTCTTTTAACATCTGTTCACATATGTGCTTTGAGACGAATATGTGTGTGTGTGACCTGAATCGCGTAGTGATGGGTGTTTTCTGTTCATCAAGCAGCTTGCTTGACTTTTCGTCTGTATGCACCTCATGTTCGTCCGAAAGACGTGTGATTAAGAATGCTGTCGTAAGCAATTCCTGATTCATGACCGTTTTGAATGTATCCATATGTCGCGTGCGTACGCGTGTAATCATCGTCGTCGTCGTCATCATTTATCGTCGTCATCATCATCATTTATCACCATTTATCATCATCATCATCGTCGTCGTCATCATCATCATGGTTAAAAACTATATATTGCCAGGTTAATGTTAAAATTGT
Organism: Monoplex corrugatus; assembly: GCA_030674185.1. Classification (NCBI taxonomy): domain Eukaryota; kingdom Metazoa; phylum Mollusca; class Gastropoda; order Littorinimorpha; family Ranellidae; genus Monoplex; species Monoplex corrugatus. The sequence goes on from JAPXFY010000015.1 coordinate 37,907,430, forward strand.
TCTGCCATTAAAAGTATAAACAACTCAATCCAGAAAACAATTTAATCAAACTCATGATGAAACTCGAGATGTATGTTTAAGACGAATTTGGTAACATGCAAAAATCACTCACAAGCGCATAGACACTCACACACACATAGCGCGCGCACGCACGCACGCACGCACAACACACACACACACACACACACACACACACACACACACACACACACACACACACACACACACACACACACACATACACACACAACACACACACACACACACACACACACACACACACACACACACACACACACACACACACACACACACACAAACCAAACAAAAAAATTAACGAATAAACCAAAAGCGAGTATAGAAAGAAATGCAACAACAACAAAATCAGCAAACGAATGAAAATAAGCTGCAATACGATATTTTGTCATAAAACCGAAACTGATATTCATGAAAAAGAGTGCATCATAAGTATTCATCGTAATGACATTTTGCGGGGCCTCTGCTTTTTGGTATTTGCAAGATCTTAGCAACTGCCAAGACAGTTCTGGAATTCTATAACGCCGCATTTTGAAACTGTTACTGGCCATAATGGAGGAACATAAGCTTGCATGGTTTTGTCAAGTCACCCGTGTTGGTACGCTGTCCAAGACCATTCTTCAGAGTACCCTGGAAGGCGACTGTCGTTGAAGTCGACAGAGGAGAAGCTAGGTAATGTACAACTTGTCAAAGATTGAGCCAAATCAAGGTAAAGTGGCAAGGCATGATCGCCGAACTCAACAGAGGGAGTGCTAGGTAGTAAGCATGAAGAAATGGACCTATTTCAGGGCGTCATGCGAGGAGGTTGTTGCAGATTTTAACAGAGAAACGGCCAGATGGCCGGCATCAAGGAAAGGACCCATATCAGGGTACTGTGTAAAGAAGTCGCCGCAAATATTTTAAAAAAATGGAAAAACAGACAATGACAAGCATCAAGAAACTGACCGATATCAAGCCGAAACAGAATTCAAGACGATGAAAAGCGTTCTTACCAACAATTACCTATCAATTAACATCATTAACATCAGAAAGAGAGTTCTGGAATGTTATATAGAACCGATACTGTTGCACGGTTGTGAGGCGTGGACAGTCAACCCGCAGTGTCAGAACAAAATTGAAGCAGCTGAAATGTGGTTTCTAAGGAGAATGTTGAGAGTTCCATGGACAGCAAAGACACAAGAAGATCATTATTAAAGAAGATTAGGAGAAGACAAGCAGCGTTTATAGGACATTTTATGAAGAAAGGGGAATTAGAGCACCTGGTCACAACAGGAAAGCTGGAAGGAAAGAGAACACCAGGTAGACCCAAGGAGAAAATATTTGACGGACTTGCAGGATGGCTGAAGACAGAGAGGATGGGAGATATGCTTGAAGCGACAGGGGATAGATTCGTGTGGAGGGTCATGATCGCCAACGCCATGCTTTTGCAGGACACATGATGCTGATGATCAGTATACCATGGAAGAAGGTCGTGGCAGAGGTTAGCAGAGAAAGAGTCGTGTTGCAAACACCAAGAAATGATCCATTCAGCATGTCCGACTGCTTGTTGCAGCACCCCGGGGGAAGAGATGGAAGACGTGTGTGTTGTTTGATCCCATCGGCCCTCTGAACGAGCACACTGATTTCGAGAAAAGATGGTGATAGTGATGATAATTACAGACCCATTCGCGAGCGGTGACTTTATATTTCGCAAAATGGAACTGAACCGGGGACATTGATGTTTTGCAGGCTGCACGTTTGGTGACAAGAGCTATGACCACGGGGCCAAGTGGAGACCCCCAGCATCGCCTAGTGGCAGCACGCGCTGTGCAAGGTGCACGTGTAAGGTAAGGCATCATGTTAATTTGTTCTTAGCACATGTCACTTTGGCTTTCTTTTCATAATTGTCTGGGGGTTTTTTAAGCTGACCGAAAGCGACTGGCAGTCATCAGAACCAGAAACACTTGAAATGCTGGTGCCGAGTGTGAACGCTTATTTGATAATTAAAAAAACCCAGGTGGTAATGTAAGGGATGAGAGGGTTGATATGTAATGCACATAAGAAAAGGGAACAAAATAATCACCAAACTGAGGACACCTAGCTTCTCAGTATATACGTTTTTATGACAATACCTTCTCAGTACATATGTTTTTGTGACAATACCTTCTCAGTACATATGTTTTTATGACAATACCTTCTTAGTATATATGTTTTTATGACAATACCTTCTTAGTATATATGTTTTTATGACAATACCTTCTCAGTATATATGTTTTTATGACAATACCTTCTTAGTATATATGTTTTTATGACAATACCTTCTTAGTATATATGTTTTTATGACAATACCTTCTCAGTATATATGTTTTTATGACAATACCCTCTTAGTATATATGTTTTTATGATAATACCTTCTCAGTACATGTTTTTATGACAATACCTTCTATGTATATATGTTTTTATGACAATACCCTCTTAGTATATATGTTTTTAAGACAATACCTTCTCAGTATATGTTTTTTATGACAGTACCTTCTCAGTATGTATGTTTTTTATGACAATTCCTTCTCAGTATATATGTTTTTATGACAATACCTTCTCAGTATATATGTTTTTTATGACAATACCTTCTCGGTATATATGTTTTCATGACAATACCTATCCCGGCATCAGTAAGGTCGTTTTAAAGGTCACCCAATTGATACTGAAATGAAAATATACATGTTTCATTTGCAATTGTGTATTATGATTATAAAATTACGTTTCATAAACTGTGATTTGTTTAGTGGAATTGTATTCCCACTGTCCTTGTAAAACTGATGCCGAGAAAAGTTGAGATTTCTTCCACAAGCCCCTCAGATTATGGGAAAACCTTTATCATCTGATACAGCTCTACTAATTTTAAAATAAAACAGCATTATATATTTCATTTGCTGTTGAGTATGATGCGCGATTACATTTTATGGATCATGAATTGTTCAGTGGGACTGGATTTGGCTTGTTTCAGAATGGCGAGGTGACTTGCAAGATCCGTTGTCCCAGAAAGTGTATGATGGACAGAAACTATAGTCCGTGCTGTCGCCATTGTCCTGGTGAGTTTAATTCATTGAGTCAGACAGAAATTATGGTCCACACTGTCACCATTATCCAGACAATAGTACGATGAGTCGGGTAGGAACTGTAGTCCGTACTGTCGCCATTATCCTGGTGAGTTCAGTATACTGAGTCAGACAGGAATTATGGTCCGTATTGTCACCTTTATCCAGACAATAGTACAGTGAATCAGGTAGGAACTGTGGTCCGTACTGTCGCCATTGTCCAGGTAAGTTTGGTTCAGTGAGTCGGGCAGGAAATATAGTCCGTGCTGTTGCCATTGTCTTTGTAAATCTAGTGCATTGCGTCAGACAGGATCTAAATTCCGTGTTACCGCCGTGCGTTCTGGTAAGTTTAGTATACAATGAGTCAGGAACTCAAGGCCGTGCTGTCGCCATTGTCCAGCTAAATTTCGTACAGTGAGTCAGACAGGAACTTCAGTCTGTGACTCCGCCATTTCCCCCGTGGGGATCCTTGGGGCTCTTTCAGTACAAATGTATCCCCACATTCTGGAAATTCTGTGCTAGAAATTTCCTCTTTTCTGCCACTCTCCCTTTCTTTCTACCTTGTTCCTTTGCTTTCTTTCATTTCTTCCTGTCATTTTCTGCCGTGCTGGTTCATTCACCTGTATGTGTTCGATAAGGTCTTACGTACTTTTTCTTAGGATTGATAATTGGGTACGTGTATTAAGTGCATTTTTGGCTCTAGGGAAGTGAGATACGCAAGAGCAATTTTAGGTAATTTAGACTAGTTCTTAAATATGCTTTAGTGTCCTTAGTTATGTATGGTTTTGTATTCAGGTCTGTTTTTAAAATCCCTGTGTGATAAATTGGACGGAGTGGTCAGCGCCAGGGGCATCCCCTTAGATTATGTGCGTGAATGCATTGATAGTGTACTTGATTCTCTTTTCCTGTTTAATCATGTTGAAGCACTGTATGTGCATGGTTATAGCCCTAATATGGCTCTCGCAGTCGGCTGGGCTTTAAGCAGTAAAAGAATAAGAATAATAAGACGTCGCCATTGTTCTGCAAGTTTTGTACAATGAGTCAAGTAGGAGCTTCAGTCGTCCTGTCACCATTGCCGTGGTCACTTTAATACAATGAGGCAGACAGGAATTAAAATCCGTGGTGCTGCCACCGTCCTGGTAAGTTTAGTACAATGATTAAGTTAGGAATTGTCATCCGTCATTTCGCCCTTGTCTTGGCAAATTTGATGCAGACTTTCGCATGTCATAGGCCTCGGCAGCAATAGAAGTAATGAGCTCTGTGCCATGCATCAATAAGGACCAAGAGGAAAACAGACGGACAAAAGAGACCTTATTTCCCCTGTCTCAGTTTCTGTACCAAATTTGTGGCTTTGACTCATGAGCTCCACAGCAAGCCACTAATCCAATCGAAGTCCCAGTATCTAAAAGCCCAATGTAGCCAGAGATATCAAGACCCCATGAGACCACCCATCAGAGCAGACCCTGCGCTGCTGCTGGATCACTTCAGTGAACTTGAACTTTGTGTGTTCTGATTAATAATAATAATAATTACAATATTTACAGTTTATTAAGGACACTGCCTGTTAAGCTCTCTACTAATGACAGTAGTCACCCATTCACGGAGTCACACCGAGTGAGAGACGCCCACCTTCCACCGAACAGAAAGTTCTTTTAAGATACAATTAAAGGTCTGATCTCTAACAGTACACACGAAACAGAAACTTTGTGAGTACATACTGCTGAAAAAAAAGCACAATAGGAGACTTGGATCAGACATTGCTTTCTCTCTAAATGGTCCTTTTTGTTTTTATTTCCTCACTAATGTCTGTCGTAAAGTTTGTTGGGGTTTTTTCCCCGTTTCGTGTGTAATGTTACACATTAGACAGTTAATTCTGTCTTGAAGGTATTTTATATTTGCTTGTCTGTCCGTTCGTCTGTTTGGTTTTTGGTTGGTTGGTTGGTTGGTGGTTCTTTTTGTCCTTACCATCTCAAGACAGATAACTTTGCTTTCCCTCTGTCAGAGTTAAGGACTAACCTACAGTTTTGTTTTGTTTTTGTTTGTTTATTTTGACTTTAGGATCATGACACTTGGGGAGATTTTCTTTGACTAACACTTACTGTTATTTATCTTGAAAATGCAGCTCTTGGCAGTCGTGCCTCTTTATAAACTACTAGTTTAGTGGGTCAAAAAAGTTAATGTTAGACTAATAAAAAATCGTGTTACTAACATGATCGCCTTCGAATTCTATAGTAAATTGTATGCATAACAGAAGAATAGAATGCAAAATCTGTATGTGTGTGCATACGAGTGCATTGCGCATTGTTTGTGAATCTGTGAATGCTTGTATTCATTTATATTTTTCTCATCTTTTTTCTGTGATTCCTAATACTTACGTTCATATGTAAATATGTGGAAGAAATTTTTGGGTAGTTTAGGCCTGTTTTTATATATGTTTTGGTGTCCTTAGGTATGTTTAAATTTGTATTCAGGTGTGTTCTTTAAATCCATGGTGCGATAAATTGGACGGAGTGGTCAACACCATGGGCATATCTTTAGATTATGTGTACGAATGCATTGATATGTGTACTTAATTTTTTTCTGTTGAAGTTTTGTATGTTCGTTCGTTCTTTGATTTAACGTCTTTTCTCCAAAAGTGATATTAGACAGGCTATGTATGTTTTGTATGTTTTGACGCTATTATAGCCCTGATATGGCTCTACGCAGTCGGCTGGGCTTTAAACAACAATAATAGTAACAATAACAATTACATGCTTGCAGAAGACAGAAGAGCCAGGAAATCCAGGTCCAAGAAACAGCAAGGCCGCAGACGTTCAGACCGCAACAGTCGAAGACGGGACTTCCCTCTAACGTAATCCCCCCGTTCCCCTCCGGCACCACGCTCTTGTGACTGATGTCTCTACAGTGTTCAGTCTTTTGGCAGTTATGTGCAGACAGTGTGTGGGTTAGCCAGTCTCCAACACGGTACAGTTGTTGTGTAGAAGTTGGGGCTGTGGTTGTTGGTGCGGACAAAAAGAAATCGAGATAAATGAGGACAGTTATGCAGTTTGTGTAACACAACTACGCGGATGTGTAGTAATGGAGAGATGCGCAAAAAACTGTTCTTCTTATTGCATCGTTTAAATGAAACTCGATATGATCGAGGACAGTTTAGCAATTTTTTGTAGTGTGGAAAAGTTAAAACTGTGACTGTGGTGTTTTTTTGTGTTGTGAAAAAAGAAAACATGGTGAAAAATGACGGTAAGACAGTTTGAGCGTTTCAGTGTTCCAGAGGTTCTGTTTGCTGCCGCACTGTGTACAAAAGGAAATCAGGATGATTGAGGAACAGTTTGTGCAGTGTTTAAAATTGAAACAGACCTGTGGTTGTTATAACATTGTAAAAGACAGGAAAAGGTGTTGAATAAGTTCATTTTCAACAATCCTTGACAAAACACATATTTTGTGGACAAACAGAGACTGGTTATTATTGCACTGTGGACGAAAGGAAATCGTGATGAATGAAGAAAGACAATCGTCGCCCTTGCTAAGAAAGTTCTAAGGTTCTTTGCTTGTCAAAACGTTACATACACGTAGTTCACAACCAACAGCACATTTCTTGCGAGCTCATTCCTTGCAAGATATGACACTGACTTACTGAATTCGGGTAAATCAAATTAAAATGGGATAAAGTTACCACATTACAAAGTATGAAGACAGACACGTTGTGCCGTGTGAAGAGACAAGAGGTGCCGTTGTTGTTGCACTGTGGATGAGAAGAAGTCTTGACAGGTTTTTGACAAGTAACCGTTTGCATGGAAGGGTGGAGACAAAAGCTGTCAACATTATGGACAAAAGGAAATTGAGTACAAGCCTCTATATTTTTTGTCTCCTCAGAATGAATTTTTTCTATAAAAATAAAACCCTGTAAGCTTCTGAAAGGACACAATTTGTGCAGTGTGGACAGGTGGAGATTTTGAATGGATTAAGCAGGAAGAAAACATGGCTAAATCTGGAAAGTTGTTGCAATAACTTCCAATAAATCATGGCATATGCAGTGCGGACTGTACAGACTACGGTTGTCAGCGTATAATGACAGAAAGCAAAATGTGCCATGTGCACTGGTACAGTTATTACCGACTTGTTCATGAAAGGAAATAACGGTCACTATAGAAAGCTGCTGTTATCGTTTCCAACAAAACGTGAACTGTGGACGAGTCGAGACTAACAATTGCTATCACGGACGAAAGTGAAAACAAGATAATGGTCAATGTGGAAGCTTTTTTTTAAAATAATTGTCTTTGAAGTTACAGTGCTGATATGTACATGTGCTAGGGTTTTTCTTGCCTTCCATGCAAAGAATGTAATGGTATGTGAACAACGTTCTATTGTTCTTCTGTGGGACTCACGTGACCATGAAAAATGGTCAGACATATACTGTGATTGTAACTTATGTACATGAAAACTAAAGGACACTTGGCAGAACAGTTAGAGTAATATGTGTAGAAAACTTGTTGAAGAAGCCAAGTACTATAGTTATGCATGGACATTTCGTCACGAGCCCTCAACATTTTCCAGAGACCTGTTTTTTGATGTGGAAAAAGACATTTTGAGACGTGGAGAAATAATTGCCACGTTTTTATTTTTCAACATACTGACTTGCTGACTTGCTATGTGTACCCCCGTGAGCATAGGAATATGATGTCAGATATACATCCATGAAAATCAAATGCTACAGTTACGTGGAAACGTTGGAATAGGGAATTAAGGCGGCATATAATGTGCATAGTGAAAATGAGGATCAAGTCAGCTTGGTTCCATTCAACGACCATGTATTGTTATTAATTAATATCATATTGACATGAGCATCAAGTATACAGTCAGGTTTGACTCGAAAATCACAGAACAACCCTGCAGTGTTGCAGATGCTCACTCAAGCCTCTCTCCAGTGTTGTAGCCGACAGGACCACCAGAGAGACTTTCCACACTACAAGCTGACATCTAAACAAACTGGACATAACTTTTCTGTAGGTCTGCCCCAGGATATTGATGATGAGAAGGGACCCCTGAAACACTGACTTGATACCACTAGAATGATTTGAGCATTAAGATGAACAACGAAAAGGCCATTATTCATATTGCGGGGATGAACAAAATCTTGCTTGCCCAAGAACATCGACATTTGTGACACCCGTCAGATGGAACTGGCCTTAACAACTAAACTTGAAAAAATGTTATACTGTGTGCAATTGCATGGAATGTCAGCGACACGAAGTGCAAGATGCGGGTTTTATGCGTCAGATTATATGTGGCGAAGGAACACCTGAAGTGACGGATTGTTGTCCAATTTATGGACATTTTGTATATGGACCACCACATGTTCTTACTCGTTTGCATTTTGTAAACTGTAATCCTTTGTATGTACAGACTTGAGCTGTTTGTACGTGATAAGGAAACCGGTTGGTTGAATTATATGTCAGAAAACCACGTCGGAAATAAGCTTCACTTTGTGGCTGTGAAGAACAACAGACGAGATAGGCACTATTCTTCATGCTCACGAGCTTTTTAATTGTAGATCATACTTCGTGCATCTTAATGTTGTAATTCTTACTGTTGTGAACATATGCTGTATATAAATGTTATGCTCCACTTGATGAAAGGACGGCTCGAGTGTTGTTGGCAAGTTAATCATTTGTGTTAACTGTACACAGTGGGCTTGTCGTAGTGATTTTGTGATGCGATATAAACTTTGCTGCTAACAGTCGATTAATTGTTTCATTTGAAGGAAATAATTGTGGATATCTTTAGTCGTCTGCATTGCTCGTTCTTACGAACGTTGGACACATTTTAACGAAACATTTTTAATGCATAAAATGATTGTTTTATGTCACAGCACAGCAATCCTGATAATTCTGCGTTCTAATGTGTGGATTCATAATGGATGTGATGCTATTTAGTTTGACAAAAAATGTCAATATGTATAATTGTCAAGTGATTTTTTTTTTCAAACAGCTGTTTACATTTTCCTCCCACGAAGATTTGAAATAGATTGATCCCGAATTAAAATAAAAACGTCGCACAAAATTATGCATTTCGATTATGAAGTACGGTTTGTACCAAAATATGCCTGATAAAAAGTATCGTCATAAACGTGAAACTATATTATTTCTTGACTGAAAATTTGTACTCAGTCTAAATCAAAGGGACTGCCAGCGTTCAAACGTTGAATTGTACACTCATTAGAAGAATGCGATTGACATGGATGCTTTAATTAATATTACAGTTGTTGATTTTGTGTCAGGAAACAAACTATGCATGTGTTGATTTTTATTTCAATTTGTTGTATGAATAATTTGGTTGTGAAATGTCAGTAAAATATTTCATTTTCAGATGAATTCTTTAAGTCGTCAGTAGTCTTACTGTGACATTATGCAATAAACTAATTTCTGTTGTATGTAGGCTGGTATATGGACGCTCAGTTACAGTGCCTTGATGCTGTTATATTTTAAACTTTGCAGGAATTTCAGGTCTGTGATTACCATATATAATTTATCAGTTATTTATCTCTTTTCTGATGCTTGGTGTACTTGCACGTTTTTTGCTTGTTTATTTGTTTGAACCGGCTGGTTCAAACAGCTTTCTCTTGCGATGCATTTAACATTGTATAACTTCATAACATTGTCGTTTCTTTAGATGAAAACAAATGGAATGCAACCAAGTTAACTCGTCTAACCACAGTTAAACTCAGGGTTATTGATATAGATGTATTATGTCAATAAAAAGTCTATATCGTAATTCTTTTGAAAATCGTGTATGAAAATAATCAGGCAATTGTAGAGTTATTAACTGAATAATTTTGCTGTGTGATTTTGACAGATCATGTTGGCTGTGATCTAAGTACTTTCTAGCCTAACGCATTGAAACATGTTCTGAAATAGGGGGTGGAATGGGTGTGGAGGAGAGTGTTGACCTTATGCAAGAACCTATCGTGATAAAAACATTGAACTTTAATGTTTCATGTCAGCTGTGTATCAGAGAAGTTATTTGTACCATAACATTGTATCAGAATTCTAGAATACAAGCCAAACGCATTGAAGTGAAAATATATTGAAACGGAAAATAGAGACATTTCTGCATTTCCAAAATGGACCTATTTGCCGCTGAATTCTCTTTATAAACTATAATGTTTCTTTTCATCCGATGATGTTCAAAATATTTTACGAAAGGAAAAAACCCTTTCCAATCGTGATCCACAGAAATGACAAATAAACACATCAATATGTAAACCATCAGCGAATTATCATTCAGTTGAGATGACGTACGAAAGAAAAGCCCTCCTTTACTCCAAAAATATCTTTGTAATGTAGTGAAAGAAAAATGTTTCTGCATAGTACATTTCACCCAATTTTGATAGAAAACATAAAATGACTGGCTGATAAGCCTATAATTTTCATTTTATGTTTTGGCAAGAGCCCAGTCATTATTTCACTTTCTGTTCATGAAATTTCATTCGTAATGCTTCAGTGGAATTACATATTGATATTTATATAAATTTTATGTCTCGAGAAAAATATGTTTGCTTTTCGTTTAATAGTCTTATATGTGTGAAAAAAATTGTACTGTAACGTACCGTAGCGCTCACTGCCAGTACTTTATTCCTCGTTGAATTTCTGTTGAACATTTTTGTCAGTTTTTCATCACTATTATTGTTATTATTTTGTTATTATTCATCATCATTATTATTAGTTATTATCATCATCTTCTTCATCATCGTCATCAATGTCACCATCATTATCATTACTGACACTGTCGTTGTGTTGTTACTGTCATTATTATCGATAATGTTATCATTAATGTCATTCTTATTATCGTTATTATTATAATAATTATTATTATTATTAATGTCATCTTTTTTATCGTTGTTGTTATGATTCTTGTTAAAACAGACGATGAATTGTATGAATTGAGTTGCGTTCAATAATTGTGAAGCCACTGAAAGTTTGCTTGTAAATAATAATTTTGCTAATTATAATTTATCATCCATCATGTTGTCTTTGCATTCTTCCGTGCGTAAATATGTTATGTGTAGGACGAGAAAGTGGGTATATAACGACACGTATTCTCAGATACCTTTTTGTTCAGAGATGATTGGAATGAAAAACATTTTTAAATAACTTATTTGGGCAACTACTTGTCACAAAATTATACAGCATACTGGATTGAAATTGCCGTGACAGAGTCAAAATAATAAATAATTGTCATGAATATTTACCCTTTCGAAACACAGTTGTATTGGTAGTGGTTTGTTTGTTTTTTGTTTTGTTTTTTCTCTCTGTCTCTCACATTGTGAAACGCATTTGTAATTGTATAGGAATTTTACAGATGTTTTTCCTCCTCATAACTTACAACATCAAAAGGTGTTCGCATATTCTTTTTATTTAAAAAATGTTCACCATCAGAATTTCGGAAAACGTACATCCCATTTTTAAAAGCGGAAGAAATCCTTTTCCAGACACATTTACATTTTTTTTGGAAAACGGCCATCAAATGAATTTCCTAGATAGCTGCTTTTCTTCCGGTTGAAAAGAACTACCAAAAGAATTTTTTTCCTATTTTCGAAACGAGCAAAAGAAAGGTTTGTCTAAATCTACCCATTGTAAAAAAATAATATCGAATACAGGGCAGAAAATTCAAGGCCTCCCGTTTTAAATTTTACCCCACTGCAAAAAAATAACATTAAATAAAAATTCTAGAGGGCAAAAATTCCAAGGACTCCCTTTTTAAACTCAGACTTTTTACGGACATTTCTTTTAGCGTTTTAAGAATACAGAGAAACAAAGAGGTTTTGTTTATGAGATACGCAATGGGAAAATATTGCAATGGACCTCGATTGGAAATGATAATATTCTGTTTGTTGATCATATGATGTTGTTGAGGGAAAACAGGGGCTGCTTTGAAGCAGTTTGGTCGTTGTAAGATTTTACAATGACTCATGTTGCTATTAAAGACATTGACATAAAATTGTGTGTGCGTATTAGTAAGCCTGTGTGTTTGTGTGAGTGTGTTAGTAAGCATGTGTGTCTGTGTGAGTGCGTTAGTAAGCCTGTATGAGTGTGTTAGTAAGCCTGTGTGTTTGTTAGTAAAGCACTTGTGTCTGTGTGAGTGTGTTAGTAAGCCTGTATGAGTGTGTTAGTAAGCCTGTGTGTTTGTTAGTAAAGCACTTGTGTCTGTGTGAGTGTGTTAGTAAGCCTGTGTGAGTGTGTTAGTAAGCCTTTGTATTTGAGTGAGTATGTTAGTAAGTTTGCGTGTTTCAGTGTGTGTTAGTAAGTCTGTATGAGTGTGTTAATAAGTCTGAGAGTGAGTTAGTGAGCCTGTGTGTCTTTGTATGTTTTAAGTAAGCCTGCGTGTCTGTGTGAGTGTGTTAGTAAGCCTGTGTGAGTGTGTTAGTAAGCCTGTGTGTCTTTGTATGTTTTTTTAGTAAGCCTACGTGTCTGTGTGAATGTGTTAATAAGCCTGTGTTAGTCTGTGTGAGTGTATTAGTAAGCATGTACGTGTGAGTGTGTTAGTCTGTGTGAGTGTGTTAGTCTGTGTGTGTGTTAGTAAGCATGTACGTGAGTGTGTTAGTCTGTGTGAGTGTGTTAGTAAGCATGTACGTGTAAGTGTGTTAGTAAGCATGTGTGTTTGTGTGAGTGTTAGTAAGCATGTATGAGTATGTTAGTAAGCATGTGTATTTGCGTGAGTGTGTTAGTAAGCATGTGTGTCTATGTGAGTGTGTTAGTGAGCATGTATGAATGTGTTAGTAAGCCTGCGTGTTTCAGTGTGTGTTAGTAAGTCTGTATGAGTGTGTTTGTAAGTCTGCGTGTCTGAGTGAGTGTATAAGTAAGCCTGTGTGGGTGTGTTAGTAAGCCTGCGTGTCTGAGTGAGTGTGTTAGTAAGCCTGTGTCAGTGCGTTAGTAAGTCTGTGTGAGCGTGTTAGTAAGTCTGTGTGATTGTGTTAGTAAGCCTGTGTCAGTGTGTTAGTAAGTCTGTGTCAGTGTGTTAGTAAGTCTGTGTGGGTGTGTTAGCCTGTGTCAGTGTGTTAGTAAGTCTGTGTCAGTGTGTTAATAAGTGTGTCAGCGTGTTAGTAAGCCCGTGTGAGTCTGTTAGCCTGTGTTAGTAAGTATGTGTGAGTGTGTTAGTAAGCCTGTGTGAGTGTGTTACTAAGTCTGTGTGAATGCGTTGTTAGTAAGCCTGTGTGAGTGTGTTGTTAGTAAGCCTGTGTGAGTGTGTTTTTAGTAAGCCTGTGTGAGTGTGTTGTTAGTAAGCCTGTGTGAGTGTGTTGTTAGTAAGCCTGTGTGTGTTGTTAGTAAGCCTGTGTGAGTGTGTTGTTAGTAAGCCTGTGTGAGTGTGTTGTTAGTAAGCCTGTGTGTGTTGTTAGTAAGCCTGTGTGAGTGTGTTGTTAGTAAGTCTGTGTGAGTGTGTTGTTAGTAAGCCTGTGTGAGTGTGTTGTTAGTAAGTCTGTGTGAGTGTGTTGTTAGTAAGCCTGTGTGAGTGTGTTGTTAGTAAGTCTGTGTGAGTGTGTTGTTACTAAGTCTGTGTGAGTGTGTTGTTACTAGTCTGTGTGAGTGTGTTGTTAGTAAGCCTGTGTGGGGATGATGTCTTTGAGCCCCCGTCTCATTGGGCCCCCGTGTCTTTGGGTCCCCGTGTCTTTGAGCCCCCGTCTCGTTGGGCCTCCGTCTCTTTGTGTCCCCGTGTCTTTGAGCCCCCGTCTCATTGGGCCCCCGTCTCTTTGGGTCCCCGTCTCTATTCCCGATCCCCGATCGTTGTTGCGACAATTTGGGCCGGTGCGACATTTTGGGCCTCTACGTAGAGCAAGCCCAAAATGTCGCACCTGCCCAAAATGTCGCACTAACTTGAAAACAAAAATGAAAACATCGGCTAGCAATTTCCTCTGAGCGCTGTTCCAGACATTTTTGATCACATACATTCACAGACTATACGGTAGCCTGGAATACGCAACTGTGGTCCGGTGGACATTTTGAGACACTGCGACATTTTGGGCCTCCGATACAAGGCCGAAAATGTCGCACCGGGCCGGTCCAAAATGTATTGATGTATATGCCCGACCAGTGGTCAGTTAGGTCTATTTCACTGTTTGACAGCTAAATAGGCCAAAATGATCAATGCATACATACATACATACATACATACATACATACATACATATACACATACATACATCTACATTCATACATACTGACAGACTGACGGGCTCGTTTCAAGCTCACACGCAAAACGCACATTGTTTATGGAGTTTTACCTATACTCAAAACTCTAACTATATGGTAGCTGGAATGCACAAATGTGGTCATTTTGAATTGGTGCGACATTTTGGGTCGATGCGACATTTTGGGCCTCTACTAAACATAATAAGTTTTAATAAAATTGCCTAGCAGTTTTCTCTGGTGCTATTCCACACATTTTTAATCAATCAAACACACACACACACACACACACACACACACACACACACACACACACACACACACACACACACACACACACACAACACACACACACACACACACACACACACACATTTGCAGCAGCAGGGAACATAATTATCTTGTTTATTATGCTGGGGGCCCAAAGAGACGGGGGCCCAATGACACGTTTTCTTATTACTACAGAAAAGTGTGGGGGCCCAATGAGACGGGGGCCCAATGAGACGGGGACCCAATGAGACGGGGGCCCAAAGGGCAAACCCCCCTGTGTGAGTGTGTTGTTAGTAAGCCTGTGTGAGTGTGTTGTTACTAAGTCTGTGTGAGTGTGTTGTTAGTAAGCCTGTATGAATGTGTTGTTAGTAAGCCTGTGTGAGTGTGTTGTTACTAAGTCTGTGTGAGTGTGTTAGTAAGCCTGTGTGAGTATGTTGTTGGTAAACCTGTGTGAGTGTGTTGTTAGTAAGCCTGTGTGAGTGTGTTGTTAGTAAGCCTGTGTGAGTGTGTTGTTAGTAAGCCTGTGTGAGTATGTTGTTAGTAAGCCTGTGTGAGTGTGTTGTTAGTAAACCTGTGTGAGTGTGTTGTTAGTAAGCCTGTGTGTGTGTGTTGTTAGTAAGTCTGTGTGAGTGTGTTGTTAGTAAGCCTGTGTGAGTATGTTGTTGGTAAACCTGTGTGAGTGTGTTGTTAGTAAGCCTGTGTGAGTGTGTTATTAGTAAGCCTGTGTGAGTGTGTTGTTAGTAAGCCTGTGTGAGTGTGTTGTTACTAAGTCTGTGTGAGTGTGTTGTTAGTAAGCCTGTGTGAGTGTGTTGTTGGTAAGCCTGTGTGAGTGTGTTGTTGGTAAGCCTGTGTGAGTGTGTTGTTGGTAAGCCTGTGTGAGTGTGTTGTTGGTAAACCTGTGTGAGTGTGTTGTTAGTAAGCCTGTGTGAGTGTGTTGTTAGTAAGCCTGTGTGAGTGTGTTGTTAGTAAGCCTGTGTGAGTGTTGTTAGTAAGCCTGTGTGAGTGTGTTGTAAGTAAGTCTGTGTGAGTGTGTTGTTAGTAAGCCTGTGTGAGTGTGTTAGTAAGCCTGTGTGAGTGTGTTGTTGGTAAACCTGTGTCTGTGTAAGTGTGTTAGAAAGCATGTGAGTCTGTGTCAGTGTTAGCAAGCCTGTGTGTTTGCTGAGTGTGTTAGTACGCCCGTGTGCCTGTGTTAGTGGGTCTGTGTGAGTGTGTTAGTAAGCCTGTGTGAGTGTGTTAGTAAGCCTGTATGTTTGCCGAGTGTGTTAGTAAGCCTTCATGTCTGAGTGAGTGTGTTAGTAAGCCTACGTGTCTGAGTGTGTTATTAGGCCTGCATGTCTGTGTGTGTTTGTAAGCCTGCATGTCTGAGTGTGTTAATAAGCCTGCGTGTCTGAATGTGTTATTAAGTCTGCATGTCTGAGTGTTTTATTAAACCTGCATGCCTGTGTGTGTTAGTAAGCCTGCATGTCTGTGTGTGTTAGTTTGCCTGCATGTGTGTGTGTGTTAATAAGCTTGTGTGAGTGTGTTAGTAAGCCTGCATGTCTGTGTGTGTTAATAAGCCTGCATGTCTGTGTGTGTTAGTAAGCCTGCATGTCTGTGTGTGTTAGTAAGTCTGCATGTCTGTGTATGTTAGTAAGCCTGCATGTCTGTGTGTGTTAGTAAGCCTGCATGTGTGTGTGTGTTAGTTTGCCTGCATGTGTGTGTGTGTTAGTTTGCCTGCATGTGTGTGTGTGTTAGTAAGCCTGCATGTCTGTGTGTGTTAGTAAGCCTGCATGTGTGTGTGTGTGTTAGTTTGCCTGCATGTGTGTGTGTGTTAGTAAGCCTGCGTGTCTGAGTGTGTTAGTAAGCCTGCATGTCTGTGTGTGTTAGTAAGCCTGCATGTCTGTGTGTGTTAGTTTGCCTGCATGTGTGTGTGTGTGTTAATAAGCTTGTGTGAGTGTGTTAGTAAGCCTGCATGTCTGTGTGTGTTAATAAGCCTGCATGTCTGTGTGTGTTAGTAAGCCTGCATGTCTATGTGTGTTAGTAAGCCTGCATGTCTGTGTGTGTTAGTAAGCCTGCATGTCTATGTGTGTTAGTAAGCCTGCATGTCTGTGTATGTTAGTAAGCCTGCATGTCTGTGTGTGTTAGTAAGCCTGCATGTCTGTGTGTGTTAGTAAGCCTGCATGTCTGTGTGTGTTAGTTTGCCTGCATGTGTGTGTGTGTTAGTAAGCCTGCATGTCTGTGTGTGTTAGTAAGCCTGCATGTCTGTGTGTGTTAGTTTGCCTGCATGTGTGTGTGTGTTAATAAGCTTGTGTGAGTGTGTTAGTAAGCCTGCATGTCTGTGTGTGTTAGTAAGCCTGTGTGAGTGTGTTAGTCAGTCTGCATGTTTGTGTGTGTTAGTAAGCCTGTGTGAGTGTGTTAGTAAGTCTGCATGTTTGTGTGTGTTAGTAAGCCTGTGTGTGTGTGTGTTAGTAAGTCTGCATGTTTGTGTGTGTTAGTAAGCCTGCATGTCTGTGTGTGTTAGTTTTGCCTGCGTGTCTGTGTGTGTTAGTAAGCCTGCGTGTCTGAGTGTGTTAGTAAGCCTGTGTTAGTAAATCTGTAAATCTGTGTGAGTGTGTTAGTAAGTCTGCATGTCTGTGTGTGTTAGTAAGTCTAAGTGTGTTAGTAAGCCTGTGTGAGTGTGTTAGTAAGTCTGCGTGAGTGTGTTAGTAAGTCTGAATGTCTGTGTGTGTTAGTAAGCCTGCGTGTCTGAGTGTGTTAGTTTGCCTGCATGTGTGTGTGTGTTAGTAAGCC
This sequence comes from Monoplex corrugatus, assembly GCA_030674185.1. Classification (NCBI taxonomy): domain Eukaryota; kingdom Metazoa; phylum Mollusca; class Gastropoda; order Littorinimorpha; family Ranellidae; genus Monoplex; species Monoplex corrugatus. Next base: position 37,924,762 of record JAPXFY010000015.1, read on the forward strand.
TGCGTGTCTGAGTGTGTTAGTTTGCCTGCATGTGTGTGTGTGTTAGTAAGCCTGCGTGTCTGTGTGTGTTAGTAAGCCTGCATGTATGTGTGTTAGTAAGCCTGCGTGTCTGAGTGTGTTAGTTTGCCTGCATGTCTGTGTGTGTTAGTAAGCCTGCGTGTCTGTGTGTGTTAGTAAGCTTGTGTGAGTGTGTTAGTAAGCCTGCATGTCTGTGTGTGTTAGTAAGCCTGTGTGAGTGTGTTAGTAAGTCTGCATGTTTGTATGTGTTAGTAAGCCTGCATGTCTGTGTGTGTTTAGTAAGCCTGCATGTCTGAGTGTGTTAGTAAGCCTGCATGTCTGTGTGTGTTAGAAAGCCTGTGTGAGTGTGTTAGTAAGCCTGTGTCAGTAAGCTTGTGTGAGTGTGTTAGTAAGCCTGTGTGTCTGAATGTGTGTTAGTAAGACTGTGTGTCTGAGTGAGTGTGTTAGTAAGCCTGTGTGAGTGTGTTAATGAGCATGCGTGTCTCTGTGTGTTAATAAGTCTGTGTGAGTGTGACAGCAAGTCTGTGTGAGTGTGTTAATAAGTCTGTGTGTGTGTGTGTTCGTAAACATGTGTGAGTGTGTTAGTAAGCCTGTATGTCTGTGTTAGTGTGTTAGTAAGCATGCGTGTGAGTGTGTTAGTAAGTCTCTGAGTATTAGTAAGTCTGTGAGTGTTAACAAGCATGTGTGTCTGAGTGAGTGTGTTAGTAAGTCTGTGTGTCTGAGTGAGTGTGTTAGTAAGTCTGTGTGCCTGAGTGAGTGTGTTAGTAAGTCTGAGTGAGTGTGTTAGTAAGTCTGTGTCTGAGTGAGTGTGTTAGTAAGTCTGAGTGAGTGTGTTAGTAAGTCTGTGTCTGAGTGAGTGTGTTAGTAAGTCTGTGTCTGAGTGAGTGTGTTAGTAAGTCTGTGTGTCTGAGTGAGTGTGTTAGTAAGTCTGTGTGTCTGAGTGAGTGTGTTAGCAAGTATGTGTATCTGAGTGAGTGTGTTAGTCTGAGTGAGTGTGTTAGTAAGTCTGTGTGTCTGAGTGAGTTAGTAAGTCTGTATGTCTGAGTGAGTGTGTTAGAAAGTATGTGTGTCTGAGTGAGTGTGTTAGTCTGAGTGAGTGTGTTAGTAAGCCTGTGTGAGTGTGTTAGTAAGTCTGAGTGAGTGTGTCAGTAAGCCTGTGTGTCTGAGTGAGTGTGTTAGTAAGTCTGCGTGTCTGAGTGAGTGTGTTAGTAAGTCTGAGTGAGTGTGTTAGTAATTCTGTGTGTCTGAGTGAGTGTGTTAGTAAGTCTGTGTGTCTGAATGAGTGTGTTAGTCTGAGTGAGTGTGTTAGTAAGCCTGTGTGAGTGTGTTAGTAAGTCTGAGTGAGTGTGTAAGTAAGTCGAGTGAGTGTGTTAGTCTGATGAGTGTGTTAGTAACCTGTGTGAGTGTGTTAGTAAGTCTGAGTGAGTGTGTTAGTAAGTCTGTGTGTCTGAGTGAGTGTGTTAGTAAGTCTGTGTGTCTGAGTGAGTGTGTTAGAAGTATGTGTCTGTGAGTTGTTAGTAAGTCTGAGTGAGTGTGTTAGTAATCTGAGTATGTGTTAGTCTGATGAATGTGTAGTAAGTCGAGTGAGTGTTTAGTAAGTCTGAGTGAGTGTTTAGTAAGTCTGTGTGTCTGAGGTGAGTGTGTAGTCTAGTGAGTGTTAGTAGTCTGAGTGAGTATTAGAAGTCTGTGTGTCTGAGTGAGTGTGTTAGCAAGTATGTGTGTCTGATGAGTGTGTTAGTCTGGTGAGTGTGTTTAGTAAGCCTTGTGTCTGAGTGATGTGTTAGCAAGTATGTGTGTCTGAGTGATGTTAGTTATGATGTGTTAGTAAGTCTGTGTGTCTGAGTGAGTGTTTGCAGTATGTTGTCTGGTAGTGTTTAGTCTGATGAGTGTGTTAGTAAGCCTGTTGAGTGTGTTAGTAAGGCTGAGTGAGTGTGTCAGTAAGCCTGTGTGTCTGAGTGAGTGTGTTAGTCTAGTGATGTTGCTGTGTACTGTGAGTGTGTTAGTAAGCCTGGTGATGTGTTAGTAAGTTATGTGTGTCTGAGTGGTAATAAGCTGTGTCTGAAGTGAGTGTTAGTTTGTATCTGAGTGTGTGTTAGTAAGCCTGTGTGAGTGTGTTAGTAAGTTGTGTCTGTGTGAGTGTGTTAGTAAGCCGTGTGTCTAAGTGAGTGTGTTAGTAAGTCTGATGAGTGTGTGCAGTAAGCCTGTGGTTGAGTGGTGTGTTAGTAGTCCTGTGTGTCTAGTGAGTGGTTAGTAAGTCTGGTGTCTGAGTGAGTGTGTTAGTAAGTCTGTGTGAGTGTGTAGTAAGTCTGTGTGTCTATGAGTGGTTTAGTAATCTGTGTGTCTGAGTGAGTGTGTTAGTACCTGTGTGAGTGTGTTAGTAAGTCTGTGCCTAGTAGTGTGTTAGTAATCGAGTGAGTTGTCAGTAAGCCTGTGTGTTGAGTGAGTGTGTAGTAAGTCTGTGTTCTAAGTGAGTGTGTAGAGTCTGTGTGTCTGAGTGAGTGTGTTAGTAAGTCTGTGTGTCCTGAGTGAGTTTGTTAGTAAGTCTGAGTGAGTGTGTTAGTAAGTCTGAGTGTGTGTCAGTAAGTCGTGTGTCTGAGTGGTGTGTTAGTAAGTCTGTGTGTCTAAGTGAGTGTGTCAGTAAGCCTGTGTGTGTCTGAGTGATGTGTATTAGTAAGTCTGAGTGAGTGTGTCAGTAAGTCTGTGTGTTGAGTGAGTGTGTTAGTAAGTCTGTGTGTCTGAGTGAGTGTGTTAGTAAGTCTGTGTCTGAGTGAGTGTGTTAGTAAGTCTGTGTGTCAAGTGAGTTGTGCAGTAAGCCTGTGTGTCTAAAGTGAGTGTGTATAAGTCTGTGTGTCTAAGTGTTGTTAGTAAGTCTGAGTGAGTGTGTTAGTAAGTCTATGAGTGTGTTATAAGTCTGAGTGTGTTCAGTAAGCCTGTGTGTCTGATGAGTGTGTTATTAAGTCTGCGTGTCTAGTGAGTGTGTTAGAGTCGTGTGTCTGAGTGAGTGGTTAGTAAGTCTGTGTGTCTGAGTGAGTGTGTTAGTAAGTCCTGTTGATGAGTTTTATAAGTCGCTTCTGAGTGAGTGTGTTATAAGTCTGTTTGTCTGAGTGAGTGTGTTAGTAAGCCTGTGTGTCTGAGTGAGTGTGTTAGTAAGTCTGAGTGAGTGTGTTAGTAAGCCTGTGTGTCTGAGTGTGTGTGCTAGTATGTCTGAGTGAGTATGTTAGGAAGTCTGAGTGAGTGTGTTAGTAAGTCTGAGTGAGTATGTTAGTAAGCCTGTGTGTCTGAGTGAGTGTGTTAGTAAGTCTGAGTGAGTATGTTAGGAAGTCTGTGTGTCTGAGTGAGTGTGTTTAGTAAGCCTGTGTGTCTGAGTGAGTGTGTTAGTAAGTCTGAGTGAGTGTGTTAGTAAGCCTGTGTGTCTGAGTGAATGTGCTAGTAAGTCTGAGTGAGTGTGTTAGTAAGTCTGTGTGTCTGAGTGAGTGTGTTAGTAAGTCTGAGTGAGTGTGTCAGTGAGCCTGTATCTGAGTGAGTTGTTAGTAAGTCTGAGTGAGTGTGTCAGTAAGCATGTATCTGAGTGAGTGTGTCAGTAAGCCTGTGTCTGAGTGAGTGTGTTAGTAAGTCTGAGTGAGTGAGTTAGTAAGTCTGTGTGTCTGAGTGAGTGTGTTTGTAAGTCTGTGTGTTCTGAGTGAGTGTGTTAGTAAGTATGTGTGTCTGAGTGAGTGTGTTTGTAAGTATGTGTGTCTGAGTGAGTGTGTTAGTAAGTATGTGTGTCTGAGTGAGTGTGTTAGTAAGTCTGTGTGTCTGAGTGAGTGTGTTAGTAAGTATGTGTGTCTGAGTGAGTGTGTTAGTAAGTCTGTGTCTGAGTGAGTGTGCTAGTAAGCCTGTGTGTCTGAGTGAGTATGTTAGGAAGTCTGTGTGTCTGAGTGAGTGTGCTAGTAAGCCTGTGTGTCTGAGTGAGTGTGTTAGTAAGTCTGTGTGTCTGAGTGAGTGTGTTAGTAAGTCTGAGTGAGTGTGTCAGTAAACCTGTGTGTCTGAGTGAGTGTGTTAGTAAGCCTGTGTGTCTGAGTGAGTGTGTTAGTAAGCCTGTGTGTCTGAGTGAGTGTGTTAGTAAGTCTGTGTGTCTGAGTGAGTGTGTTAAGTAAGTCTGTGTGTCTGAGTGAGTGTGTTAGTAAGTCTGTGTGCCTGAGTGAGTATGTTAGTAAGCCTGCGTGTCTGAGTGTGTTAGTAAGCCTGTGTGTCTGAGTGTGTTAGTAAGCCTGTGTGTCTGAGTGAGTGTATTAGTAAGCCTGAGTGAGTGTGTTAGTAAGCCTGTGTGTCTGAGTGAGTGTGTTAGTAAGCCTGTGTGTCTGAGTGAGTGTATTAGTAAGTCTGAGTGAGTGTATTAGTAAGTATGTGTGTCTGAGTGAGTGTATTAGTAAGTCTGTGTGTCTGAGTGTGGTGTGTTAGTAAGTCTGTGTGTCTGAGTGAGCGTGTTAGTAAGTCTATGTGTCTGAATGAGTGTGTTAGTAAGCCTGTGTGTCTGAGTGAGTGTGTTAGTAAGCCTGTGTGTCTGAGTGAGTGTGTTAGTAAGTCTGTGTGTCTGAGTGAGTGTGTTAGTAAGTCTGTGTGTCTGAATGAGTGTGTTAGTAAGCCTGTGTGTCTGAGTGAGTGTGTTAGTAAGTCTGAGTGAGTGTATTAGTAAGTCTGTGTGTCTGAGTGAGTGTATTAGTAAGTCTGAGTGAGTGTATTAGTAAGTCTGTGTGTCTGAGTGAGTGTATTAGTAAGTCTGTGTGTCTGAGTGAGTGTGTTAGTAAGTCTGAATGAGTGTGTTGGTAAGCCTGTGTGTCTGAGTGAGTGTATTAGTAAGTCTGAGTGAGTGTATTAGTAAGTCTATGTGTCTGAGTGAGTGTATTAGTAAGTCTGTGTGTCTGAGTGAGTGTGTTAGTAAGTCTGTGTGTCTGAGTGAGCGTGTTAGTAAGCCTGTGTGTCTGAGTGAGTGTGTTAGTAAGTCTGTGTGTCTGAGTGAGTGTGTTAGTAAGTCTGTGTGTCTGAGTGAGTGTGTTAGTAAGCCTGTGTGTCTGAGTGAGTGTGTTAGTAAGTCTGTGTGTCTGAATGAGTGTGTTTGTAAGCCTGTGTGTCTGAGTGAGTGTTAGTAAGCCTGAGTGTGTTAGTAAGTCTGTGTGTCTGAGTGAGTGTGTTAGTAAGCCTGTATGTCTGAGTGAGTGTGTTAGTAAGCCTGTGTGTCTGAGTGAGTGTGTTAGTAAGCCTGTGTGTCTGAGTGTGTTAGTAAGCCTGTGTGTCTGAGTGTGTTAACAAGCCTGAGTGTTAGTAAGCCTGTGTGAGTGTGTTAGTAAGCCTGTGTGAGTGTGTTAACAACCTGAGTGTTAGTAAACCTGTGCGGGTGTGTTAGCAAGCCTGAGTGTATAAGTAAGCCTGTGTGAGTGTGTTAGCATGCCTGAGAGTGTTAGTAAGCCTATGTGGGTGTGTTAGCAAGCCTGCGTGTCTGAGTGTATTGGTAAGCCTGTGTCCGAGTGTGTTAGCAGGCCTGAGAGTGTTTGTAAGCCTGTGTGAGTGGGTTAGGAAGCCTGCGTGTCTGAGTATTTTAGGAAGCCCACCCCCCCCTCTCTCTCTCTCTCTCTCTCACACACACACACACACACACACACACACACACACACACACACACACACACACACACACACACACACACACACACACACACACACACACAATAGCGTTCGTTAAATTAATGTTAATGTCACAGAGACTGCTAACTGCGAAAATAGTGCTCGGCAATTCAGGGGACAGTGGAACAAGACGGTGTCCCGTGGGTGTATCGGTCGATGAGTGGCTAAAAGTATGATACCGTGCTCTGCCTTTGTCGTTATCGTTAACAGCCGCTGCACTTGATGGTCAGGATATAAGGTCATAGTGAATCTGCCTACATCAAAGACGAAAATACGATGGTCAGGCTACTACTAACCTTTTGACTCACACTATGTCCACCACCATCCTGCATTGTAAACCATGCTAGCACAGCAAAAAAATGATCCCTTTGACTTCGTCGCCCTATCCACCAGTTTCCTGCAGGAAGCTGGTCGATAAGATGAGGGAGGCAAAGGATTAAGTTTTTGCAGTAGGGTACGGGAGTCAAAGGGTTAATAATCACATACCTTTTCTGCTACCGTGACATCATTACAATTAAAGCATTTCGAGATTGACGTCATTCTGTGATGCTAAATTAGACAGAAGGAATGTTTGTCATATAACATCTTTTTCCTTGCTTTAATGCAGACTGCCCGCAACATCAAAACTGTAAGTAGAGATAAACATGAAAATAGAAACAGAGTCATTGAAAATCACCACTGCTGTTATCGTTATCAGATATTTTGTTCTAAGTGGTGATACATATATCTTTCTAAAAGAACCAACATTCAGTCAGTTTTCCTGTCTCATTAAAGTACGCACACACATACAAACACACGTATAGATAGATTCATAGACAACACACACACACACACAAAAAACAACTTAACACTGTCACGCATGTGTGACGTACATACACGTAAATACACCAACGCACACAGACACACACGTACACAAAGACACACACGCCAACACACACACTAACGCGCACATTTGAACATACACATACAATGACAAACTCATACTCATTAACATGCATGTGCGCACAAACACACTCAGTCACACTGTTATACCACACTGTTCTTCACAAAAAATTACACACTACAACACACACCCACACACACACACGCACACATGCACGCACGCACGCACGCACGCACACACACACACACACACACACACACACACACACACACACACACACACATTGACACACATGCAGAGTAACTGTCAAGGATGCCAGTGTTTCCAGTTCAATGTCAAAATCGTATCTTCCTCTTGTCACTTGTATTTGGTATACTGCATGTAGAGCAATAACTGTTGAAAGAAGCAGACAGATAGTAGATAGGCATGCAAGTAGGTAGGCTGGCGGGTAAGTAGGCAGGTGTGTTAGCAGGCAGGCAGTCTACCAACAGGTACCTACCTGCCTAAGTACTCGTCTACCAACCTATTTACAAGCTTACTTGTCGTCTTACCTAGACTGTTTGCCTACCTACTTACCTATCTACCTACCTGTACACCTATCTATCTACTTTCCTGTCTACCTACCTACCTACCTGCCTGCCTGCCTGTCTACCTACTTACCTACCTACCTATCTGTACACCTACCTACCTACTTTCCAGTCTACCTACCTACTTACCTGCCTGCCTGTCTGCCTGCTTATTTACCTACTCACTTACCTAGCTGTCTGACTCCCTTCCTACATGTCTCTACTACCTACCTGCCTGCCTGCCTGCCTACCTGCCTACCTGTATACCTACCTACCTACCTGCCTGTATACCTACCTGCCTGCCTGCTTATCTACCTACCCACTTACCAAGCTGACACCCTTCCTACCTGTCTATCTACTACCTACCTGCCTGCCTGCCTGTCTACCTACCTGTATACCTACCTACTTACTTGCCTGTCTACCTATCTATCCACTTGCCTGTCCATCTACCTACCTACCTGCCTGCCTGCTTACTTACCTACCCACTGACCTAGCTTCTGACTCCCTACATGTCTATCTACTACCTACCTGCCTGCCTACCTGTTTGTTGACCTTCCTATCTGTCTGCCTACATACGTACCTATGTCTGCCTACTTATCTATTTATCTACCTATCTATCTGCTTGTTTACCTACCTACCTGTCTTTCTACCAATCTTCCTGCCTACCTGTATAGCTGCCTGCACACGAGTCCACCTACATATCTATCTGCTTGTCAACCTATCTACCTACCTACCTTCCTACATACCTATCTACCTGCCTACCTACCTGCCTACCTACATACATACATACAAACATACATACATGCATACATACATACATACATACATACATACATACATACATACACACATACATACATATCTACTTACCTACATACCTACCTGCCTGCCTGCCTGCCTATCTATCCACCTACCTACCTGTCTACCTACCTACCTAACAATACCAACTTATCTACGTACCTGCCTGATAGCCTGCCTGTCTGCTTATCTACCTACCTACCTACCTACCTACCTACCTACCTACCTACCTATCCTCCTATCTACCTACGTGTCTCTACGTAACTATCTGTCTGTCTGTCTGTACTTAAATATCAACTCTAAGAGAAAGTATGTATGGTTTTACGGAACGAATGCAGGTGAACGGACCAGGGCAGAAAACGATAGCAACAGATGACAGAAAGGTAAGGGGCAAAGCAGAAACAAACAGCGTGACGGAAAAGAGGAAATGTCAAGCACAGACATGTCCCCACGAGAGGAATTTATCTGTTTGTCCACCTACATAGAATTCTGCCTGTCTCTCTACCTGCCGACCTGTCTTTTGTTTGTTTGTTTGTTTGTTTTTCGTTTGTTTAACTTGTTTTTATTCATTTTCAAATACATAACATTTGCAAACATCTTGAAATGTATACAATGCATAATCAACAGACATTCACATATATATACACACACACACATATATATGTATATAAGAATATGTATATATATATACATACACACATTCATACATACATACATACATACATACATATATACACGTGCATACGCACATATATATGTACATACATATTTATACACATGCATATATAAACATGCATGTACATACAAATACATGTATACATATACACACACACACATATATATATATACATATACATGTAATATATATATATATATATATAATATATATATATATATAATATATATATATATATATATATGTAGATAGATAGATAGAGAGAGAGAGAGAGACATATATACATATGCACATACATACATACACATGTATATATCTACATACATAGACGTATACATCTGTGTGGCCTATCTACCTCTCTACTTACATGTCATTCTATCTACCTGCCTGTTAATCTGTCTACCTATCTGTCTACTTATCTGTCTTTACATACCAACTTCCTGCCTATCTACCTGCCTGTCTACCTTCCTACCTGCCTGCCTGCCTACCTTCCTACCTACCTGCTTGTCCGTCTACTCTACCTGTCCGTCTCTCTGCTTGTCTGTCTACCTGTCTGTCTGTCAAGCTACCTACATACCTGCCTGTCTACCTTACTACCTGTCTCTCTGTTTTCCTACGTATCTACCTGTCTACCTACCCACTCATCTACCTACCTACCAACCTACATGTCTACTTATCTACCCGCTTGCCTGCCTGTCGGCCTACATATCTACCTGCCTACCTGCCTGCCTCCCTCCCTATCTACCTACCTGCCTGCCCGCCTGTTTACCTATCTACGTGCTAGCTGCCCGTCTGCCTGTTCACCTATCTACGTGCCAAACTGCCTGTTTGCCTGTCTGCTTACCTGTCAACCTACCAACCTGCCTGCCTCCCCGTCTACCTACATAAATACCTACCTGTCTGCCTTCCTATCTACCCACCTATCTGCCCACTAACCTACCTACCTGTCTACCTGCCGATCTACCTACATGTACTTGTCTACCTACCTACCTGCCTGCCTATCTACCTACCTGTGTGCCTTCCGGTATACCTATATAATTACCTAATTGCCTGCCTACTTATCTACCCACTTACTTACCTACGCGCCTTTCTGCTCGCCTGTCTACTTACCTACCTTGCCTATCGCTTGTCTTCCTACCTTCCTATCTGCCTGCCTCCCTGTCAACCTATGTAACTACCAACCTGCCTGCACTCCTATCTACCTACATACCTACCTTCCTGCCTCCCTGTCTGATACCCACTTACCTGTCTTGTCTACATACCTACCTACTTGTCTTTTTACCTGCTTACCTGTCTGACTATCAACCTAACTACCAGCTTGTCTACCTATCTGTCTACCTGCCTATCTGTCTGTTTGCCCATCTGTCTGTCTACCTACATATCTGTCTACCTACCTGTCTGCTTACCTTCCTACCTGTCTGCCTAGTTACCTGTCTGCCTACCTATTTTCCTACATATCTGTCTTTTCAGAAGATTGTCATTCTCACAGTTTGTCCTTTAATAGAAGAATTACACGAATTATTAGAGAAAGCTTAGAGTTTCGATTTCCCCTGGTAACGTTGAAGAAAAGCCGAATAAAATAAGCCTTGATATACACAAAGGAATATGACAGACTGCCACAATTATGAAAACATTTTAAATATTGTCAGAAGTTTCTGAAAAAAAGCGCTGTACACACACCAACCTAAAAAAAATCTGTTTGGGCACTGTTTTGGTCCACATGACCTTGATCTCGGTGACTTATGTACAAACGTATTCTTTCGCCAGTTCTCAACAGCCTACACCTTTAACCGAAATTTGTTGAAGATTCATCGGAAAAGAGCTGTGGAAATCTTATAACAACGCATTTCTCTCTCTCTCTCTCTCTCTCTCTCTCTCTCTCTCTCTCTCTCTCTCTCTCTCTCTCTCTCTCTCTCTCACACACACACACACACACACACACACATATATATATACACGCACACAAGCACGCACACAAGCACACACACACACATATATATACACACACACGTCTCCAGTCGATATGAAATATCCTCCCTATTTTTCTTTAAAAACGAAGAGTGGGGAAAAAAGAAGAAAGACAGGCATCATAACCAATTACAGATGATTACCAGCACGGATGACATGGCTGTCAAAGATGAGGGATTTTTATCAGTTTTCGTTCAAAGAATGTTATGATGGTAAAGTTTCTCCTAGCTTCTCTGATGGAGGCAGTTATATAAGGGAAAGTGTTCAGGTCTTCCCTGGGAAAACAGAACACAGACCAATGTTAAAAGTATTAATAATCATAACAAAAGTAATAATAGTAACTATCATCGTCATCATACCACTACTACTACTATCACTACTACTACTAAATCAATAAACACATTGGAAGGCCCAGGTAAACAGGTATGTGTTACGCGTTTTCTGGACGCAAACTAAATGCATGTCAGTCTGACATTGCTCTCTTTATAAGCAACAAACTACAGAAGTACACGCCATAATAAGTATGCCGCAAAGGAAATGTGCTATGAAAAGGTAAACAACGACAAAAGGATGAGGAATGTATGTAGAATGTTCCATGTTCCTGAGGTATTTAACGTGCTCAAATATGGTGGCATTTTATTTACGCTGTGCTGTGCTTCTCAACTGTTGTTTGAAGATTTTGATAGTCACAGCTTTATTGTCAATAGCGGTTCACGGCTCAGATGTGATAATGAAGCTTTGTTCTGGCATGTATTTCAATCATTGGGAATGTCTCTTTGTGGCTTTCAGTTTTTGAGGTAAGGGATGCCATGTAGGTGTGTAGATTACTTATTCTGTTTACGTGAAATGTAACCAGCAGTTACTAAACAGGACTGTATACACCAAGAAGCAATACTAATGAACACATGGACTTTGTAGATATATAGATTCTAAAGAGTTGTTCATAATATCAGTGTAAAAATAAATGTAAAATTCTTGAAAACAAACAAACGAAACGCACACAAACACAGTATGGGTGAGACCAGACAACAGCAGCAGTAGTATGTCAGAGAAGTCAATATAGTAAGGTCCCGTGTGGGGCATGGACATTGTGTGCGTGCAGCGGTAGTGTTAGGCTCGCTAAGGCCTAAACTACAGACAGATAGAGGAGAGACAGACCTACTTACATTCACACAACAACACAACACAAAGTTCAAAGTTCCACACAAATTTCTTTATTAACACACACGCAATCGTTCTCACTCACACATTACAAACATTGCCCCCGTTATGAGTCCACATCCAAAACAAAACAAAACTCAGCACCAAGAGTTACGAAATGGCACTGGAGACGCTGAACATAAGTCGAGGGATGCACACAGAATTGTTGATAGATGTTCCCAAAATAGACAATCTTCCTACATCACAAGTTGAAGGATGCACACAAAGAATCGTAGACAGAAGATGCTCCCAAAAGTTCAGTAATGCGTGTAACCACCATGGCTGTTCTGGCACTCGACGCAGCGAGTCCTCATCGAGTTGACCAGGTTGGTGAAGATCCTCTGTGGAAGCGCCTGCCACTCAGCCTGCAGCATCTGGTAGAGGTGTTGGGTATCCCTGGGAGGGGGGTGGTTGCTCCTCACTTTGCGATCCAGCTCATCCCAGAGGTTCTCAATCGGGTTGAGATCGGGACTGCATGCTGGCCACTCCATTCTGTTGACTCCAGACTGCTGCAGGAAGTCGTTGACCACCCTTGCCCTGTGGGGGCGAGCGTTGTCATCCTGGTAGACAGCCGTCGGTCCCATCTGCTGCAGTGTAGGCACAGCCAGCGGTCGAAGGATCTCATCCCGGTATCGGAGGCCAGTCAGGTTACCCTGTACATGATGCAAGGGTGTTCTGTGGTGAAGGCTGAAGGCATCCCAGACCATTACAGAACCTCCACCAAAGGCCACCTTTTCTTGGACAGTGGTGTCAATAAAGCGTTGCCCTGGGCGCCTCCAGACCCTCAGTCGGCCATCGTTGTGGTTCATGGTGAAGCGTGATTCATCACTGAACAGGACCTGGGACCATTGCTGACGTGTTCACCTCACGTGACGTCTGCAGAAGGCGCGGCGTGCTGCCCTATGGGCTGGAGTTAAGCGTGGCCGTACAGCTGGGCGACGAGAACGGAGGTTAAACCCATGAAGGCGGTTCCATATGGTCTGCTGGATGATGTTGATGTTAGTAGCCACCCTCAGCTGCCTTCGAATGATGCTGGAAGAGGCTGTTCTTGTCTGCAGGCTTGTCGTTCAATGAGACGATCTTCACATGGGTTTGTCTTCTTCGGTCGACCAGATCTGCGTCTTTCATGGACCCTCCCAGTGGCTGTGAAGCGTTGAATCAGTCTGACAATGACCGAGATGGACACCTGAAGTCGCCTGGCCACTTCTCGCTTGGGAACACCATCTTGGAACCATGCAACAGCTCGTCCCCTCTCAAACTCGCTCAATTTTCGTCGTGGAGGCATTGTCAGATCAGGCCTACTACTGGTGGAATGTCTTCTTATAAAGCCAAGCAAGAGACAGCATCTCACACATAAATAGCAGTGCTTGCACATGCATAATGGTTTTTCCATCTGGCTTGTGCAATGTGTTCAGGCAGAACGGTCCAAAACAAGGTCCTTTTTCGCAAGTTTCCGCTTTTCCGTTTGCGGCCAAGCTCAGTAGTAGAGAATCCCGTGCAATTTTCGCACTAACACAACATCGCCCACTTACAGCTGAACAAGAATTCATAACAATTTGGCTGGACTGAGAAATAAATAACAGTAGCGAACTGAGTTTATTACGCACCTGTTTTCTCATAGTGATCCTTAACTTTTTGTGCGTAGCTTATATGTAGTGGACTACCTGTGACCACAAGTTTGTGTGTGTGCGTGTACGCCTGTATATACGCACAGAGTACAGGTACAAGTGCAATCTTGCTGGCGAGTGCACGTGTGTACGTGCGTGTTCATGATGCACACACTCCGTTTATCAACGCACATTTAATTTTGCCAAGATGCCTGAATCAAATCAGATCAAATCACATCATACAGCCCAGCCAAACACATAGGCCATCGGCGAAATCCTAACATGTCTCAGTACTGTTAATTTATACCGTTATCCTCAAACATTTTTTTTATTGAACAACACATCCGATAAACTAAAGTCATTACAACAAAATCGAGTGCTCACTTTTAGCGCATCGATACACGCACATCAATATGAAATTCCAATTAACACATATCAACTGTTTAACTAGCTGCATCCTAATATTTCTTCCATAATATTTCATAGGTAATATTGCTCAATCAATCAAGTCTTGTATCCAAGTCTGTAACATGCAATATCCATGGACATCAAAACAGACAACGAACGGAATAATTACAATATTTATATAGCGCAAAATCTTGATAAAATCAAATCTAAGCGCTGAAACAGACACACGCACGCACGCACACACACGCACGCACGCACGCACACACGCACGCACGCACGCACACACACACACACACACACACACACACGCACACACACACACACGCACATGCACACGCACACGGCTATAAATGGGGAGAAAGAATAAAAGCAATGGAAAATTATAGACCAGTAGGTATGCTGTCATATACTGGTCTATAAGCTTACAACTTCCTACCAGTAAATGTTCCGGCCGCAGCGTTCAACATCACCCTCACCAAAATTAGGTTCAACAATAATTTTCCTCGTGCGAATGTGTTAGAAATAATTTCTTCTTGTAGAAATTACTCGAAATTATCGATGTTGCCATTCTTACACGTAGTTTGTTAACAAATGATAATTCAAACATGTAAATTTTCAGAGTTTAACGAAAAACGCTTTACAATTCCCGTCTTCAAAGTATCAACTATTCATTTGTCAACACACACACAATTTCAAATTAAAATAAGATTTTAAAATCATCATTAATTCTAACAATATGGTTTGCTGTTTGTAGTTCAGAGCGAAGTCTCTGCTACAGTATGACAGTAGACTGTACGACCTGCGCCTGTCTCCGCTGCCCTGTGGGTTACCCTAGGGCAGGGAAGGGCTATGGGAGTAAATCCAGACAGAAAATTCCGCAGCCGCATACTGCATAAAGGGCATTGCCACAGAGCACTGCTTGTGGTTTTGGCCATTTATTATGTTGTGACTTGCCATCTACTGTTCAGCCGTCTGTGTCTCCTATGAGAACACTGTCTTACCTCGGTTTGCCCTGGACTTGTGGAGGCAGGTGGAGAGAGTTGCTGAGGCTCTGCGCAAACAGCAACTTAAATTTAAAAAAATTGCGCATGGTACCTACCGCCAACCGCCCTCACAAACATTACATTCCACGTGAGGGTACACAAATAAAGTGCTAGGTTGGACTTTATCGACCACAATAGTCGACCATATATGGTTTGCTATGGAGCATCAATGCCGCAGTAACCTCCTCCACTTAAATTCTTACCATAGCAAGCAATGCCTAGCGTCCAATCTTTGCTGGCCATGCTATTTATTTCGACTGGCCAATGACTACGCTATGCTTGACTATTACAAGCTCTGATAGCTCTTCCGCCATGGGCTCACGACTTATCACGCTCTCGGTCTAAAGTCTACAATCCACGTTTGCCAGCTATCTGCACGGCGCACGATTCCTATATGATTTGCTTGCCTAACACGCAGCTTAACATTCACTACTAAGTATTACAAAGGTATAAAGCATTCAATATTAACACTAATTTCTAACTAAAAGCATCACTATGTACATACTACCAGTGGATTTAACGTCAGTTCCGTTACCTATTTCATTTTCTTTCAATTTACAGCTACTCGCATTGGAACTTCAACCGCACATATACAATACAGTATGGACCTTCACAATACCCAAAAGGTATACGACAATGATGACACAGAGCTGGCACTATAAGACGAAACTACAACACTAACGTACTTCTATCCCACACCATCTGAGGATGACGATTTATCTCTCCAGAGTACAGCAAGCTGACGTGGATACACGGACAGTAGTGTTCTAAGGCATTAAACCTAAAGATACCACTATACTGCGTCTGTCTGAGACGGACATGACTTCATCTGACCTTGTACTAACTCCTTCTGCTGGGAGAGCCGAAACCGAAGTGATACAAACTTGAACATACGGACAACACTACGGTCAGCGAATGCGACCTTATTTCCCTGCATCATTTATAAATCTAAAACAGATACATACTGATTTCACTCTGTATTTACACATTGCGAGGCACTTAATGCACAGTCCTGTAGGTCGTTTTCTTTGATTAAGCATGATTGTTGTATACCTGTAAATCCCACCTGCTCCTGTTTGTTTACTTGTTAGATTTTTTCTTACTCCGTAAAGGGCCTGTTTCAACGCAATCCTTTTTTTTTTTTTTTTTTTCGTCTACAAGCACATAAGTGAATAGCCGTTAAAAGAAATAACGAACGAACAGTTGTTGTTTTTTCAAACACTCTTCACATATAAATTTCAGTGAAACACAAGTTCCTCGCCTTCAACTCGAAGACCGCATTCTAGACGAAAACTACCTTCCACATGAAAACTGCCTTCCACATGAAAACTGCCTTCCACATGAAAACTGCCTCCCTTAACACGGAATGCTGTCCACGTGAAAAATCTTTTTTCCCTATCTCGCAAGTCTGCAACATTGCCATAACCTATTGAATCTTATTTATTCTTTTTTTTTTTCGTAACCATTGTAGATACTGAAGGTGAGACAGCAATAATGATAATAATATTATTGATAATAATAATGATAACAACAACAACAACAATAATAATAATGATAACAGTATTTAGGCCTATGACTATATGGCGCCAAATCTCGACATTTCAACCAAGCCGACGC
This sequence comes from Monoplex corrugatus, assembly GCA_030674185.1. Classification (NCBI taxonomy): domain Eukaryota; kingdom Metazoa; phylum Mollusca; class Gastropoda; order Littorinimorpha; family Ranellidae; genus Monoplex; species Monoplex corrugatus. The sequence continues at coordinate 37,941,206 of JAPXFY010000015.1, forward strand.
ATACAATCGACAAAGACTACCTTACAATGTTTAATACTTTAAGAAAAAAAGCAATACAGGCACACTGAAATTGATCCAATCTCTGATTATTTGACACCCGCAGTGATGGCTTCCTCCCTGGATAACTCAAAGGACGATCTTACACAGTATATTATGGCAGATGACGTGACCTAATCAAAGCAAGTCATTTCAGTGTTGCCAGAAATTGTTTCCATACGTTCTTGTTGCTCATTGATCGTAAATTTGTGATAGGTTACAAGGACATTACTAAACAACTTTAAACGAAATCTTAACTGCTTGAAATGTCGTAAATAATTTGTCAAATTAGAAGTTCCTTTTTAGATCTACATACACTGTGTTAATAACGCCTTTAGTGAGCCATATTCATCCCACGTTTATGCTATTGTTTTTCTGTATTAAAAACACTCAATCTTTCTTCAATTGATTTGCTATCTTCATATTGGTTTAATTTGAAAGTATTTAGCCTACTATGGCTCACTCTGACGATCATTTCACCAGACGGCAGATGCACATCAGAAATAGCCGGCAGAATCGACCAAGCCAAAACAGCATTCAAGAAGATGACAAGCATTCTTACCAACAAATGCCTATCAATTAACATCAGGAAAAGAGTTCTTGAATGTTATATAGAACCAATATTGTTGTACGGATGTGAGGCGTGGACAGTCAACAAGTAAAGCCAGAACAAGATTGAGGCAGCCGAGATGTGGTTTCTAAGAAGAATGTTGAGAGTTCCATGGACAGCAAAGAAAACAAACGAGACAGTCTTCATGGAGGCAGACACAAGTAGATCACTCATAAGAAATATTGGGAAAATACAGGCAACATTTATAGGCCATTTTATGAGGAAGGGAGATTTGGAGCACTTGGTTACAACGGGAAAGCTGGAGGGAAAGAGAGCACCGGATAGACCCAGGGAGAAAATGCTGGACGGACTTGCAGAGTGGCTGGGGACGAGGAGGGTGGGGGAGATGCTTGGGGCAACGAGAGATAGAGACAGATGGAAGTCCATGATCACCAACGCCATGCAGCAGGGCACCTGATGATGATGATGATGATGGCTCACTCAACCTTTCTTCTGTTCACTATCTTCGTATTGATTTAATTTGAAAGTATTTAGTCAACTATGGCTTGTTTGACTGTTGTATGTGTTGCGGTTCACCTATTTGCATCATAGCGTTATAATTGACATGTCAACCCAGCTGTGTTTGTTATTTATTGCGTCCTTTGCGGTTTTTTTTTCTTCGTGCGTTTGCATGTAAGTAATCTTTGATATAGGCCCACATTATTGCTGTTAGGAGTTGGCTTGTACTTGCTTTACGTGTATCAGCTAGGCTGCCTTTATCTCATGCTTTTGTAATGTACTTGAGTGACTGTCACATAAGCCTACATGGAAATAGATTTTTTCAACATATGAGGATCAAGTGGTTCGGACACCTCACACGTATGCCCCTAAACCATCCAGCTCTTCGGGCATACAATACCAGATACTCTGGCTGGAGAGCCAGAGGAAGACCAAGACGACGATGGAGCGACTCCGTGGCAGACACCCTCAGAGCTCACGAGATGTCCCTTCTCCAGGCCACCCGCCTTGCTGCTGACAGACGACTGTATCTCCCCGCGACGCCCACCGGTACAAGCGGAAGGAAAAAACAAAAACAAAAAAACTTGAGTGACTGTCACATAAGCCTACATGGAAATAGATTTTTTCAATTTATTTCATTTTGTTTTTTAACTTTTTTTTGTGTGGACAACTTCTATGACGTGGCATAGGCCTATGTTATAGTTAATCTATGATCATTATTGCGTTAGTTGACGTGTCTCATCACCCTCATCCCTCTCTCTCTTTTTTCTTCTTTTCTTTAATGCTTCGTTTACTTCCTTCGTTCCTTTTGATTCTGTATGTAATTTGTCTCTCATGCTTTTGTAAAGCGCATGATTCAATGGCATAAAAGTCAGTATTTTATCACAACTCGTGTTATAACTTGTTTCACAATTTATGTTTTTTATGTTTTTATGCTTATAGTTTGTGTTAGAGTAGCAAGGACTAGCTGTAAGACAGGTTCAGTAGTTCTTAATGCTACTGTCCTTGAGTATTAAAGTATTCTGAAGTCTGAAGTCTCTGTCTTTCTGTCTGTCTGTCTGTCTGTCTCTGTGTCTCTGTCTGTCTGTCTGTCTATGTCTGTCTGTCTCTGTCTGTCTGTCTGTCTCTCGTTCTGTGTGTATGTGTGAGTATCGTAACACAGATATGAATAGTAACAATATCTGTTTATGCCAATAAACGCACTTCCTCACCAGACCATCCTACTACATGTGATTGTGCAATACACAAAGTTCGGTAAAATGTCAATCCATATTTTATATTAACATAATCTCAACACTGGTAATATTATTTTCTCTTTCAAATAGTTACGACTATTTTGATAAAACAATATCTCTTTCTGGTAAATATAAAATAAAAGAAAATTCAGAATATCTAAGTAGTGAATATAAATTTACCAGTAATTGTTGTACACGTAGATTATTTTATCTCCTTCATCTCAGGAGTTGTCCAACATGGCCGCTTACAGAGAGGCACTGACCCGTCATTTCCCCAACATCGACCATGAAATCTCCGACTATGTTGCAAGTAAGATTGTTGAAGGAGAAATACATGTTTTCCTCGGTGTTCAACTTTGACGGACGGTTGTTATAACCCTTGACAATATTTTTTTTTCTATTTTCACCTGTCACGTATTCGCCGAATCAGCTTTGTCTCGTTTGCAAAGCTGATAGCAGACCCTCTTTCAGTTTCACAGCCAGGTTTATACACAAACAGTGGATACAGTAGATGAACGTTATCTTCTTTCTTAGTCAGGGCTGTGGTATGTACACTGTTAATAATTTTGAACGATAAATTGTATTGACTTATGTCGTTATGAATGAATAACTTTCATGTTTCATTTCTGTTCAATGTTGTAGTGTTGAGCATCTTGATGCTGGCTCTAGTCTGTGAGCTGTTAGGCCCTATCCTTTTGACTCCCTCACTCTGTCCACCAGCATCCTGCATCGTCAGCTATGCTAGCAAAGTAAAAACTTAACTCTTCGACTCCCTCACCCTATCCACCAGCTTACTCTTCGACTCCCTCACCCTATCCACCAGCTTTCTGCAGGAAGCTGGTGGATAGGGTGAGGGAGTCAAAGAGTTAAGTTTTTGCTGTTGGTGAAAAGGGTGCGGGAGTCATAGGGTTATTCAGCTATGACAGCACAAGCAGTTGCAGCCAGCAATGGGTCCGAATGGAATAATTCCTGTAATATGGAATAGCAGATGTAAACTTAACCACCACATTTTTCACCTCTCCCATCTTTCCCACAATATGGTTTTCCGTGTAACTCTCATTGCAACATTTCAATGATGATTGATAAATGTGGTACACAAACCCTTAGAATTAAAGGGTCAGGGGTACTGTGTTATGACTAATCACTGTATGGAAGTGTTGAGGGAGATGGGCAGAACAGCTTAGTAGGCTTGTGTGATGATCAGTTACAGTACATAAGTGTTGAGGAAGATCGGTAAAACAGCCCAATAGGGATTGTGTTATGACCAGTTACAGTGCATAAGTGTTGAGGGAGATAGGCAGAACAGCCCATTAGGGCTTGTGTTAAATGACAAATCACAGTACATAAGTTTTAAGGGAGATGGGCAGAGCAACCTGATAGGGCTTGTGTTATGAGCAGTCACAGTACATAGCAACCCGATAGGGCTTGTGTTATGAGCAGTCACAATACATAAGTGTTGAGGGAGATAGGCAGAACAGCCTGACTTTCATGCATAGAAAGTTCACATTGCAGCAAAAGTGTACACTTTGTATCAAAGCATCTGTGCTTCATTTTCAATACAGAAGGCTAGTTGTCTTCGATTATGATTGTTTGCAGTTATTGTGATTACTATCATTGGTATCAGCCCTCCTGAATAAATCACTGCTGATCAAATCTACAGCTACTGAGTGAATACCCATCAAATAAATCCAACAGCGTGGGAGTGTGCATGTATGTCATTCTCACTATATGTGTGTGTCACTGTGTGTGTGTATGTGTGTGTGTGTGTGTGTGTGTGTGTGTGTGCGTGTGTGTGTGTGTGTGTGTGTATGTGTGTGTGTGTGTGTGTGTGTGTGTGTGTGTGTGTAGGTGTGGTTATGGACATTGCCTTTCACCACGCTGCGCACTTTTCTTTCGTTTACTGTGTACATGGTCAGGCCACGTGGTGAGAAATGTGGCCATTTTTTTTTCTCAAGTTTTACCACCCAAATTTTTCATAGAAAAATTGTGTTATGACAGCAGAAACAGTTCTGTCTTATGTATGTACACATGCATTATTTAATAATGTTTAGAAAATATAATTTGGATAGTAGAATATGTGGCCTAGTGGATAAATCTTTAGAATGTGAAAAACCCAGGTTTGATTCTCTGTCACTGGTGTCAGTGATTTTCTCCCTCTCTGCTAGACCTTAACTGGGTGGTATTAGTGCTAGTCTTTAGGAGGAGATGATAACTGAGGTCTGATATGCAGCATGCATTTCATCATCATCATCATCATCATCATCATGTGCTCTGCCACATTGTGTTGGCAATCATGGCCGTCCATATGAATCTATCCCTTGTTGCTGCAAGTATATCTTCCATCCTCTCTGTCCTCAACCACCCTGCAAGTCTGTCCAATATTTTCTTCCTGGGTCTGCCTAGTGTTCTCTTTCCCTCCAGCTTTCCTGCTGTCACCAGATGCTTTAATTCCCCTTTCCTCATAAAATGGGCTATACATGCTGCTTCTCTGTTCCAAATCTTCTTTATCAATGATCTGCTTCCATCAAGACTGTCTCGTTTGTTTTCTTTGCTGTCCATGGAGCTCTCAGCTTGCATTTAGCGCACATGAAAGAGCCAACAAAAGAAATGTTCCTGGGAAAAACTCAGTTGAAAATTCCCATTCACAGGTAAATAAAAACAAACAGAAACAGAGAGCATGCATAGTATTCATACTATGGTGGCGTTCTTTCCCAAGGCAAGTGGTTTGCATATCATAAGGTAAATTCTGGTGCAACAGACAGAAAGAGAGAAAGAAAAAAATCCAATCCAATGTAATTGAACATGCATGCTTTAGACTGTGTTTTAGGAGTAAAATGCTATTGATTTTCTCCTTTACATCAGGTGGATGAATGTAGGACTTTCAGTCGGAGGATTATAGGTTCAGTCCACTTGGATACCTCAGCCTGGCAGGTAATAGGCTGAGAGTTTCTTGGTCACATATGTGTGCAGACCTGCCAGTACCTAAACCACATGTTAATTATCTTGTAGGTCAGTCAGTATCCAGTGGCTTTTGAAACATGAAAACACCCAGCATACACGCCCACTAACAATGCAGATTGTGCAACAATTTTGTGAAGCATGATCAGCTTGCCTAAGATCAAGTGATATAAATTTGTGCTCCACTAAAAAGTCTGATTATATGTAACCCTTTGACTATTGCACCCTATCCATCAACTGCAGAAACTTAACCCATAGGCTTCCTTGCCTTATCCACCAGCTTCCCACGTTGAGGGGATTCAGGCATTAGCAGGTCTGTGTAGATGTTGATCTTGGGAGATCGGAAAAGTCTCCACCCTATAGCCACCAGATCTACCCAGGTATTGTTGAACTCTGATTTCATAACCACCATCTTGCCTGTCAGTGGCTTCTAAATCAAAACGTCAGCCTATGTTTAAGCAAGTACTGAAATAGGAACCAAAAACACTTGGAAATAAAATGACAACATGAATTTATTGCAAAAAACTAGACAGGTGCAAATTTTCGGATAACTGAACTTTGTCAAGCATATACAAAAGACAGCAAAGATTAAGTAGCCTACATAAAACTTAGGGTTAAAAAACAAACAAACAATAACAACTGCAAAAAATAGCAACAAGAATTCTCTGATGTTTCGTTGATCAGAAGGACACAGCCAAATTGCCATATCACAATTTTATATGCAAGCAGCAGATCTTTATTTACTGGGTATTAGTGTTAAAAAAACTCTCACCAAGATTTTTTTCAGCTGTTTCCAGATATATTTCTACCAAAATTGGATCAGAAGTATAGATTGTTGATGAATCACAAATGCATTAGTTCGAAACTTATGGCACCCAGGTCAAAGTCATATGGATGAAAGAAGTGCCTAAAGTAATCTTTCACTCTTGTTATAATCATCCATGGCATTGATTTTATTTCATTAGCTTCTTCTTCAAGGGAACAGTAACCTTGAGAAGTACAATCATCCATTGTATTGATTTTATTTCATTATCCCCTTCTTCAAGGTAACAGTAACCTTGAGAAGTACAAAATCTAAATCTGAATATTCTGTAATATTTTTGTATAAAATGAGGCTGTTACAGTGTTAGAATGGATTGATCATTTTCCTTTTTTTGTTTTGTTTGTGTTTGTTTGTTTGTTCTGTGTTGATTGATTTAAAGAAAACTTAAAACATATGTGCGTAAAGTGTCATTGCATTAGATGATTAGTCAGTGCACTTGTGTGTGTGTGTGTGTGTGTGTGTGTGTGTGTGTGTACATACGTACGTACATATGTGTGTGTATATATATATATATATATGTGTGTGTGTGTGTGTGTACATATGTACGTACATATGTGTGTGTATATATATATATGTGTGTGTGTGTGTGTGTGTGTGTGTGTGTGTGTGTGTGTGTGTGTGTGTGTGTGTTGTGTGTGTGTGTGTGTGTTTGTTTCCGAGAGATTGGAGGTGGAGACAGGGGGAGAATGAGTCGAGTCTAGATAGTTCACTGATTAAGCCATAGGCCCAATTCAGTGGGTGAACACAATTTCAAGAACATATCCATGGAGTTCGAATGTTATCAGCAAAATTAAACACACAACTTTGTCAGATTAGTCAGAAAAGTTATTATAAACAGTAAACAGAGCAAAAATATCCACTCATAAGATGATGATAACATGAAGAAGTGAGACATAAGTATGAAGAAAAATATGAGACATACAAATAATATTATGAAGAAAAATATGTATATACACTGTGAAAAACACATACAAAAAATTATTTCCGTCTTGTAGGCCTACACCTATTTCACATTATACTTCATGCCAGTTTTACATTTATAGAATCTAGAGGTGATGCAGGTGTTTACACTGTACAGATTAAGACATGGAGAGTGAGAGGAGTGAAAGAGAGATAGAGGGGGGAAGGGAGCACAAGCAGAATGATGTAGTGATAATTTGATAATTATTCTATGTCTTTATGCGTATCACAGGTAATGGAGTACCATCACGATCATCATGTTACCATTGTAATGTGTCATCATTTCATGATCTTACAAGTCACATGCTTGTTATTATATAATATTTTTACAAAATACATTTGATATGTTGACAGGCATGCTGGAGGATAAAGATGAATTCAGCACAGGGGAAGACTTGTATGAAGCTATAGGCCTGCTGCTGCAACAGGCAGATGAGAGCAAGACAGATGAGGACATCAAAGACATCTGCAACGCATTATATCATGTCATGAATGGGTAATCTAGAAGTTTTCATGCATGATTATTGTCTTTAAGGTACTTTTATTTAGATTGAAACCTTCCAGTTGAGGCAAGAAGAAATGGATGACCCTGATTATTTATTTTTTTCATTAATTTTTTTAGCTGCCTTATTTTCTGCAGTGTTCCTGTGTTATGACCCCAACACTGTTCTGTCCAGCACACCTTCAGGTCATAATAATAATTTAATAATAATAACAATACTTATGTGACGCCAAATCTTGACAATTCAAATCAAACCCAGCAATACTGAGGTCACTGTGACAGCAGGGCAGAAAGGGCCATACAATCTGTCACAGTGTAAAAATGGCTGTGGCAAGGATGATGCTATGAACTATGAAGTTCCATTTTTATTGAGACTGCACAACAAGGTTGTACTCTGTGCTTAATTTCATTACATTTTCTGGCATTAACGTGGCACTGCTAGTGAAAAATCATTAAAAATCATGATTTGGGGTCTTGGCTGATTTAGACTTTATAAAGTGTCTACAAACTGCCTATATGTGTTATTTGAATAAAATATACTTATAGATATTTTTATTTTGATGTTTTGTTGAGTGGGTGTGCGTGAAAATGATGTAAAATTTTGTAAAATTTGTCAAAAGTTGTAAAAAACGCTAACTTTCGAACTCAATTTCGCTGTCTTTCACCTCGTCAATACTAGCAGACGACCACTCAAAATGTAGGGCAAGGAACGGCCTTCACCTTTACATATTCGGTGTTTCGTAAATACCAGTCACGGAAACACACGAAGCTGAAAAGTAGAGCAACTGTCGATTGCCGAAGATAGGGCTCCTCACACAAACGCGAAAGCTCATTGGCCAAAAATGACATCATAGCCTTTTCTCAAATTCTGATTGGCCGAATGGCTTAGCGACAGCCACTTCCGTTCAAAGCGTCTTCGTTCGCATTTCAATCGATTCAACACATTTTTTGTACTTTTTCATTCATTATCTTGTACCAGTTTTGATAAAAGATGCCTAAGGGCCACAAAGGGAGAAAGTTCGCTACCCTGCATAAGTTTGGGGCACGGAAAAGAAGGGGGAAGAAAGTTTCGACTGCTGCAACAGCACCAGTCACAGCAAGCGAGCCACAGCCTTCGACTTCAAAACAAACCGATGACGAGCCACACACTGTAGCTTCGGAGCAAAAGATTCGCGAGTTTCTGGCTCGAGAAAGGAAATTAGAGTCAGACTCTGACAGTGATCTGAGCAGTGAAATGACTGACGTGGCCAAATCTGACGACCCTGGCCCATATGGAGCTCAACAAGCACCTGTGCAAGGAATGAACATGATCATCAACCTGATGTGTCTGCAATCTCTCTTTGCACGCTGCCTGTGCCCAGATTGTAAAAAGCCGGTGAGTAAACTTATTCATGTGTGTATGAGTGTGTGTAGTGATTGAGAGTGTGAGTGTGTGTTTGATTGAGTGTGTGAATGACTGTGTGTGAGTGTGTGAGTGAATGTGTGTGTGTGTCACTGAGTAAGAAATTGAGCTGGCATTGTTATTTCACATGTTTTTTCAATGTTTTTGTTGTTGTTTTTGCTTTTTTTTTTATCATGTGCATGTCAGTACTGTGTGAAGAAGTGAACTGGCATTATAATTTCATCTGCCTATCTTCTTTCTATGTTGAGTCTGCATTTCTTACACCAATTAGTGTGTGTATGTGTGTGTGTGAACATGCTGCTCTTTCAGCTGTGTATCAGTTCATGACTGTTCATGATTTGAACTTTATTTTCCCTGGATTCACTAAAAAAAAAAAAGGAAACACCCAAACAAACAACACACACACACACACACAGTTATAATAACATGGCAAACAAAGTATATTATATGCAAGTATATTGTGTATCTGTTCTTTTGCTTTCAGTCTCTACATGTTATGGAGGGAGGTGCTGGTTTACGGAGTGGGTCAGCCTGCACCCTGGAGGTGATCTGCAGTGACTGTGGCTCCATCTCGTCCGCTCTTGTGGATGTGATGGTGGAGTTGGAACTGACTGCCAGCACCTTCACTACTGACTATATGGAACAGGCAGATATCCAGAGGGTCCAGCATGCCACCAGGAAGTCATCAGAGAAAGAAAAAAAGAAAAGAAAAGTGGTGGAAACAATCAGTCAGCGAGAGCGTCAAGAGAGAGAAGAAAGGGAGGGGGTGGTCTATGGGGCAGGGCAGTTCTAGACACACAGTTGTATTGTTTTTGTGTTCCTTTTATTTTTGTAGCATTACCAAGACATTTCCTACACTGTCAGTTTGTTCATTATGTACTTTTTACAGACTTGTGTGCATGTACAAGGACTATGAATTTTTGAAAGCCATTTTCTCAAAACAACAGTTTTCGCCACCCTAACATTTTAGCCTCGTGTTTTGGGACACTTGTTGTAAAGCTATAGACTTGAAAATTGGCTGGTATATGGAAAAGGGGCTGCTAAATACAATGATGGCATCAGAAAATGGGTATCTGCTCTACTTTGTGCTGTGAATTTTTTTGTATGGGCTAGCGGCAGTAATATAAATTCCCCAAAATATGACCATATGATATGACCTATCTCAGGCATTATACAATTCAAAATGTACTCTGTTGTGTGGTTTGGACCTAGTACTTTATTAGAAAAGTATTCCAGCTGTTAGAAATTGCTTTTGTCTTCCAGTGAAATGAAGGCTAAAATAGTAAGTAGAATTCGGCCAGTAAAAACAACCTTTTTTTTTTCTGAAGCTGTTACTGAAGCTAGAGTCTTGAAATTTTACACAGGTTCTCTTATTAACATGTTTATGTACTGTGCAAAATTTCATAACAATCCATTGCATAGTTCCTGAGAAACACAAATGGCCCAAAATGCACTAGCGGTGCCACCTTAACCATGCCTAAGAGTTACAGACACTCATTAGTCAGAAAATTTGGATAACATCCTCAGTAATGTGTTCATGAAGTGGATGAGGCTGTTTTTTTTCTTTTTTACTTTAATGTCCACAGAAGCTGGCACAGTTCTATTTTAGTAATGCAATGATGAGGATGATAATCATGATGCTATGGAGTCCCATCTAGCATTGAGACTAGTATGTGATAAAGCTGTACTCTGGGCTTACTTTCCTAAGATATTTTGGTGTCAGCAGGTATGTGATAGAGCTGTATTCTGGGCTTATTATCATAAGATATCCTGGTGTCAGCCTGGCCCAAGAGATACAGACAATTTGAGCAACACTCTCAGTGATGTGAAGTGGATGAGACTGAACTTTGTAGTTCCAGTCTTCCCAATGAGCCCATAGTATATTCACACTGGGTAGAATTTTTAGGGAACTGATTGGGATTCAAACCCACAATCTTCAAGTTGGTAGTCCATTGTGCTAACCACTGCCCCACTGCGACTGGTTTAAATGGATGAGCCTTTACCGTGCGGTCCCAGCCTTTCCAGCAAGTCCATTGCATGGCTCTGGACAGGAGCCAGAAAATTGTTAGTTTTTATATATCTTATAAGGTGATGGTAACTTTGCTACCAGAATCCCATCCTTTACTTGAATTTTAGCTTAAAAAAAGGGAGGTAAAGATTTCTCGGAACCCATCAGTCATAGTAGAGCCCATCAGTCATAGTAGATCCAGGTGATAAGGAACATTTTTCAAAGTTTGCTTTTTGAGGGCCCATCTCCTCGCCGTCTCTGGTTTACTGTATTGTTCTCTCACCTTCACACTCCTCCATTTCTCCTTTTATCATCCCCAATCCTCAAAGGTTCAGGTAGCCATTCACAATTGGATGGACTGGAGGGTGTATGGAAAAAGGCTTTCCTGTGTCAAGACAATATTTTTTTATGTTTCTGTGTATATAAATGTTTTGGGTGAGTATATGTGTGGTTGGTGTTTCGTGTTGCAGGGAGGAAGAAGGCACGAAACGCGACAACAGTAAAGAGGTGAATGGAATGAGGAAGGTGCTGGATGCTCCTGTGGTTCTCTCCTCCCTGGCAGAGACAATGCACACCAATGTGACAGATGACAACAGCATCTGGCTTAGGAAGAAATCTCCCTCCACGGTCAGTCATTTCTCTGAGGGAAAATCAGATTGTGTTAGATTGTAGTTTATTTCGCTATTGTTTTGATTTTGTTTTTGTTTTTGTCATAGTTTTGCATGAAATGCATGTTGCTTTTCCTGGGAAAAAGCTTGTCTTTGTAAAACAGCACCATCTTTTTTTTTCTTGGTGTCAGTTGTGTGCAGCAGCAGCAGACACTGTGTGTGTGTGTGCGTGGGGTGTGTGTGTGTGTGTGTGTGTGCGCGTGTGTGTGTGTGTGCACGTGCAGATGTCTGAGTGTGTGTGGGGTAGGGGGTGGCGGGGTGGGGTGTATATGTGTTTCATATGGGAGACAGTGACAAAAAATTGGGCAAAAAAAGGGACACAGATTATAGAATTTCAAAACTGAAATACAGTAAAAACTTATGTAATTTTACAAAGTAATACCATTTGCTTGCATGAAAACAGAAATGAAAAGATAATTTTACAATACTTTTTCTGATGTAATGGAAACAAATCACCGAATGAAAAGTCAGTTGTCATAATGAACATAAAAATGTCTACAATTGCACAGTAACAGCAAAGCAAGGGTCATGAAACTGGGGCTTTCATTAAAGATGGTTCATGTTACTAATATAATGACCTGATTAAGATATTGCCTCTTTTTCTTTTGTCTGACAACATCTGCTCTTACGTTTCATTTTTGGATAAGAATGCATCACCTGGCGGAGGGACACAAAATGTTAAGGATTGAGACATGCAGCTCATTATGTATCTGCAACTAAAATGTCAGTTGTGATGATTGGACATAAAAATAATACATAGGAGATTTGTTTCATTTAAAAAAAAAAATCTGTTTACCAAACTTCTGAATCAATATGTTTATTGTGTCAGTGACACATTTTGATTTAATGAAATTAAAATGTTGGATTGTGGTGATGTTCAAGTTTGATGGTATGTCTCCTCGACATGGGGAATCACATTTGACAAAATTCACTTTCAGATTTGACTCAGACTTAACCAAACAAGGTGTGTACGTGCTCTGCGGACTGAAATGTTTGCAAGTGTATAATGTAATTGTTGTAAAATTCCAGTTTGCATCCCAGCTTTGCAACAGCTGTACAGATGTTTATGGCATGTCAGTGGATGTCCAATTTTGGCATGGCTGATTTTAGCTGTTTTCTTTGTACAAAGATCAGTATTAACAACACGATCCAACATATCTACCTGATATTGCACCCTTTATCTCTTCATGATATAAGCTATTTAAAAAATACTACCAAAGAAAAATGTTCTTGTTCTCGAATCAAACACACAGAGGTTGTCACAACAACATTTTGTCACTAGCTCGTATATAACCATTTTAGTGTATATAGAATTCATTTTAACTAACTTAATCCTTTTGCTGCTCTGATGACATGGAACGTACATGATGTCGTCACAATTGCCAGTGTGTTGACATAGACCTATGTCAGATGGAGAAGTGACAACATTTTGCTCAGAATGTATTTACCGAAGATTTAACTCCCCTGAAAGCTGTTTCTGTTGTGTGAATGGCAAGCTCATATAGTGATATACTTCCATCATTACTGCTATTGTGCGAGAAACTTGGGGAAGTTTTGTCAGCTCACTCATATTGTTTTACAGCAATAGCTGAGTGAAAATGAATTTTTCCACTTGAGAAAGTATTGAAATAATTGCTGCTGTGTTGAAGATTTTTAGTTCAGATGAAGTTGTTCATCAAATTTTGGTTGGGAAGAAGCAAAGTTGGATGATGAATCTGATGAAGATATCAGGTTTGCCATGTGCTTGTGAGAAAAGTTGGTTCAGTATTTGTAAATTTTATTGATTGAAAGTAATTTTTGTTCATTTCTGTTTCATTTGATGTACACTTTTATGGTGTTATCTGCAATAATTTTAGAGTTGTGAATGAATAAAACTTATAGAAAACATTTTCCGTTTTCCTGGATATTTTCGTAGCATGCATTTTAGCCAAAAGTTCAACTTTACAGAGTAAGTACAGTTTATTCTGTCCTTGCTAATATGATATTTCTTTCCACAGACTGTAGATCAGAAGAAACTGGAGAAAGCAGAGGCCAAAATACAGAAGAAACAAGGAAAGCGAACAGATGTTGTTCCAAAGAAAGTAGAAAATGGTATGTACAACCAGCATAAATATGTTTTTGGTGAAATACAGATGTGAACAAATTTGAGAAATGGCATGCATGTTATGTATGCTAAATATTTTTTTCCCTTTTACAGATGTATCTTTTATTTAATTTCAGGGGTCCCACTTTTCCATGATTTCTAGATTTTGAAAGGTGAGAATCTGCTGACAAAAAAAGTTTTCATTGGAAAAAATGGGTGTTGGAAAAACAAACAAACAAACAAACAAAGTGTCAGTGGAATCCACAGAATTCCGGTCACATTTTTGGTAAGCTAGCAGACAACACTGATGTCACAAGATCTGAGGTGATAGTCACCATTTTGTCTGCCTAGTTGAAGATGAAACAACACATACACACACACACGCCCGCACAGAGAGAGAGAGAGAGAGAGAGAACTTGATGCAAAAAAAAATGCAGAATAGATTCACCCCTCCCCCTCCCATAGTTTTTTTGAAAGTGAACAGATGATTAAGCTGAAGACATTCCTGTTGATGAAAGATGTGCTATGACATGTGTGAATTGAAGATCTGTAACTTCAAATGTTTGTGATTATAATAGTAAAGTACTGTAAATGATTTGTGTCAGATTGGACCATTTGGAATGTAAGTTTCCAGATTTTTCTGGTAGGGCATCCCCTGCACCCCGTAGAATTTCAGAATTTTTGTTTTTCCTGGATTGGAGCTCTGTAATCCACAAGTGCATGTGTTTTGAGTGTCCACAAGTTGGAGATTCCATGATTTGAAAATTAGATCATTAGGTGTCAGTTAGATATACACTTGGGTAAAAAACGCCCAGCTTTCAAATGATGGTTCATATGCCAGCTAGTAGGATATGCTTTGATAAGATCATGTATTGTGTAGAAATTCATATGGATGAAAATTTCGATGGTACAGGAAATTTTGCATTGCTTAGAAATATAATAATGAAAATGTGACTAAATTTTCCAGTGATGATGATACTATATTTTGTCCAATGATGAAGTTATTAGCTAAAACTTGCCAAACTTGCCATTGTTTTCATGTGTATTTTCATGCGTCCATTCGGGGTCCACTGATATGACTCACATGATCTTTATCCAATATGCTTGATATTCTGTGTGTATTATACATGCACAAAAGTGGTTTAGGTACTGGCACTTCTGCACACATGTTGACTTGGGAGATTGGGTAAAAAAAATGTTTACCCTTTATGCGCCAGGCAGAGACGTGTAGGCGGATCAAACCCAGGACCTTCCAATTGGAAGTCCAAAGTAAAATTGGTAAAAATTTATTGTATCTACTCCGACTTTGATATTTTCGTTATCCATGCGAATAGAAAAATGGATATGTTCATAAAAAAGAATGATCATGTGAATCGGAAAACATTAGCTATTTTCTATATCTTTGAGAAAATAAGATCTGTAGAAAAATTCTAAAACTCTTCTCTCTCTCTCTGTCTTTTTTTTTTTTTTTTTGATATATATATTTTGTTTGTTTGCCCATGTTAACAGAAAAATGAGCATGTTCATAGAAAATCACTTGAAAATCAAATGAAATAGAGACATTGTGTGTAAGCTTTTAAGTGATATCCATAGAAACTTGAATATGGCATAATTGTAGCGGATTGTATTGGTTAGTAAGAATTGAAAAAATGTGCATTTGTAGATAAAGTAAAAAACAACTGAAATTTATTGTTACCCACCAACTTCTAACTTTGACATTGCTGTAACTTGTTTGAACAGAACAGAACTAGCGACAGCATCACAAGTGATCAACAAACGTGATGCTCGACTTGATGCCTCTGGTAACAGTCGGTCCACAGACATCAAGATTGAAGACTTTGACATTGCATTTGGTGAAAGGTATGACCAGAACACAATCCTGTAGGCGTATACTTTCTTTGTTTTTCCTCCCACCATCTTTGAATTGCTTACAGACAGTTGTGATTATTGATGTTAGGGTCCTCATAGGATATATGTCTATTTGTCTATTTATCTATCTGTCTGTCTATCAGTCTGTCTGTCTATCAGTCTTATCTATCTGTCTATCTATCTATCTATCTATCTATCTATCTATATATCTATCTATCTATCTATCTATCTATCTATTTAAATCATCTATCTATCTGTCTGTCTGTCTATCTGTCTGTCTGTCTGTCTATCTATCTATCTATCTGTCTGTCCATCTATTTATCTGTCTGTTGTTTATCTATCTGTCTGTGTTTGTGTATCTATATGTGCACATATATCCATATATATACATAAATTTGGAAAGAGTACTGGTTCTGAGCTTACTCTTCCATTCATTCTTGATCCATTTCATTCTGGAAAAGTCTTGTGTCACAGCTGGCTATGAAGATTGGCAGCACAAGCATAGTGTATATATATATATGTTCAGTAAGTTTGGAAAATCATGTAATAACCACCCTCATTTGCCAGGAATTGCTCTGGCTTCTGGGAGCTCAGTGGCAGTTTCTTCACAGCTGTCTTCAGCCTCAGCCACTTCTCATTTTCTTTGTGGCACCCATTTTCTGTCAGGAATATTTCCTTTGTGGAATAACACAAACATCTTTGCTTGCCACAGGTGTTGGTCTGACTTTATTATCTGCCATTGTATCATTGCAATTGGCCAGACAGAGATAAACTATGAGCCCCATTCTGATTGGCCACTGTCCTCTGACTGAGCCTGTTGCTCTCCACAGTCTATGAGAGTATTGGTGTTGTAGAGTGTGTTAGTTTGAGTGCCTTTGGTGGGGGAATGATTGTGTGCATATGTAAATTCGCTTGAACAAATTCTCCACTGCGGATGGTAAAAAAACATTGCACTTGACAGGCAGGTAGATCTATAGCAGTGTGCTCTATACAAATAATCTCTTGCCTCAGGCTGTCTGGAAGCCGTTACTGTCTTTGCCTGGAGTGGGCTGTGTCAGAAAATTCTACTGTATCATAAAACTATAAATATAATTCATTCTTGAAGAATACTACTTTGTGCACTGTACATGGACATTGCTTCTGCAGAATATGTTATTTCAGGCACTGTACTAATAACTGTACATATGTTTGTTTTTGTAGGACATTACTTCAGGGTGCAAGTATCCATCTAGTCACAGGTCGTCGGTATGGACTCATTGGGCGTAATGGGCTGGGCAAGACTACTTTGCTCAAGCTTATATCCAGGTATGAATAAAAGAGGGTCTTTATCATGTCTCGTTTAAGCTGTGGAAGAGTGACTGTGGAAGTATGTTTTTTGGGGGTGAACATGTGTGTGTGTGTGTGTGTGTTTCTGTGTATGTACATGTGTGTGTGCGTGTCTGAGGGAGACATTCTTCTTGTTATGTGTGTTTTTGAGAGAGATGTGTGTGTGTGTGTGTGTGTGTGCGTGCGTGCGTGCGTGCGCGCGCGCCTGCCTGTGAATGCACGTTACTCTTGAGTATATGTGGTGAGTGTGTATGTGTCTCTGTGTGTGTGTGCGCACGCATGCATGCATGTCTGTGTGCGTTACTCTGTGTATGTGATTGTGTGTGTGTCCGAGAGAGATCGTGTGTGTGTGTGTGTGTATGTGTGTGCGCGTGTATGTGTGTTGTGTGTGTGTGTGTGAGGGGGGTGTTGAGACAGAGTGTGTGTGTGTGTGTGTGTGTGTGAGAGAGAGAGAGAGAGAGAGGGGGGGGGGGAGAGAGAGAGATTGTGACTGATATAGATGCTGTTTGCATTTTGTGTGTGTTTTTTTTTTAAAGATTTTTTGAGAGAGTTGCTTTGTAATCCATTTCTCTTAAATCAGGTTACTTTATAATCCATTTGTCTAAAATAACCGTTTTCTTGCATTTGCTGTCAGTATGCAAAGATCATACTTTTGTTTTGATCCCAACAGTGGTAACCTGAAGATCCCGTCCCACATCAGTGTGCTGCATGTCGAACAGGAAGTGACGGGTGATGATACTGTAGCATTGCAGAGTGTGCTCGAGTGTGACGAGAAACGGGAGAATCTGCTCCGACTAGAAAAAGAGCTCAACCAGAGAATAAATGCATCTGTTGATCAGTAAGATTGATGATTTTTCCTCCACAATTTTCTGTCACACTGTTGTTGTTTTTTTCATTGAGTGCTATACAGACAAAAAGAAACTTCAAAACAAAAAAGTACAATTTGTCCCATATAATGTTAGACTGGGTGAAAGGGAGTGCAGTGGTAGAGACATCACTTCTCTTGGGTCACCTGTTTGAGGATGTCATCCCTCTCCCTTCATGCTTTACCTTCTCCAACTATGAGTAGGGTTAGGTACTTACTCATGGCTGGAAAGACTGAAGGTTGCTTGCACAAAGTTGCCTCAGCCAGAGTTGAAGTCTTGGCTTCAAAGAGGTCTCAGTATGTTTAGGTTTTATTTATTGCAAATAAGTTTTGTTTTACATGTTTTACTGTAATGATGTGCGTAGGTTAGGGTTGGTAGTTCTGCTGTTCATCTTGAGAATAAATCATAGTGATTTACAGAGATCAGTTTCTATTTTGAATTGGTTTACAGGAGATGGACTTGGTTATCCTTAAGCTCTTGAGTGTAGTTATATATTAAAATATGCATTATGCTGTTATGTCTGGTGTGTCCAGATGTACTCTTTCTGAACAGAGTAATTGTACTTTACTGGCTGTGAGCTGACTCTTTTCTCTTCAAACTCGTTCCGTGGAGTTTTTTTACCCCAGTGTGGTTTTTGTGTGAACAAAATCATTGACACACACTGAACCTTAGTCATTGTCAAATATTACGTAACACATGAACTTTTTTGACTATGCCTTCCCTTAGTGGTCAGTTCTATGTGAAATTTTCTGATGCAAGGACGGAAATGTAACTTTTGTCTTTGTTGTATTATTGTGAACCTCATTGTTATGCTTGTGTTTGTTGTATTATTGTGAACCTCATTGTTATGCTTGTGTTTCAATATCTGTTCCATGTAGCATTTCAGGTTTCAGTTAATAGTGAAAAAATGGTTTTATAGTCTGCCTGCTGTTTCAAGCTTATATGCTGTATGTGAGTTAGTATATAAATGTTTACTCTTGATGTTTGGTGCCTCTGTGTGTGTGTGTGTGTGTGTGTGGTGTGTGTGTGTGTGTGTGTGTGTGTGTGTGTGCGTGTGTTTGCACATGCGTTTCTGTGTGCTTACATTCATGGTCATATCTATTTTGTGTGTGTGTGTATGTGTGTGTGTGTGTGTGTGTGTGTGTGTGTGTGTGTGTGTGTGTGTGTGTGTGTGTGTGCATGCTTGACAGTCCTGATGAAAACGCAGCGTCAGAACTGCACAAAGTGTACCAGGAGTTGGAGGTCATGGAGTCGGCCAAAGCCCCATCGAGAGCAGCACAGATCCTCAGCGGTCTGGGTTTCACACCCAAAGACCAAACAAGACCTACCAAGTAAGTGTGTGTGTGTGTGTGTGTGTGTGTGTGTGTGTGTGTGTGTGTGTGTGTGTGTGTGTGTGTGTGTGTGTGTGTGTGTGTGTGTGTGTGTTGTGTGTGTGTGTGTGTGGTGTGTCTGTGTCTGTGTCTGTGTATTTGTGTGTGTATGAGGGGGAGGCATGTGTGTGTATATTTGTATTGTTCTAAATGTGTTTGTGTTGTGTGTATGGTTTGGTCTGGGCTTCATATCCAAAGACCAGGCTCAATTCACCAAGTGTATGCGTGTGTGCATGTGTATGTTGGGGAAGGGGGGTGGATGGGAATTTGTAAGATTGTATGTGTGTGTGTGCGTGCGCGTGCATGTGTGCGTATGTGTGTGTGTGTGTGTGCACGCATGTGCATACTTGTGAAAACATTTAAAGAGTTCAACCCGTATGCTGGCAGTATTCTGCCTGTAAATGTGTTCTGGACCTATGCAATAGCATGGGTGCAACTCCTCCGGCTACAGACCGGAATCCGGTTTTTGAAAAACGATCGAGCGGACAGATCCGGTTTTTGAAAATTTGACAAGGAAAAAAAAAAAAGTCGATTAAAGTCCTTCGATACAGTGAGCAACTCCGCTTCTGCTCGGAGTGTTCGTAAGCAAAGCGATTGGGAAAAAATGCCGATTAAAATCCTTCGATACAGTGAGCAACTCCGCTTCCGCTCGGAGTGTTCGTAAGCAAAGTGATTGGAGCTCTCCTGTGTTGGAGGTACAGAAGATCCGAAGCACGTGACCGGAATTAGCAGGCGACTTTTCGTTCGACGTTTGAGTATGCATTATCTCACGGAAGCAGATTTTTCGCGTCTTGCGAAGGTGGAGGAAGGGGTGAAAAACAAGTGGAGGTGAGAGTGGCTGAAGCAGAAAGACGAGCAGGACAAAGAGTACGGAGAGTGGTGTCGGAAACTTGACTTACCAGGAACATGTTTCTGCACAGTTTGCTCTAAGCAAATCAAGTAGCCTACGGCACGAGTGGAAAGAAAAAACTAAAGGAACATGCCGATCATCCCAGCCACAAGGAAAATGTGATGGTTAGTTACGTTTCATGCTATTTCTGCACAGGCCACTTCTGCACAACCCAGTTCCAGCATCTACACAGTGCGCCAAAAGTGGCAAAAGAGCTGCCATGAAGTCATCACAAGACATTAGTTTCTGAAGAAATCTAGAATGGACATTTAACCATCTTCCACTTTTTTTAAACAATAATGTGTCTGAACTGTTACTGATGTTGTTGATTTTATGAACAAAGGCTACACTCATGTTGGCCTGGAAACACCTTATGAATGACTAGTGCTAATCTTCATCACTTAGAGGATTGTCAGATACTGTGTTATGGTCAGTTTGGACCTGTGTTATAAACACAAGGATACTGTTTGGCAGATAAACTGGAAGGAGGATTGGAGCAAAAGAGTGACATTGACTGGACTGGTTTCTGTATTCTTAAGACTGACTTTGACAGAATTATTCAGCTGTTGCTTCTTCTAGATTTTTCTTTCATGATTAACTAGTAATCTATCATGGTTAGTACTGGTGGTAACACTGCTAATCTGTTACCATGTAAGTCAGAAATATGTCAATTTTTCTGTTCATTTGTTCATGCTCAGATTAAAGGAGAGACCCCCCAAATCATCATAAAAAGGCTAATTTTCTTTCAGCTTCAGGGGGGCAACGCCCCCTTGACCCCCCAACAAGGGCTCTGCCCCTGTACCCCGCCGGGGCCTGGGCGACCCCTGGACCCCTGCCTTTCAGGTTTTTTCTTTTTCAGGAGTTGCACCCATGCAATAGTGAGGTGATTTTGGACATCGGACTTCTGGTCAGAAATTCTGGGTTTGATCCTGCCTGTATACACCACTTTCTAGATAAAGTTTGGAGATTTTTCTGATCTCTTATGTCACTGTCTATGCGGTACCTCAAACTTCTCTGTGTGTGTATGTATGCAGAACATTAACTTTTTCACATCGTAACGCTAGCCTGCTAGCGTTCTCGCGGAGAACCACAGGCGCCGGAACGCTAGGTGTATAGCGTTTAGCAAGCTCGCCACTGACAACGTAACGCTGGGATTCTAGCGTCTTGTGTTATAAAATTCCTACATAAAGCCAGTTACGGTTTAAGGGAAACAACCTCTATTATAGTGTCAAGTAACTATTTCTAAATACTGTGAGAGTGATTTCCAGAGTAAAAAGTCTATTTGAAGAATTTTTCAGGCGCAAGAACAACGTCAACCGAACCGCATGCTTCACTGAAACAAAGGCAAAATGGAGCCCGCTGCGAATGCGCGATGTCGCTGTTCACTCAGGATTGTGGAATTTTTGTGTGTGTGTGTACTTTTCTGAGCTTCTGATCAGATGATGCAAGTCATGGAGAATTGGTGTCTCTTTTTTATGTTTTGTTTACATTTGCTGAATGGATGAAATGCTTGTCTGAAATGCTCCTCAACCATGATATTTCATTGCACAAATAACCTCAAAGCATGTCTGAACAAACCTTATACTGTAGATATCCTAAAAGAGGATTAAATTACCATTCTAACCATACCCTACATGTTGATGTTAGTCATTTGGGGCACCTGTGAAAATTAATTCAAAGTGGCCTAAAAATGCATGTTTCCAAGGAAAGTAGTCAGTGGCAGCTGGCACCTCTGCAGGGAAGTAGGTCAAATAGCCAGCTGACGATACCAAAGTGTTAAAAATGCATGTTTCAGGTCTTGTGAGCCATGTCATTGTTTGGAAGCCTATCATCATCATCATGAACATGTGCCCTGCTGTGTGGTGTTGGCAGTCATGGCCTTCCATACGAATCTATCCCTTGTCTGTACAAATACATTTACCACCCTTTCTGTCCTCAGCCACCCTGTAAGAATTCCAACACTTTCTCCCTGGGTCTACCTGGTGTTCTCTTTCACTCTCCTTGGGTCGACCTGCTGTTCTCTTTCCCTTCAGCTTTCCTATTGTGACCAGATGCTCTGATTTCTCTTTCCTCATAAAAGGTCCTATAAATGTTGCTTGTCTTTTCCTAATCTTCTTTATTAATGATCGTCTTGTGTCAGCTTTCTTCAAGACTATCTCGTTTGTTCTCTTTGCTGTATGGAACTCTCAACATTCTTCTTATTAACCCCATTTCAGCCTGTGGAAACACAAAAATACCCAGTGTGTATGCCCATTGAAGATGGAGTATCAGATTGCAAAAACGTGAGATCTGATCTGTGTTGGCCAGACTAGGTGAATACATCCATTCAAGGAAGCATTGCAGGGAATGAAAACATGTAATCAATATTTGGCAAGTTGATGCATGGTACAGGGTTAAAGGAACTGTGTATTGATTTGAACCAGGGCAGTGGGAATCCTGATTATGGTATTCTGTTTTCAGAGAATTTTCCGGAGGATGGAGAATGAGGTTAGCACTTGCACGAGCATTGTTCACAAGGTAAATAGCTTGGTTTTCTCCCAGTTTATTTGTTCGAAATGTTTGAAGATTGTTTTTATTGACAGATAGAGAGAGAGAGATGAGAAAGGAGAGAAAGTGTGCGTGTGCGTGCGTGCATGTGTGTGTATACAGATATGTAGATATATAGATGTATGTATAGATATATACATAGAGAGATATATAAGACGTGTGTGTGAGTGTGTGATATGATATTTATATCTGTAAAGAGTGTTTCTTATCCTTAGTAGGAAAGAAAGATAGTCAAGCCACATCTAGTCTGTCATTTTTATGATGGAGATATTTTCACATGCTTGATTATCATGACCCCAAAATTGGGCCATTTTCATCTGCCAGATTTAGATAAAAACTTGGTATTTTTGTTTTAGTCTATCAGACTACTGTATCTATGCATATATATATATATATATATATATATATATATATATATATATATATATATATATATATATATGTGTGTGTGTGTGTGTGTGTGTGTGTGTGTCTGTGTGTGTGTCTGTGTCTCTGTGTATGTATGAAAAGTATGCACAGATCTACAAAAATTTCTCAGCTAATTAGATATAGGCGCACTGGTTTGAATAGGCACTGTGTGTTCCATATAGATAATATGTTTGTGGGTGAAAGAAGAGTTAATGGGGGGTGGGGTGGGTGGGGGAGTGTGTATGTGTGTGTGTGGGTATGTGCACATGATATAAATGTCTGATGTGCACAGCAAGATGTCTCGTGTATGATGGGAGGTCGATACACAAAGATTTATGACTTCTAAGTTTCTTTCTTTTAAAATATGCAATAGCATTTTATGTTACTTCATAAAGTTATTTATGTTAGTGTGTGCTGTGCATGAATCCCAGTCTCAATAAAGGGTAAGAGGAAGGAAAGTAGGATTGGTGGCAAGTATATGCCTGTTGTTTTGTCTCGTAGCATAAAATCCATTGCACTGAGAGTACAGGAAAATTTTATGTATTTATGTAGAAAGTACATGTCCATCTTACTTTGCTGATTGTTCTTCTGTTTTGATTTTGTAATATCTTTATTGAAAATTGAAAAGAATTGAACCTTCACGTTAAGGGTGGAAAAACTTTCTTAGCTGTTTATGGCTAGTTCTCTGCTTAATTTTGATTCTATGTCCAGTAAAATGAAAGGAATAATGCTGGGACATCTATTGTTGTTAGTTGAGTAATGTGTGTGTAAATTGCAAATGTGCTTTGAAACAAGATACATGACATATAACATCTTTATTGTGACTTTTTTCAGGCCAGATTTGCTGTTACTGGATGGTAAGTGTGTCTTTTTTTGTGTTTTTAGATTTAGTTTTTTTCAAAATGTTTTATCTATTGTTTAGACTTTGTTTCTCTTGTCCATGTCTTTTGTGCCAGTTGATTTTACCCCTGCACTTCTCTTTGACTTTTACGAAGTTTTTGTAATTTTTATTTTCACAAGTCTACTGTGGTGGAATAGCTTTATAATTAGAGCATTCTGTCTCACAAGTTGTAGTTAGAGCATTCTGTCTCAAAAGCAGACATGAAGCACTATCAGCAGTGGCATCCAAATGGATAGGTGACCATTTAATGTTCTGGCTTGAATGCACAACCCAGTCCACCCAGTTGTGAATTGGTACATGTGTCTTTAGGGACAGATAATGTAGAATAGTGAGGGAGAAGAGAATGGCACTACCTTCATACCGGTTGCCCATAGAGAATTTGAGGTCAGTTCAATTCTGTAATCATTGATTGTCAGATTAACTAATGTTTAGTTAACACCTATTTCCTTACGGCTGGCCAGGCTTAGGGAAAAGCTCAATCATCCATCATTGCTGTGAACTGTGGCAGATTTTGGTTGTTGAGCTGAAAATCTTTTTGGCTTCAGCTGGTTCCTATCCAGAGTTGAACTTTCCATGGGCTCATTGGTCCAACTTTCCATGGGCTCATTGGTCCAACTTTCCATGGGCTCATTGGTCCAACTTTCCATGGGCTCATTGGTCCAACTTTCCATGGGCTCATTGGTCCAACTTTCCATGGGCTCATTGGTCCAACTTTCCATGGGCTCATTGGTCCAACTTTCCATGGGCTCATTGGTCCAACTTTCCATGGGCTCATTGGTCCAACTTTCCATGGGCTCATTGGTCCAACTTTCCATGGGCTCATTGGTCCAACTTTCCATGGGCTCATTGGTCCAACTTTCCATGGGCTCATTGGTCCAACTTTCCATGGGCTCATTGGTCCAACTTTCCATGGGCTCATTGGTCCAACTTTCCATGGGCTCATTGGTCCAACTTTCCATGGGCTCATTGGTCCAACTTTCCATGGGCTCATTGGTGATCACACAGTGAATATACACCCACTTTATATGGGCATGTCAGTGAGGGTGTTGATCTAACCTCCCAACCAACACTGCAGATATCTTTGTTCTTGGGCTGGGTTTATGACAGGGTAGGTTATAAAAAAACAACTAGAGAACAGCCCTATCACACATTCTCAATCCATAATGGAAATCCATAGTGTCTTTACCATCATCTCCATTCACCATCATGTCCATTCACATGTATAATCATAGACTTGTGAAATATTTCCAAGTCTGAAGTCCGTTATGCCTTGCTCTGATGGTAACTCAGTTTCTGTTGATTGGGAGGGTTGTTGAGAGATGAAAATGAGTAATGCATGGGCAGTGATGAAGAGGTAATGCAGAAGATGGGGCAGAAAAAAAGGTGCTGAAAATCTGTATTTCTTTCTTTCTGCCTTTGTCCTTACCTGTGTTTGTCTCTCTTCTTTCTTGTGGCCCTCTTGTCTGTTTGTTTCTTTCACTCTGTATCTGTCTCTTCCTGTTTCTCTTTTCGTATTTCTCTTTATCCCTGTCTCTCCTTCTGTATGTGTATGTGATTTTCCCCCTGTCTCCCACTGTCTCAATCATGCAGACACAATTTCATGTGTGCTTACTCGAATGTACATGTATGCACACATGCTGGCTCCTTTGTTTCTTTCTGATTCCATAGAGAAGAAGGACACTTGCTTACATGTTTGCTTGTCATTTCTGAAAATTGATATGAAATAGCCCTATGTAATATCTAATCTTGTGTGTTTTACAGAGCCGACAAACATGTTGGACATGAAGGCCATTATATGGCTGGAGAACTATTTACAGGTACGTGTTCATAACTTGATTGTTGTCTATAACTATAACAATTGAAGCACATCTTTATTTATTTGTAAAGTTTTATTTCTATCAGTTTTCCTTTCTCTCAGCGAGAAAAGTAAAAACTAAACGAACGATCTCAACTTGACCAAAAGTAACATACACCAGAGTCAATTCCTAGAATAGAGCACCTGTGCACTGGTAAGACTTTGAAATTCTGCCCAACATACAGGCTTTGTGATTTGTCCTAAAATGTTGTTGGTATAGTTAGGTAGGATGAGTTATGGGACATGGTATGGTCAGCAAGGTAGTAAGCAGGGCATAATAGGTGAGATTCAGTTTCAGTACCAGTTTATTAAGATAATAACTACACTTGGAGTAAACTCCATATGCACTAATGCCACTCATGATGTTTGATGGAGAAGATCAAGAATGATCATGGCATAAAAGCCCTATGCATTGGCAAGAGTTTGAGGTCCTACCGTTTGTAATATTTAAAAAGAAAACAAACAAACAAACAAACAAAAAAACAACCCACAAGAAAACAAATAAAAAAAATGGAAACAGATGAAAACATAACCGTCCCCCTAGTCTAAACTGACCCCGCTAACACCCTATACAGCCACATTACAAAAAAAAATTCTGTCACCATCACCACCGCTACTACAACAACAATTTTTCCTATCATTTTTATCTTCTATGTGTCTCCAGTTGTCTTTTTCCATTCTGTAAAATTCTTTGATCTCTGAATCGGTAACTTCCAACCCACACTGTAGGAGTTAGCACATTATTACTTTTGAGATAGTACCAGTAAATGTCTGATTAGTGATGGCTCTCCTGGATTTTTGGCCTTTTCATTCTTTTTTGAGTAAGATGATCAGTGATATGATGAGAGAGTAATAATGGTATGTATACATTATTGAGGATCAAATAGTAAGATAGTACACAGCGTATAGTAGGATAAAAGTAAGCATGGTACGCACTGAGATACATAAACAGAAATACACCTACGTAGCTTTGCTTTTATACAAAAATTACTAGAAAATTCAGATTTTTCTGTTCTCATCCTTTTCGTACACAAATTATTACAGAAAATCCAAATTTTTTTACTTTTCATGATCACTGTGACCTTGAAGAAAACTTCAATGGACATAGAGTTTGATGTGCATTGAGGACAGTGGTAGACTTTCACAACAGTGTAAACTGATTTTGAATATTGTCTAACGTTACTGAGTAAGTGCTGTTTATACATATTCCTTGAAAGTGCTAATTTTGTGCCATTCTTCCATTTGGCACGACCTTGGATCTTACCTTTCAAACTGGCACTTTCACAAGTCCTCATCTTTGACCAAAATTTGGTAAAGATCTATCTTTAAGGGACTGAGAAAATCGTATTCACACATTCGCTCAGACAGACAGACACTCAGAGACGCACACTTCTCTCCAGTTGATAAGAAACAATTTCTTCTTTGTTTTGTTTTTGTTTTGTTTTTTTGTTTTTGAAAAAGAAGTTTAAAAAAAAACATAAAAAAGAGGTGTCACCATACTGTGTGACATGCTTCCTCAGGGAGAACAACTTGCTTTTAATGTGGAAAAATTTCCAACCAGTCTCAGCAGTTGACTGTATCACCATGCTGTGTGACATTCTCCCTCAGAAGAACAATTCGCTTTTAATGTGAACAAATTTTCAACCAAACTCACTTTTAATGTGGTCAAATTTTCGACCAGTCTCAGTAGTTGACTGTGTCGCCATACTGTGTGATATACTTCCCCAGGGAGAACAGCTCACTTTCAGTGCAGAAAGATTCCCAACCAGTCTCAACAATTGATTGATTGTTTTATTGTATCTCTCCAGGACTGGCCTAAAACCATCTTGGTGGTGTCCCACGACCGACAGTTCCTCAATTCTGTGGCCACGGACATCATCCATTTACACTCTTCACGGCTGGACACATATCGTGGTAACTACGAGGTCTTCCACAAAACACGGGAGGAGAAACTCAAGAACCAGATGAAAGAGTACGAGGCACAAAAACAGTTCAGGGAACATATACAGGTAATGGTTGTGGCTTGTGTGTGTTTGGTACTTTGGGTGTGTGCACACACACACACACACACACACACACACACACACACACACACACACACACACACACACACACACACCACACACACACACACACACACACACACACACACACACATACATAGACATCAATCTGTTACGAAACGGAAATTGATACCAATGATTCAGCAAGCGTGCGTTGCCGTGGAATCTAAAACCAGTGGCACTTAAAACTATTCCACGAAATTTCCTTTTTGCTGAGAGCGTTCCTTTCCGAAACACAAACAGTAGGGCTCACAATATTTTTGTTAGTCACAGCACACGCAGTAAAGCTTGTATAAACAAAAAGTGTCAACGAAAATGCTCCATATAACGTTTAACGGTTTATTCGTTACGTGCGCGACAAGAGAAACGAGAAATTACCGCTTTTGTTTCTGCAGAAACCCACGACTATGATTCGTTGTACACGTAACATCATGAATGCATACTGAGTTTTGCAAAATAAAAGAGACTTGCCTGTACACTGTAAACTTAAGAAAGTTTCCACATTTTCATGCACAGTTGATATCGTATTGAAACGTTTGTGCGTTACTACAGAAACAATCGCTAATGCCCACATTTGATTCGTATTTAGAGAATCGATCATTATTTACTCTTTTACTGAGTTTTATCCAGAAAATCTTATCTATTTTTAATAAACAATAAAAGCAAAATTGTATCCTTACCTCAGTTTGCTTTCCACACACACACACCAAACAGGAGATGCCGACACTTGTGGTGACATCGAGCAGATGTGATGTGCGTTTCAAAGCGTCGGGTGGAGACGAGTCAACCAATGTCCAGCTTGTGTTTGAGCATACATGGGCCATGTGCCGCTTGTCACGTACACATTTTCTTTGTTCTCAAACACTTTAGATTCAGAGGATGGGGCCAAGATAATTGACTTTGATGATGAGCAAGGATAGGTTGTGTGCGTTACACTAGGAAGTAAAACGTGCCGCGCTGTAAGCACCTTCAGAGAAACTTGCATTCAGCTTCATATTTCAACGAACCGAATCGTGAGCAGGAAAAACGATCCCCAAAGATGCATTTTGGAGTAATTTTGAATCAGTTGAAGCACAACTGTGTTGTATGGGCAGAACGGAATGCAAGCGTTATCAGTGGAAACTAATGAAACGCACGATCGCCATATTTTTGGATGCACCAAACGCAACTTACTCCATGAAGTTTTGCAATAGCTTATTGTGGGTGTGATTAATGTTTTATTTACTAGCAGGACACACACAATTCATTTGTGTGTTGCTTGTTCTGATTAAGTTACACTGTTGTACAAGTTTCAACCCAAGCCATGTCCCACTTTCTGGCGCCTTTTTTGTCACAACCACAGACAAAATAAAAACAATAAAAAATCAGGCAAACACAAATGGTGATGAACAATGCTTTATTTTGTTGAAGAAACATGTCGCCAAACCGACTGAAATAAAAAAAACTCCACCAACATATGCAAAGGCAGCTATAACTGAAGCTGAAGTGAAGACCCTATCATTCTATTGGGTGATTCCAGTATTGTAGACGTGCACATATATATATATATATATATATATATATATATATATATATATATGTATATATCTATATATATATTTACATATATATATATGTGTGTGTGTGTGTGGTGGAGGGTGATGGTGGTGGTGGTGGTGGTAGGGATGTGTTTTGGTGTGATGGTAGATATGATGGTGATGGAATGTATACTTGTAGGGATGTGAGGCAGAAACAGTTTAGGTAATCTGATTATGTATGTGCGTGTTGGTGTGCGTGTGCGTGTGCGTGTGTGTGTGTGTATGTGTGTGTGTAAATTTGGTGATGCTTGTGTGAAAACGTGATGGTTCCTATGTTTTGAATTATGCTTTTCCTGTTTTGGTCACATTTTTAAATCTGGAACCTTTTTCACTTTCCCAGAAACTACTCTGCAAACTAAAATATTAGTCAGTCCTGTTTGTAATGAAGGTAGATTCATTCGGTAATGTTCTATTCATCTTTTTCAGGTGTTCATCGATAGGTTCCGCTACAATGCCAACAGAGCCTCACAAGTTCAAAGCAAACTGAAACAGCTGGAAAAATTGTGAGTGGTAGTGTGGCAGGCTGTTACAATATATGGAAGAGCTTTGAAGGGGGAAGAAATAGAAAATGAGAGAGAGGGTGAGCGAGGTGTTTTTAGGGACAGGGAGGAAGAGACAGACAGAGGAAAGGAGAAAAGTTGGTTTCATGTAGTTTCTGCTTTGTTATTATTGTCCCTCTGTACCTATGTATTTGTGTGTGAACATGTGTGAACATGTTCCGTTTTTTTAATTTTTTTTTTAGTGTGACACTGAATGTGCTCCTTTCTGTTTAGGATCATCGCACATAGGGAGATTACCTTTGTGCTCATTGTTTTCTTTTTATCTTTTATTGTCTTGTCTTGTTGTATTGAGCACACGTTCTTTTTGGTTTACTTGTTCTTCTGGTTCCTTTTTTTATTTATTTATTTGTTTATTTATTTATTTGTTTAATTTTGTCCCTTTTTCTACACCACCCTAATGGCCAGAGAAGCTGGCATAGTTTTTACAATGCGCGTGTGATAATGATGATGTTGATGAAGATGACGGTCATGATGCTGTGGAGTTCCTTCTAGGATTGAGATTGTATGACAGAGCTGGACTATACGCTTGTTGTCGATATATCCTGTCATCAGTTAGGCTTGAGAGGTAAGATGCCTGTGATGTTGGTCGGAAGATTTGAGCAACACCCTTAATGACGCATCTGTGAAATGGATGAGACTTGACTGTGTGGTGCCAGTCTCCCCAGTGAGCCCATAGCACACTCAGCTCCAATAACTTGAGTTGTCCATGCTCCACTAAAAAGTCTGATAATATGTAAAATGCGGTGAGTCCAGATTTGTTTGGACAACAGTGCTATACAAGAATGCTTTATAAGAATAATAATGATAATGATGATGATAATAATAATACAAATGAAAAGTTATAATATTGACAATGATAATGATAATATTGAACTTGCCACAGAAATGGTCTCTGAAGCCTATAGAAATGGTCTCTGAAGCCTATAGAAATGGTCTCTGAAGCCTACAGAAATGGTCTCTGAAGCCTATCTCCTCTTCACCCACTCTCCAAAGTGTACTCATATGATTACTTGTGTCAGGAGATATTATTTTGTGTATGTTTCATCGATCTACTTGTGTATATGTGTTGTATGAGCGTATGTGAGTGTCTGCATGAAGGTATATATGTGTGTCTGTGTGTGTATGAGTGTGTGTGTGCACGCGTCTTTGCATGTGCATTCCTGCATGTGTGAGTGTGTGTGCTTTCTTCATATGAAAGTGTGGTCTTATATGCATATGTACACGTTTTTTTGATAAGCTTATACTTTTTTTTTTCTTGATCTGTGTCATTATTATGTTTATTACATGGCTGATTTTATTATTGACTTGTATGTAATGTAAAGTGAAAAGCTCATTGGAATTTACTTCCCAGGTTATTGTGTTACATAAATCTTTTTTTGTTGTTGTTGTTGGGTTTTTTGTTATTCTGATCTGTCGAGTAAAGCTATTTTCTAAAAATTGGCTGCCACAATAGTTCCGTAATTACAATATGTGTGTAAATTGTTTTGTTTCAGACCAGAACTGAAGCCAGTGGAAAAAGAGACAGAGGTGATATTAAAGTGAGTTGAACTTCTGATTGGAGTTTGATAAGTAACTTGTTTATTGAGAATATCTAGACTCAACTTTGTGTTGGGTGTATATGACCAGAAATGTGTGTGTCTGTCATGTTCTGTGTTACTGATAATATAAGCATGCATATTTTTTTTCCTGTTATGCTTCTGGTTTAGGTTTGTTAGCGTGTTTGCCAGCCACTGTATCCACCTAATCATAAAGGAGAATGAAAGATCATATTTGTAGGGAAGGGGGTTAATAGTAGGTTTGTTTTAAACAGTTTTTATTGGTTTGTTTCTCATTAAGTTAATGGACAGTCTGAAAAGTAATGGACCTGACTTGTATGAAAGTGACCGTGCTGTTTCGTACGTTAGTAAAATGACCAAAAGAAAAGTTGTGGATGTGTATATCAGCCAAGCTCATTTTGAACAAAGTCTAGGTCTGTTTTTCTTCCTTTAGTGTATAGCTATGGCTTGAAGGGTCTTCCCCAGCATTATTTGGTTGCTAGCAGATTTAAGGTGGAGGTGGGGTATAAGACTACACCTGATTGTGATGAAGCATCTTGAAGACTGTCGAACACTGATGTTTCTGAAAGCAACATGAAATTACAAAAGAGACAATGGCTTTGTTGAAAGGAAAAAAACAAACAGAAACAACAACAAGAACAACCAAAAGGGAAACAAACAAAAACAAACTAACAAACATGAAAATACGGGCACTCATTTAGTCATCTGTTGCATCTGTGCAAATTCCAAAGCATTGCCTCATTAATAATATATAAACTACACTTAAGCTTCATATACTGTACCATGTCAGACTATAAGCATTATGGCGCAAGTAGGTCTCCTTGTCTTTAGTCTTTAGCAGCTGGTATTGAGGTGACCCAAAAATCATGATACAGCCCATAGCACACCTATGTGCACTTTTATGCTGGTGAAAGCTTTGTGTCCCATCTTTTTTTCCAGTGGCTGTCATTGTGAACGGATGTGTATCAGCAGACCAGCTATGCCTTTAAGTTTATGTTCTGTTTCACCCTTTCCTGTGGTCGATCTTAGTATGGTCTGGTATAGCTGCTCAGTTTTCATTGTTTTGTCTGGTTTGATTAGCTTTTTCCTCTTTGGATCAAGGCAAATGTTTTTTTTGGGGAGGGGAACATCTGCAACTAATAGTGGTGAACTAAACTCTGGGCATCTAATGCTTGGGCTTACAAAGTGTCTAGTAGAGAGGGGGATTTTGTTCTAGAAACCCCTCCCTTGCTGACTGGATCACGCTCATCCCTATTGGAACCATGAGGAGTAGGAGAGTTTGTTTGTTCTGATATGAATCTTGTGATTCAGAATTCTAACTCAGTTTGTTCTGATATGAACTTTGTGAATCAGAATTCCAAGGAGCCTGGTAACAAAGCTTCGACTATAGTAGAACATACAGCTACCAGGTACAAGAGTTTGGGAATTGGAATTGTTGCACACTTAACTGTTCCACATTGTGGCAGTCGTAAGGATAGGTCTCACCTTGATTCTGTGAAACAAACAGAGGAAGCAAGTGATTGTGGGGCAAATTTCCATGTCAGATTTAGCTTTGATGAGAACTGATGTGTCACCACGAGATGCTGTGGGGAGTGTATGGTAGATTGGATCAGGGCAGCTTCAGGTCATAGGCTTAGCTGGAGATTCTGCCAGCCCTGGTCAGCGGCTTGATGAGACATACCTGACTTATGAGGCACAGTATGACCCAAAGCTTACATGATCAGTGTTACACTGGACTGGAGTGGTCTGCTGGCTTGCACCTTCCCACCTTTTCCAATCTTAGAGAAGGTAATCAGCAAAGCTCGACTAGAAAGAGCAATGATGATCCAGAATTCCCTGACCTTCTGTCCCTGTGTCATGAGTCACATCCACAACTTCCTTGCCCAGACTTTCAGTACCAGCCGAAGTCAAGAATTCATAATGACCCTCAACATCTTTGGCTTTGCACGTGGAGGTTCTGTGTGTCACGGAGCCACACAACCAGTTGAACTTCTCATCCATTGTCAATCAGCTAAGCACTAACCCAGGACGGAGCTTGGGCTAAAGTTAGATCATTAGTTGTACATTCTAGCTGTATGGGCACAGAATCCCTTAACAACAATAAATAGTCGAGTGGAAGATCTGATATTTAATCATAGCCATTTTGCTCCACATAGTCCAATACAAGTTGCAGTTGTTAACTTCTTATTACCCATCTTACTACTAGTCCAGGCTTATCCTCTTGCATGGTCAGTGGCTGCTGTTCAGCTATTTCCTCTACCTTATCACAGCTTGGAGGCCCACCAGTATCGGACGGCTTCCTCCTCGGAGACACTGTTGGAGATGCTGCACTTAAAGAGACCAGGATCTCTAGAAGACTCCCACCTTGGCACATTTTCATAGTAACAGACTCTTTTTACAAAGAGTCTTTCAAGTTCTTGAGCTCTGTTTCTCTAGATCTTGTCACTTTCAAGACTGCCATCCTTCTCCTCTTAACTTCTAGCAAGCATGAAGTGAAATTCTTGTCTTTAGTGGCAGCCTGATAGACACAGGCTTCCTGGAGGATGGCAGTACATGTAGTATACTTGGATTTCTCCTAGATTGTATTATACTTGGATTTCTCCTGGAATATTCTTAGCCAAGAACTAGGATCTCTTACATTCCTCTCCAGAAATGAACATCAATCCTTTATCCACCATTTTGGACAGATTGGACCAAGATAGAAAACTATGCCTGGTCCACTGCCTTACGTATTAGCCAGGTAGAACTAAAATCACTGCACCTATAAATGCTGGATTCTTGACTCCATCAACTAGAATTTGAGAAAGACATTTCCGCAGGCACTTTTTCCAGAGGGATCTCATAAGCTACCATGAAAGCCGATCGGCAGGCACAAAAAATCTTAAAGCTCTTAAGGTTAGAGTTGTTGCCATCTAAAGCTCTTAAGGTTAGAGTTGTTGCCATCTCCACGGTTTTCCAATAGAAAGCTTCCACGAGGCAGCTTACTGTGCTCTGAGAATTCCTTGATAAACTTTCATCTCAGGGATTACAGAACAACCAGAGCTGATGTTACCAAAGGCATTTCTTCATAGCACCTAATACAATCATTCAATTCAGTCGGCCCCACTTCAACTGTAGGGGCAGCCCTTCTCCAGTTTTTTAATTCTGCCAATGGTCTGACATGGTACAGTATAGGAAATAAAAAAACAGCATTTTTTTATATTTAAATACATGTTCAGCTATATCCTTATAATGTCAGGCCCCTGCCCATCCGTCCCTGCTAAAAGTTGCCATGGTTCTCAGTAGGAATACTTTTATATGGAGCCTTGAGAATGATGGGAACAGGGCTTTTGCCAGCTCATGTGCATTCATAGAGGGTGCTAAAGGTTGGACCATGAGACTCTGTGCAGGCTACTTTCAATGTATCACACTATTGGCAGCTAAAGTTGGCCATAATGCCTACAGTCTGACATGGTAAATATATTGCCAAACATGGATTTAGATAAGAATACTGCTACCCTTCTTGAGTTCACATTCACGTCTTCAGAGAGATATCAGAGTTTAGAAGTATATGAGCCAAACAAAGCAAAGCCCCATCCTCGGGAAGCTGACCGGAGAGTAATAAGGTCTCTACCACCTCTTTACTGTTTTTTTTTTTATGGAATTGTAGAAACAGTTGTGTATGTGAACAGGTTCCCAGAGGTAGATAAGCTGTCTCCACCAATCTTACAGTTGGACGAAGTCACCTTCTACTACTCCTCTGAAAAAGTGCTCTTCACCAAAGCCTGTGTCAATGCCAACATGGAATCCAGGATATGCATTGTAAGTTCTCCTTCACCCTGTACCTTAATGAGTTAGACCAGAGGTTCTAAACCTCGGGTGGACCCTAGTCTTTTCCATGAAATTGAAAATGTTTAGAAGACAATTCTAATATTCTTTGCCTGTGTTACCTTTTTGAATACAAAATTGCCTCATGTTTCATTTCTTTTTTTAATATTGATGTATTGCATACCAAGTTGGGATGAGGAGCTGTGGGAAAGTGACTTCTTGTTTATATCCAGATATCTCTTTAAGCTTTATAAATTCCCCCCATAGGGACGCCAGGGGCTCTTTCAATACAAATTGTATCTCCATTTTCTGGAAATTCTGTGTCAGAAATTTCCTTTTTTGTTTGTTTCTGTCTTGTTTGCTTTCTGTCATTTCTTCCTATCATTTTCTGCCTTGCTGGTCCATTCACTGTATGTGTTTGATAAAGTCTTACGTACTTTTTCTTAGGATTGATAATTGGGTACATGTTTTAAGTGCATTTTTGGCTGTAGGGAAATGTGATATGCAGAAGCAGTATTAGGCAATTTAGGCCCGTTTTTAGATATGTGTTAGTGTCCTTTTGTTTAAATTTATATTCAGGTATGTTTTCTAAATCCTTTGTGTCATAAACTGGGGCATTTCCTTAGATTATGTGTGTGAATGCATTGATATGTGTGCTGAATTTTCTTTTCCTTTTCTTACTGTTGAAGTATTGTGTATGTTTGAAATGGTTAAAGCCCAGATACAGCTCTATGCAGTCGGCTGGGCTTTAATTGGAAATAGCAATAAGCTTTATTTTAAATGCATGGTTATCATGCTTTTGGAGAATTTTTGAACTGTGTTTTACCTTCAGTTGAGTTTTGTCTGATTGCTGTGAAGTACATTTGTCATCAGCAAGGCTGTAAACTGCTTAAAGTTATTTGTTGTCATCAGCAAGGCTGTAAACTGCTTAAAGTTATTTGTTGTCATCAGCAAGGCTGTAAACTGCTTAAAGTTATTTGTTGTCATCAGCAAGGCTGTAAACTGCTTAAAGTTATTTGTTGTCATCAGCAAGGCTGTAAACTGCTTAAAATGATTTATTATCGTATCCCTGAATCTGAATGATTGATCCTGTGTCTGTGAACTTGAATGAATGATTGTTTGTAAATTCAGTGATTGATAGTAAGTTTGTGAAATTAAGTGATTGTCACACTGATTTGTTTATCTACCCTGCCAGGTGGGTGAGAATGGTGCAGGTAAAACAACACTGTTGAAGCTGTTACTGGGCACTCTAGACCCTGTGAAAGGCATCCGTCATGTTCACCGCAACCTTAAGATTGGCTATTTCACACAGCATCATATTGATCAGCTCGACATGAACCAGTCCTCTGTGGAACTGCTTGCCTCCAGATTTCCTGGTAAGTGTGTGTGTGTGTGTGTGTGTGTGTGTGTGTGTGTGTTGTGTGTGTGTGTGTGTGTGTGTGTGTGTGTGTGTGTGTGTGTGTGAGTGTGTGTGGTGTGTGTGTGTGTGTGTGTGTGTGTGTGTGTGTGTGTGTGTGTGTGTGTGTGTGTGTGTGTGTGTGTGTGTTTTTCCTGGTATGTGAGAGAGAGAGCAGAGAATTCTTTGCTGTTTATGGCCTAATTTTCACCAAATTTAGATTGTGCATTTGTGAAATAAATAAAACAAATAAATAGTCACAGCAAATACATGGACAAGAATGTCCATTGTATAAACCTGGGTGAATTGAAATGTGAATATAGGATGTATTTTAAGTTG
Organism: Monoplex corrugatus; assembly: GCA_030674185.1. Classification (NCBI taxonomy): domain Eukaryota; kingdom Metazoa; phylum Mollusca; class Gastropoda; order Littorinimorpha; family Ranellidae; genus Monoplex; species Monoplex corrugatus. The sequence continues at coordinate 37,978,279 of JAPXFY010000015.1, forward strand.
ATACAAACGACATTTTGACTGACACTCCCCAAAACTATTTGGTGTAGAAAAGGCACAGTCCCTGGTCCAGACAAGATTCAATACTTTGACATCAAAATGCTGTCTGAATGCGACAGAACTGAATTATGTACTCTTTATTAAGACAGTTTTGAGAAAGGTCAGGTTCCTGAGGACTGGGCATAAAGCTTTGTAAAAATCTTACCTAAACTGGGTAAAGATCATTGCAGACTAAATGGATATCGCATTCTGACTGCGCAAAACGTAATTGGGAAACTGATGGAAAACATAACAGCAAATAAATTAACTAGAGACTAAAAGACAGGAAAATATTCCCACCTAATCAGGGAGGCTTTAGAATAGGAAAAAGTACATGGGAAAATGCATCTACAAAGTCTACGAACGTTGGTTAAACATGTAACCTCTACGATGCTTGGTATGGTAAAAGAAATACACCTACTACATACACACAATAAGAAGATGATGTTCATACCATATTATTAGTCTTTAATGACACTTCACGTGATACTAAAAGTATGGGTAGTTGTTTCTGCACGTAATTTGCTTCCTGCAACTGTGATGGGGTGAATTTTGCAGTTTTTGAAAGAAAGAAAATTAGGGGTGGAGGGGCGGGTTTGACAGTGGCAAAATAGACAGAGACAGTAATGTTTCACTTTATTCTTGGCTGATTTAGGCAGTGGAGATTGAGGATTTGAAAGATTTACACTTGGAGAGCTAGCTGTGGTGAACTAGCTGAAAATAAATGCAGAAAGAAAACAAACATTGTTTGGAAGTTGAGTAGGATTCCGAAGGTAATGAGGAAGCATTGACCAGTTCTGCATTCAATGTGTCTGACTGCAACTGGTTAAACTCCTTTGCTTCTGATGCTTTTGGCTGCAGCGAGTGCTGAGAAAATTTCCAGAAAAAAATACCATGAAAAATCACACAGACAATTAATTTTTTCACTCATACCTCCAAACCTATAAATTATACCCTGAAAAATCACACATACATTTCATTTTTCCATTCATACCTCCAAAACTATAAATATGTCAAAATGAATCAGAAGTGAACAAAGATCCTTTTTGTGCCCGTTTTTTTTTTTTTTATAGCGTTATGATTTTTCTTGGGTGCATGTATACACAATTTTTGCCCACACTGTGCCAGCAGTATGTTGGTGCACAGTTTGCACACTTTGTTTGGTGGATGTGCGAGCTGGATGTTTTCATGTTTCCATAATCCAGCCACTGATATAACTGACAGGATCTTGGAAGTGCGCATTTCACATTCTGCATGCATATACACATGAAGGGGGGGTTTAGGCACTGGCAGATCTGAACACATGTTGAACCTGAGAGATCAGAAAGATCTCTCCTTTACCCACCAGGCGCAAGTGTATAGGTGGATCGAACTCAGGACCTTTCGATTGGAAGTTGGATGTTGACCCACATGACTACCGTGCTGGTTCAGATTGTAATAATATCCCACCTGTTGGCATCACTGGGTTCAGTATTGGCTGCTGCACCCTTTGACATCACCATCTTCCTCCAGGCCGCTCTGTAGACAATTTCTTGAATGTTTAGGCCACTGATGTTGGTTATGTTTTCGATGTATGAGATTGGAGGTCTGCCTTTCTTCCTTTTTGCCAGTTTTTTTTTTAAAAAGTGATTGCCATGAGGTCCGCGTTCTTGCTGTATAACACATGGCCAGTGTATTTTAGTCTTCTCCTGTTGATGTCTGCTAGTAGTTAACTGGTGGTATCAAGTTCTTCCAGGACACTTTCATTAGGATGTAACTATATTATGTTGTTTATTTGCAAAAAAAAAAACAGTTCATGCTAATTTTTGTTCTGCATGGTCCTTTTCATTACTCAACCCTTGAGCCATTATCAACATCACAATCAAACCCAGCAAAGCTGACACGAAAACAGTATTATTACACAGACAAATAATTTTTATGCTAGCATGCAACGTATCTTGCCTGTGCCTTGAAAACGAAAATTTGTACGATAATTTTCCTGTGGACACTGGTTTTTTGCTTGTTTGTTTTTGTTTTGTCATGCAAGTATTACTTGGTCTGCGGGCAAAGGATATTTTTTGACTGCCCCATCTTTTCCACTTCTTCCATGACACCACCCCCACAATGCTATTTTGGCTGTCAACACGCCACCAAATCCACCGAAACTGAGTTCACAATGACAGCTGGGCATGAAAAATGACAGAAACTGGGACAATTGTTTTTAATGCTATGATGATTAGAATGAGGATGGTAGTGATGATGTTGTGCAGATCTATTTTGGAATGAGACTGAATGTGTTTTTGTAATAAATTGTGATGTCTGCATAAAAAAATAGATCAGCTGTGTAGCCTTAGTAATACCAACAAGCCCAGAGCCACTCAACTCTAAGTAGGAGCTGTTAAGGGCTGAAAAAACCCACAGTAATTTTTTCGACTGATGAGAGTTCAAACCTGGACCTTCCAGTCAGTAGTATGTTGTGCTAACCAGTTCTTCACATTAACCCATATAATGGTAGTAGTATATATGGCAGAGGAGAGTTACCTGTTGGCTAGGAGAGTCAACTGTTGGTTATTTGTGAAGTGGTACCGAACTGCTGTCTGCTGGTTTTTAAAAAGAAAAATTTATGTTCTTTCTTATTTGTTTTTGTTGTTCTTTCATTTCTTTTTCTTCCTTGACTGCTATATTTTTGACCCTCTATCATATTTCTTAAAGTTTTTATTGTTGATCTAGTTCTTTCTTTCTTTCTTTTTTTTCTACTTCTTTCTTCATTTTTACTGTTTTGTTGTTGTTGTTAATTTTCTTCATTTTTATTTTTTGTAATGTATTTATTTTTGTGATTTTGTTTTTATCAAATGAGTTAAATATATAATGTCAAATTATATATGATTTTAATTTATATACATATATAATATATTCATGATTATGTACGTGCATATATTTATACACATTCATACCCATGTACATGGTAGACTTTCCTTTCGTATTGATGAATGAGTAGGCATGCTGGTCTTCTGTTGTCTAGTATGGATCTTCTTGTTGGATACAAGATCTGTTCAGGAGACACATGTTCTTCCTCAGATGCTGCATAGGAAGGGATCCTGTGGGTTTAGGTTTTGTTTCTGCTGGTCGTTTTTCTATTGAATGGCATCTGTTGTGTGCTGTTTGGATGTGCTTGTGCCTTGCATGCATTACTGTTGCCAGGTTGCTCTGTTTGCTGGCAGTATTTTCCCAGTTGGCGATATTGATGCTACATACAGCTTATGAGGTTGGCTTTTCAAAGTATCCTTGTATTGCATTTGTCTTCCTTGATCTTGGAATACACCTCTGGTTTTCATCTGCCACTGTTTTTGTGGAATAATCTGTTTTGTTTGCTGGTAATTTTGCTTCTTCTCACATGTGTTGCTGCTTGTGAGTAGTGTGCTGCATTTGTCAGTCGGCTTGCTGATCTCTTTATTACTTTCATCAAACCAGTTCTGATGTTTATGACTTACGAAATCAAGAGTGTTAGACATGGTGCTGTAGATAGCTTCTTTGAGTCATTTTCTTTCTGTCTCTACATTCTTTCCCTCAAGCTCTGTCTTGGTTGATTTGGAGATGAATAATATTCAGATGTTTATTGTTGGCTGTTGTGCAGCTTGTGATATGCACATCTCCATTGACATAATCCAGCATGTGCCACAGCTGGGAGCATGGATGCATCCACATATTCTTGAACTTGTCTGAGCTGTAAGATGGTGTTGGTGATGATGAGCTCATGCTGGGTACACAGTGACAGCAACATCAGTCTATTGGAGTTGTATTTTTCAGTACTGTGACATTTGGCCACATGAAAGTCCACTCCACAATTTCATAGCATGCAGTCCAACATCTTGGCAATACATGACTCTGGTCATCATCTTTGTCCAGTTGGCGTTCTTGTTTATATTGTTTCAGCTGTAAAGGTGGATGACCACAGAGCTATCTGCCAGTACATATCTTCTTCTCTTTGCCATTACACCTGGAGACCAGTTCTTCAGATAAAGTTGGCTGTTGTCTGCAAAGCATCCACAGACCTGTACAGTTTCCCCTTAAGGGTTTGCAGGTTTGGTTATATCTCCCTAAGGAGAGACATTCCTACAGACCTGTAGGATTTGGTTCATGTTCTGCTCTGCCTCTTCACAAGAACACAGCTGGAAAGGGCATTAGACAAACTCCAGTGCTTCAGGACAGTGCTGCAGTGGAGCCCCTTCTGTTGCAGCTTCAAAGGAAATGAACAGGCAGACAAAATGGCAAAGCTAGGAGCAGAAGGTGAACAACAAGACATTAACTTTTTCACATCGTAACGCTAGCCCCTAGCGTTCTTGCGGAGAACCGCAGGTGCCAGAACGCTAGGGGTATAGCATTCAGCAAGCTTGCCGCTGACAACGTAACGCTAGGATTCTAGCGTCTTGCATTAGAAAATTCCTACATGAAGCCAGTTACGGTGTAAGGGAAAAAACCTGTATTATAGTATCAATTAACCATTTCTAAATACTGTGAGAGTGATTTCCTGAGTAAAAAGTCTATTTGAAAAATTTTTCGGGCGCGAGAACGTCACCCAAACCGCGTGCTTCACTGAAACAAAGGCAAAATGGAGCGCCCTGTAAATGCACGATGTCACTGTTCACTCAGGATTGTGGAATTTTTGTGTGTGTGTGTACTTTTCTGAGCTTCTGATCAGATGATACAAGTCATGGAGAATTGGTGTCTCTTTTTTCTGTTTTGTTTACATCTGCTGAATGGATGAAATGCTTGTCTGAAATGCTCCTCAACCATGATATTTCATTGCACAAATAAGTTCAAAGCATGTCTGAACAAACCTTATACTGTAGATATCCTAAAAGAGGATTAAATTACCTTTCTCACCATTTCCTACATGTTGATTTTAGTCATTTGGGGCGCCTGTGAAAATTAATTCAAAGTGGCCTAAAAATGCAGGTTTCCAAGGAAAGTAGTCAGTGGCAGCTGGCATGTCTGCAGGGAAGTAGGTCAAATAGCCAGCTGATGATGCAAAAGTGTCAGTTTCCCTTACAGAGATGAATACCATCATCACGTCTGTTTGGAATGCCTCTGACGCACAACAGTTACCACTAGCTATCAAGGTCAGAACAGGTAGTTATCTTAATTAACATCTGAGAACTGAGCACCTAGAGGCTAAACTAACATTTTTTTAGAAAAATGAGAATTGAGCCATCCTCTGTGTGCCAGATAGATATGAGACAGGCTGTGTGTCGGTGTGCCTTTTAATCCTACTGCCTCTCCATTTGGGGAGAACAGTGCTGTCCTTGTTCTGTTGCTGTGGGAGGATTGAACACTGCATCTGCCTCAGGTCTATGGTGGACAATCATCACCTCACAACTGTTTACATGCAGAGTCACACCTAGAGACTTCGCCTGCATCTGCTCCTATCCCTGTCTTCACTTTTCCATTGCTGCAGGGCTTATAAGCTGGTGATTGAATATCTCTTTGTTCTGGCTTGCCTGTCTGCCTGACAAGCACAGGAATGTTAAAGAGTGGAGGGGACATACCATACATTCCCCATTCTCTTGCCTAGTGATGCTTATGATTTCATAAATGCAGTGACTGCCATATGTAGAATGGCCTTAAAAAAGTGTAGCTTTGCTGTTTAGAGAATCCGTCTCCTCCTATGTCCAACTCGAAAACCTTCCTCAGAGAGACAGGAGGGCATTTACTCAAGGTGGGGACACTTTGTAGGTTCAGGTTTGAAATCAAAGTTGCCCATGTTTTAGATATACTGCCTTGACAGGACTAATGAGCTCCATATACCTAGGTTGAACTTTGATTGTAATAATCCTTTCAGTAGGCTTCAGGCAAACTTGTAGGCACATGTCTCCTTTCCATGTACAGCGAAGATTCCGCTTGACCACTGCCAGAGGTCCAATGGTGTGAGAAGAAAAAGCTGACCTCTTTTCCGACCTCTTTTCCTTTTCTTTTTTTTGTTTTCTTTTCTTTCTTTTCTTTTCCTTAACCCTTTGATCCCTGCACCTTATTCACCAGCATCCTGGATTGTTAACCAGGCTACCGAATCAAAAGCTTAACCCTTTGACTCACTCACCCTGTCCACCAGATTCCTGCAGGAAGCTGGTGGATAGGATGAGTGAATCAAAGAGTTAAGTTTTTGCAGCTGGTGGATATGGTGCAGGAGTCAAAGGGTTAAAAGATTGGTCAGGATTTGAGCTTGGGTTTGTGAACTTCTCATTTTTCACAATGGGTGCCATATCTAGTTTACCGCATTCTCCTTTTCTGCACACTCATAAATACAGTGATATATGCATACATGAAGATATACTGAACATTTTATACTGCTTTTTCATTCTTTTACTGACTTTCTCCCCTTTTTTCCCCAATGCATGTTGCATTGATTTTGAATGTTTCCGATCACAGGGAAAACAACGGAAGCATACAGAGGTCAGTTGGGCAGTTTCGGGTCAGTGGGGACTTGGCCATACGGCCAGTGACCATGCTGTCTGGAGGTCAGAAAAGCCGTGTGGCCTTCTCTCTCATGAGCATGGCAAAGTAAGTGAACTTGGCATTTTGTATGTATGTGTGTGTGTGTGTGCGTGTGTGTGTGTGTGAGCACACATGCCCTCACGCGTATGTGTGTTTGTGTGTGTGCACGTGTATGTGCATGCTCGCATGCATGCATGTATGCTTCAAAAAAAAAAAAAAAAAAAAGGTTTGGCCAGTATGTGTAATGTCTGGAGGTCAGAGAGGTCATGTGGCTTTGGAGCATGTGGTATGTGCCTGTGTATATGTTTTCTTCACTTTTTAATTTTAACATAAAGTTAGAATGTCTTTGGC
>JAPXFY010000015.1:37987633-38067633 GCA_030674185.1 Monoplex corrugatus
GACGAGTACAAAGCCATTGTGGAAGCAGAGCTGGCGGCCAGTTAACATTTGTGGAAATGCTATATAACTGTTACGCTCCCTCACCCTAGGACAATGTGTTTGACTCCCTCACCGTATCCATGAGCTTCCTGCAGGGAGCGTAAAGCCATCTTGAAAAAATAGTGATGGCCAGTTAGTATCTGGGGAATAGACTTAACAATTTCACTCCCTGTCTCTATCCATGAGTTTCCTGCGGGAAGTGTTAAGCCATATTGGAAACAAAAGTGATGGCCAGTTAGAATTGTCTTTTACGTTTTTAACCGCTTAGCTCCATCACCTGATGTGAATCCCTTTCATTTTTTTTCTTCTCTCTCTCTTTTAATGTTTTTAGTTGCATTTTTTGACAAAGTACAAAATCAAATTGTATTTGTAAATCAGAATCAGTTGTAGTAAAGACTTGAAATGGAGCATACATGTGAAACATCCTGATCATTAATGAAGGATCTACATGTGGTGTAAGCAAAAAGTTAATTTCGTAAGAATGATCATCAGTATATAAATGCAGTAATGAAACAATAACACTGAGCAACAACAAGCTTTAAACTTATGGTGTGCTCTTGCAAGAAAATAATGTTCGATGGCTAATGGTGGCATACAAAGTACCGTCAGTACCAAAAATGTAAAGATTGGAGAACAGACATATTTGGACAAGACATTGAGAAAATGATCATACATTGTGAATAAACAAGGGATTATATTCAACTTCATCTGAAACCACCGGTTGAACTAACAACCATTTTTCTTTGAAATAGTGTAAGCTTCACCTCAGTTCTGAAATATATTCTTGGTGTAAGGGATATTTTTTGTGTGAAATATATTTCAAAATGCTAGATGATCGTTAGAGTTTTATTTCAGAGTTGGATGTATAGTTAGAGATATTTTTCCTAGTAGGAGTATTAAGTTTACATATTTAACTTCTCTGTTTTCAGTTAACTTGATATTTGCATAAATGACATAGTTTTGATTTCAGCCATTTCTTTATCCATTCCTTCAGTCTTTTGACATGAAGTCTCATTTCTTTTAGAGTCTGAACCGTTTCACTCCCTTGCCCCAGGAAGCTGGTGGATAGGGTGAGGGAGTGAAAAGGGATGAGGTGACAGTGAAAGGAAGCTGGTGGATACTGTATATACAAACTTTTTGAGAGTCATGTACAGAGTGCAATGAACTAAGTGTGTGGAGTATGCAGATTATTTGCATGGCTGTGTTTTGTGCGAGAATCCGTCGCATGGATTGGTCTGAGTACTGTTAGGAAGAAGGAAAATGGTGGAAGATGTTAAGGGAGGGGAATGAGGTAGGGCTTAGGGATAGGGAAGTGGGAGAAAGATAAGAAGGAAGCCTGATAGCAAGAAAAGGGATAGGGTATGAGAAAATATGGATGTGGTTGTTCAGGCTTGTAAATTTGAGAAGTGGGGGTGCGGTGGGGCTTGGGGGGTAAGGCCTGTAAAAGGTTGGGGAAAAAATAGAGTTGGCTGTGTCACTGTGGTGTGTGTATGTGCGTGTGTGTGTGTGGTAATCGAAGATGCTGTCGTGTGCTAATATGTGATTCACTGCCAAATGGCTTAATAAGTCTAATTTGGCAGTTTGGGGATTTTGACATAATTGAAAGCTATAGTTTGTTAGCTTTCATATGTTGCACAATTTACAGCTGTACAGTGTTCCAATTAAGGTTCACAGACTTTTTTAGTATAGGAACTGTTGGAGTAGTCATTTTGAAAAAAATGGCTTTCAAAGTACAAAGTGAAAATGAAATGAACAAATGTGTTTAGCAACAGGCCTCACATTCTCTTTTAACACCTTAAATTTGTATGTTAAAAGTATACTTCATTGCAGTAATTTTTGTCACCTGTAGCATGAGAAAATTGGCATAATTTGGTCATTTTCAGAAGTGATTTCAGTGCCCTAATGCATAAAAACAAGCACCTTTAGTATGCTCACCTTCTAACAGGCATGGGATTTTTTCACCAGTTGGCAGATTTATGTTGTCCTTAGGTCAAATTCTGCCTAAGTTTTGTTTTTCAGCTATCCTGCTCCCCGCCCCCCATTAAATAGAATAAATCACAGAAAATGGAGTTTGTGTATAGACCAGTGAAGCGCTTGTATATGGCTCACCAAAACTACTTCACATGTGTGCTTCCAAGACTAATGTCGAAGTAGGTGGCATTCTTCTGTGCAGGAGTCAATATCAGTAGCCTAGTAATGGCATCCTTTGCTGCATGCTGGTAGAGGTGGCTGTAGGTTTGAACATACAATATCGAAGAATTTTGTTCAAAGAGACAGAGGCTGTGAAAATATTCAATCGGACAGCAAGAAAGTAAAAGAATGACTGGAAGTTGGATTGGCAGGACAAAACTGGATGGTTCACGCGTTGGAGGCATGACTTTAATTAGGTATGTCTCAAGCGGGAAAAGATTGCACCAAAAATGTTTTAACCCGCTTTAGCATGATGAGCCACAATCGTGGCTTTACTGTCCAAACATAAAGAGCCTCGGTCATGGCTTCATTTATATTTCCTGCTGAATATTGTCCAATCAGTAAAGAGAATACAAATTGACCAATCAGAAGGCTTCTTTTGCTTGGCCTCTGCCTTCCTCCTTTTACATGGCTGCCATATTGCTGTTCTTCAATTAATTTGTACAAGTTTTTGCATAAAAATGAGTGAGATTGGGATTGAACGATAGGTTGAGAAGTTGGGACTCTTGCTGACATTAACTCTGGCGATGATTATGAGGTAAATATGGCTTTGTTTTTGGTTCTGAATGAACAAGAGAGGTTCCAGCACATGTTGAAGGGCATTTTTAGCACATCAGTCATTGATGGAATGTGGGTTGTGTTCAGTTTGGTTTGTTTACGTTGTACTTCTCATCACACGTGCGCGGATGTCTTTTTTTATTCTAACACTCCGTAATTTCACTTTCTCCTGCAAACAGGCATTTATTTTACTTTTACTGTGCAATTCAGGATTTCTCCATTCTAAATATATCATGTAGGCCTACATTTTTCAGGAAATGTTTACATGAGAACAGCAAAAATTGAAAATAATTAATACCTGTTGACAAGGTGGCTTCCATAATTTTACGCCATTGTCTTACAGTGCATTTTTAATTATCTATTGTGCCAAGGGGGTTAAATAGATCACAGATTGTATTGTCATTCATGTCAGCATATCTTGATGCCTGTCATAAGCATATAAAAGTACACTGAAGTCAGAATTAAGGTTGCAGAAATGATTTTTTGAGACTCTCACTATTGCAAGCTCTTTTTTTTTTTCTTTTTCTTTTTTTTTTAACAATTTAAAAAAAAATTTCCTCTTTTTTCAGGTGAATCAAGTCCCATGCCTGTTTAAATTCTCAGCTTAGCTTGTTTGGCAGAAAAATGGCTCTCATTCAAGCATTTAGGTCCCAAATGGTGATGTAATGACATGTACTATGACTTGACAAGTTCAAGCAGTCTACAGCTATTAGCTGTTGCTGTCCTACTTAAGCTGCCATGAGCATTACAAAGGACGCTGAAGGTGTCTTTATTCTACCAGCTTAGTATAACAGTTGCATGCGTATGCTCATTAACATCCCTCTTACTTCTGAGCCTCATGTTTTCACACACTGATTTTAAGAGGAAAATGGTTCTAAGTTTCGAAAATGCTGAAAGCTCCAAATTGAGGTGATAGGCCCCAGATGTTTTGATCCTAATGTGGAAAACGGGCTGTGTGACTTTTGGATCCATTTGTGAGAGAGGGTTATGTATTAGTGTAAAGCAATTATGTGAAAGGGAATGCTAACAGTTTCAGTGGTATGTTGTTTTTTAGTACAGATCCTAGAATATATAGCTTTGATTCAAAATGTGCATGCAATGGGGGTAGTTGGTGGTTTATGCAAACGTGCGCCAAGTATTTTGATTAAAACAAAACTGATGGAAGTAAAGTACTTACGCTGTGAGTATAAAAAGTGTACAGAATCATTGAGCAAGTGTGTTGTGATATTTTCTCCCTCTGTGCGTACATTTTCTTTTGTCTGTGACTTTGAGAGATGAAATGAATGTGGAAAGATTAAATAGTTTTGAGACAGAAAGAGAAAAGCTGCCCATGCTTATTCTGTCTTAACTGTCTTTGTCCTGTGAGTTTGCTGTGTGAAAAGTATTACATGTTACTGTTTATACAGGCAGATGACAACATAAGAAATCTGGCAAATCTGCAGTACACTCATAAACCCATGGGCCTAAATGCACAACACATTTCAATGTCCTGGAAGAACTGTAAATGTTAACATTATTCAAATATTAATACATTCTTACGCAAACACATACATATTTTTAACGTATGTATGTATGTGTATGGGTCGTTCTCTGAAAACATGCAGTGAAAGTGTGACATAACCATTGAATGCATGCGACGGATGCGGAAAATCGGGGTCTCAGAAAATTGTCAATGCTATCCTCCAACGACTTCAAAACTAACCATTTCTACACAGATTTAATTATTATGAGCATTGTTTATAATTTTGTCTACTTTGAAAGGAGTGCAGAGGTCAATATATCTTACCTTGACCAGTTGAAATGTGCTCAGTGAAGGAATCGATGCACGGTCGCTACATTTCACACACGTGGTGAGACGATGACTTCCATGTGAATCCTCACAGCATCAGACAGGAAATAGGAACCTGATCACACTATTATCTTTCCTCCATCGAAAAATAGAAGTAGGTCAAAAATAAAGTTCCAAGGGCTTCTGTGTCAACTTCAGGGGTTTTGAAAATGTGTTCGGTCACTGCGTTCAAAATTTGAAACGATGATGGGTAAGATTTTAAAATAACGAATAAGACATGTTTGCAAGTCTGCAATTGTAAAAAAGATGTGCTGCGTAGGAAGTCGAAATGCCTGAGAATACTCCAATGTAAGTAGTTCCGAACACATTGTTGACACATGTTCGGGGATACCAAATCTGTTTCTGCATGACCCAGAGTAACGAAGTGATGCGACCGTTACACTTTTTTGGTTGAAAAATCACTCGCACAATACTGCATAATCATTATTTTTCGCACATTGCATACAAAGCCGTATATATACCACACACACCCGAAACAATTATTGTTAGGAATGCGTCTTTAATAAACAGCAACAATGGTTTGACTTGGCCCACTATCAGCATGTCACAAATCAGGTATGGCCAGAGCGGGACTTTTTTGAACATAACATCAAATAAGCTAACAACACGATCAACAAACACCACGTTTTTTTTAAGAATGTATTTATTTGATATATACATATTAAATGGCAAACAGGCAAAAGAGTGTAGGATTTATCTGTTTTGAATTATAGGCTACAAAAGTAGGTCAACCTAGCCACTACACATCTCCAGCGACCCTTTGGAAATTCTGTGTTTGAAATTTCCTCTTCTCTGTCATTCTCTTTGTTTCTTTCTTCCTCCTTTGCTTTCTGCAATTTCTTTGTATCATTTTCTGCCTTGCTGGTCCATTCACCTGTATGTGTTCGATAAAGTCTTACGTTTTTATATATGTTTTGGTGTCCTTGAGTATGCTCAAAATTGTATTCATGTGTGTTTTCCCTCTGTGTGATAACTTTTTTGGACGAAGTGGTCAGTGCCAGGGGCATCTCCTTAGATTGTGTTTTGATATGTGTTCTTAATTTTCCTTTTTTCTTCCCTGTTGAGGTACTGCGTATGTTTTGAAACGGTTATAGCCCTGATAGGGCTCTATGCAGTTGGCTGGGCTTTAAAGAAAAATAACAATAACAATAATCCACTCCCCACTGTTGATGGTGGTTATTTGTTTATTTATTTATTTTTTTGTTTTGTTTACACTTTTTTTTAAAGTATCGAGACCTTGCTGGCATATAAGGCTTTTGTGGAGACTCAGGGAGTCTTGCCAGATCATCACTACAGACAACAAGGCGCGATAGTTGGGTGGTTGGGGTATTGGTCTTCCAATTGGAAGGTTTGGGTTTGAACATGCTTGTGTACTATCTGGAGGACAAAGGGTGGACATTTTTTTTGATTTCCCAGGTCAGAATGTGCAGGATGTCTGGTGCTTTACCTTCTTTGTGTGTATGCTCATGTATTCATGTAGAACACCTAATATGCATTTTAAATATCCTGTCAGCCATGATAGTGTTTGATGGCTTATGGATATATGAAAACACTCAGCATGCAGCCTCTTGTAAACAGATTATGGCAACCTTAATGGCAGGATAAAAAATAAACAGCCACCCACACGAAAGCCTATTCATATATTAGAGTGCTTGTGGCAGTTACAGCCCACAAACAATACCAAAAAAACAAAACAAAAACAGACCCTCTGCAAATTTGCATGTTATGCTTATGGATCTGTCAGTGTGATGATTCCCCTGCTATGCTGCTACAGTTTGTGATGAAATGATATGCACAAATAGGAAAAAAATTCACAGACTAGGTAGCAGGTTAAGTGGAACTGAAGAGTGTTTATTTTTAGATTAACTTATTTCATCAGTTGGGTTAGTTTGGTACAGGCAGAAAGAAATAGCAGAAGAAAAATCATTAGAGATGATGGCGATTTTGCTGCCGCATTGAGTGGTTTTGTTGTTGCTCATTTTGAACTTTTGTAGGTCAAGTCAAGACCATGTGATAAACTACTGAAAGTTTGGTCTTCTTAGGTTCTAGGGAAATGAGATATGCGGAAGTAATTTGGGGTAAATTAGGCGTGTTTTTATATGTTTTAACATCCATAGTTAGGTTTAAATTTGTATTGAGGTATGTTTTTTAAATCCCGTGTGTGATAAATTGGACAGAGCGGTCATGCCAGGGGCATGTCCATAGATTATGTACGCAAGTGCATTGATATGTGTGCATAAATTTCTTTTCCGTTTTCTTTTTTCCTGTTTGGAAACGATTACAGCCCTGACATGGCTCTGTGCAGTCAGCTGGGCTTAAACAAAAATAACAATGTCCCCACTTCAGCTTCAGTAATATTGCATGCGAGTGCTATGCTTAGAATGCGCAAAATTAATGATACAGTTTGTCTTTTTTAGGCCTTGACAGCTCTAAATGTGGAGTGTGTGGTGTAGTGATTAAAGCACCTGCCCAGGATGTGAGAAACCTATGAATCGGACAGGAATTTTTCTTCCCCCTCCACTAGATCTCAATTGGTGGTTTAGGTTCTTGTCTTTCAGATGAGATGATAAACGAGGTCCTATGTGCAACTCATGTTCACATTTTCATGATAAAATTTAAATACAGACTTGCAGTATTTGTCTCAGTGATTCTGGATTTAAGAGCACGGACTATGGACATCATCTCAACTGGTCTTTTGGCATAACCTTTCCCACTTTTCCCTTCCTGGGAAAGAAAGGTTCTCAGAAAGGCACATGCACAGGAAGACCAGGCCACTCATTCATCCCCGGCAAGGAAATTTCCTCGTGAACACCGAGTTTCTTTACTTTCATGCATGGCTTCTGTGTGCCACTCCTTGTCTGCATTACAAGCCTTTCAGAAAGCTCTTGATATGATCGCTCATGTCCAAGGGGAACCAAGGTACTTACTTGTCCTATTGATCTAACTGGTTACAGTGGTGCTCGGTCAGTCATACTCATCCATGCAATCCCTCTGGTATTTACATTGCATATTTCATGGCCCATGATTTTTTGGACCTTACCCATTCAGCACCTGTAGTTAAAGTCCATCAGGCAGCTATCTGTTAAACACTCTGCAACCCACCCACCCCCAACCCTTCCCCTGGTGGGGATGCAGTGGGCTCTTTTAGTTTAGAAAATATACCGATCTTCTGGAAATTCTGTGCCAGAAATTTCCTCTTTTCAGTCACTGTCTTTGTTTCTGCCTTGCTCCTTTGCTTTCTGTCATCTCTTCCTATCAATTTCTCTCTTGCTGGTCCATTATTCATCTGTATGTGTTCTATAAAGCCTTACATATTTTCTCGTAGGATTGATAATTTGGAGCATGCATGAAGTGCATTTTGGACTCTAAGGAAATGTGATGTGCAGAAGCGGTTTTTGGTAACTTAGGCCAGTTTTAGTGTCCGTAGTTTTGTTCACATTTGTATTCAGGTCACATCTGTCGACGTCACCAGGTTCAGTGTTGGCTATTGCACATCTGGACACCACTATCTCCGTCAAGGCCGCTCTGTCTTGACTTTTGTGAACAAATTTCTTGAATTTTTAAGCCACTGATGTTGCTTATGAGATTGGAGGTCTGCCATCTTCCTTTGTATTTAGGTATGTTTTTTAAACTCCCTTGGTGAGAAATTGGATGGAATGGTCAAAACCAGGAGCATATCCTTAGATAATGTGCGCGAATGCATGGACATGTGCACTATCTTCTTTTCCAGGTGGTGGTTTTTTTTTTTCCAGTGAGGTCTTGTGTAACAGGTACATTATGGTTAAAGCCCTGATATGGCACTGTGCAGTCAGTTGAGCTTTAAAATACAATAAAGGTAAAAATCAGAGGCCCTTTCTTTGATGAGGGCCCCGTTCTGTGAGAGATGCAGTCCGCTGTTGTTACAGATGTCAAGAATACCAGATGGCCTCCAGCTTTGGTTCCTCTTTTTTTTTTTTTTTTTTGTCCTCGCTGCAGCATGGCTTCCCCTTTACAAACCCCTTCAAGAAATTTCTCTTTTTAATTTCATTCTGAAGACAGCTTTCCTCATTAATCTTGCCTCAATCTGTAGATGCAATGACATTCACAATCTCAGCAACAAACCAGATTGCCCGTTTTTATAAGTTTTAGTGTCCTTAGTTATGTTTAAATTTGTATTCACTAATTCAGGTAAGTTTTTAAAATCCCTGTGCGATAAGTTGGATGGAATGGTCAACCTCGGGGCCATCTCCTTAGATTATGTGCGCGAATGCATTGACATGTATACTTAATCTTCTTTTCCTCTTTTTTCCTGTTGAAATATTGTGTATGTTTTAAAACGGTCATAGCCCTGATATGATTCTACAGAGTTGGCTGGGATTTTAGCAACAATAACAACAACAATCTCTGTCAAATGGAACGACAAGACGCATGGCTAACTAGAACTCCACTGACTATGCTAAGCTCCAAGGCAGCTGGAAGGAACTGGACAAAACGATTTTCCATGGCCTGACTGTATAGTCTGCAAATGAAAGAAGAAGGAAGAAGTCATAGGGAAATGAGGTGGTAGAGACCTCAACCATTCTTCGTTCCTGCATTATGAAAGTGGTATCCGTCTGCTGTTTGTCGCAGTTTGGCTTTTCTCACTCCTGAACAATATCGGGTAGCCTACAAGTACACTTAGACTGCATTTGAGATATCAGATCTTGAGTTTATGACTAGTGATACAGGCATTGCCATGTTTTGTGTGTTTTTCGTGCTAGTACTTTAGTAGGCCTATATAATAATTAATACACAATACCTTGAACAAACGGTAAGTAGCCTACTTTAATACATAATACTTCAATCAAACTGGTAGTAGTTTACGATTTAATATGTTGATCAAAAGGTAAGTCGTATTGTTTATAGTGCGCCCCAATCATGCACTCCGTGTCAGGACCAAGTCCCTGAACTGACTGAATAGAATTTTAGTATTTTAACACCAGTCGATGGGCGTAGTGGTCAGTGTAACAGACAACAACTTGGGAATTCATGGGTTCAAACCCTCATAAGAATTTTCAGCCACAGACGGTTTCTGCTCAGAGTTGCGTGTGCTATGGGGTTGTTGGGAAGAGTGGGACTACACAGTCGAGTCCTATCCACATAGTGGATATGTGGTTGAGAAAGGTATTAAAGTTTCATGATCATCACTGCAGGTGTCTATCTCTAGCTTGGTTGACCTCAGGACATAGTATTACTATGAAAGTAAATGTAAAGTAGAACCCTCTCATGTAGTCTCAATCTGAAATGCAGCACCATATTATCTTCACTATCATCCCCATTCTCGTCGTCACAGCATTATGGGAAAAATCCACCTTACAATTATCTAATAAGTAAAGACAAAAGAGTGACAACTGGAATATCGTAGATTGGAACGTCTGTCAGCCCAAATCACTGCGGGTTTTTTTCCATCCAGGCTCTAAACGGAGTTAAACTCGGTGAGCTGATCAGTTTTAATGATTGGGACCGTATACGTGCAGTTCTTTCATCCACTTCATGGATACCGGTGTTGCCCAAATCATTCAGAGAACTTGTTCTTTTGACTCTTATAGCCTGCCCACCAGCTTTCTTCGGGAAAGGCTGTTGGAGTCAAAAAAACGAAAAAAATTTCCTTCTATGAGCTTTTAAACCAAATTTGTTTACAACGTGTTCACAGCTGTAGGATCACACATAATTGAAACAAACAGCCCATGGTGGCAAGGTGGCACAGATGCTTGCAATACAGCCTTGAAATGGCCATACCCATCACATTTGTAAAATTTGGAGTGGTTGTCAGATCATATTTAGTTCACAGGTGATAAACTGTCAGACAAGTAGTTACGGAGAAATTATGGCTTTTCATACTATACAGCTATGACTGAAGTGTATAATTGTGATAAAGTGTCATGTAAGTAACTATTACATTGTGGAATTACAGCTCTTCATGCTATACATTTATGACTGAGTATTACAAGTGATCCGAGTGGTTTAGGTCGCATAGACCAGATCTGTTTGTAGAAGCCGTGTTTAGCATAGGTGGCCTATACAATACGTTTACTACCGTGCTCATGTATACTACTTTGTATGACGTGGTGACTTGGGAGTGGAGGCAGGGGTCCATCGCCTCTGTGTCACAGTGCCCCCCAATGTCTCATTTCTGCTTTCCGACATATCCTAGTCTACTGAAACGGAGGTCAACATGAACGCAGGTATGAAAAGCCACAGAATATGGAAAATTGTTCGCAATGTTATAATAACAAGTGATAATGAGGGTGGTAATGATGATACTGTGGAGTGCCATTGTGGATTGAGACTATGTGACAGTGCTGTACTCTGTGCTTCCTTTCATATGTCTTGGTGTCAACCAGGCCCGAGATACACACACCTGCAGTATTAGTAAATTTGAGCGGTACAAGTGAAGTCAGATCAGGTCAACTTTATTATCCCGAACAGAGAAATTACATTGTGGTCTCCCACAAGAATGCAACACAAAGATATAAAACATCCATGTTAAGATATTGTTATTTGCAGAATAAACTCGGTTTCGTATGTGAAATAGAATCATATAAAAACAAATGTGCACACCCATACCACACTCAAACACAGTACCACCATCCCCACTACCACCACCACCACCACCACCATATATCATTTAATTATTGAAATAATGTATTGGTAAATAAATGACTAAATAGAGGAAGGAACCAAATATATTCGGTTGCATTCGCACACACACACAAATGCAGGCAAATGTGTGTGCACTCGTGCGCGTGTAAATACTCACGCTCTCTGTCTCTCTCTCTCACTCTCTCCCCCCCCCCTCTCTCTCTCTCTTCTGTCCCAGTAACGCATATATAATACAGTCCCATACATTTACTACGCGTATATGCTTCAGATTTTATCTGGATTAAGAAATTGGATTGATAGTGGGAGGAAACTTTGTGTATGTACATTTTGTTCTACATTTGAAGGAGTGAAAACGTCTCGCTGATTAGCACGGTAGGACTTCATACTGGTTTGAAATGGCGTGAGGATGGTCACGTACAATCATACTACCCATACACACCATACATATCTGTACAATTAGCTGATCTGCTTATCGGAACCGTAAGAAAGAGACCGTGTTGCGTAGGTTACACACGCATCACATTCTACAAATATTCGTACCTTTTAAAAAATGAAGGAGCACCGTGGTGTATACCACGTGATGAGCCGTTGAGCATCAGACATCTTATTTAATTCTTGGACTTGCACGGTATGAGACATAAGCATTACACGGTGGACTCCTTTAAGAACCTCTTAGAGACGTCCCTGCGGATGCAAATTTCCTTCTTTTTTTTTTTTTACAAGAGATCGATAGATTTCATCTGATATGATCTTACGTATGAGCATGTTTATCTTTAACTGTATTTTAGACTTGCAAAATATGGGTGAGCTTGGTTTTTAACTGTTGTCCTTTTACTTGGGTGTCGTTTTTAACGTGTTGTTTGCCCTGATATGGCTTTAAGCAATATGAACCGGAACCTGAATCTGCCTGTTACCCACAATCTTTCCACCGACATTCATGTATCTCTCCAAAACGTTCTGACAATTTACATGCAATCCACCATACCAGCACACAAATGAATATGCTAAAACCGACGCCAAAGAGCAACGATAAAAAAGGAGGAGAGATAAATATTGATATTAAAAGACCTAATTTTTCGAAGACAGTAACGCCTAGACTGACATTTCCTGCCGATATTATCAGTATGAAATATAGAATTCAGCTTGTCGTCTAAAAATGTATCTGAATTATTTGTATTGCTCCATACGTTCAACTTAAATATCTTTGACAAAAAGGTCAGGTACGATATCTGGAGATTTGCGGAAATCATTTCTTTAGTTTTCCCCTCGTTCAGATCAATGTGGTTTTCAGCATATCACTTTAGAATTTCTTAAAAATAAGCTACGTCACAATTAGAAAGACCATCTAATGCTGAGTCATCAGAGTGTTTGATTAAAAGAGTAGAGTTGTTGCACTTGCAGCCATTTGTATGATTGTAAATAGAACTGGAGAAAGAATAGTGCTTACATTTTTAGGACAGGAAAGTGCAATGAAGCGGATACTTGACTGTGAGGTTCCAGTCTTTTGATCGTGTTCATAGCATATTCAGCTGTGGTTAGGAACTGGTTGAGGGCGAACAATCCAGGCAGTTCATTCCATTTGGTGTTAATGCCACAGTTAGTAAGGTTAGCCTGCTAGTATCGCTTTGGTGGTCTTCCCTGGTTACGGTATTGTTGCTTCAGCTGTCTGTATGGAAGTATCTTTTGAGGGACGGTGCTACACTTCTGACCGTGTAGATTATACACTCGATCTTGCCAACTAGTGTTGCAGATCTTGGGACCGTTCCAGCAGCTGAACGTGCAGTCAGTAGTTAGTCAAGGTCTGGCAGCAGTACAGCAGGGCGTTCAAAGCTACTGTTCTGTACACAGCAATCTTTGTGGCGAGTCGGATAGCGTGGTCTTGCCACAACCTCTTGATCAGCTTTCTATTTTCAGAGTGCTGCGCCACTTCAGTGTGAGGAGATTGCTCTCGGTAATGCCGAAGTAGCAGAATTTGTCTACAGTCTTGAACCCCCCGGCCGTTGGATACAGTGGTGTATAGACACCACGGTGCATGGTTAGAATATTGTGCGTGCTGTTGTAACTGTCAAATTTTTTTCCCCCAACACAATGCCTCTGCATTCAGAATAATTGTATGCACTCTATTGCCCCAAATGCAGTGTTACGGCATGGGGGACCCAAAATAATCATGGCACATGTCAAAAGTTGCGGATACACTCTGTAGGCTGGCAAGATCGTGAGGTTCTACTTAACATACGGGAAGTGTGGCCTTGTACAATACTGTTGGCGCTCAGTAAATACGGAGACTGTGATTTAGACAACATAAATTTATCACAAATGATGAACGGTAAAGAGGATATGGATGAGTCAAGGCTTAAGTCATCTGACTGTTTATACTGTTCAACAAACATGAACACAATGACTGGCTTACTTGACAGGGTCTGTTTAAACCTGCAACATAAAAACTGGTCTGTTCGCATCTTAATGCTCCGATCTTTCTGGAGGTATCAGCGTAGTGTTTCAGTTCGCATCTTAATGCTCCGATCTTTCTGGAGGTATCAGCGTAGTGTTTCAGTTCGCATCTTAATGCTCCGATCTTTCTGGAGGTATCAGCGTAGTGTTTCAGTTCGCATCTTAATGCTCCGATCTTTCTGGAGGTATCAGCGTAGTGTTTCAGTTCGCATCTTAATGCTCCGATCTTTCTGGAGGTATCAGCGTAGTGTTTCAGTTCGCATCTTAATGCTCCGATCTTTCTGGAGGTATCAGCGTAGTGTTTCATAGCTTCTATTCACCCTTCTCCTCTTTTCAATATTTCAAGACCTTTCCAGGGCATAAGCTTTCGTGAACGCTCAAGGAGTGTGCCAGATTTGGGTACAGTGCATATGGAATCATCTGAGTGTAACGAACAAACTCAAAAATGCAAACTGCTGTTTAACTCTTGGGCACGTGCATGGTATATTACTGACGACATCTAATAGCTCGCGGGACTGATTGACTGTAAACTCGTCCCACTTTTCATTTCATGGACCTCTTTATGTCACTTTATACAACATTTAACAGATCAGGGGACTGATTAATTGTAAACTCGCCCCTGTTTCTAGTTCATGGACCTGTTGCAGTCACTTGGATATCTTTGTTATTATCATGTACTTAACACGTGTTGCCACGACTGAAAAGAGGAAAAAAAAGAAGCGTTTTCATTTTGTGTCATAGATATGGATAGGGAGACAAGCAACTAGTTCTGATCTCTTAACCATGTCATGGTGCTCATGAGCATACAGAGATATATAGCGTTGCTGTGTCATTCAGCTGGCATCAGCTCCATTGTTGGGGTAAATTTCTGTCTTTAAAACAGTAGAAGATAACAAACTATAGAATTGAATTATTATTCTGGAATTGTTAATTTTATGATGAAAAAATGCCTGGGGTTGAAATAAGAAGGCAATTGCAAAAATGTTCCGTCTTAGTCAACGAAACTGTAATTGGAACAAACAAACACTATTATCACATAGATACATTATTATTTATCAGGCAACAATGTTTAGCTTATTTCGAGATAGAGAGGCAAAAGAGGAATAAATCGATGCTGTGGCTATTAGAGGTCATGACTTCATTGAGTAGCCAGTCTGTGTTACTGTTTGTATCTATGTTCTCTGTGCAGTGGAAAAGATGTGAGTTGAGATATTTGCAGTTTTATTACGCACGAAACACCCATTTCCATGGCTGGACAATGATTTCTGATCGATGTAAATACAAGCACCTTTCGTTCTCGTCGGGTATGCTCTTGTCACTTCTTGCCTTTCCAGCTCAATGTTAAGAGACGTCTTTTGTTCAATTCAGTTCAATTTATTTTTTCTTCTTTTTAAGGGTCCATCCTTCAGCTCCGTACGTCATGATAATCAAGACCAGACATCTCATTATTTTCATTTTTAGTTTTGTGTGTATCGTTTTGTTTTTCCAGATATTTGTGAGGTCTGTCATCCGTTTCTTTGCCATGCTTGTATAGGCGTTATGTCGGTGGAACAATCTGCATGGTTGGATTTGATCAGTCCTAACTATGAACTGGCAGATTTCTTCCATTTTATCTTGATCTATGTAGATGGATTTTAATAGTGTCCTATATATGGAGATGCATGGCCATAGCGCTGTGATACTAACTTGATGGAGACCTGCTTCGTCTGGACTTTGTACTATCGTGTAGGTCTTCTCTGTCTTGTTGTTTTATTTAATTGTTGTTTTTTTCCGTTTGTTTTCGTTCGAGCATGGTCACGCCTCAAATGGTCAGTCTGGTGATCTAACTTATATATACTATGATCTTCATAGGTGGGCTTCACCGTCCTCACCTGACTTTGGTATGTGAGGCTAACACCCATTTGAAATAGAAAAAAAAAAAAAAAAAAAAAACACGAAAGAAGAATATGAACGCGTATTTAATACAACAAAACAAGACAGGCGCAAATTTTCGGCCAGCTGGCCTTTGTCAAGTGTAAGATTACAAACAAACAAACACTAGATACAAAAAAAAAAAAAAAAGAAAAAGACTGAAACTTCCCTGCTGCTGTCTTCAGTGTGGTCAGACAGCAGCAGGGAAGTTTCAGTCTTTTTCTCATTTTTTTTTTTTATCTAGTGTTTGTTTGTTTGTAACCTTACGCTTGACAAAGGCCAGCTGGCCGAAAATTTGCGCCTGTCTTGTTTTGTTGTATTAAATACGCGTTCATATTCTTCTTTCGTGTTTTTTCTGGTCCCTGTTTGCTTGAACGCGGGCAGTCACACTTGTTTTGAAACCCTTTGAAATGTTCATGTTGGAGCCAGTTCATGTTATTTCGGATGCGTGTACGTGCGTTGTTAGTCTTGTCCACGCTGGCCAGGCAGCATACGTTGTTGCGTGCATAGTCTGAACACTTCATCGTTAATGGGCAGATCACGTGTCGTTTGGTCTCTGTCCCATGACCTATCTGGCTTTGGTAACCCTACCAGGAGTAGAAAGCTGTCATCAGCATAGCTCCCTTGGTCACAGGGCTTATCGCTTCATCTGACAGACAGCACGCGGACCATCACCCTTGTGTTTAATGGTTGTGGGGAGAAAAGTACCTATCCATCCGGACATCGACCCTGGGACCTGTGGTATCCTGGAGGGACGAATTAATTCGAACAACTAGACCATCGTGTGTCCCCCGTAGGGATGCCGGGGGCTCTTTCAGTATAAATAGTATCCCCACCTTCTGGAAATTCTGTGCTAGAATTTTCCTTTTTTCTGTCACTCTCTTTGTTTCTGCATTGTTCCTTTGCTTTCTGTCATTTCTACCTATCATTTTCGGCCTTGCTGGTCCATTCACCTCTATGTGTTCAATAAAGTCTTACGTACTTTTTCTTAGGATCGATAATTGGGTACATGTATTAAGTGCATTTTTGGCTCTAGGGAGGTGAGATATGCGGAAGGAATTTTGGGGAGTTTGTGGCCGTTTTCATGTATGTTTCGGTGTCCTTAGGTATGCTTAAGTTTATATTCAGGTGTGATTTTAAGGTCCCCTGTGCGATGGGTTCGACGGAGTGGTCAACGCCAGGGGCATGTCTTTAGATTATGTGGGCGAATGCATTGATATGTGTACTTAATTTTTTCTTCTCCCCCCCCCCCCCAACCCCCCCATTTGCAGTTTTGTATGTTTTGAATCGGTTATAGGCCTAATATGTCTCTACGTAGTCGGCTGGGCATTAAACAACAATAACAATAACAACATGGTGTGGTCCTTACGGAGGTCACGCCTACTTTTTATCAGCACGATGCTGTAAACAACGGCGCTAATGGCCCTGTAAACATATATGTAGCCCACATGGGGTTACTTACCCATGACGTTGGCCTTATCGGGTCAACGTGCTCTAACCTAATGTGCCGAAAGTAATAATTTAACACTGATAGTGAAGGTAGTGAACGCCCATCGTTAAGAGCAGTCCCACCTGTTCTCTTCAGATTGGTCGCACGACTGTTAAAACTCTCTGTCTCTGTCTCTGTCTCTCACTGTCTCTGTCTGTCTCTCTGTCTCTGTCTCTGTCTCCCTCTGCCTTTCTCCCTCCCTCTCTCTCTTTCTCTCCCTTTTTCTCTTTTCTCTCTCTCTCTCTCTCTCTCTCTCTCACTCTCTCTCTCTCTCACACATTATCATTATGGTTGTAAAATCATGTGTGCATGAGGGAACAGCTACTTATATAAGATAAACGAGCTCCTATTTGCCCGGTTTTTACCTGCAGAGGCTACTGTCCTGAGGATCGTAAGTACTTTGTCGTTATCGTCGTAGGCTCAGCACACCGGCGGGCCGCAAGTTTTTCATGCGGGTAGGCCTGCGGAATTGATACAGTCATGTAGGCCTACACAGGATTGGACAGCTTGAGTTCAATCCCAGCCCGCAACGTAAAAAAAACCTGGCCTGTTTGCTGCCCATCTCAACACTTCGATATAACACTTTACGCTCAAGACCTGGCCAGCTCATGGGTTTATGTGCAGGCTTAAGTTTTGTGCCACGGTTGACATACACGTGGCACCTGTGGCGTTAGTGCATATGGAATTCGTTCCGAGCGCGGAGACGTCATCTTGAGAAACCATGGTAGCAAAGCAAAAACTTAACCCTTTGATTCCTTCACCCTATCCGCCAACTTCCTGCAGGAAGCTGGCGGATAGGGTGAGGGAATCAAAGGGTTAAGTTTTTGCAGTTGGTGGATAGGGAGCGGGATTAATCAAAGGATTAATCAAAGGATTAATGGTTTAATGGTTCAATCATTCCGATGGTGTCAGCTTGATGTTTCGGAAGTCATCCTGCCCCTTCCCTGATTTCAAGACTTTGCCGGCTGTATAGGAGTTTTGCCACGTCATCTCTGACAGATTTGGGGTGGAGCGCATATGAAATTGTCCCGAGTGCAATGAATCCATCTTGATCGGATTTAAATGTTAATCCAGATTCAACGTTTCACTGGTGTCATATCTGTAATGCATTCAGGCATTTAAAATAAACGACACGGTTTGTGTGGCCCGTTAGTTCAGTTGTAAGAACGCCGTGCTCAAGATGCAGGACATGTGGATTCGAACTTCAAACGGACCACGGCTTTTCTGTTCTTTTCTTTTCTTTTTTTAACGCAGTCTGGTTGTTCTTTTGATAGAAACGTGAAATCTAGCTCTGATTTTTCCATCATTCTGATAGTGTCAGCGTAGTGGTTCATAGGTCATTACCTCCCCTGGTTCCCTCCCCTTTTCAAGATCTTGTCAGGGTGTAGGGTTTTGCTCAGGCTCACGGAGTCTGCCAGATGATTGCTGGTAGATTTGGGTGGAACACATATGGATTTGTCCGTGTGCGATGACTCATTTGAGCAAACTTGAGCCGTAGTCGTTGGAGAGCGAGTTAATAGAGACTTTTGGGGTAGGCGTTGTGAAGTTAGTGCCCTCGCTCTGTCTGTCTGTCTGTCTCTCTTGCTTTATCGTTCCCGTTCCTAAAAAGGGACTGACACCTTTTTACAGCTGAATGGATTTGGACAGTGGGTTCGCGCCAGAGCATGGGTCTAATAATAATAATGTTCGCGAGATCTGAGTAGAGATTCACGCAGACAGCATTAGAGCGCTGACGAAGATGGCGAGAACGCCATCGAAAGCTACGGAACTGTGAGTAGCGATTTTTACACTGTTGGGAGACCTTGTTCTTCAAAATTGGTAGCATTAAATAATAATATATTTTATTTATATAGCGCAAAATCTTGACAAAATCAAATCTAAGCGCTGAGCGTATACATGCATACATACCTACATACATATGAGCGTATACATGCATACATACATGCTTACATACTTACATACATAAATCTAAGCTGAGCGTATACATGCATACATACATACATACATAAATCTAAGCGTATACATACATACATACATACATACATACATACATACATACGTACGCACATGCATACATAATAATTACAATATTTATATAGCGCAAATCTCGACAAAATCAAATCCAAGCGCCGAAAAGACACACACGCACACACGCACGCACGCACGCACACACACACACACACACACACACACACACACACACACACACACACACACATATGCATGGCCACAAATGGGGAGAAAAGAATAAAAGCAATAAAAGCAAGAATAAAACCAATGGAAAACCACAGAGAGCACATCATATACAATTATATATTAAAACAAAGTGATTCCCCTCCGAGCGGAGACAGGCTGCAGAGGGGGGTTGAGTGAGGTTAGGATTTTATGCAGAGGAAAAAAGGTGAGTTTTGAGAGCGGACTTGAAGGAGGCAAAAGTAGGTTGCTGACGGACTGAGAGAGGAAGTTTGTTCCAGGAGAGTGGACCAGAAACAGAGAAGGCTCGTGGACCATAGGTATTGAGCTTAGTGCGTGGAAAGCGAAAAGTCAGAGGATCGGAGGCAGAGCGGAGGGTACGTGAGGGAACATAGATCTCAAGTAGGCTTGACAGGTAATCGGGGGCTGCGTTATTGAGGCTTTTGTAGCACATGGTGTCTAGTTTGTACTGTATGCGCTTTGATACAGGGAGCCAGTGAAGTTGTGCCAGGAGAGGAGATATGTGGTCAGCTTTTTTCTTTTTGAGTACAAGGCGTACAGCATTGTTTTGAATGCGCTGTAGGATGTGAATGGTGGAGGCAGGAAGACCAGACAGGAGTGAATTGCAATAGTCAATGCGAGACATTATGAAGGAGGAAACGAGTTTTGCAGTTGTTTCGACAGAGAGATACTTCCTGATCAGGCTTATACGATGGAGATGATAGTAGCAAGATCTGGCAGTTTGAGAAACAAAGTTGTTCATGGACAGGGTAGAGTCAATGCAGACACCAAGGTTTTTAGCTGAATCAGAAATTGGGACTGATGTGTTACATAATGGGAGAGAAAGAGGAGGCAGCTGGGAAAGTTTCTGACGGGTGCCAATGAGGATAGCTTCTGTCTTGTCGTCATTAAGCTGAAGTCTATTGTGTGTCATCCAGTTCTTAATGTCCGAGTAACACTCAGTGGTGCGAGTCAACAGGCGCTGTATATTATCAGGTGAGTCACTATCTTGAAGTTGGGTGTCATCAGCATAGAAGTGGTATTTTATAGAGTGGGAGTTGATGATGGTGGACAGGGGGGAGGTATAAAGAGTGAAAAGAACAGGGCCAAGGACAGATCCTTGTGGAACACCACAGGTCAGGTATGCAGGTTGAGAGTAAGTGCCATTGATGAGAACAGTTTGTTTTCTGTTTGATAAATACGAAGTGAAAAAGGAGAGAGCAATGTCAGAGATGCCAAAAGTATGATGAAGTCTAGAAAGGAGAATACCATGGTCAATGGTATCGAAAGCTGCAGACAGATCAAGGAGTGTGAGGAGAGAGACTTTGCCAGTATCAGTTGCAAGGAGGAGATTGTTGAGAATGTGTAGTAGGGCAGTTTCAGTGCTATGGCACTGGCGGTAGGCTGACTGGAAAGGATTGAGGAGATTGTTGGCAGACAGGTGAGAGTTCAGCTGGTTGAGGACGACTTTTTCAAGGAGTTTTGACAAGAAAGAGAGATTAGAGATAGGCCTGTAATTTTTCAGTTCATTTGGGTCTAAATTGTGTTTCTTGAGGAGAGGGTGAACAATAGCAGACTTGAAAGAATCTGGGACAGTTCCAGTTTGAAAAGAAGTGTTGATGATGTCAGTGATGAATGGGAGGAGAGTAGGGAGACAATCGGAGTAGAGAGAACCTGGAAGAGGATCCAGTTCGCAGGTTTTGAACGACATGGATCTGATTGTGTTGAAAATTTCTTCTTGTGAGACTGGGGTAAAAGTAGTGAGAGGTGTGCCAGAGAAGGAAGGGTCAGGTGGGCATGGTTGACAGGGTGTCCTGTCAAGCCTGTCACGAAGAGTTTGTATTTTGGTGGTGAAATACTTAGAGAATACAGATGGGAGTTCTTCATTTGTATGTTTTGTTGGGAGAGGTAAGTCTTTTCGTGTGCCAAGGAGATGATTCATGGTTGTAAAGAGTTCTTTTGAAGAAGAGGCATTCAGGATTTTGGTTTGGAAATAGCTTGTTTTTGCAGATGCAATGAGGGTGGATACTTTTGTTTTAGAGGCTTCGAAAAATTGCCTGTGTACAGTGAGTTTGGATTTGCGCCAGCGGCGCTCTGCTCTGCGGCGGGTACGTTTTGCACAGGCAATCTCATGAGTGAGCCAGGGGGTAGGGGGGCGGTCAGGTAAAAGACGGGTTGTGGCTGGAGCATGAGTGTCCAGAAGATGGTGGAGAGTAGTATAGAATTCATCGGCAAGGTTATGTGACTTTTCAGAAAGGAGACGGGAGGCATCAGATGAAAATGTGGAGAGGTCGATAGATTTGAGATTGCGTCGAGTCACTGTGCGCGTGGTACGGGAAGGAGGAGAAATGTCAAGAGAACAGAGAATTGCAGAGTGGTCAGAGGGAAGGGCTGAAGTTAGACGGGTAGAAAGAACTAAGCAGTTGTTAGTAGCTGAATTGTGGTGATCACGAGAAATGATCCAGTCAAGAATGTGACCTTTTTGATGGGTTGGTTCAGAAATGTGTTGAGTCATATTGTGATTGGACAGAGAGTTGATGATATGTCTTGTGTCATAACGGTGAGTGTTGTCATAGTGGACATTGATGTCACCTAGAATGATGAGATTTCCAGGTAAGAGGCAGTAGTGGTCAAGCAGTTGGTCAAAGTCAGAGAGAAACGTGGATGTGGTGAGTTTGTTGGCAGAGCTAGGTGGAGGTCGATAGACACAGGAGAAGGTGATGGGTTGAGGGGTGGATTGGAAGGATACTTCAACGTGCTCGAAAGAAGGATGGGAGAAAGGCAGAGACTGCGAGAAAGATAGGCGGGAATGGAGTGAGTCGTTGTAGAGGATGGCGATACCGCCACCTCGAGATGAGCGATGGAAAGAAGCAAGCCTGTAACCACTCGGAGTGAGGCTAGCATGTATAGGTTCATGACCAAGGGGGTTAAGCCATGTCTCTGTAATAAAAGCAATGTCAACGTGCTCATCAGCGATAAAATCGGCAATGACCTCAGCTTTGCCATCTTTGCATATTGATTGAGCGTTAAAAAGGCATAGTTTAAGTTTATCATATGGCGGCGGCCGAGGTGGCGAAGAAGGCGGCACCGACGGGACAAAAGACGAAGGCGACACCAGCGGGGCAGAAGACGAAGGCAGCAACGACGGAACAGAAGAAGAAGACAAAGGTAGCACCGGCGGGACAGAAGACGAGGGCAGCGCCGGCGGGACAGAAGACGAAGGCAGCATCGGCGGGACAGAAGGCGAAGGCGGCACCACCAGGACAGAAGGCGAAGGCGAAGATGGCAGAGGAGGAGACAAAGCCCGCAGCAGCGAGGTCGAAGGCAGGGGCAGTGGAGGAGACGAGGAAGCAGAAAAAGAAAAGTGGCGTCGGGCTGGCACAGCAGGAGGCAGGTTGTGCCAAAGTCGGTGGAGACGTCCACCACGACAGGATCGCGCAGTGCGGGGCTTGCTACACAGCCCCAATGTACGAATGCGCTGGTAGACGCCTCCACCGAGATAGCATTTGCTGTGTTTAAAAAGTGTCAGTCCAATTTGTTTAAGGACGGACGGATCCATAATTGAGAGCCAGTCAAGAGAGGATGATGTTTGTAGAGAACAACGAAGGTTTGGGAGCTGTAGCGTTGGGCGAACACAGTAGGCTAAAATGTTAACACAGTTCACAGGTTAAATGTCCGACCTAAACGGCAGAATTAAAATGACGAAAAGTAGGCATACGAAACTCTAAAATCAGATTATCCGGTAAAATATTCAAAATTTAAAAAAATATTTACATCACCATTTGTCGGGACCCAAGAGGAATAAACTGATATAAAATTCAATGTACAAAAACAAATAGAACCACGATAAAATCACTGTAAGATACCACACACACTTTTGCTGCCTGCTGGCGCGACATCTACTCACCAATATCAGTTTGACCAATCATGCAGATTCTGTCATTTGTGTGGCCAGTGTCGTGGCCAAGTGAACTAAGAGACACTGCAGCCAACAGGATTCTCCATCTCACCAAGCTTCATGGCAGCCGACAGAAACTGAAAAAAAGGGGGTGGGGGGGGGGGGGGAGAAACACGGCCACAGCCATCACCAGACGTGTAGCCAGACTGTGTAGACGGTGAACAAAAGAACAAAAAGTCTGTGTGGTGCAGCAGTAAGCACGTCAGGCGTAGTAAGATGGTCCGTTATGTGATCGTTCTAACCCAGCTCTTTGTCTATATCGATCTTGGTGACGGCTGCCTTCCAGGGTACGAACCCGTGCCCAGAAGGATAGTCATGGACAGTGCGTCATGGTGGATGATGTGACCAAACAAAGTATTAAGCTTGCGTTCTATCGATACGGCCAGAAGCGATTTCTGTAGATTCACCAAAGTGTTGATTTTGATCTGTAAAACTTATTGATGTATTAAAACAGACAGGCGCTTGACTTTGAAAACCTAGAGCTGTGTTTCATCGACCAGTGTATTTTGGAATCGTAGAAAAGTTCATTATGTCATATGCACAGTATGAACTTGACTTAGAAGCTGATCTTCTTGCTTCTATCAAATTCTCAGTTGTATTCTCAGTTTTTTAATTCTGCCGTTTTTGTGTTAATGTTGACGGAGATGTGTGTGTTGTGTGTGTGTGTGTGCGTGTGTGTGTGTGTGCGTGTGTGGGGTGTGGTGTGTGTGTGTGTGTGTGTGTGTGTATGCGTGAGTGTGTGTGTGTGTGTGTGTGTGTGTGTGCTTGTGCAAGTATGTGTGTGTTGGTGTGTCTGTGTTAATGACAAAAAATGTATTGGCAAGGTTTTCTCAGCTGTTTCTGGATGGCTGCTTACCAAATCTAGCTCAAAGTTGTGGGCTGTTAACGGGTCTTGAATGGTTGAATGTGGGAGACATGGCGCCAAGATCAGAATCATATGGATAAAAAAAAAATCTGAAATCAACACATTTTGAGACAGGTGTATGAACAGCATTTTCTGAGAAATATTTACATCGTTTTCACTGTTGTGATAGTGTACCGTTATCCTAGCTTCACGACAAGCTGTATTTCAACTGATAGGCTACGTTTTCAAGATAACAGTAATCTTGAGGAATCTGGTCCATCTGTAATATTTTTGTATAAACTGGGAGACTGTCGAATGACTGGACCATCTTGTAAAGGTTTTTCTTTCTTTAAATTTTGTTAAAGATGCTTTGTTCGTATCTTCCCACAGCGAAAAGAACAGCCCTTTGTTGGGACAGCAACGTCGATCGGGCGAAATGTGTTAAGGGGTGGAGGAATAAAAGAAAACCATAAATAAAGCTTGCTTCATATAATTATGTACTTCTCAGTAAGCCGTGTACGCCTTGTCATTGAACACGGCGGGCCGAAAACCTAAGGCTCCAGGACTCCTTCCCGTGCAGTGCTTGTGGAGGAACAAGTACCTTCAGGAATGGTCTTCTATCCCATATGAAGACCCACACTTTGCATTGAGGAACAGTATGCCTAGTCATCCGTCAGACCGACTGGAGAGAACACCTTTTCGTTTTAAATCAGATTCTGTAGAATTCGACAGCTGTAGCGATTCGGATTCGGACCTAGGCTCTCGAGTTGCTAATCTTGGAGTTGTTTTCATTGCACATTGTTTCCTCCCCGGGGATGCCGGGGGCTTTGTCAAGTATAAATAGTATCCCCACCTTCTGGACATTTTGTGCTAGGAAATTTCCTCTTTTCTGCCACTCTCTTTGTTTCTACCTTGTTTCTTTGCTTTCTGTCATTTTTTCCTATCATTTTCTGCCTTGCTGATCCATCTATCTGATGTGTTCAATAAATCTTACATACTTTCTCTTCGGATTGATAATTGAGTACATGCGTGTGTGTGTTTTGTGTGTGTGTGTGTGTGTGCGTGTTTGTGTGTGTGTGTGTGTGTGTGTGTGTGTGTGTGTGTGTGTGTGTGTGTGTGTGTGTGTGTGTGTGTGTGTGTGTGTGTGTGTGCTGCACTGTGAGTACAACTTGGCACGATTGTTGGGTGTGTGGTCTGTTGGTTAAAGCACTTGCCTAGGTCGTGAGAAATCCAGGTTCGAATCACTGATCAGACAGGTATTTAGATTCCCCTCCATTAGATCTCTTGTGATTAAGGTGGTAGTCTTGGATGATCGAGTATACATCGAGTACACGTGTGCTGCACGCACTCAACATCCATGGCAGCAAAGAGCCTGTCCCTGGCAAAATCTCTCGCAAAGTCCAATTTCATAAGTAATAAGAAATGCACTTCTACAAATAACAACAAGAACAACAAACAAACAAAACATAAGTGGTGTTGTGCTGTCCAGGGAGTGCATCCCGAATTCCATATGGTAAATCCGTTGTGAAACTTAAAAAAAAAACTAAAAAAAAAAAAAATACAGATGTGCATATATAGATCTATGTGAGGTTCGCACATCCAATGTAAACCTGTCACCAATTTTCGTAGCTTCAGAACGTTCACCCCTGAACAGTTGAAATCATTGTATCATTAAAAGTCAACCGAATTCTCTCTTTGTTTAGATCGAAGAACAGAGAACAGTCTTCAGCTGAAGGGAGAGCAAACAGTGTGAACTTTACGAAGTGAGTCAAGATGAGAGTTTGGGCCCTTGCCTGCCTGCTCCTTGTTGGTGTTGTCTCTGGCGATGAGGTGAAAAGCTATCGTGGGTGAGTGTTGGAGGTTTAGGGGTTTGAAAACATCGTTGGGGGATGATGTGGAAGGGTTGAAGACACACACACACACACACGCGCGCGCGCGTCCTGATATCATTCATAGTGAAAAGACGTTAGATCAAAGAACGAAGGCACACACACACGCGTGTGCGTGTACGTACGCCTGCATAAAAGAGTGCGTAGTAAAAACTGACGTGCCTACAAGCGAGCTTGCTTACACACATTTGTGTTCGCCAGTTCAGACAGACATATATACACACTCTCACAAATAGACACACACGCATGCAGACAGACACACAAGCAGTCGCAAACGCGACACGCGTACATATTCACGGATAACCAGAAAATGAACAAATATACACCATGCGCGCGCGCGCACACACACACACACACACACACACACACACACACACACACACACACACACACACACACACACACACACACACACACACACACACACACACACACGCACACACACACACACACCACACACACACAGCACACACACACGCTGCACACACGCCCGCACACGCACGCACACACACACACACTCTGATGGATCATCACACCTTTTTTCACTTACAGTATGTTTGAACTAAACAGCAGGCAGACTGAAGTCATGGTGATCAGTAAGGAACATGAAATCCCCTCTGCAGGGTAGCAGCAAACGGCATAACCTTGAGACAGGTTGATAAGTTTAGATACCTGGGAACGATCATTTCACCAGACGGCAGATGCACTTCAGAAATAGCCAGCAGAATCAGGCCACGCCAAAACAACATTCAAGAAGATGAAAAGTATTCTTACCAACAAATGCCTATCAATTAACATCAGGAAAAGAGTTCTTGAATGTTATATAACCAGTACTGTATACGGTTGTGAGGCGTGGACAGTCGACAGGCAGAACCAGAACAAGATTGAGGCAGCCGAGATGTGGTTTCTAAGAAGAATTTGTGAGTTCCATGGACAGCAAAGAAAACAAACGAGACAGTCTTGATGGAGGCAGATACAAGAAGATCATTCATAAGGAAGATTGGGAAGGGACAGGCAGCATTTGTAGGCCATTTTATGAGGAAGGGGGAATTGGTCACGACGGGAAAGCTGGAGGGGAAGAGAGCACCAAGTAGACCCAGGGAGAAGATACTAGACGGACTTGCAGGGTGGCTGAGAACAGAGAGGGTGGAAGAGATGCTTGAGGCAACAAGAGATAGAGACAGATGGAAGTCCATGATCGCCAACGCCATGTGGCAAGGCACCTGATGATGATGATGAGTATGTTATAGTCGTACATCTTTGTTTTTATTCAGTTCATATGCAAAATTTATTTTTTCTCCCAGGATAGACCGTTGGCCATGATGCAGTGCTACCCACTGTGACGCTTTCAGTCTTTGTGTTTGTGTTTATCTATAATGATAACATATATGCTTATTTACGGTCCATATAATTACGGTAGTAGAAATAATACTAATGCTACTACGGCTACTACTACTACTGACAAAAACACCAATAATATCGTAATCAATTTTTATGTTTGCTGTCATTATCATCATCATTACTATTTTTCATTATCATGAGAATGATTTCAGTTGTTGTACTCGGACAATTGTCTATGCGCTCCACCCAAATCTGCCAGTAATTATCAGACGCCTTGAAAATGCGCAAAACTCTAACGCTCCGGCAAAGTGTTGGAATGGGAAGATAGGGTGAGGGGGAGGGAGGGGGACCTATGAAAAACACGGCTTTTACAACCAGACTGGTTGGAGTATTAACCCTTTGGCTCCCACACCCTGTCCACTAGCATCCTGCATTGCTAACCATGCTATCAGAGCAAAAACTTAACCCTTATGCAGTTGGTGGATAGGGCACGGGAGTCAAAGGGTTAATTGACATGGGTAACAAACAGGTCAGTTTTGTTTTTGTGTCGCGGGCTGGCTGAGATGACTTACAGACCATCCCGGTCACGCCAGAGGTCGAAACTGGAAAACGACTCCCAAGAAGGAAGATTAGCCTACTATGCTCATAGTAAACTCACTCACAAATAGCTAAACGGCTTGCGTTGAATCTGAGACATGAGAAGTAGACGATGGGTTTTTTTTTTTCGAAACTTGATTTTAATTCGTTTTTGACAAAACAAAAATAAAGACTATGATTGCTGAACATTATTACAGTATCACTGACAAACTTGACCAAGATTTATATACAATGGATGGAGCAAAACGCATATACATACGTCATATGTACTAGTCTGTTATATTTTTTAAATAATATAGTCATTTGATTTAGTTGGTGGTGGTGGTGTTAGTTTGCTTGTTTGTTTTAAATTCGTATGTATTCGTTTTCAGAAAAATTCAGTGATAAACGTATTGTGATAAACGTATTAGCAATGCAAGATCATTTGTATCAGACTTGAAGTTTAAAATACACGCAAAACGTCTACATCTTCAACAAAGGGTCTATGTGCATGAATTTACAGTCACTATCAATCATATATATGACAATTAGTCAAATATAAACAGGCAGGTCATACAGAAACCATGCACACATCTCGTAAAGAAGCAAAAAGTCACATCAAACTTCATCTGATATCAGAGACAGATGTGAACGATGTTGATTATTACCGATGCTGTTATTGATGTTGATGATGTAGTTGTAACCGTTGTTGGTGAGTCCACTGTGGTCAGCCATTGTTGTGGATGATGCTGTACTATAGGCGTTTTTTCATGTTGGCAGGCACCACGTGTTGTCCACTAAGGCAGAGACTGAACAACAGCTGGCAGTGCTTCATCAGCTTGAGCACAATCATGAGGTCAGCTTTCTGTGGTTATACATGTCCCATATCTATTCAGACTAATGAACGAACGAACAACAGACGATCAAACAAACAAACAACAACAACAACAAAATAACAACAAAGAAACAAACAAGCAAATTAATATACAATCAAACAAACATTGGAACAAAAAGAACGAACAACAGTTAAGAAAAGTAAAGAAACAAACACTCGAATAAAAGAACAAATATACGAACGAACGAACGAACAAACAAACAAACAAATAAATGAGCAAACAAACAAACAGACAAACAAACAAACATCACCAAAAGAAGCAAATATTTTGATAATGTGGGTGGGTGAGTGGGTGTGAGTGTGTGTACGATGTGTTGCTTGTATTCTTTTTGAATGATGTGTAAATCTCTTGCAACATTTTCCAGTGGGTTTGTGCGTGTTGAACAAAATACTAGTAAAACGCGTATGATGACGTTTGAACGTACAACTCTGTTTCTATTTCCATATCTGTCGAAACTGTGTATTTGCATTTGTAACTAATCTGCGAAAAAAAAAGAAAACAAACAAACATAAAACGTCATGACAATTTGCAAAAAGAAGAAGAAGAAGAAACTTGAAAACATTTTGCTACACCTGGATAATAGCACAAGGTCTGATTGGACCTGTCCTCTGTTGATTTACAGTTAACCTACCAAATAACCCACTAACCAAGCTGGAATACAAATATGCTTGGCATAGGAGTGTGTGTGTGTGTGTGTGTGTGTGTGTGTGTGTGTGTGCCTGTGTCTGTGTGAGTGTGTGTGTGTGTCTGTGTGTCAGTTACGTGGGGAAGAAAGTCAGTCGTCTTCCCACTGTTCTCTTATGACTCGTTCATATTAGCCGTCTCGGTACATGTATTTGTATGTATGCGTACCTACGTGTTTGTGTTCATGTGTGTATGTGTACGTTTATTCATGTGTTAATATGATGGTGTGTGTGTGTGTGTGTGTGTGTGTGTGTGTGTGTGTGTGTGTGTGTGTGTGTGTGTGTGTGTGTGTGTATTGTCAAATTGTATTTATATAAGCAAGATTTTCAGCATTCCCTTTTTATCAAATTTTGGTCAAAGATGAAGACCATTCAGAAGTCGCGAAATACGCAGGTTTGGAGAAATAGGCGTCAAGTTGAAGGTCACAGGAACCAAAAAAAAAAAAAAGCGCTTTAAATCAGCACTTTTTGAGGGTGTGAAAAACATTTGTGACAGTATTTCAATTGTCTTTTCACTGAAGTAAAAGTCTACCATTGCTTTTAACGCATGGCACGTTTGATTTTAGCTGAAGCTTTTTCAAGTCACAGTGACCTTAAGAATGACTAAACCTGAATTTCGCTGTAATGATTTGTTTGAAAAGGGAGATTGTTAGTATGGTTTACCATCTTGTTTTATCATTCTGTGCTCTTTCCTTGTCTCTGTTACTCTTTTTATCTTTTCATTCTCTCATTCCTTCCTTCCTTCCTTCCTTCATTTATCAGTTGGTTATGTTGGTCTTTCGTCTCACACAGCTGATGTTCCTGCGAGAACCCTCAATGGTGCTGAGCACAGACCTGGTAGTGTCCCCGAACCTGAAGGATGAGGTGATAAAGACTCTACAGAATGCTGGTCTGACAGTGTCCATCCAGTCTACCGACTTGCAAGCGTAAGTAGAGGTCTTTGTGTTTGTGAGAGTGGGAGTAGATTGCTTGATATGAACCAGAATGTCATTTAAAACAGACAACAACAACAAAAAAACAAAAAAAAAACGAAAAAAATAAAGAGTGCTAACACAACACTGAAAGAGAAAAAAATGGTCAGGCCATTCCAACAATCTCCCTTTTTGTACAAAAATTATTATGGAAAATTGAGATTTTCTACTTCTCAGACTCTCTGTTACACTACAGAAACCAGAACTGGATGGTCATCGAGGACAGTGGTAGAATGACACAAACATGAATGCAGATTTCAAAGGCAAAACCTGTAGAAGTGCCGTTCATGCATCTTTCCTAAGATGTGCCAATTGTCGATTTTTTAGGGGTGGGTGGATGGGGGGTTACTTTGTGACCATGATCTTAGAGCCTTACCTTCCAAATTCGCACTTTGGCGACTTCTCAACAGCTCAAAACTTCAACAGCTAGGCCACACACTTCATAGGGAACTCGGTTCAGAGTTTTTCTTCGGGGGGTTCTCTTAAAGGGAGGTCTTGTTGGCCTGGAAGTGAAGCTCCAACGTCCCAGACTGCCTGCGTGTGTTTGCACAAGTTCGAATCAAGCCAGGGGGAAAGTTTTCGTGTGCAGCCTTGAGAAGAGGTAAAGCAGCAAAGGAGAGGAGTTGAGCATTGTTGTCATAATGCTGGCCCCACTATTACTACTACTACTACCACCACCATCACCACCACCACCACTACCACTGCTACTGCTGCTCTGCAACTACTACTACTACTACTGCTGCTGCTGATGATAACAACAATGATAATAATATAATAATGGTAATAATGATAATAATAATAACAATAATAATAATATAACAACAACAACAACAATAATAATGAAATTCCATACATATAGTACAAACATACTGTCAGAGACTGCTAATGTTTTTAATAAACCGCATATAATGCCGTACAAACATGTGGGATACACGTATACATTCATGCATGAATGCATCATAAACGTGGTTCATCAAAAACAACAAAGTATGTTTTTCGTCACACACGTGAAAATAAACACACACACGTATAAACACACACACACACACAACAAGGTTGAGGCAACTGAAATGTGGTTTCTAAGGAGACTTGAGAGTTCCATGGACAGCAAAGAAAACAAACGAAACAGTCTTGCAGGAGGCAGACTCAAGAAGAACATTCATAAAGAAGATTAGGAAAAGACAATCAACATTTATAGGACATTTTATGAGGCATGAGAAATTAGAGCACCTAGTCACAACGTGAAAGCTGGAGGGAAAAAGAGCACCAGGTGGACCCAAGGAGAAACTATCGGACGGACTTGCAAGGTGGCTGAGGGCAGAGAGGTGGGAGGTATACTTGCAGTGACAAGGGATAGATTCGTATGGAGGGCCATGATCGTCAACGCCATGTTGCAGGGCACATGATGATGATGTCAGTTCGACGGTAGAGACCATCCAATCATACAGTATATGTATGTTTGCATATAGATGTATTTATATGCATGTGTATGTGTATGTGTACGCGTGTGTGTATGTATGTATGTTTATGTATGTAAGACCAAGTTGGCTTAGACATAGAATCCTCGCCTGCCTATCTGATCGATTGAGTTAATCCAAACTGGAGAAACTTTGTGAAAGAGGTCTTCATCCCTCCCGGCTGTGAGTAAGCTAACTAACCCTGCATGGGATTGGGAGTGTTAAGCAGCGTGGGAGCGGAGTGGGACCCGCCCTCAAACAGGCCAACAGGTGTCTACGACCTCACTCCTCCGTGATCCAGTCTAGGGTTATAGAATTAACTTTTAACTTTCTTGTGTCTGTCTGCAGACATGTGTACTGGTACCTGTTTGGTTGTCTCCCTCTAAGTATACGTCTGCCCTTTATTTTGTTGTTGCTTCACTTTCTGCACCATTTGTATGTCACTACTTTAGCGCTGCTCATTTCGGCACACCAACACACCAAACCCATTGAGAACTGAGGTCATCATGGAAGAATCACAATGCTTTGATGATGAGAATGGGGATGATGGTGAGGATGCCACGGAGTTCCATTTTGGACTGAAACTGCGTGACTGGACTGTACTTCACGCTTCCTTTCATAATATGTCTTAGCATCAACCAGGCCCGAGAGATACAGACATTGTGGTGTTTGTCAAAAATATGAGCACTACCCTCGATTACTCAATTGTAAAGACTGGAGTTTGTGGTCCCAGTGTTCGCAATGAGCGCATAGCACGTTCAAGCCGAAAAATCTCACAATAAACGTTTCTGTGTCTGTTTCAGGGAAATAGACGAAGAGGCGAGACAGAACCTCCGAAACAAGCTTAGAAATGGTGACAGCACAAACAAAACAATGTCACACACGGCGTATTATAATCTGTCAGAGGTGGGTAAAGTTTGTTTTGTTTGTTTATTTGCTTGTTTTTCTTTTCTTGTCTGTTTTTCAATGGGAGAAGAGGTAGTGATGATGAAGATGGTGACGACGACGACAGTGATAAGCCGATGATGGTGTTTGCTATTATAATAATAATAATTACAATATTTATATAGCGCAAAATCTCGATAAAAATCAAATCTAAGCACTGTACCGGTTAGCTTAGTTGAAATTGTTGCAGCGTGGACAATATCTTTTCCTAAAACAAACAAACAAACAAACAAACAAAACGTCTAAAATGAATACGTTTATAGGAAGGCGCGTGAACAGCACTATCTCTTGAACGTATGACAACATATAAAAGTCTGCAGGAACCAGAAAAAACACGAGAAAAGAATAAGAACGCGTATTTAATACAAGACAAGACGGGCGCAGAGTTTCGGCCAACTGACCTTTGTCAAGCGTAAGGTCACAAACAAACAAACAAACAAACACCAGATACAAAAATTAGGAGGAAAAGACTGAAACTTCCCTGCTGCTCCTTCCAGTGCGAGAAAAGGAATAAACTGACTAAAATGACATCATAATGTCTGAGTAAATATGATATCAGGGCGGAAGTGAGATGAATTCTGCAATTCTGAAAAGTGGTCATGCCATATCAATATTGTTCTATCCTGAAGAGGGTCCAGGGCTAAAATTAAAATTATGATGCACTAGCGAAGAGTAGTGTCTGGAATGTAAAGGATCCCCCTATTAAATAATGCATAAGAGAAAATATAAGCATATACCTGATGTTTGTTTGTTTGTGATCTTACGCTTGACAAAGGTCAGTTGGCCAAAAATTTGCGCCTGTCTTGTTTGTTGTATTAAATACGCGTTCTGATTCTTTTTCCGTGTTTTTTCTGGTTCCTGTTTGCTTGAACGCGGGCTGTCACACTTGTTTTGGATTTTGTAAAAGTCTGTTTTCACTGCTGTACCAGTGGACCATCTTGGTTTTCTCTGATAAAAAAGGGACAATATTAGGGCAGCTTGCCCATCTTGTTTAGCACTATGTATTTTTTTTATGATAATGATGAAGATCTAAAGAAGATGACGAAGACGTCGTTGACGACGACAGCAATGATGATAACTGATTTGTATTAGGTTGAGTTGGGCCGGGCCGAGTTGGAATTTGTGTTGAGACTATCGTAGGCCGAAGTTCGTTGAGTTGCCAGTCTGGTTA
Source organism: Monoplex corrugatus (assembly GCA_030674185.1). NCBI lineage: Eukaryota > Metazoa > Mollusca > Gastropoda > Littorinimorpha > Ranellidae > Monoplex > Monoplex corrugatus. The sequence continues at coordinate 38,021,666 of JAPXFY010000015.1, forward strand.
CCATAAATATTTTTGTCTGTTGTTTCAGGTGAATGATCACATGTTGAATTTTGAAAGGCACTATCCCCACCTGGTCTGGAGGAAAACGATGAAGTTACTGACCGAACAAGAGAAGCGTCCTGTCTTCTATCTGGAGGTGAAACTTTTAAAAAATTTTCTTTTGTTCGGTTTAAGCGTTTTTTGAAACTAAATTTTGAAAGATTCTTAACCCTTTGACTCTCACACTCTGTCTACCAGCACCCTAGATTGTAAACCATGCTGGCAAAACAAAACCTTAACCATTTGGCTCCCTCACCCTATCCACCAACTTTTTGCAAGAAGCTGTTGGATAGGATGAAAATCGCAAAGATTTGTTTTTGCAGTTGGTGGATAGGGTGCGGAAGTCAAAAGGTTAACACAGTGACCATTAACTTTAGTTCCAAACGTGTTAAATTTTAGAGAATGTATATTTTTTAACAAACATAATAATTTTTCAATCCGTGTATATATATATATATATATATATATATATATATATATAATATATATATATATATATATATATATTATATCTATATATATCTATATAAATATATATATATATATATTAATTCGTATGTACATACACGCAACATAGATACACTGTCACCTGTTTACAATTGATGGAGACACACTGTTCATGCATAAATATGTACATGTGCAGAGGTTACATATCAGGCCAGCTATTTTTATTTCTTTTAATTTTTTTATTTTATTTATCTACTATTTATTTATTAATATTTGTTATGTTGCTGGTGCAATGTTGGACTTTCAGTCGGTCTAAGTTCGACCCCGGTTGAGTATGCAGATTGTCCTGCATCAAAGGAGTTTTTGCAATTCGGAGTTTGTTCAACAGGGATTCACTGCACTCAGACAATTCCATATGCGATCCACCCAAATCTGCCAGCGATTATCTTGTAGACTCCTCTGGGCCTGTGCAAAATCCTGTGCGCTGGCAAGGTAGCGCGGTGGGGAGGGCCATGGTCAGAGGGACCTATGAAACACTAAGCTGATATCAGCAGAATGACAGAAACAAGAAGAGGCCAGTTTTCAATTGTTGTGGGCTGGGATTGAAGTAGAGATATCAGATCTTGAATCCGCAGCTCTATCAAAAGAACCAACCTGCCTGCAAGAAAAAAACTGTGGCCCACCCGAGGATCGAACCCACACTCTTTGCGGCCCTCCGAGAACTGAGCTTATGGCAAAAAACAAACAAACAAAAAAGAACCCCACCCCAAAACCAACCAACCAAAACAAACAAACAAACAAACAAACCCCAAACCGTGGACCGCCCGAAGGCTGAAACCACCACCCCTACGTTTTGAACATAACACTTAGATAATAACTGTGCCAGTGAGCCACTAATAGGGGAAAACAACAACAACAACAATAACAACAAACGTCCGCCTGAGAGATGAATCCACAACTCCTGTCGTATCAGCTTGGCGCTCTAATAACTGAGGTAATGGGCAACCAGAAAACAAAAACGAAAAAAAAAAAAACCAACAAAAAAAACAACCCAAAGCAAACATAAAAACACTGTAGCCTGCCGGAGAATTGAACCCACAACCCTTTTGTTATGAACATGGCACTGCAATAACTGAGCTAATGAGCCAAGTGTGAAGATGAAAAAAAAAAGCATTTTATTTTAAAAGATCCTTTTCTTTCTTGCCCCCTCCCCCCCCCCCCCCCCAACCACACACACGTATTGTACATTGCTTACAAGAAGATGACTTGTGGAATTTTGCATTTGACACATACAATTTCACACAGCATACGTGTTGTCCATTGCTTACAAGAAAATGACTTGTGGAATTTTGCATTTGACACATACAATTTCACACAGCATACGTGTTGTCCATTGCTTACAAGAAGATGACTTGTGGAATTTTGCATTTGACACATACAATAAAAATAACAACGAGCGTGTATGGGGTAGTGTTGACACATGCAAGATGTTTTAAAACATATCTTCAGACTGTATGTCGGCAAATTTGTGATCAGCCACCTATTCCATGATGATTTGCTGTTTTGCTTATGCAAACCGATTTATTGGGCAGTCTTACATGGTATACGTGTGTGTGCCTGTGCGTGCTTTCATGTGTGTGCATGTGATTAGAGTTATGTGTATGTGTGCATGTGCGTGCACATAAGTGCATTTGTACGTCGTGTGCGTGTATATATGCTTGTGGTGTACGCCTGTGATTAGAAATTGCGTGCACGTGTTCTTTGATGTGTTCGTGTGTGTGTGTGTGTATGCGTGTTTGTGTGTAGTAATGGGCTGGGCTTTAAGCAATATGAACTTGAATGTGTGTGTGTGTTTGCATCGTGCTTATATACTTTTGCATGTGCGCGCGTTTGTGTGTGTGTGATTAGAAAGTGTATGCGTGTGTTAACACCGTACTTCTGTGTGTTTATGTTTATGTACTGTGTGCAAGCATGTATGTATGCGCATGTGCACGCTTACCTGTACGATTACCTGTCTGTACAAGTACATAACGCCCTTGTGGTTGCAGCTGGGCACAGAGGTGGACAGTTACGGTAACAGCGACAAACCCGTCATCTTTATCGAGGGCTTGGCTCACGCACGTGAGTGGGTCGTCACTGGCTCTCTCCTCTACTCCATAGACATGGTAAGAACAGTTGATATTAGGCGTTTTGTATTTAACGTTGTTTTTTTTTCTTTCGCCTCTGTGCACACTGCTTAAGAGGGATTCATCACGCTGAATCCATGTGAAACTTGTTGCACCATTCGCTTTGCAATTCTTTGACAGTCTGCACCTGTGTAACTACCAGCGTCAGTAGGCTGTACAGTGGGGGAGTCTACTATTCAAATCCCTCTTACTCAACTAACTGCACTATGTGCTTGGACTTTACCGTCAGTTGATCTGAGTCATTTACCCACCCTTTCTCACCTCACGTTACACTTAAGATTCGCATTCTCACCTGGGCCTCCGCCTTTCGATATTTGTACAATTTTAACTATTTATGAGGGCCTTCGTTTCGTGGTGTTTAGTGGCAGTTCATAGTAGTGGCAGTGCAAATGTACAGTCATGTCTTGTAAGGATTTTATGGATGTATACGTTTGTGACCATAGACGTGTGTATATATATGGTTAGGTGCTACATCTTTACATTTGTGTACGTGTACCAACGTCAGTGCGTGCATGCTGATGTATGTGTATAGCTCATTAAATGTATAAGTCAAGGTTCCTTAGACGATTCAAATTTACTTAGATAGCTTTAAGTGATTCCAGAATACTCAAATAACTGTGTTAATTCCAAAGCACCCTAAACAACGTCCGTTCTGTGGCGGCATTCTGTAGGTCCATCTGTCAGGCTGAAAGAGGAATTCTGTCACTGTGCTACGGCACTTTTACTTTATTTCAAGCACAGGTTCCCAAATGGATATCTGAGGTCTTTCTCCATCTCGAGAGATTCCTTATCCTTTTGACTCCCGCACCCTATCCACCAGCTGAATGTCTCACCCAGTTTTGGTTTGGAGAAGGTAAAACAGGCGCGAGAAGAGATGGGTATTGCCATCATAATGCTAGCACTGCGAAAGATCGAGGTCTCCACGACCTCAGACTTACCAGATAACATTTACCCGTTTTTACGTTGTATTTTAATTTTAACCCTTTGACTCCCGCTCGCTGTCCACCAGCATCCTGCATTGTCAACCATGCTAGCAAAGGAAAAAATTAACCCTTTGACTCCCTCACCCTATCCACCAGCTTCCTGCAGGAAGCTGGTATATAGATTGAGGGAGTTAGAGGGTTACGTTTTTGCAGTTGGTAAATAGGGTGCGGGAGTCAAAGGGTTAATTCCTAATGTGTGTTCGAGTGTACGTTTGTAGTCTGTGTTTCTGTTACAATTATAGTTTATTATTTAGATATCGTGTATGTGTGTTACAGTGTGTATGTGTATAGGTGTGTGTGTATGTTTGTATGTGTATAGGTGTGTGTGTATGTTTGTATGTGTATAGGTGTGTGTATTATGTTTGTATGTGTATAGGTGTGTGTATGTTTGTATGTGTATAGGTGTGTGTGTATGTTTGTATGTGTATAGGTGTGTGTGTATGTTTGTATGTGTATAGGTGTGTGTGTATGTTTGTATGTGTATAGGTGTGTGTTACTGTGTATGTGTATAGGTGTGTGTATGTTTGTATGTGTATAGGTGTGTGTGTATGTTTGTATGTGTATAGGTGTGTGTTACTGTGTATGTGTATAGGTGTGTGTGTATGTTTGTATGTGTATAGGTGTGTGTGTATGTTTGTATGTGTATAGGTGTGTGTGTATGTTTGTATGTGTATAGTGTGTGTGTATGTTTGTATGTGTATAGGTGTGTGTGTATGTTTGTATGTGTATAGGTGTGTGTGTATGTTTGTATGTGTATAGGTGTGTGTGTATGTTTGTATGTGTATAGGTGTGTGTGTGTATGTTTGTATGTGTATAGGTGTGTGTGTATGTTTGTATGTGTATAGGTGTGTGTGTATGTTTGTATGTGTATAGGTGTGTGTGTATGTGTGTATGTGTATGTATGTTTGTATGTGTATAGGTGTGTGTGTATGTTTGTATGTGTATAGGTGTGTGTGTATGTATGTGTATAGGTGTGTGTGTATGTGTATAGGTGTATAGGTGTGTGTGTATGTTTGTATGTGTATAGGTGTGTGTGTATGTTTGTATGTGTATAGGTGTGTGTGTATGTTTGTATGTGTATAGGTGTGTGTGTATGTTTGTATGTGTATAGGTGTGTGTGTATGTTTGTATGTGTATAGGTGTGTGTGTATGTTTGTATGTGTATAGGTGTGTGTGTATGTGTGTATGTGTATAGGTGTGTGTGTATGTTTGTATGTGGTTGTGTATGTGTGTTACTGTGTATGTGTATAGGTGTGTGTGTATGTTTGTATGTGTATAGGTGTGTGTGTATGTTTGTATGTGTATAGTGTGTGTGTATGTTTGTATGTGTATAGGTTGTGTGTATGTTTGTATGTGGTTGTGTATGTGTGTTACTGTGTATGTGTATAGGTGTGTGTGTATGTTTGTATGTGGTTGTGTACACTCCTGTGTGCGTACATTTATTCATTGTATGTACATGCATGCGTACGTGCAGGTACGCGCGTATTTGCCTTCGCGTGCATTTATTCATCGGTGAGTGTACATTTGGGCGTTGCAGGCGTGCACATATTGTGTACATTTTCATACGTGCTTGTGTTTATGTGTACATAGTTTAATGTGTGTGCTTGCACGCGTATATGTACGTTCTGGCGTGCATGTGTATGTGCATATACCTTCATGTACGTGTGCTTGCATAAGTATGTATACAGGCAAGTATGCATGCGTGGTACGTATTTTTGCTGTCATGAATGTATATGTGTACCTTCTTCCACGCGTGTGTACTTGCAAGCGTACGCATGTGTCCGTGAGGACATGCATGTGTACGTGTACATGCTTTCATGGGTTTATGCTCGGCGTTTATGTGTGTACGCACAGATGCTGCAAGGCTATGAAGCTGGTGATCCTGAAATGGTGTCCTACCTGACCGACTTCACCTGGATCATCATACCTGTCGTTAATCCCGACGGCTACGAGTACTCCTGTACCACGGTGAGTTCTTTACTTATTTATTTATTTCTGTCCATCTGTGGTTTTTTCCCCCTGTTTGTCAGTTTCAGTTTTGTCATGACTGTGTCTCCTCGCTAGGAATATTTCGACATGCACTGTACTGAAAATGCCATGTGATGGAAAGTTAAATGGAAAGTGATCATGGCACGGGCCAAAAGCCTGCGCTGCACACCCTATACGCTAGTAAAGTGTTGAGGTTCTGGCTAACTTAGGGTTTTAGGAGGTTTTTAACCCTCTGACTACCTCAACCTATCCACTAGCGTCCTGCCTTGTCAACCATGACACCAAAGCAAAACATTAACCCTGTGGCTCCTTCACCCATTCCACCAGCTTCCTCCGCAAAACTGGAGGATAGGATGACGAAGTCAAGGGGTTATATTTTTGCTGGTGGTGGATAATATGCGCGAGTCAAAGGGTTGAATATGACCTATCGTTATATGTCCATGAATCTGATTTCAACAATGACCTGGTTAGTATATTCTTCTAGTTCCCGTGACCATTGTCGTCGTTGGAAAATTGATGGACTCAGCAGCAGACACAATTCTCCATTTCTGTCTCTGATGTGCAGCAACAAGCTGTTCAAACATATGCAGATTGGTTAAAGTCTTAAATTATACCATCCAGCTTTTCCTCTGTCGACCTCAGCATCGGCATCCTTCCTGAGTGTCCTCAAAAATGATTTTTAGTTGCCGTGTCTTAGCGGGTGATGTGACCTGACCCACCTGGTTATCACATCTTTGTCAAGTGTGAAAGCAGCAAGAGCAGCTGGGCTTTCTTGTGTCCTTTGTTCTGTCCTTAATATTTCATTTATTTATTTGTCTAACCTGTTGTCTATCTTTTGGTTGGCCTTCTGTTTTATCTGGATCATTTTTGTTTTCATCGAGTTCGTGGACTGCAGTTCTCACGTGAGCTGGAATCTGCGAGTGGTCTGTTTATGTTTATGCCCGTTTTCTTCCATCTGTCCTCTATCTGTCCGAGAGTGTCATTTTGAGTGTCGAAGGGAGAAAAAGTTAACGGCCGCACAGAGTTGAAAAGTCCACAGTCAAGAAATGCCATGTAGTGTCAGGATCGCTTTAATGCAGTCGACCCTGGTCTTCCTTTGTCTCCTTCTTGTTGATAGGGTTGCACTCTGGTCAGATGACCAAACCGTTTAATTTTATGATGATGAATGGTGATGATGGACCTTAGCTGATCCCACGATTTCTGTGATCTTATGTTTCTGACCATGTCTCATGACTTTTCGCTTTCCACTAAGCTCAATACCTATGGTCCACGAGCCTTCTCTGTTTCTGGTCCACTTTCCTGGAACAAACTTCCTCTCTCAGTCCGTCAGCAACCTACTTTTGTCTCCTTCAAGTCCGCTCTCATAACTCACCTTTTCTCCTCTGCATAAAATCCTGACCTTACTCAATCCCCTCTGCAGCCTGTCTCCACTCGGAGGGGAATCACATTGTAATATATAATTGTATATAATATGCTCTCTATAATTTTCCATTGCTTTTATTCTTTCTCCCCATTTATAGCCGTGTGTGTGTGTGTGTGCGTGTGTGTGTGTGTGTGTGTGTGTGCGTGCGTGTGCGTGCGTGCGTGTGTGTCTGTTTCAGCGCTTAGATTTGATTTTATCAAGATTTTGCGCTATATAAAATATTGTATTGTATTGTATTGTATTGTATTGTATTGTAACTCTCCTTGTATGTATACGCACGCAGAAAATAAAATATGCACACTGAAGATCCTATAAGCCATGTCGGCGTTGTGTGTTATGAAAGCACAAAAACACCAGCATGATCACCCCACCCCCCCCCCCCCCCCATACGGAACAGGACTATCTCAATGGCAGAGTGAAATTAAATGCTTATGAAAACTAAGCATAAAATAAAAAACAAACATGAAAAAATCAGCATTGGCAAAACCAAGATAATGAAAATCAGACCATCTGGCAACATTAGCATGAACATCAACAGTACAAGTGAGTACATTCAAACGTCTCCTTAGTCGTCCAGAGTGTTTGATATTCTCTGCACTCTTTTCATTTACAATGTTGGTCCTCATTACTTTTGTCTGTGTTCCTGGCCACGTTGGTATACATGGCATTGAAAAGGCTGACTGCCTTGCCAAGAACGCCACAATGGAAGATGTCTAAATGCTTCATCCCTTACACAGATCTGAAACCCACAGTACAAACTTCAGGGGAAAATCTCTGGCAAAAGGATCGGAACAACCAGACTGACAACAAACTCTTCCAAATCCATCCTGACCTCAAACAGATTCTCCCAGACAATGTTATGTAGGATACACGCAGGTCAGACATTTTACACGGTGTATACCGTGTGACAAGCCACTCCGCATCAAAAACCACCTTACTGAATGCTTGGACCTGCGCTGTGCGAGACATAAACACTCACTATACAGCAAACTTCTTAAAGAATCTCTTTAGAGATGTTTCTCCAGACTTATTCAAGTTTTTACAAGAGCTCAATAAATTTCATCTTTCATGTTTTGTACGTATGGGAAAGATTTTAACTGCATTTTTGGGGTGGGTGTGCTGGGTCTTTTCGTGACTTTATAAGCTACTGAACATAAAAACTTGGCTTACAGGATCTTCAGCTTGATCTGGGGTCCTCTCGCCGACGCCGTCGTATTAAGTTATAGGCATTAATATACCAAATATTTCTCTTTGATGTGGCCAGCAAATGTTTGAAGCTTTACAATTAGCTTCAGCAAGACAAAGCAGAAGGCTTACGTCATCAACATTAGCATCAATACCCTGAACTAGGAAAACATTGGCCTCAGCAGAATAAGCTGGCGACAGAAGTACACGCAGTGCACAGTCGCATTTGAACAACGCACAACAGCTGCTATTCAACAGAGGAAACACCACTTGAAACACAACCCAAGGCTGCATGACCCCTTCCCATACAGCGCCTGTGGAGTATGTGCCTCCCAGTCAGTCATGTATCCCACATTGAGACCCATACCAGGCGATAAGGACGTGTGTATGTACTTATCCACTGGATGGACGGGAAAGTCTTGTCATACAATGTTTATCTGTATATGTCGTCTGTCATACAATGTTTATCTGTACATGTTTCAAAGGGCCCTTACTAACAAGGTACGTCAATAGCTACTGGAAGATATTGATATGGAGTTTTGATTTCAGGACCGAATGTGGCGCAAGAACAGAAAATTCATCAGCGACAAGTGCACTGGGGTAGATCTGAACCGCAACTATAATGTGGATTTTGGAAGTAAGTCCTTTAACTATAACATTAATGTTTGAAGACCTTCCAATTATATAATATGGAGTTTGGAAGATTGTCCTTAACTATAACACAGAATCTAGAAGTACATCAAGTAGGCTACGATGAATCTTTCTTGTACTCTTCAAGTCTGAGAGAGGTACAGCAACGACGGTAATGAAAGGGCCCCATACTCGAAATACTGGACTAAGAGATGTGAAATCTCTACCATCTCGCTCGACAGAGACTATAATGTTATATAGAACAGGTTTCAACTCACTTCATCAACGTCCCAGCGATTTAAACCACAACCGCCAGTATTCACTATGGTCAAACTACACCAGTTATTGGAGAAACGGCTGCTCATGCAAGTAGCCTCCAGGATTAATAAAATGAACGACCCACGCTCTCTGGTGACCTCTCTGTTTTCCAGGCCCTTGTAATGACAAGCTACCCCTTCCCCCTTTGACCAAGGCCTTCCAGCAAGTCAGAAGAACCACACCAGTAGTCCTCCAGTGGAACCCCGCTCACAGCGGGATACTCGGAATTTAGATGGTAGGCAAACTAGCAAAAAGAGGAGCCCAGGGAGACAAACCAGATGACAGCATCTGCTACAGCGAGAAGAGGAGAATCGGCAGATAGTTATGTAAGTCACAGACAAAAAGGGACAACTACCATATTCTGAAGTCACAGATAAGTGATAGACAGCTACCATGTTTTGTCCAGAAAGCACAACAAGGTCCTGATCAGGCTCTGCATAAACAACAGCAGACTAAACGCCTTGTGAACGGCAGATTCAAACTGAAGCTATCATCAGCCTGCCTCCTTCGTCAAGAGGACCAAACAGCTAACAAGTGTTGTAGCGATGCCACCTCTATCAAGTCAAGCGACAGAAGACATGGCCGACAACCCCACTAACCATCAGCTGGCAGGAACTGGAAGAAAAGGGTAAACACAGACAAAAAGAGAAGACCCTCTCCCCCCACGTCCACGATTCATTCGTTTAACACTTTCAAGTCGGTATCCTGTACACCCACTTCATCTAGTAGATAAGGCGAGGAAGTGAGGGTCAATTATCGACTGGATCAGTTAGAAACTGCCACCTTGTCGATCTTCTAATAAGGTAGATACAAATGCCTCAGTCAAAACAAAATATTTATCTATCTACAGATATGAAAATAAACACCTATGCATATATATACATATACATACATATATATAAATACATATATACACACAGACACAGATACACACACAAATATATATATATATATATATATATATATATATATATATATATATATATATATATTATAGTGTGTGTGTGTGTGTGTGTGTGTGTGTGTGTGTGTACACATATATATTTTCAAAACAAAACATTCAAGAATCGATGAAATGGTTTACAGACAGGTTGACGCGCATATGCGTGCGCCACACTTGTCAAACATGTACGTATGTGCGTGTGTGAACGTTTGGTTTGATCTACTGAATATCAACATTATTTGTATTCAACTGTCTAATCCCTCTGACAATCACAGCTGATTGAATTAAAACAAGAATAACAACAATGATCATGCAGTCACTGGAGTATCGTTCGACTGCACTCACGACACATACCCTGGTCTACAGCCCTTTTCGGAAGCCGAGACCCAGAACATCTATCTGCTCTTCGACGACTTGAAGCCACGGATCGTCGCCTTTCTATCGGTGCACTCCTACTCTCAGCTTCTGCTCTATCCCTGGGGTTACATCAGTTCCAACAAGCCTGAAAACGAGCCCGGCAACTTGGAAAAACTGGTGAGTTGTTCTTCTTCCTCAACAATCCCGAAAAAGTGCCCCGACACGATGAGCAAACCCGTAAGCTGTTTTTCTCCCTCTGTAAACATAGACACTGGAAAACAGGTTGCATTGGAAAATAATGTTTGGGTATTTCTTTTGTTCTTGTTATTGTTGTTTAAAGCCCAACCGACTGCGTAGAGCCATACCAGGGCTTTAACCGCCTACCCTCAGAACAGAAAAAAAAAGAAGAAAAGAAATTTGTGCACCTTATCTAACAACTCCGTACAATTTATCGCACAGAGGATTAAAAAACCCACCTGAATGCAAATATAAGCATACCTTAGACAAAAACATATATACAAACAGGCATAGATTATCTAAAATTGCTTCTGCATATCTCACCTCCCTGGAACCAAAAGTGCACCTAATACATGTATCCAATGATCAATCCTAAGAAAAAGTACATAAGACTTTATCGAACATATACAGTTGAATGGGCAATTAAGTCAGAAAATGATAGGTACTTGTTTTACTTTACTTTTTCCTTCCGCTTGTACCGGTGGGCGTCGCGGGGAGATTCAGTCGTCTGTCAGCAGCAAGGCGGGTGGCCTGGAGAAGGGACATCTCGTGAGCTCTGAGGGTGTCTGCCACGGAGTCGCTCCATCGTCGTCTTGGTCTTTCTCTGGCTCTCCAGCCAGAGTATCTGGTGTTGTATGCCCGAAGAGCTGGATGGCTTAGGGGCATACGTTGAGGTGTCCGAACCACTTAAGTGATCCTCATATGTTCGATGTGTTGTAGGATTGGTGTTGCTCCTACCATGTCTCGTATCACCTCATTTCTGATCTTGTCCCGCCTTGTCTTGTTTACTGTTTTCCTCAGGCATTTCATTTCACAGGTGACCAGTTTTCTCTCGAGGACTTTAGTTAGGGACCATGTCTGGCACTGGTATGTCAGCGTTGGTAGAAAAATGGCGTTGATGAGTTTCGCCTTAGTGCTGGTGGGAATGCTGGGGTGTTTCAGGAGAGGGGCAAGTTGGTAGCTGACTGCGTTGGCTTTCTGGCATCTGGTCTCGATTTCTCTGTCTAGTTTGCCATTTTCAGTGAAGATGCTGCCCAGGTATTTAAATTCACTGGCTTGCTTCAACTGGGTTCCGTTGATGTTGATGTCCAGTTTGTTTGGTCTCTTACTGACAGTCATGACCTCGGTCTTGCTGACGCTGATCTTCATGCCGTATGTCTCGCAGCTTTCATTGAGCTGGTCTGTGTGCTCCTGTAGCTGTATCTTGTCATTGTTCACCATTGCCTGGTCGTCCGCAAACATGGGTTCATTGAGTGCCTCAGGGTCTGGGTTTGCCTCCTTCGTAATCTGATCCATATAGATTACGAAGAGAAGAGGGGAGAGATTACAGCCCTGCCTTACTCCCGATGTCACTGGGAACCAGTCAGATGTTCCACTGGCGGTGCGGACTGCACTCCTGCTGTTGGCGTAAATGGCCCGAATGTTGTCTAGCAGCTGGCCCTTGATGTCGTACTGCTCGAGGACCTTCCATAGCTTGTCTCTGTTCACTCGATTAAAGGCCTTTTCTTGATCAACGAATACAAGATGGAGATCTCGGTCATATTCGATCGCCCTCTCGCACAGTTGTCGGAGTGCGAAGATTGCATCGGTGCACCCTCTTCCTTTTCTGAAGCCAAATTGGGCGTCACTGAGGAGATGTTCTGTTTTCGCTCGAGTGCGCTGCTCCAGGATCTTTGCGTACATTTTCCCTACATGGCTGAGTAGTGATATGCCTCTGTAGGTACTGAAGTCTTTCTTGCTGCCCTTCTTCTTCCATATTGGCACCACTATTGCATTTTGCCAGTCTTCTGGTACTTTTCTCTCCTCCCAAGCTTTCTGAAAGATGGTGGTGAGCCACTGAATTCCGGTTTCACCGCACACATGGATGGCTTCAGTTGTTATGCCGTCGACTCCAGCTGCCTTTCCTTTAGGACTGGTCTTCACTGCTTTTTTTACTTCACTCTCTAGGATGGTAGGTTCTGAGTGGTCTGGGTGGCTGGGGGTGAACCGGGACTGTGTCTTGTGCCCGTACTCCTGATGGGTTTAGTAGGTCTTTGAAATAGTTTTCCCATCTCTTCACTATTTTCTCCTCTTCATGCAATGCTTCTCCTTTTGTATCGTTGATGATAGTGGTCGGATCGAAAGGTTCATCTCGCACTCTCATCGCTTTCACACTCTTGTAAAACTCTCTTGGGGAAGCTTTGCATGTTTCACAGTGTTTTTCACCATACTGGGTCCATGACTTTTCCTTTGCTGTTCTCACAACTTTCTTGCTGTGTTTTCTTGCAAATCTGTACTTGATGTAGTCCTCTTCATCCTTTGACTTGACCCAGATCTTGTATAGTTTCTTCTTTTCCCCGATAGCCTCCTTCACTTCTTTGTTCCACCAAGCTGTTGCCTTTCTGTTTCTCCTCTGTCTTCTTGGTGCCACAGGCTTCTTTTATAGTGTCCAGGAGGACTATCTTGAAGGTGTCCCAAGCTTCCTCTACGTTTAGTAATGAAGGGTCACTACAGTCCAATTTTTCACTGACGGTGCACCTGATCTGAGTCTGCACCTCTTCGTCTTGAAGCTTGTGCATGTTGTCTTTCCGGCTGTTTCTTCTTTTTGGTGAACTCCTCTTCTTCTGAGTGACCAACGTCGTGATGATTGGCCTGTGGTCTGTGTCCAGGCCTGCGTTGGGGATGGCTCATGAGTCTCTGATGTTCCGCATTCTAGATCTTGCTAGTGTGAAGTCGATTTGAGATGAGACGTCGATATCGTTCCATTTGTACCAGGTGTAGATCTGAGTGGCTCTGTGCTGGAAGAAGGTGTTGGTGATAATAAGATCCTGCTCTGCACACAGTTCCAATACATGGTTGCCGTTGTAGTTGCATGGTGTTCTGTGGTCACTGTGTGGACCAAGGTGTTTTGTCCATGGTGTTCTTCTCTCTCCGACTCTGCCATTGAAATCTCCCATGACGTACAGGTCTTCTTGGTCTGGGATGCTGTTGATGGTGTCCGAGAGTTTTTCAAAGAAGGAGTCCTTATCCTCATCTGAGTAGGAGTCATTGCATGGTGCATACACTTGAATGTAGTTGTTGATCTTGTTGTCCTCTCTAATGCCGATCTTCTTGTCTCTCTGAAATGAACTCCGTACTCACTAGGTCTTTTGCCTTGTCATGGTGTAGGATGAAACCCACGCCATTTGCTGTTCTCTGTTCCTTGCTTACACCGCTCCAAATGAGAACATAGTTGGCGTCTATTTCCTTTGTTCCTGTTCCTCTCTTTCTGGTGTCTGCAATGCCCAGTATGGAGATCTTGCGCTGGGTCATGAACTCTACTATCTCTGGTTCTTTGTTCGTCAAACCGCAAATGTTCCAGGTCCCAACCTTTTCGTTTTTCTTTAATCGTTGTCCGTTTTCCTCGCCGCGTCGTTTTCCGTTGTAATCAGTCCGTTTGTATCTCCTTGTATTTTCTTGAGCAATTTGTTTATCCACTGCCGGCCTGCTAAGCCAGTCGCAGCTTCACCAGTGCCCCGTTGGCCAGCATTACCCGTTTCCACCTCCCACGACGAGGACGAGGGGTTGGGCTTTGGGAGGCGAAAATGATAGGTAGAAATGACAAAAACTAAAGGAACAAGGCAGAAATAAACAGAGTGACAGAAAAGAGGAAATTTCTAGCACAGACTTTCCAGAAGGTGGGGATACTGTTTATACTGAAAAAGCCCCTGGCATCCCCATGGGGGGAGGTTTATTTTTTAGGGTACAATAGGCAGGATCAAACCTCGAGACAATATATAATATATATATATATATATATATATATATATATATATATATAATATATATTTTTTATCCTTAAGTCTTACCCATTTTGACTATATGCAGGGATCAAGCTTATCACCTGTCGTTCTCTTGTTGGTTTAAAAAATGTTCTCCTGACATTTTATCCGCAATGAGAAATGAGGCCCATCATAGCGTAGACACCGTTTGCTATCAGAGACAAACCAACATCGTTTATGCATGTTCATTCCTGGACTGCATGTGTGATAGTGTTGTTCAATTCTTTCACCATACTGAGTTTCTTTCAGTGCTGCATCTCCACAGATGGTGGCGAGTACTAGAAGATGGTCACTTCCACCTACGTGCTCGTCCACCTGTCTGCTGATGTTGTTGTTGTTGTTGTTGTGTGCTAACGGCACGAGTACAAAGTAGGTGAGTCTATGTGGTTGTTGATGAGAATCAGATGGCTGTCATTTTGCCAAGATTCACACTACTTCTCCTCGCTCGTCAAAATGTTTGTATCCCCAATTCTGAGACCGGCTTTGTTAAACTGTTTATGACTGTGACCTAGCTTTCTGTTTTACTGACTGACTGTCGTTATCCAGTGCATAGTCTCCATTGTCAGAGACGACTCATTCCCCATCCACTCGCCCAGCACACAGCAGTGATCTGACACAGTGACAAGGTGATACCTATTAGTTCAGGTGGTGATTATCATTTATTCCTTTATCTATCGTGATTATCACTTATTCCCGTATCCATCTATTTACAGGTATGTATATAACTGCAGAGTTCAGAAGTCTTTTCTTAGTTGCGTTAAGCCCGGTGTTTGACTCACAATTTGCAGACGTTAGGTTGCTGCTCAGTCTGCATACTATCTTTGATGGGCGTTTGTGCTGGATACTTTGTGTTTTTGCAAGATACCGAACATCCACACGGCTTACCAGATATGTAACATGCGTATTTCATGTTCGGCGTACATATGCTACACACAAAAGTGGTTTCAAGCATCATCGAGTCTGCGTGCATACGTTGCACTGGTAGAACTGGGACATCCCCACATCCTAGATATGCTCATTGATGGTCTGACTGCCTAAGTGCTTTTCCTACCTTCCAGATTGAGATACGTTTAACATCCCGCCCTCTCTTGACAATTCTGAGCGCCTAAGCGCTTTCCCCACGAATCTTTGCTCTTCATCTGATTCCAGAAAACATCTGAGCACCTCAGCGCTTTCCACCTTTCAGATACGTTCAACATCTCTCTATTTTAAGACCTCCCCCTCTCTCTATTTTAAGACAACATCCCTCTCTCTATTTTAAGAGATCCTCTATTTTAAGACATCCCTCTCTCTCTCTATTTTAAGACAATCAACATCCCCCTCTATTTTAAGACAATATCTAAGCGCTTACCTCCTTAGCTTAATCTTTTTGCTCATCACTCTTTTGGTCTTCAGCGTTTTGCCTCGTCAGCATTTTTCTTCTTCACCATCTCGTTGGTATGTTCTCACCCGTCCAGGTGTTGCACGGCAGTTCTTTACTTCAGGCTTTCCAGCTCTCTGCTGACCGTCAGCTGTTTTTACTTGTGACGTCCATGATGGTATGAGCAGGCTGATAAAAGATTGTGTGTGTGTGTGTGTGTGTGTGTGTGTGTGTGTGTGTGTGTGTGTGTGTGTGTGTGTGTGTGTGTGTGTGTGTGTGTGTGTGTTTGTGTTTATGGCATTCTAATACACCAATCCAATAATTCCTGGTCTTATTGTGAACAATTTCAGATTGCAGCGGGCAAGACATGAAGGCAGCTTTGGATTCACTGGGAAGGATTTACACATTGGGCACTGCTTATGGTGCACTGGGATGTACGTATTGGTTTTTTCCCCCAAAAGTTTCATGAATCAAAACTGTAATGCCACCAGAAAAAAACATGAAAGAAGAATAAGAACGCGTATTAAATACAACAAGACAAGACAGGCGCAAATTTTCGGCTAACTGGCCTTTGTCAAGCGTAAGATTACAAACAAACAAACACCAGATACAAAGATTAGGGGAAAAAGACTGAAATTTCCCTGCTGTTGTGTCCAATGTAAGAAAAGGAATAAATTGACTAAGATGACATCATAATGTGTTTTTGAGTAAATATGGTGTCTGAGCGGAAATAACTATGACGCTTTGGGTTTATCAGTGCAATTTTTAACTTATACTGACCTGCTAGTCCCATACCTGGACTAACAAAACCTTTGACAGAAAGATCACAACCTATGACATGAGAAGTCTCAACAGAACAACACGCAAGACCAGCAGAGACAGGATCAGAAATGAAGAGATCAGAAAACATTATATTATCCAAAGGCGAATCAAGTGCTTTGGCCACCTGACCAATATGCCAGTCAAAGAGCCAGCCCCTTGAGCTTACAGCACTATAACGCTCGGAGTTCGGAGCCAGAGGAAGACATATTCCCCATCGGCAGCATGACTAGACCAGGTGTCCCCTTTAGCTGCTGACCACCAGCATTAAACAAAGACGCAATATCTTGAGATCATGTTATGCTTGATCTATGAACGTGCCTATTTTATGAAATAAGCAATAAATTGCGTAATTAATGAAATAAGCAAAATGTTTGGTTGCTTAATTCATGAAATATGGAAAGAAATTTACTTATTTTGTGAAATAAGCGAGTTCATGGATTAAGCATAATCTCTGTGTGTGTTATATATATCTATCTATCTATCTATATATATATGAATATAATGGATACATCTATATGTAAATCTACACACACACACGTGTGTGTGTGTGTGTGTGTGTTAATGTACATACATCTATATGTATATCTCTGAAGATATTGCGCCTTTGTTTCATGCTGGTGGTCAGCAGCTAAAGGGGACACCTGGTGTAGAGTCATGCTGCAGATGTGGGGTATGTCCGCCATGGACTGACTCTGGCTCTGAACTCCGAACATAACAGTGCTGTAAGCTCAAAGGGCTGGTTCTCTGGCACTCACATACACACACACATTTATATATATATATTTATATATATATAGATAGATAGAATTTTTTTGTTATTGTTTTTTAAAAAACCCAGCCGACTGCATAGAGCCATATCAGGACTATACCTGTTGAAAAACATACAATACTTCAACAGGAAGAAAGAGAAGAAAATTAAGTACACGCATCAAAGCATTCGCGCACATGATGTAAGATGCCCCTGGCGTTGACTACTCTATCCAATTTATCGCACATGGGGATTTAAAAAACAAACCTGAATACAAATTTAAACATAAATAAAGACACTAAAACATTTATAAAAACGGGCATAAATGACCTAAAATTGCGTTCGCATATCTCATTTCCCTAGAGCCAAAAATGCACTTAACACATATACCCAGTTATCAATCCAAAGAGGAAGTATGTAAGGCTTTATTGGACACATACAGGTGAATGGACCAGCAAGACGGAAAATGATAGGAAGAAATGACAGAAAGCAGAAACAAAGAGAGTGAGAGAAAAGAGGGAATTTCTAGCACAGAATTTCCAGAAGGTGGGGATGCTATTTATACTGAAAGAATCCCTGGCATCCCCATGGGGGGAGAAAGAAAGATAGACAGATATCTAGATAGATAAATAGATAGATGCTATGTATCTTAACTATATATATTTTAAATCGAGACTATATTTACGTGTTCTGTATACTATTCTCTAAACGTGTATCAACCTGTTATCGAAACAAACTCACGCTTTCTGTAACGCCACATGTAGCTCGCCAGAAACAACGCTAAACCTCCCTTGGTGACGTTTGTTGAAAGACCCCTCACAACCAACAGACAACCAAAACTGGACAGTGCTCTACAAATAAAGCAAACGTATAACCGACGTCAAATTTATTATCAGATACCAAATGCAGTTTGCCACAAGATATGAAATTCTAAGGAAACAATGAAATGAATCACAAAAGCAGAGAGAGAAGACAGACAGAAGAGAGAGAGAGAGAGAGAGGGGGGGGGGAGGGAAGGGTGGGTGCAGGCATCATCTATGTCCATCTAACATAAGGGTAGAAACAAGAGCAGATTTCCCCCCAACTCTATAGGAAAAGGTAAAAGGTTTTTCACGTCTACCCTGCACTAGAAACTACAATGGAAAATTACCGATGTAACCAACAAACAAACAAATGAAAGTTGTCAATGTTCATAAGCAAGAGACCGTCAACAAACTCAATCCCTACACAAAACACCTCAAGACTGTTCTGTCCATTCCAGATGCTGCCTCGGGTGCAGCAGAAGACTGGGCCTTGCAGGAAAAGCCTGGTATCTACGCCTACTGCTACGAGCTTCGGCCTCGTTATTGGTCTGACGGCGGCTTCATCATTTCCCCCGAAAACATCCCTGAGAACGGCGAGGAGCTGCTGCGTAGTCTGCGTGTTCTGGCATGGCACATTGCCCAAGATATTGCCACTGGTCAGTGAATGACCCGGAAGGTTTTTCTATCCGGCAGGGTTTTCTATCTTTTCACACACTTCCGCTTCCAAAATTTTAAAGTAACATTGCTTTCGTTATTGCTACTGGACAATGAGAATCTTAAGGGCCCCTCACCCCCCCCCCCCCCGCTCTTATTCTTATCAGTTTCTCGCTTCCACCGCTTTAAATTAACAACGCCCTAGAGCGGGAGGCTTTTCTTTCTACAGTTGTTTGACGCTTTTTAACTGTCATGATTTTAGAGGGGCAATATTGCCTGTGACATGGCTACTGGTCTTTGAGAATCTCAAGGCTTTCCATTTTTGTGTGTGTCTGTTGTTTTTTTTTCAGCCCTTTTATTACTTCCGCAGTTTTAGATTAATATGGTCTCGACAGTCTACAGTCTAGGTTATTTTCCTTTCTTTTTCTTCCTTCCTTTTAATTGTTTTATCATTTATATGAGTTTAGATGGACAACATTACCTACGACATTACAACTGGCTGCGAGAAGTTTTAGGCTTTTCTTTTTTTATTTTCAATTCCGTTAAACGCTTTTTCCACTTCCACGACTTCAGGTTAACATGACCGTGAAACTGTAGTTTTCATTTTTCAGTCTGAGACGAGCTGAGAAAGAGTATTCAATTTTAATAATTGTTCTCCGAGATGAGCCACAATGCTTTCGATATTACTTCCGAGCGGTGAGAGAGTCGTGGTAATTTTCACTTTTACCACCGTTTTCACTTCCATGCTTTTAAGATGGACCCGTTACTGTCTTCGTTATCTCTCTGAGGCACTGGCAGTCTGGATGCTTTTTCTTTTAATTACTTTTCGCGCTTGGTCACGTTCATGATTTTAGCTAGAATTCTTTGATGCCATTAGCTTATCGAGACTGTTCTCAGTTTGTAACGTAGAGTCGGCGATCACGTTAATATAAAGTAGAAACACAATTTTCTGTCAGCTTTGTCCCTCCCACCACCGACCTTCTTTCCTTTTGTTGTCTTTTCTTCAAGTGTTGAAAAGTCACTATGCTTAGAGTAGAAGCAAGGACAGCAAATATACTTCAGTGAATCGGTGAAGATGGATGTCAAAACCCACTTTGTATTTTTCTTATTTTTTCTTTTCTTTTTTTCCCTTCTTCTTTTTGTATTACACTTACATGCTTTTGAGGGATTTAAAAAAAAAGTGTTTTCTATTGTCTATCCTTGATGATGCTTTCAATCCTTTCTCTCTCTGAACGTGTTGTTACTTCTATGGATGAAGAGAGCTCCTCACATTCTCTGATATCAATTAATTTACAGATTTCAGATGTCTCGTTTACTTTGTCTTTTGCATTTCTGTGGTTCTGGACAGATCTTTACCAACTGTTTAGCATCTTCAGTCTAGAAAGACTTTCCTTATTTTAATACCTAGTTTACTTTCACACATTTTTGATGCATTTATAAATTGGTAGAGACTGAGTCACTGATTTCGGGTTCCCCTCCTTTCCTTTTCTCTTTTGACTTTCGTGGTTTCACACAGGCCACATACATTTGTTTGAGCATATTCAGTTATGAAGTTTTTTTTCTTTCCTTAAATGTTTTTTATCCTCATGACGCATTTTGAAACTTTTTGATGTATTTAATTTATTAAGGTATTTTGTCTTTCCTTCTATAATCATCTGTGTATTTGTACGAGTTTAGACAGCACTTTCAAATATGGTCATGTGTATCTTTCATAGTATCACGATTTTAGACGACATTAACTCAAAATAACATGTTAATATTTAATCGTCTGCTTGTCTCCACGATTTTAGACAATATTTTGAACTAGGGACCAAGTGTATCGTTAATCACCTGTTTATGTAGACGGTTTTAAATATTTTACATAGGATAACCTCTTTCGGGTTGGTTATACTTGTATACTAGACGTCTATATGTTTATTTCGTAATTTGTCCAGACTATATCTGCATGTGTTCATTGTTTTTATTTTAGCTTTACTAGGAAAGTGAAATGAATACCAGGACTCTTTAACTGTTTGGGTTTACTCTGAGTAACGGTGAAAATATTGACTGCAATATAGTTTATGAACAGTATGTTCTCTCATTAAACCTGCCAATTCATCAATAAATTTGGCTGTCATGAAAAGTGCTATATAATTAATGCCTTTACAGATGTGAGTGGGTGTGTGAGTGCCTGCGTCCGTTTGCATGAACATGTGTGTCTATGTGTATGTGTGCGCATGCAGTCTCGTGTGATGAGTTTGTAACGAAGGGTCCGTTATAAAAACGAACAAAACATGGGAGGTAATCTACACAAGCCTTAATCACACAAAAAATGCAGTGCTTTCCCTTACACCAGCATCGCCTCTGTGTTGCCCTGGCGTGTCGGACTCGACTCGGATATTATTCTTTATTCATTTAGGATCTATTTATACATTGCTTCATATATATTATTTGAAATTTCAAATCGTTAATTATAGACCAACATATTTTGTAAAAAGGATATTACCTACTCT
Source organism: Monoplex corrugatus (assembly GCA_030674185.1). Taxonomy (NCBI): domain Eukaryota; kingdom Metazoa; phylum Mollusca; class Gastropoda; order Littorinimorpha; family Ranellidae; genus Monoplex; species Monoplex corrugatus. The sequence continues at coordinate 38,043,082 of JAPXFY010000015.1, forward strand.
TTGCTCTTAGAATACGAAGCCACTGAAGACGATAGGCTAGGATTGCTGTTCTAATATATATATACGTGCGTCACCAACAGGGAAAATACGAGCATCATCAGAACACTCTTTGATAAGTCACGAGCGGAAAGGGATAACTACCACCCTTTCCGCTCGTGACTTGTCTAGAGAGTAGGAAGTAGTCCTGATGACGCTTCACACTGGCCACAACTGGATGAACACCCACATGAACACAACTCAAACTGACGACTTCACTCTGCCCCTAGAACAAAAGGACCAGACAGACATACACAGCAACAATGTCTCCTCTATCAAATGTAGTCACATAAGACATGGCCAGTTACTGTTCTTCTCATCACACAGCCAGCAGAAACTAAAAAACAAACAAAAAAACAAAACAAAACAAAAAATAAACCCACCACCACCACCAAACTCACAAACGAACCAAACAACAAACAACAACAACAGTAACAGGGTGATCACCAGTTGTGACCAGACCATGTAGACGACAAATGAAAGAAGATTTGTGGTCTGTATAAGAACTCTTGTCACAACGGAATGGCCAGTGCTCCATTTCAATTCCGTGACAGCTATGCCACGTTAATAGGAATAAATCATTCTCATTCTTGTATAGCGCTGTTCTCCAGCCTCGTTTGGACACATTGATATTACACATCTACACTACACAGAGGATAATATGTGCAGAAGCACACGCACATGCTCACACACACATACAAACACAGTATACATACATACAGTGTGTTTGTATATATACATATTATAATATATATATATATATATATATATATATATATATATATATATATATAATATATATTATATATATATATATACACACACACACATACATACATGTACAAATGAACATATACTAACAGTGTAACTATACACACATACACAATAATGATAATGATGTGTATACCTTGGTCGTTACTGTTTAAAGCCCAGTCGACTGCGCAGTCATTTCAAGGCTGTAACCGTCTCAACTCGTCTTTGAACCTGAAACAAAAAATACAAAAACATGGAAAAGAAAACCAGGGACACATATCAACGTATATGTGCACATAATCTATGGATATGCACCCGATACTGACTACTCCACCCAATTTATCACCAACTCTATAAGAACAGGTAAAAGGTTTTTCGCGTCTACCGTGCACTGTAAACTACAATGGAAAATAACCGATGTAAAGAAATATAACCAAACAAAAACAAACTGTTTCTGTTATTGTTTTTTAAAGCCCAGCCAACTGCATAGAGCCATATCAGGGCTATAACAGTTTGAAAACACACACAATACTTCAACAGGAAAAAAAAGAGAAAAGAAAATTAAGTACACATATCAATGCATTCGCGCACATAATCTAAGGAGATGCCCTGGTGTTGACCACTCCGTCCAATTTATCGCACAGGGATTTAAAAAACACACCTGAATACAAATTTAAACATACCTAAGGACACCAAAATATTTATAAAAACGGGCCTATATTATCTAAAATTGCTTCCACATAGAGCCACACATGCACTTAACACATGTACCCAATTATCAATCTTAAGGGAAAGTACGTAAGACTTTATTGAACACATACAGATGAATGGACCAGCAAGGTAGAAAATGATAGGAAGAAGTGACAGAAAGCAAAGGAGGAAGAAAGAAACACAGAAAGTGAAGGAAGAGAGAGGAAATACCTAGCACAGAATTTCCAGAAGGTGGGGATGCTATTTATACTGAAAGAGTCCCCGGCATCCCCACGGGGGTAACAAAAACCAACAAACAAATGACAGATCTCAATATTCATAAGCAAGAAACCGTCAACATAGTCGATAATCCCTAGAAAAAACACCTGAAGACTGAATACTATACATGTATATACACGTGTACAAACGAACACATACTAACAGAGTAACCATACACACTACACAATGATAATGACAGTGTATATCTGGGTCATTATTGTTTGATGCCCAGCCGACTGTGCAGTTATATATCAAGGCTGTAACTATCTCAACTCGTCTTTGAACCTGAAACAAAACCTGGAAAAGAAAATCAGGTACACATACAAACGCATTCGTGCACATCGTGTAAGGATATGCCCCCGACATTGACTACTCCACCCAATTTATCACCAGGAGGTTTTAAAAAACTTGAATGCAAATCTACGAATATAGCCACGTGCACCACACCTTATATGAAAACTAGCCTAAATTACCTAAAACTGCTCCTGCACATTACATTACCGTAGCGCCAAAGTTGCTGTTAACACACATGTCCAATTATCAATCCTAAAAGAAAGTATAAAAGGCGTTACGGAAAACCTACAGGTAAATGGGCCAGCAAGACAGATATTGATAGGAAGAGACAACAGAAAGCAAAGGAACAAAAGAAGCAACAAGGAGTGGCAGAAAATAGGACATTTCTAGCACAGAATTTCCAATATATGGGCGTTAACAAATTAACAAAAATCATCACGAGGGTGTAGATGGACCCGGGGCATCAACGCCACGCCATCCTCCGGACAACCACCCCCTGAGCTCCCGACGCCACTTGACAGCCTCTCATCAAGAAAAGGCTGGCCGTCCACGAGCTGCATGGCTCACTTGGACCCATTATCAGTTTCCTTGTCCACAAACCGAACAGCAAGGTGGGGAGATGACAAACCCCGGTAAACAGCCACACAACGTGCACCAACCAGGTCCGGCCCCAGCACCGAGAGAGAATGGAAGACCCCTCTCACGCCCCACTCTGGTCTTCATTTCTCTTTCGGGCAGCCCGTCCTGCCACCAGATCGCATAGCTGCCAGTTCCTTCCCTCTCACTATAGTCTCGACAGTTGGCAGTCGGAAGCTCCCAACGTTGTCTTACTTCAGTCACAGGGGTTGTTTGAACGACCGCGAAAGTGGCCAGGCATGATGGTCCAGACACAATTCTGCTGTTCAGCAAGGTCTGACATGCCACGTACGGGATCCCAAGTTTGCCGTCTTTCCGAGCAGCCAGCAGGTCTTTCCCTGAGGTCATTTGGCCTGATTGCCCTGCAGTCAGTGGCCATGTGGGGTACTACTTATACTTAGAGAGCCCCCGGCATCTTCACGGGAGAAAGGCATACATGTACATACATGAATGACTACACTATGCCACATGATCAATAGTTGGCAACAAGTATACTTTTTTTTTTTGCCAAGGGACATGATTTATACTGGTCAAACCGTAAGGTAACTGATGACTGGATTCGAATGGGTCATGCAACGTATGGACAGCCCCTCCCACCCCCTTTGCTGGATGAAATGGTTATTGAGTGGCGTCCGGAGCTTGGGAGGTGAGTGTCCGGAGAGTGGCGAGGCACTGGTGTTTTGGGTCCCATCCGCATCCTCGGGTGTTTCTTGTTAACTTCGGCTTGTGGATTCGCCGCTGACTTCAGGGAATCAGGCCTGATGACCGTAGGGAAAGACCTGAAGGCTGTTCAGAAAGACGGCAAACTTGGGATCCCTTTCAGGGCATATCGGACTTAGCTAAACAGCAAAATGGGTTGTGTCTGGAAAATCATGTTTGGCCACTTTCGCGACCGTTCAAACAATCTAGTGGTAGAAGTAAGGCAACGATGGGAGCGTCCGTATCCTAGCTGTCGACACTGTACAGAGGGGAAGGGGGCTGGCAGGTATGCGAGCTGGTGGCAGGGCAGGCTGCCTGAAAGTGAGATTTAGACCAGAGTGGGGCGAGAGAGGGCTCTTCCATTCTGTCTTGGTCCAGAGGATGGGCTGGACCTAGTTGGTGCGCGTTGTGTGGCTATGTCCCGGGGTTTGTCATCTCCCCACCTTGCCATTCGGTTTGTGAGCAAGGTAACTGATGACTGGGTCCGAATGGGTCATGCAATGTATGGACAGCCCCCCGCCCACCTCCTTCCCACCTGAGCTGTCGAATGGCGTCGGGAGCTTGGGAGGTGACTGTCCGAAGAGTGGTGACGCATTGATGCTCTGGGTTCCATCCGCACCCAAACATATAAGATTTGAACTATTACAAACAAATACCAACAACCAATCCCTCCCTTCCATTAAGCCCCACCAAGTCATCTCATAACCAGAAACAAAACACCCCCCCCCACACCCAGCTGCCTCACAACCACAAACACACACCAAGTTTACAAATGATATTATCATTCATCATTATTATCATCATAATCATTATTATCAGTTATGTTTAATTAAAGCCCAGTCGTCTGCACACAGCCTTAACAAGACTATAACCATCTCAAAACACACAGCGCCATTTGAACCTCACCCCCAAAAAAACAACAACAACAAAAAAACCACCTGGAAAAGAAAATCAAGCGCATCTATCAACGCATTCATGCACATAGTCTTGCACGTAGTCTAAGGATATGGCTCTGGCATTGGTGTTGACCATTCCACCCAATTCATCATCAAGGTTGATAAAAAGAATCCTGAATACAAATGTATACACATAATTGAGTAGACTGAAACATGTGAAAAGAACTGGCCTGTATTATCTAAAATTGTTTATACACATCACATTTTCCATAGACTCAAAAAAATGCCATTAATGCACTTACCCAATTATCACTCCTAATAGAAAGAATGTAAGACTTTACAGAACACATGCAGGTGAATGGATCAGAAGGGCATTGCCACGGGACATACACACACACACACAAATCCACTACGTACATCCCAGCGCACCATAGGCAGTACCAATGTGCAAGTCCTTCCCAGTGAATCCAAAGCTGCCTTCATGTCTTCGCCTGCTTCAATCTGAAATTGTTCAATAAGACCAGGAATTATTAGATTGGTGTGTTAAAATGTCATGAACATACACACACAACACACACACACACACACACACACACACACACACACACACACACACACACACACACACACCACACCTATCTATAAACACGCACATATTTCTATGGCCATGAACGTAATATACATAAAGATTACACAATACCACATGATCATTAGCGAGAAGTGGCAATACATATTGATGAAGGTGTAATTATCAACAAGTGCACTTTTTGCAAAAGGACATGGTGTAATTTGTCAAACCGTACTAACAAACCAAAGTCATAACAACAACAACAACAACAACAACAACAACAAATAACCTCCCTGGAACTAACTACATCCACAACCACAAACAAAACACCTAGTTCCATACACGATATAGAAGTTGGCAAAGCAAGACATTTGACTTATTTCCCTCTTTTCCCCCACACACGAACCAACGTAAAACGACAATAAACAATATGACGCCATGCACGGATTTTACTCACTAGCGCCCACACAATCAAAAGCCACAGGTTCCTTATAATTGTATCTGGATCTACTAGTGTCACAATCCAATTGCGGCACCGGTACTCTTACAGCGAAAGACCTAACTCCTGAACTAACGTCTATTAAGTAAGTTCCTCAAGAATCCAAACGGTGCAACGCCACGACAGTGGCACTAGTATACTGTCATAAGTCAGTATATCTCTGGAGCTTACAATGATTAAAGATCACACGTTGAACTGCCAGCCTAACATCAAGGTAGTAGTACTGGTGTATGTATATACATATATATATATGTGTGTGTATATATATATATGTGTGTGTGTGTGTGTGTGTGTGTGTGCATGTATATCACTCTAGCTTCTTCTCACTTAACTCTGTAAATAGGCGGCACACTAACACTAAACTGTTCTGCAGATTCTACGTACCTATACCAGCTCTGTCGATTGTGTGCCAAAGCTTGGGTTCCTGCAAATGGTTTCTCTGTCCATTCCGTCTGTCGTTTTTCAGCCTTCCCATCCGTCTTCCTTCCGGAACAGTTCCCTGGAGTTAATAAAGCCAATGGATCTTGTTACATGGCCATACCAACATGGTGTTGTTTTCTTGACTGAAGTCAGTAGATCTTCATTACATCAATCAATCAATCAATCAATCAAATCACAATCAATCATATCAATCACAGTCTATCAATCTATCTATCTTCTATCTACCGTTATTGTTGTTTAAAGCCCAGCCGACTGCGTAGAAACATATCAGGGCTACAACCACTGAAAACAGATACAATACTTCAACGGGAAAAAGAAAAGAAATTTAAGTACACATATCAATGCATTCGCGCACATAATCCAAGGAAATGCCCCTGGCGTTGACCACTCCGTACAATTTATCTTATTTCTCTGGCTTGGACTCATCTTTCTAAATCCGCTGTGAAGGCCATGTCTCGTATGCATACAAAAAGAGAATGTACCAGTTCACGTAGGAGCCTGATCTTGTGTTTTATGGAAATGTTTGAGTTTCAGCATGGACGATGCAGATGTTCTCTTTGCTGACCTTGATACGATTTTTCGCTTGGATCTCTCATTGCTAATGATCGATCCCAATAATGAGGAATCTGGCCCATTTTTCAGCAGCTGTAATTTGTTCAGAATGATTCTGAGCCTTCTTTTGCCAGGAAGGCGGATCAAACTGTTAGTGCAGTAGTTGGCACATAACTCAAAAGACCAAACAGAACAGGCTTTCAAACTAAATGCAGCCACAATCATGGAAGAAGGGTACAATTCATTCGTGACACTATGTACTACACAGTCATCTTATTCCTTGAGGAGGACAGAAGGAAAAAAAACAAGATTGGTTAGAGCTCACCTGAGATGGAAACCGTCATTCCCCGTTCAAAGCAGACAGCAGCAGGGTTGCATCTTCGTCCCAACGCTTTTCGGGATGTTCATCTCCCTTGTACTGTCGTCCACTTTCAGAGCATCTGATGACGGAGTTATCTAACACTCTAGGTCCAAGTCTCTTCAACCTCCGAACAAAGACCAAAGTGCGTCAGGCCCTTGGTCCTGGAGACACTCTTCAATGATGGTGCCGTCTTGATTATCTCACACACAGCCTGGTCTGCAGAGGCCAGTCAGCTTCCTAGCGCGTGCTTTCCAGGAGCTTGGCTTTATCGTCAGTCTGAAAAAGACGGATCATAGGGTAAAACATCGGCTAAGACCCCGAGCATCAGCATGGGCAATCATACCCTCAAAGTGATAAATGAATTCACCTGCTTAGGATGGACAGCAAACTCCAGCAGCCTGTCCCTCGACCCAGAACTCAACAGCGGAAAGTTAAAGCTGCCGCTATTGTGGCTAGGCTGTCCAAAAAAATGTGGGAAAATGAACTTACCGGAAGCACCAAGATTGGAGTTTACAGGGCCTGTGCACTGAGTGCCTTCTATGCAGCGAGAACTGGACAACCTGCGTGCATCAAGAGCACCACGACAATGGCTTTCAGAGACGGTGCTTGCGCCGGATCCCGAGTATTTTCTGGAAGAAGCGTTAACGTATGTCAAACAGGAACGTCCTGGGCCAGCTAGCATGCCATGCGTGTATCCTCATGCAACAACGACCGCGTTGACTTGGCCACGTCCGCCGCATGCAGGATGACATTATCCCAAAACAGCTCGCTATGGAATCTTGCTCCAAGGGCGCCTACTGCTGTGATGCAGATACGTCTGCAAACGTCATCACTAACATCAGTGTGAACACTTGGGAAGAGACAGCTTAAATCGCTGTGCTGGCAATAAGCTGCACGTGCAGGCATCGTCATTGCAGAGGAGAAACGAACTGAAGTGTGGTCGGACAGAAAATAAAGAAGAAAAGCTGCGGCAGCGACACCCAGCCACAGCCATTAGCGTTCTTGTGCAGCGGCTGCGTCAAGGACTTTCACTTAAGAATTGGTTTGTTCAATCATAGCCGATGCTGTTTCACATTACATCTTTAACCGGGCACGTCATTGTCTAATCACACAAACGGAGCCATCATGTCTGGATTTTTTTCACTAAAGTCATTTTAGCCTTTTCAAAAGCAAGTCTTTTTCTGGTGGAAACTAGAAACACAAGAAACCCGAGAATGAGAACGCCTATTTAGTCCTTTGACTCCCGCACCCTATCTACCAACCGCAAAACTTAACCCTTTGACTCCCTAACCCTATCCACTAGCTTCCTGGATAGGATGAAGGAGTCAAAGGATTAAGTTTTTGCTTTTGTTATCATGGTTAATAATGTAAGATACTGCTGGACAAGGTGCAGGAATCAAAGGGTTAATCGACAATCAAGACTGGTGTACATTTTCGGCCCCCAAAATTCCAATATATTTCGGCCCCCAAATTCCAACTTATTTCGGCCCCCCCCAAATTCCAACTTATTTCGGCCCCCAAATTCCAACTTATTTCAGCCATGAAAGCGGCAAAGGACACCGAAACCGAGGTCATCGCAAAATCAGGGTTTAAAAAGCCACAACAGAATCGGGGACAATTTTTACAATGTTTTGAAAAATGACGGTTTCATGATACTGGGGATGATACTTATGATGTGCGGGAGTTTCATCTACTTTCAGTTTCTCAAGACGACGTCTCCGCACTCGGAACAAATTCCATATGCATTAACATTCACAGGTGTCATGTGTATGGTGATCACGGCACAAGCCTTAATTAAGCCTGCACACAAACCCATGAGCTGGCCAGGTCCTGAGGCCCTACCTAGCCTATGTTTTACCTAGTCTATATTTTATGCCTGTATTTTATCAGCCTATCACTGGAATAATCTTGGTTACATGTAAATGATATATATATATAGTCAATAAATAACTAACTAAAGGTCTGAATCACAACACAACTAGTTATTCCGTCTAAACTCGTCTCAAATGACAAAGACACCCCCCAATCAATGCACAAAGCCTCAGCTGTCTATCAACTAGGTGAAAACCATTTTTTCTTAATCATAGCTCCGCCAGTCTGTCGTTCATTTTCGAGGAAAGAAAAGATGAAATAAGGAAATAAGTAAGTAAGTAAGTAAGTAAGTAAGTAAGTAAGTAAGTAAGTAAGTAAGTAAGTAAGTGAACAAATAAATACAAAATAAAGGAATATGTCGATAAACAGGTAAGAGATGAAAATAACAAATAACACTAAATACATGTACCCACATGCCCGCACACAGACATAAACACATACATTCATACATACACACCCATATCCACACAGTATGATGGCCGACAACAACAACAACAGCAAAGAGGAAGCACACATACATACATATCTAGGATTGAGACTGCGTGATAGGGTTGCACTCAGCGCGTACTTTCACAATATACCCTGACATCGACCAGGCCAGAGAGATATACTCATATAGATACCCGCAGAGCTGGTCGAGAAATTTGAGTAACACCCGTGATGACGCATCCGTGAAGTGCTGAGACTATACTGCGTAGTTCCAGTCTTCCCAACGATCCCATAGCACGCTCCACTTCGCAATCTTGACTTTTTCTTAAATTTCAAGAGATTCTAAAACCTTGTTGCTCAAAGCATGTCTGTATCATGATCGGATAAAGCGGTTTCTTCCAGACAGTCAATACTGGTTAGGGCAGACTACATAGTAGTACCTCTGACATGCATAATGCGTGCTCGTGCAGGCACACCCATTCTCTCGCACACACACACACACACGCACGCGCACGTACATAGTACGTGTACACACACACACACACAGGGTTTCGAACACGATCGCACACAATTCTTACATATAATTGTGACAACCACCATCATCAAAACCAGTGCATAGGAAATAAAAAAGAAAAAGCCCAATATCACAGATAATTACATGTACATTTGTACACACAGGTAGACAGCCGACAAATGCACATAAGCAAGTTATGTAATTATTGTTTGAATAAAGATATACATGTGCCATGTGTATATGTATATCTATATCGATGATCATATATACATGTATGTACTGCAAAGGAACCGCCACCCAGAAACATCTACACTTTCTCCCTCTTCTTCAATCTATCCATCACCATCACAACCACCACATTAATCCTGCAAATCTTCCTTCCGCATCCTACATAAACACTGTATCATCTTCATCATGTAAACCCACCTCACACAACCCCCCCCCCCCCCCCCTTCCCATCAGTGGCGGGGTTTGGAGTCACGCACGACAGTTCCCATCAAACCCGTCTCCATGGTAGAGCCGCTCCAGCCAAAAGATCATTACAGATAGCCTCTCGGTGCCATCCCGCGCCCTCTACCCACCTTTCCCTGCCCACCCCTCGCGCCACTACGGGCCCATTCACCCTGATCTCTGGTCTCTTCAACTCGGACATCATTTTCTCCATGTTGACTCCCGTTTGTCATGGGCAGCTGGACAGGGCCAGAGTGCTCAAGAAAACAAACAACAAACAAAAGACGAGAACAAAAACAAATAAAAACCTCAAAACAACAATAACAAACTCGAGAAAAGGAAAGAAAACGAAACGAACAAAAGCACTTCCTAAAAAAACACCCACCAAAAAACAACAACCTCAAAACAACAACAACAGCAGCAGCAACAACAACAACAAAAGACACAACCACCACCACAAACCAACAACAACAAAAGTCATTGTGTTTAGGCAATTTGTAGACATGAACCAGAAAATACGAAAATACAATCAGAACACGTTTTTAATACAACCAGACAAGACAGGAGCAAATTTTCGGCCAACTGGCCTTTGTCAAGCGTAAACGTAAGATCACAAACGAATAAACACCAAATACCAAAATTTGGGGGAAAAGACTCAAACTTCCCTGCTGCACCGTGCATTATTCATAAATCATCTCCAGGAATCATGTCGACTTGTATGTGTATTGTATGTGTCTTGTATGTGTATTGTGTCTGCAGTTAGAAAACAATGAACACACTTGTGTTGGCAATATTTTGTTTACTTGTTTATTATTTTGAAACTTTTCCCCCCTCTGTCAAACGTTTTGTTCATTTTAAAGAAAGAACATGTGTTGTTAGCACAGTATAGTTAAAATCCCATTACAAGATTTAAACTTCAATACATATGAAAATCACCGGCAGTAATTTTTACAAGAGATCTGCACATATTTATAAAAAGCAATTATTTCATATAAACATAAACACACACGGGTTAAGTTAAACGGACAAGAAGCTTTTCAATGTTAGAGTGTGGAGTTAGGAGTTTTTTCAAGAGGGATAAATCGCACTCGGACGAGCCCATATGCGCTCCACCCAAAGCAAGGCCTTGAAAAAGAGTTGTTTAATGTTAGAAATATAATGATAAATGCATTACGCCTCTAGTGTCCACCAGTGGTGTGCATGATAGCAATATTCCTGTTTTTCAGTCTTATCTCCTTCTATGACCGATACACAAGAAACAATTAATTTTGACACCGCAACAATTCATGTCAACTGACCCAAAGTTTGCACAATGCGCTCTTTTGATCAAGGTAGTACTTTTACTTTTTTCATTCATTTATTTACATTTTTTGTAGAACACTGACGCAACTACTTGCAATGGTATTGTATTATTGTTCTTGATACTATTGTTAAGGATTGACAAGTATTTATTTACACAATATGTTTACCTTTGTCTCTCATGCTTTTGTCAAGTGCATAACAATTGGTGTATATGTAATGTAACAGTCAATATGTCACCTTTGTCACTCATGCTTTTGTCAAGTGCATAACATTGGCGTATATGTAACAGTCAATATGTCACCTTTGTCTCTCATGCTTTTGTCAAGTGCATAACAATTGGCGTATATGTAACAGTCAATATGTCACCTTTGTCACTCATGCTTTTGTCAAGTGCATAACAATTGGCGTATATGTAACAGTCAATATGTCACCTTTGTCTCTCATAGCTTTTGTCAAGTGCATAACAATTGGCGTATATGTAACAGTCAATATGTCACCTTTGTCACTCATGCTTTTGTCAAGTGCATAACAATTGGCGTATATGTAACAGTCAATATGTCACCTTTGTCACTCATGCTTTTGTCAAGTGCATAACAATTGGCGTATATGTAACAGTCAATATGTCACCTTTGTCTCTCATGCTTTTGTCAAGTGCATAACAATATTGGTTTATAATTATGTAACAGTCAATATGTCACCGTTGTCCTCATACTTTTGTCAAGTGCATAACAATTGGCGTATATGTAACAGTCAATATGTCACCTTTGTCTCTCATGCTTTTGTCAAGTGCATAACAATATTGGTTTATAATTATGTAACAGTCAATATGTCACCGTTGTCTCTCATACTTTTGTCAAGTGCATAACAATTGGCGTATATGTAACAGTCAATATGTCACCGTTGTCTCTCATACTTTTGTCAAGTGCATAACAATTGGCGTATATGTAACAGTCAATATGTCACCTTTGTCTCTCATGCTTTTGTCAAGTGCATAACAATTGGTGTATATGTAACAGTCAATATGTCACCGTTGTCTCTCATGCTTTTGTCAAGTGCATAACAATTGGCGTATATGTAACAGTCAATATGTCACCTTTGTCTCTCATACTTTTGTCAAGTGCATAACGATTGGTGTATATGTAACAGTCAATATGTCACCTTTGTCTCTCATACTTTTGTCAAGTGCATAACAATTGGCGTATATGTAACAGTCAATATGTCATCACAGTTCATTTCACAATTTGTCTCACATTTTATGTGTCATGCTTCATTTTCTTTTCTTTTCATGTTCATATTTTGTGTGTAGAATGGCAAGGACTAGCTTTAAGACGGGTTCAACTGGACCTGTTATTGTTACTGTTATTTTTGTTTAAAGCCCAGCCGACTGCATAGAGCCACATCAGGGCTATAACCGCTTCAAAACATACAAAACTTCACCAGGAAAAAAAGAAAAGAAAACTAAGTATACATATAAATGTATTCGCGCACATAATCTAAGGACATGGCTCCTGGCGTTGACCACTCCGTCCAATTTACCGCAAAGGGGATGTTTAGAAAACACCTGAATACAAATTTAAGCATACCCAAGGACACAAAACGTACACAAATAGGCATAAATTACCTAAAACTGCTTCTGCATATCTCACCTGCCTAGAGCCAGAAATGCACTAATACATATACCCAATTATCAATCCTAAGAAAAAGAACGTAAGACTTTATCGAACACATACAGGTGAATGGACCAGCAAGGCAGAAAATGATAGGAGAAATGACAAAAAGCAAAGGAACAAGGCAGAAACAAAGAGAGTGACAGAAAAGAAGAAATTTCTCGTACAGAATTTCCAGAAGGTGGGATACTATTTATACTGAAAGAGCTCCCGGCATCCCCCCCCCCCCACCCCGGGGGGGGGGGGGGTCAATTAGACCTAATGCTACTCTCCTTTAGTAATAAAAGTATTCTGAAATCTATTCTGAAGGGTTTGGATTATCTGTTCGATATGGTTCTGAACGGTTGTTCTTTCATTAAATACAATTTTTATCTGCTTTATATTCATTGCTGATTTCAGAAGCATTTATGCTTATATTCTAATCGTTTTATTTACGCAAACACACACACACACACACACGCACACAAACACAGCTCTCCCTTCCCCGCCACCACCACACAAACACAGACTCCCACCCCCACCGACAAACCTTGTCCCAGGAAGGACTTTCCAGTCACGCCCGACATTTCCCATCAAACGTGTCTCCATGGTAAAGCCGTTCTATCGAATAATTATAGATACCGTGCCCCACCACCACCACCCCTCGTACTGCCATCTATCTATCTTCCCCTCGCGCCACCGTGGTTCCTTTACCCTGAACTCTGACCTCTTGAACTCTGATCTCATCATTGTCCACATGTTGACTTACACTCATTTCTCATAAGAATCTGTAGCCGTAATATAAAGATAACGGACTAACCAAGCGTATGTAGTCGAAAAAGGCAGAAAACAACTCAAAAACAAATAAATAAACAACAAAACCCATCAGTTAGGCTGACTTCAAGGTCTGGCCAGCGCACAGAATTCATACGGAGAGCAATAATATCACAGTTATTTTAGGCTTTCCAGTCGCGATAACCTTGCTGTACAGCAGAATCATCTGAGCGCTGCAAACACCATCTTGATAAACCTGAAGCTGAAGTGGTTCAATTCATGTTCAATGATAAATGCTGAAACAATTTTGCAAACATGACAACATAATACCCTCCACTAACGTATCTGTGTACCAGTGTGTTCGTTATTTCTTTAACGTCTATTCACCTATGTGCTTTTTAGACGAAAAAAAGAATCAAAAATGAATGGACAAATGGATAGACAGATAGATAAATAAAAAAAAAAGATATATTAATAAATAAGTAAAGAAAGAAAGACAGAAAAAGACGGTTAGAAAGATGGATAGAAAGAAAATAAAGAGGTGGTAACAATACGTGGTTGAACACACACACACACACACACACACTAACATATATATATATATATATATATATATATATATATATATATGTGTGTGTGTGTGTGTGTGTGTGTGTGTGTGTGTGTATGTGTGTGCGCGCGTATCAGCCTCTGTCATAAGAAAAACAAAAACAACTTTACAACAAGAACAAAAGACAGTATACATAACAATATTGATTTTGATTATGGCAAACTAGACAGTAAAGATAAAACAGATGGTCAAGTCTTACTAGTTCTCTTCTTTCATCCTATGAAATAAACATGTGCAAGCAAACAAGCGCACACATGCACATGGAAGCATGTTCGCGAGCACGTATGCACCCATACATACACACACATCCCCAAATGGCTGTGTGTGTGTGTGTGTGTGTGTGTGTGTGTGTGTGTGTGTGTGTGTGTGTGTGTGTGTGTGTGCGCGCGCGCGCATGCGTGCGTGTGTGCATGTGTGTTATTATTCTTTTTTTCTTACAGGCGTTCATAGATAAATCATATCAGTATGTCTAAATGGAAAGCTGGAGGGAAAGAGAGCACCAGGTAGACCAGGGAAAAATATTGGACGGACTTGCAAAGTGGCTGAAGACAGAGAGGGTGGAAGATGTGTTTGCGGCAACAAGGGAGAGATGCATAAGGAAGGCCATGATCGCCAATGCCATGTGGCAAGGCACTTGATGATAATGATGATGATGATGATAATGATGATGATATCTAAATGATGTTAATATCTGTGGTGTCTTAGTATCTTAGCCGAATGCAAGGATATCTGCAATCAAGAATGCGTATACTGAAAACTGACATTTTTGAAAATGAATCTTTGTATAAAACGGGAGAATATAGAATAGCTTGACCACCCTGGCGTATCAGTTCTCTCTGTTCAAGTCAAATACCTGATCAATTCGCAGAGACACATTTTAATTTATCTATATCTGATGTTAAAAAATCTTAGTCAATTTTTATAAGCCATGTTGGCCTTAAGATCATGAAGCCTGTTACTCATGTCTTCTACGCTAGACAGTCTCACCTGTCACGTGACTAATTCAGTCACCTGTCTGATTCTTTCGTTCACGTGTTGACGGTACTCTGCCTGTACCTGGTGTCACATGCCACTATCATAACTCATACTCCCTGAAGTCGCGGGCTAGACTGTATGCAGACTGACATACGTTTCAATCTTATATGAGCTTCCTCCATTCTACTTTCATGTGGCACAGTAAGTCTGATCACTATCTGGATCTGCTTATACCAACGTGTGGCACAGTGAGTCTGATCACTATCTGGATCTGCTTATACCAACGTGTGGCACAGTAAGTCTGATCACTATCTGGATCTGCTTATACCAACGGAAATACGCTCTGATCGGATGCGCTATTTCTGGCCGCCATCGTGATTTGTTCGTCTGCTATACTGCTTTGCGCTATTTTCATTATTATACAATATCTGTTGAAATAATGAAACTGGGAAGTGAACTTTCTGTCTGAAGCCACTGGCTCAATTGAGATTGAGTGTACTTAAAATGCATAAGTCTACAAGCGCTGACAAAAGGGTGTCGAAACTGTCCATGCGATATCTTCCAAAGAGCCAATGAGAACCTGGTGTAAGCAGCTCAAGACAGTCACATCTGCTGGTGTCTGATACAGTTGCAGAAGACGTGAAGGAGAGTTTTCTTTTTTTCCTTTGTTTGGCATTAAGTATTTGGATATCGTACTGGTCAAAACTGGCACTACTGTTCAAACACATCATTACATACTTCTTGACACTAACAGTGTAACATTACCTCTCTTCAGTGTCAACTATCGAATAGTTTCCAGTACGAAACCCAATTTCACAGATAAAATGATGCACACATTCTGAAATATCCACACACGATTAAATACACCTTGTCAGTCACATACACATCACTGAGGAAGTACACTGTATCCACTCACCATCAGCGGAAAAGAAGCAAGTCTTGCCCCCTTCAAAACACTGCTGGCAGTCCGAACACTATTTCTTTAAAAAAAAATCAGTGACCAGGTTAACATTACATTAAATAAAATAATAAAAAAGATTAAATACTGGTCACTGTTCCACATTGCAACATAGAAACAGTAAACTTACCATTTATTATGTTACATTAAAATTACACATTTTGAAAGCAAGAATTCGTTATGCTACGTATACATTGCCACAAGTTTACATCCATCTGTGAACAAACAAAAAACACGTCTGTACGCACCCTGAGCGACGGTTTTGGTAGGAGTTATTTACAGTTTGTCTTTAACTGTTGTTCAGCTTTTAATTTGCATGCAGTCCATAGAGCATGACGCATAGCATTACTTGAACATGCAAACAAGGTAACCCCACTGCATCCATATGCACACATGCGTACACATATACAACCACACCACCACCAACCACCACCACCCACAGAACTTGCCTAATTTTGTCTAATTAGAGTGTTGTCTAAAATCACGTACATGAATAGATGTTGAAAGAAATAACGAACACAAACCACTGACACGCACACACAAGAATTCATACATGCACACCCATCCACAACACACACTACATACAGTTTCCTGAGTCACCTCCATCACCACAGCTGACAACTACCAGACTATCATCTATCATTAATATAATATTCGAGGTATCTGCCAGAATGGTGTATCTCAAAAAGAATGAAGAGGATATATACATCATTGTCTGCTCAGAAACCCTAGAATATAAGTTTACACACACGCGGGCGCACGCACGCACGCACGACGCGCACGCGCGCGCACACACACACACACACAAATGCATACTTATCTATCTACTAATATATGAACACGCGCCTTTATGTATACACATACACACAACACACCAATATATATATATTGTGTGTGTGTTGGTGCGTGCGTGCGTGCGTGTGTGCTGTGTGTGTGTGCGCGCGCGCGTGGTGGTGCATACATAATATACATAAACAAGCGACTAAACAGCAGAGGGAAAACAAGTGAAGTAGCCCACACTCTCCACCCCCCCCCCCTCCTCTTCACACAGCCAGCACACACGCTGCCAGCTATGAAACTTCTTTTTATCTGCGCAGAACAATTTTTCAATCACTAGATCTGGATAGTTTGAAAATGTGCATTGAAAAATAAGAAAAAAAATGAAGATTAATATCTGAGAGAGGGAGGGGAGAGGGAGGAGAGAGATTGAGAGAGAGACAAGATGAGAGAGAGAGAGAGAGGGGGGAGAGGGAGGGAGAGATTGAGAGAGAAGAGAGAGGGAGAGGGAGGGAGAGATTGAGACAGAGAGAGGGGGAGAGGGAGGGAGAGATTGAGAGAGAGAGAGAGAGAGAGAGGGGGGGGGGGGAGAGGAGAGATAGAGAGATGGAGAGACAGGGAGAGAGCGAGCCTAGTGGACGAGATGTCATCAGTGAAGGTCATGACAAGATAAGACATGCGCGACCGCAACAGCATGACGAGTCTGATCTACGATCTTCCCCGTTACCCCCGACCTCTAGAACGTTATGTCAATCGTCTGCTGCACAGCCTCAAGGTCGGTCTTGGGGCCCAGGTCAAGGCCGAGTAACATGGTATAGAGGTCAAGGTGAATCTGTACAGAGATACACATAGAGAGATCTGTAAGTTTACTGAGCGAACTCACCACCACAACCCCTGGGGGCCTCATAACGATATCATCGGAATTCCATCTCAACCCGCAATATAAAACTTGGCCTCTTAGCTGCCCATCTTAATTGTTGTTTTTTTTTCCCCTGTGGCATGCAGTATCCATGTGCTTTAATTAAAAAGAAAAAGGTCAGGTTTTTACAGTGTGACCATGATTTTAACCTCGTCATTGAAGTAGCCACAATTTATTTTTGGTGGTGTGCATGCTGGGTGTTACCGTGTTTCCATCATCATCATGTGCCCTGCCGCATGGCTTGGCGATCATGGCCCTCCATATGTATCTATCCCTTGTTGCCGCATGCACATCTTCCACCCTCTCTGTCCTCAGCCACCGCGCAAGTCCGTCCAATATTTTCTCCCTGGATCTACTTCGTGCTCTCTTTCCCTTCAGCTTTCCTGTTGTGACCAGGTGCTCTAATTTCCCTTTCCTCAGAAAATGGCATGTAAATGTTGCCTGTCTTTACCTAATCTTCCTTATCAATGATCTTCTTGTGTCCGCCTCCATCAAGATTGTCTCGTTTGTTTTCTTTGTGTCTATGGAACTCTCAACATTCTTCTTAGAAACCACATCTTGGCCGTGTTTCCATAAGCCACAGAATGCCGAGACGGCTTACAGGATCTTTAAAGTCATGTTTTGTCCGCATATACACACAAAGGAGATTCAGAAGGCACGCGCTGGTCCGCACGTATGTTAACATGACACCGAAGCAGGCTCGAACTCGGACCTCTCTTTTAGCTGAAAAATTAGTGTCCTAACTATTCGACTATCGTTCCCGTCAATGCTACAATCATTTTGGTAGTATATCATCGGTTTGATGGGTCTGCCTCCCCTTCCATTTCAAGACATTGCCACTTTTGCAAAGACAACTTGCTGCATGGATCGACAATGTGTGCCATTGCATCGGCTGTGGCCCAACACAACACAACACAACACAACACAACACAACACAACACAACACAACAGTTCTGAAGACTCAACAAATCACACATTTTTGTAGCTCCCAGTTGCAGTGATGTCACTGCCTGCTCTTCTGTCGTAAGTGTTGCTAAAATTATGTGAATTCTTCAGTCAGGTTCAGGTTCATATTGCTTTATAACCCAGCCGACTACTTCAGCCATACCAGGGCTAACGCCATGTTAAAAACAACACCCAGGTTAAAATAAAAAGACAACAGTAAAAAGCATGCTCACCGTTATCCTTGCAAGTCTAAAATACGTTTAAAGAATAACATATCAAACGTAAAATCGTATCGGGTAAAATCTATTGATCTCTTAGAAAAACTGGAAAATTGCATCCGGCGGGACGTCTCTAAAGAGGTTCTTTAAGGAGTCCGCCATGTAGTGCTTATGTCTCGCATCGTACAAGTCCCAACATTCAAAAAGAAGGCGTCTGATGCTCAACGGCTCGTCACATGGTATATACTATGACGCTTCTAACTCCTCAGTCGTGAGCAGGTCTGTTTCATCTACTTGGACTGCTCAGAGGTTTGAAGCGTTCTCTTCTTCTAGACAACATTGTCAGACACGATGGAGCAGCGGACATAATATGAACAACTGTCTCAACAAATCCACAAATACCTTCAAAATCATGGACAACATGTGGGCCCCCAATCCCACCCCTAAAGTATAGCATCAACACCAAGATGAAACTGAACCAGAGCTGTGTCCTTGCCATTATACTTAAACACTCAGAATGCTGGCGGATAACGGAGTGCAAAATTCCCAAGCTATCACGCTTCCATTAAAATAAAAATCCCAGGTCGTAGACCATCTTAATTACGTAACTACTCTCCCGGTGACATCGAGAGAGTATGGACACTATTATCATCATGAAAAGATGATGAAGATAGTTTGGGCACATCATCTGATAACATCAGGATAACATCACCAGGACTGCCCTTCACTGGACACCAGAAGGAAGACGCAATACAGGAAGACTGAGAACACCCTGGCGATGAACAACGTAGATCTCAAGGCTCTGACACACAACTTAAGTATCGTACAGAGAGGCTCGAGTTCAAGTTCATACCGCCTATAGTTCAGCCGACTACTGGAGCCATATCACGACTAATACCACGTCAAAAACAACCCCCCGGTTAAGATAAAAGACTAACAGTTAAAAACCATATTCATTGTTAATTTAACCTTGCAAGTCTAAAATGCAGTTAAAGAAAAACAGCCGTAAAATTATCAGAACAGACAGGAATGGCGAACTTTCGTTGCTGCGCTGTATGCCGATGGCAAGGCAACATGGGTTGCACGTACTTAAGAAATGTGTATACGCACAGATTGATCGCTGGAGTCGGCCAAGCAGGTCTGTGAATGCTAACGGCACTGTGCACTGGCTGGTCTTTCAGTTCGTGTCTCTGATGGAAGTCGGAAGGGGAGGGGGGGGAGGAGGCAGGGGCGATAAAAATGGGATGGGGTTGGAAGGGTAAGGAACGAGGAGGGGTAGAGATGGTGTGTGTGTGTGTGTGTGTGTGTGTGTGTGTGCGTGGAAATGATGTTGGGTAAAGGGAGATTAATCAGTCATCTTTGAAGCGTGTCGGGTCGTGACGGAGGTCGATAAGACACGGTGTGCGGGGTCACGCCGAGGTCA
The DNA here is from genome assembly GCA_030674185.1 of Monoplex corrugatus. Classification (NCBI taxonomy): domain Eukaryota; kingdom Metazoa; phylum Mollusca; class Gastropoda; order Littorinimorpha; family Ranellidae; genus Monoplex; species Monoplex corrugatus. Next base: position 38,063,598 of record JAPXFY010000015.1, read on the forward strand.
TCGACGTTTCTCACGTGCGTGCCACACTTGGGCCGATACCGACAGGTCGGCGGGGCAGGTGTGTGAAGGAAAGGCGTGGGTTGCTGGGGGGGGGGGGGGGGGGGGGGTTGTTGGCAGTAGAGGAATCGAGTCAGGTACATCCGAATCGAGAAAATAAACCCCCCAAGTGACTTTAATCAAAGCGAACAAACAAACAATAAAAACAACAAAAAAGAGACAACCGATCGAAATGTTAGCAACAAACGATATAAACGTACATCACGCACAACACCAGTCAGCTGATAAGGGAGTGAAGGGCACAGAGAGGGAGGGGTGGGGGTGATGAGCAGTGTTACACCTGAAAAGTACATGAAGCAATCGTAAAGGAAACAAAGCAAGTTAAACAGAAAAAAAAAAAAATCACGTTTACAGCAAGTTCATCTTGCTTATAGCCCAGCCATATTAGGGCTAACACCACGTCAAAAACGACAACCAGGTTAAGATAAAAGACAACAGTTAAAAACCATGCTCACCGTTAACCTTGCGAGTCTAAAATGCAGTTATAGAAAAACAGCCGTAAAACCATATATTTGGTGAAATTTATTTACTGATCACTTGTAAAAACTGGAAAATCGCATCAGCAGAGACGTCTCGGAAGAGGTTCTTTAAGGAGTCCGCCGTGTAGTGTCTTTGTCTCACATCGTACAAGTCCCAGCATACAAGGAGGAGGTGTCTGATGCTACGTTTACAGCAGGATTCAGTTTCATAGATTCATACTAGCTACTGGAGACAGAGGGACAGGTGTCCCCGCCCCCCTTTCTTTTTATTCAAATTTTTTTCCACACTTTTTCATTTTGGAGTTCGGGATGCTAGCTTCGAACACAAGTCTCTCCAAGACCGGCCGTTACTTGTCTTAAAAAACATTTATGGATTTTGCTCTGAGTTTTTGATAACCTCAAACGTTGTCCGCTTATGGTGACTGGAAGACGCGACTTTGAGCTCTCTTGCGTGCTTGTTTTATTCGGTTACATTCAGAGGTAAACCAGGGCGTTTTAGGCATTATAGGTTTCTTTGATGATAATAATGGGAATTGCTTTTAAGCACAGTTCTGGATGACACGTGTTGAGAGTGTCTGCTGTATCTTAATTAACTTTGCAGGACCCTGTCTTCCTCTATTTCGCATTGGATGGTCATAATGAATAAAATCCCAGTCAACTCTGCGGAAATTCAGGCGTTCCGGTAAAGATCCATGTTCTTTCTTTGTGTTTGTTAAGACAACTGGAAAGTGGTCACCTATATCGTGATCATGGAGAACTCTCCAGTCATAGTCCAAGACTAATGGAGCATCACACACCAGGGTTAAGTTTACAGGCGGTCATGTTTATAGGCGTAAATTCAATACGCTCTATCTGAAAGGAGGACAATAAACAAGGAAGCATGGAAAAATAGAAGAGAGAGAGAGACAGAGAGGAGAGAGAGGGAGGGAGAGAGAGAGAGAGAGAGAGAGGAGGGAGAGAGATAGAGCGAGGGAAGAAAGAGCGAGAGAGAGAGAGAGAGAGAGAGAGAGAGAGAGAGAGAGAGAGAGAGAGAGAAATGCATGCTCCTTCTTAATCCGTCTAATGCACATTTTTAAATAGTACAAACTCCAGTTCTTATCTACGCCAACTCTGCGGGAAATGACTGACACTGTATCTTCAAATTAAGAAGAAGTGTATACCTTTTGCATGCATGCAAGCGTAGATTCGTTGAGGGTTGAAACGCACAGCGAGCAACCAAACAACAAAGTCACAAAAAGAAAAACTAATTAATAACAAACAAAAACAAAAACGAACGTGGGTTAATTGAGTACTCATGTTACGTGTGCTGCACACACACACACACACACACACACACACACACACACACACACCACACACACACACACACACACACACACAACAAAACCGGAGAGTGCATGTATACCAACAACAACAAAAAAAAAATATATATATATGAAATAAGTAAATAAATAAATAAATAAATACCACGCAAAGAACAGTCTGGGACTGGCAGCAGGTAAATATCAGCGAGCTGCAACTGTAATGGACAATAAAACTGTAAGCAAACAGACAGACAGACACGACGTACGTACGTACTGCCAGAATTGGGTTAATTGGCTGCACCCGAAACGGAGGGTAAGAACGTAAACAAACAAACGAACAAACAAATACAATTTCCTGGCAGCGTCAGGTTGACAGTTTTCAAACCTCGTTCATGCATCTAAAACGCAGAATAAATAAACAAAGAAGATAATGAATAATTTTTTTTTTAAAAATCGCGCGATCGCTAGAGCCGATGTTAAGGCACGATAGTGTGTGAACTTGAAATAGAGAAAAGAACAAAACAAGTGCAAAGAAGACATTCCCCCCCCCCCCCTCCCCGCCAAAGCTAAGTTGATAACGTACTGCGCACGAAACAACATCGGTCAAGAAGCATACACAATCAACATTAAAATTAAATAAAAGGAAACAAAACAAATGAATGAAACGTATTCCACATACATCCCACTGCTGATTTCATCAAGAGTTCCAGTCACCTAATTTACATTTGAAACAAAATAAACAAGTCAATGTAAACAACAACGAAAACAATCGACCAGTGTCAAGCGCACGCCAGCATCAGGTTGACAGGAGATAAGTGCTGCTGCACCTGACACAAAGAATTGTTAACGAAACAAGCAAGCAAACACACACACACACACACACACATACACACACACACACACAGGCAGGAGAGCGCAAACAAACGAACAGAGGAACAAACTTAAAATGAAATGTAGGAAACAAAATTAAATGCATCCTCTCTCTCTCTCTCTCTCTCTCACACACACACACACACACACACACACACACACACACACACACACACACACACATCAAACAAAAACAGCAGCAGCAACAAGTTTCTAAAGAAAACAATGATACCCCCCTCCCCCCCAAATGAATAAAATTTACATACATGTCACAGTCAAGTGTCGCAAGCAAAAGAAAAAAGTGAACAAACGAGCAACAAACTAAGCAGACCGACAAACATAGTTGTACACAATATATATATACATGTATACTGTACATTTAAAACGCCATTAAGCGCTTAGAGCGCTTTTATGACTTTATAGTCTAGAATTCACTCCACACACTCGCACACTCCAAGAACTCCATGTGCGCTCTACGCAATCTACCACCAATTATCTGACAGACTCCTTGAGTCTGCAAAGAACCCTATACGCTGGACAGGTCTTGAAATTGAAGGGAATGGGGAGAATGGAGTGTAAGGATGGGCAGGAATAATATTAACAAGACTATAAAATACTTACAATACTTATATGACGCCAAAATTTGATAATTCAAATCAAAGCGCATCCTTGCACCAGACATACGCATGCGATCGACGCAGACCACCTTACAACACGTGCCGGAAAAAAAGAACACGCACACGCACACGCACACACACACACACACACACACAACACACACACACACACACCACACACACACACACACACACACACACACACACACACACACACACACACACACACACACACACACACACACACACACACACACACTGATGGGGAAAGACGCAGTTGCAAAATTTATCGTCGGGGAAAAAGGTGTGCTTTTAAATTGGATTTAAAATAAGAAAGGGCTAGTGATAGACGAAGGGAGAATGGAAAATTATTCCAGGCAGATGGTCCCGAAACAGCAAAACAACGGGTCAGCCGGCTGGGATAGGACGTCAGAAAACACATCTTGAGCCACCAGTCGCCGTGCTGTAGTAGTTAGCGTAACGGACTACCGACTAGAAGGTTGAGGGTTCGAATCCCCATCAGTCCCTTCAAAAATCGTAACTGGATTTTTCGGCTCTAATCGGCTCCTACCCAGAGTTGGGCGTGCTATGGGCTCATTGGAAAGACTGGCCCCATACAGACGAGTATCATCCGCTTCACGGATGCATCACTGAGGGTGTTGCTCAAATCTGACCAGCACCACCGGGTGTCTGCATCTCTCGGGCCTGA
>JAPXFY010000015.1:38072633-38122633 GCA_030674185.1 Monoplex corrugatus
TTGCAATAGCCTAAGACTATTAGAATTTTAACATCCCTCGACAGAAAGATCTTTTGATGGATTTTGGGGTCACGTACCAGCTTGTCCTACTCTGGTTCTTTCAGTCAGTACATGGAAATGTCTTATTTACGGTTCTGTTTCCCTATTTTCTACTCGTTCATTTTTTCATGCTCCCAGTTTTTTAAAATGCATTTTGTGTTACCGTCTTGCTTCACTCTGGGTCTGTGTGTCTGTTTCTCCTTTTCAGTGTTATATCCTCATACTGTAACCCCCCCCCCCCTCTTTATGCTCATACTGTACGCCTCCCTCCCTCCCCTTTCCATCCCTTCAGAAAGATCTTTCTATTAAATATTGTGGCTTTATCGAGAACGGCAGCAACAGAAACAGCAACAATATCACAAGAATAGCAACAATGGCAGGTTATCAACAGCAACAGTAGCAGTAATAATTACATAAACCAACAACACCAACAGCCAATATAACAATAACAACAAGAAGCGATAAGAATACTAATAACAGCAGCTACATCAACAACAACAGCAACAAGAAAATCAACAACAAATGTAGCAATAGCACTGACAACAGTAACTGTAGCAACAGCAAACAGAGCACCAGCAAACAGAGCACCAGCAATAAAAACAGCCACACCAATATTGTTATTGTTATTGTTGCTTAAAGCCCAGTTGACTGCGTAGAACCATGTCAGGACTATAACCATTTTAATACACACACAATACTTCATGAAAAAAGGAAAACAAATTTAAGTACACACATATCAATGCATTCTCGCTTATAATCTACGGATATGCCCCTGGCGTTGACCACTCCGTCCAATTTATGACACAAGGGATTAAAAAAACATACCTGAATACAAAATCAGACATAACTAAGGACCCTAAAACATAAAAAAGCAGCCCTTCATTACCTAAAATTGCTATTGCATATCTCAATTGCCTAGAGCCAAAAATGCACTTTACACATGTACCCAATTATCAATTCTAGAGCAAGTACGTAAGACTTTATCAAACGCATACAGGTGAATGGACCAACAAGACAGAAAAGGATAGACAAATGACAGAAACCAAACGAACAAGGCAGAAACGGAGTGACAAAAAAGAGGAAATTTCTAGCACAGAATTTCCAGAAGGTGAGGATACTATTTATCTTGAAAGAGCTCCTGGCATCTCCACGGGGTGGGGGGTGGGGCACACCAACAATGTAACTTCAACAGCAAGAACACCAGCAACAGAAACAGAAACAGTAAGATCAACATCAACAACTACTGCAACATCATCAACGATATCAAAAAGGTACAGTTAAAATGAGTGGTATGGAGGGGATGACAGAGGAGTGGTGCAGAAGGTTATTGTTACTGTTATTTTTGTTTAAAGCACAACCAACTGCGCAAAGCATATCAGCGCTATGACCATCTCAAAACGTATACAATATCTCACTGAACAATATCTCACTGGAAAAGAAAAATCTATGAAAGAAAATTAGGAACACATATCAATGCATTTGCGCACATGATTTAATGTCACTGGTGTTGACCAATCTTTCCAATTTATCACCATAGGGAAGGGGTGTGTGTTCAAGTTCATATTGCTTATAACCCAGCCGACTACTAGAGCCATATCAGGGCTAACACCACGTCAAGAATTACAACCCCGTTAAGACAAAAGACAACAGTTAAAAACCATGCTCACCGTTAACCTTGCAAATCTAAAATGCAATTTCAGAAAAAACAACCGTAAAATCACATCAGGTGAAATGTATTGGTCTCTTGCAAAAACTGGAAAATTGCATCAGGAGGGAAGTCTCTGAAGAGGTTCTTTAAAGAGTCCACCCAGTAGTGCTTATGTCTCACATCGTACAAGTCCTAGCAATCAAGGAGGAGGTTTCTGATGCTTAAAGGCTCGTCACATGGTATACACCACGATGCTTCTTTTTGTGTGTAAAAGGTACAAATGAGTGTAGGATGTGTGACCCATGTGTAACCTACATAACACTCTCTTTCTTACGGTTCCCTGCAGCAGATGGGAGCAGCGGCGTATTTTCACCAAAATTTAACAAACGCCAACCACTACCATCACGTGGGATCAAATCATCGTAACACAGGAATGGGGACACCATCTCTATCATACATGTACGACAAAACTGAGCGAAAATCAACTCAATCTACGAACACACTGCACGTGCACGCCAACCATGTTGTAATGTTCCTCTTTCTAACTCTCTAAAGGTAAGAGGGAAAGAAAGTCATAGTAACCTGAAACTGTTAGGATTTCCATTCCTTGACAGTCAATCGTTGGGTGGAATCTGGCCACCCACCTGCTGTCCTGCTTTGGTGTTGTCTGTTGTATTCAAGAACACTCTTTTTGCTCTTCTGTTTCACAGTTTGGTGTTGTCTGTTGTATTGAAGGAACACTCTTTTTGCTCTTCTGTTTCACAGTTTGGTGTTGTCTGTTGTATTGAAGGAACACTCTTTGCTCTTCTGTTTCACAGTTTGTGTTGTCTGTTGTATTCAAGGAACACCCTTTTTGCTCTTCTGTTTCACATTTGGTGTTGTCTGTTGTATTCAAGGAACACCCTTTTGCTCTTCTGTTTCACAGTTTGGTGTTGTCTGTTGTATTGAAGGAACACTCTTTTTGCTCTTCTGTTTCACAGTTTGGTGTTGTCTGTTGTATTGAAGGAACACTCTTTTTGCTCTTCTGTTTCACAGTTTGGTGTTGTCTGTTGTATTCAAGGAACACCCTTTGCTCTTCTGTTTCACAGTTTGGTGTTGTCTGTTGTATTCAAGGAACACCCTTTTGCTCTTCTGTTTCACAGTTTGGTGTTGTCTGTTGTATTCAAGGAACACCCTTTTTGCTCTTCTGTTTCACAGTTTGGTGTTGTCTGTTGTATTCAAGGAACACCCTTTTGCTCTTCTGTTTCACAGTTTGGGTGTCTGTTGTATTGAAGGAACACCCTTTTGCTCTTCTGTTTCACAGTTTGGTGTTGTCTGTTGTATTCAAGGAACACCCTTTTTGCTCTTCTGTTTCACAGTTTGGTGTTGTCTGTTGTATTGAAGGAACACTCTTTTTGCTCTTCTGTTTCACAGTTTGGTGTTGTCTGTTGTATTGAAGGAACACTCTTTTTGCTCTTCTGTTTCACAGTTTGGTGTTGTCTGTTGTATTCAAGGAACATTCCTTTTGCTCTTCTGTTTCACAGTCTTTAACCTGTTCGTTGTGCTGTCATGTTTCTTTCTTCCGCCACGTATTTTCATCTTTCACCTGTGTGCGTGCGTGTGCGCGTGTGTGTGTGTGTGTGTGTGTGTGTGTGTGTGTGCGTGCGTGCGTGCGTGGTGTGTGTGTGTGTGTGCGTGTGTGTGTGGTGAGGACTGAGAGAGAGAGAGAGTGTGTGTGGTGTGTGTGTTGTGTGTGTCTGTGTGTGCGTCGTGCACGCGTGTTCCCCCACAATCAAAATCCTTTCTCCAAGTATGTATCAAACTGTATTCCACATACCCTCACTCTTCTCCTTGCGGAGACCCCATTTTGTTTCATATGAAGCGTTTTATTATCAACAACAGTAACAGAGGCAGTAGCAGCAACAATAACACCGTCAACAACAACAACAACAGCACAAACAATCGTATCAACAACAATAGCAACAGTAACAGACATAATAACACCAACAGCAACAATACAAACTACAGTAACAACAGCAGCAGCAGCGGCGGCGGTAATAGTAGTAGCAAAAACAATATTAATGGCAGTAACGACAGGAATCGCACTGGCAATGACATAAAAAACAAAAAGAAAAACAACAACAATAATAATGATAATACGTTGGCTGTTGCTATTAAAGCCAGAACACCAGCAACAGAAACAGCAACATCAGCATCCATAGTGGCATCATCGATAGTAATGGAAGATGTGACCATAATAAGCGGTTTCAGCTTCAGTTTCAATTTCTCAAGATGACGTCTCCGCGCACAGAATGAACTCCATATGCACTATCGTCACGTGTGCCATGTGATGGGAGAAAATCCAGAATGATCACGGTACAAGCCTTAAGCCTGGACAAAAATCCATGAGCTGGCCAGGTCCTCAGGTCCTACCTGGATAGTTCCATAACCCTGAGGTCATAGGGGAGCGAGGTGACAGAGACCTCAACTTTGCCCGGGGACAGCATTATGAGGGCGGCGCCCATTCTCTCTCCCTCGCTTCAAACTCATATTCACTTTTTTTTTTCACCAAGACTTGAGAAAGACGAGAAGGCTATTTGGTCTTCAAGGGAAGGGACCTGTGTAATCAACCTCTCTCTCCAATGTTTAATACCAAGGCAGCCGAGCAATGCCCTGCTCTTCACGATTTTCAACTGCCGTGGGATCTAAGCATCGTGAGGCTAGTGACAAATGAACGGGGACATCATCACCACTATCAGCAGCAATCATAAAAACAGCAGCAGCTGCGATAATTCCTAGAAAACAAACATCGCCTCCACCATCTCTATTATACACCATAACTGCAGTGAAAATTGCGTCAACCTACGCACATACTGCACGTGCGTGCACCCAATGACCTTGTAACCCTCCTCCTCTTCTAAACACGAAAGAGACAACACAAAAATTGACGGGGAGAATGCTCACAGTAACCTAAAACGTCAATACACATCCTTTGATTAGGACAGAAAAAAATTAGAAGAAAAAAAAAGTTAAGAAAGGAAGAAAGAAAGAAAGAAAAAGAAAGGAAGAAAGAAAGAAAAAGAAAGAAAAAAAAAAGAAAGAAAGAAAGAAAGAAAAAAAAGAAAGAAAGAAAGAAAAACACCGGCGGATTTTTGTGCCACCCACCTGCTTTTCCTGTGTAGGCATTGTTAGTTTTTGGTTTAAGGAGAACGTTCTTCCAGTGCTTCTGTCCACGATATTCAAGTTGTTTCTGTAATGTACCTTCTCGTCTTTCTCTGTCGTTGAAGGCGACTGTTTTTGTGTTTCTGTGTTGCAGTGTTCTTCTAATCGTTGTCTATAGTTCATGCTCCCGAGTTTGTTTTGTTTTTGTTTTTGTTTTGTCTCTCTTCTCCCACTGTTATTTGTTTCAGTTTCATCTTTACTCTTCTATTTTTTGTATTCTCCCCCCCCCCCCCCGCCTGCAGTTTTCATTTCTTTTGCATGTTATTTTCTTTAAATTCTATTTCTCTGTTTTGAACTGATGCAGTCTGCTTTTATGTTTAGATCTGTCTTACAGCTGATCCTTGCTGTTCAACATTTCCGATGGGACCTAACACTACTATCCTCGAGTAATAATGTGTTTTTAGTTATCCCCTCCGAAATATCGCTCCGCGTCCCTTTTCCTTTCTTCTTAATTTGGTTAGTACTATAAATGACTGGCTATGGACTTCCCTGGGAACCGATACCATGTGATTTATTACAAAAAAACAAAACAAAACATGTTGTTCCTGAGAAAGTGCTGTTCACACACCCATCTCAAACAGCGGTGCAGGACAATTGCATAGTTATGGTACACGTGCACATATGGAACATGCATCCCTTAAAAAGCCTCATTTTGAACTAAAACAAACAGCAATAACACTTTAATAATAATGGTACAGGGTATTTGGGGTACTGTCCGGGTTAGCACTTCCTGACCCAGAAGTAATACATTTGTGGTGTCGTACTGTATGCACGGTTGTCCTGAAGTCTCTGCAGCTGTTGTATAGCCTTAAAAAAAATCGCTCTTTTTATGCACTTTATTTGTCCGTTTGACCTTGCCCTTGGCTACACGACTTCTTGATTGATCCATTTATGACTGCTGAACAACCGACACCTTTGATCCGAACTATTTTTTCTGTCCTCAATGTCTGTGCCGCCTCAGTGGCGTTGACCCCACGCCCTTCATTCTGGCTTCACAACACTCCACCATCTCCAGGTTCATTCAGTCGATGTCCCACAGCCAGGAACAGAGATGTCAAGTCACCATGAGGCCACCTGCCAGTAGAGACTCGCACTTCTAGATCTTTTTGATGGAGTTCAACAGTGCCTGTTCTGTTCCCACTTACTGCCCCTAAGCCCCCTCCCCCTATAACAACGGTATTAGAAGCCAGACTGAACAATAACCCCCTCCCCTGGTAAATGAACCACCACCACAACCCTTCAACAACAGCCTTCACGAACCACCGATATGCGAGACCCCAACTTTCGAACCAAAGCTGAGATCAACACGAGATCAGGGTATGAAGCTGATAAGAAGTACATAATACATCCTGGCATCGTCATTGTTATTGTTATTGTTGTTTAAAGCCCAGCCGACAGTGTAGAGCCATATCAGGTTTACAATCGTTTCAAAACATACAAAACTTCAACAGAAAAACAAAAACAAAAAACAAAAAAGAAAATTAAGTACACATATCAATGCATTCGTGCACATAATCTTAGGACATGCTCCGGCGTTGACCACTCCGTCCAATTTATCGCACAAGGGATTTAAGAAACATACCTGAATACAAATTCCAAGATAACTAATGACACTAAAACATAAAAACGGGTGTGAATTAACTTAAATTGCTTCCGCTTATTCACCTCCCAAGAGCCAAAGAAATGCACTTAATACTGTACCCAATTATCAATCATGAGAAAAAGTACGTAGGACTTTACTGAACATATACAGGTGAATGGATCAGCAAGGCAAAAAAAATGACAGGAAGAAACGACAGAAAGCAAAGGAGGAAGAAACGACAGAAAGCAAAGGAGGAAGAAAGAAACAAAGAGAGTGACAGAAAAGAGGACATTTCTAGCACACAATTTCCATAAATGGGGATACTATTTATACTGAAAGAGTCCCTGGCATCCCCACGGCATCGACCAGACCCGAGATACAGACACCTGTAGTGTTGGTCAGGCAGTCCGAGAGCCAACACTCTCAATGGTGCATCCGTAAAGCGGATGAAACTAGACTGTGTGGACTTGGTCTTCTTAACGAATCTACATGTATACCACGCTCAGCTCTGGGTAACAGCCGGTACGTAGCAGAAAATCCCCATAATAGTTGCATTTTGATCAATGCAGGCTCGAAGCTAAGATGTACCAGTCCGTAGTCCGTTGCCTAACTATTCGCCACTGTCATCCATTCCTCTGACCCAAACTTGATAAAAATCCATCCAGAAACAGTGAGAGAAACTTGCCGACACATTTTGTGAACAGACGGACTGACAGGCCTCTCTGGTCGATACGAAACTCTCCCCTTTAAGAGAAAGGAGATCACTTGTATGGCTTTTTAGCAGCATCTTGTTTTTCATGTATACGTTATCGCTTAATGTAATTGCAAGCCCAGATTTGCTTCACAGGCAAGTATCTTTGAGATGGGTCGCCCTTCGTTTCTCTTCCTCAGATGTCTATAAATTAGATCAATTATGTTCATTTCTGTGGCCAGGGTTCCGATATGAGCTGCAGCTGCTTGGTTTTACGCACCCACGCACGCACGCCCGTACACACACCCATATGTCAGCGTGTACATCCACCCCCTCCCCAACCATCTCACTCTCTCAATGTTGTTTATATTTTCGTGAATGTTTATTACAATTAAGCGAACTGACTCCCTCTCCCCCCCCCCCCCCCTCCTGTCTCCCTTTCCATCTGTCACTCCGTCTTCTACTATTCTATCCCCCTGCCTGCCTCTGTGTGTGTGTGTGTGTGTATTATGTGTGTGTGTGTGTGTGTGTGTGTTTGTGTGTGTGCGCGCGTGCGTATGTGTGCGCGTGCGTGCAAGTGTGTGTGCACGCACGCCTGCACGTGAATGTGGGCGTCTGCTTCAGCCAAGGCTATCTAAAGTCAAACTCTGATGACACGTCTTTAACACAGCAGACAAGAAACAAACAATGAGATCAGCTTTTTTGTTTTCAAAGCTATCTTTCCTAAAATAACACTGTTTACCCACCGCATCTGGCGACTCCGGGAATAGAAACGGAAGCATGGCACGGTGATAAATTTTGCTAAGATTACATACCCTCTCCTCATTTTCATTCGCATACTCAACCTTCCTACCCAAACAATCTATTTTCAAAGGACCAAAGGGACATATTTGATCAGATGCGTCTTAGATTTAATTTTGTCATAGCAAACTCTCCAGAAAAAAAGTTTCCTTTTAAAAGGGAGAGAGAGAGAGAGAAGAGGAGACGAGAGAGCGAGCGAGAGAGCGAGAGAGAGAGAGAGAGAGAGAGAGAGAGAGGTGTTCCGTTTAAATGTTCAATCTTATGTAGTACCCTACTTCTTTTTTTTTTTGGTTTTGTTATAATGCAAGTATTTCATTTCTCAAAGGATCGTAAATACATATACACGCGTGGGCCTTTGTGCTTCAGCCATCCTTAGCTCACGCAAAAGGCAGTTATCAACTTACCACGCGAAGACGAAAATAAAGAAAATGAGATTAGTAGGTTATTTAAGAACACTAATGATAGTGTCTTGTCTATCCCACTGATCTGTAGGCCTACCGGTCCTTTATCCCTGGTATAGATCTTCAGAAAACAAACGAGACAGTCTGGAATGATGTACTTGCAGCGACAGGGGATAGATTCGTGTGGTGGACCATGATCGCCAACACCATGCGGCAGGGCACATGATGATGGTGATAGGTCTTTAAATGAGATACATGACTTGGAGGTACATACTCTTTCACAAGCGCTGCACGGTAAAGAAAGGGTGCCTCCACATGTCCGTCTTCTGTTGAATAGCAGCTCTTCTGCACGTTCAGATGTGATTATGTTTTGTGTGCACTGCTGTCGTTAGCTTGCTATGTTGCGGCCAGTGTCTTCCCAGTTAGTGATGTTGATGCCACAACTCACCAGGCTGGCCTTCAGAGTATCCTTGTATCGCGTAATTGTCTTTCCCGTTTGTTATCCTTGCTGCAGCTCTCCATACAACAGCATTTTTGGGATGCCATTGTCTTACATGTGGACGACTTGTCATGTGAAAGAAAGCTGGCATTTGATGAGTGGAAACACTAAACTTAACAAGCCACGCTTCCTCAGAACTTGAAGGTTGTACTCTTAGATCTTGCCACATGATATTGCAAAATCTTACGTGGTAACCGCTGGTGGAATCATTCCAGCTGCTGAATGTGCCGTCGGTGGATGGTCCACGTCTCGCAGTAGTACAGAAGTGCGCCCAAGACTACTGTTGTGCACATAATGTTAGTGGCCTTGCCACAATCTCTTGGTCAACCTTCCAAAAGCCAGAGCTAGTTTTGGAGATGCGAAGCTCCACCTCACCATCAAGAGAATATTATTACTTACATGATGATTGAACGCTTTGTTGGTCAAGCTCACCTGTATGCCATGCCTGACCAGCACGAGAATCCTCTCCCCACTCCTCGCCTACTGACGTTCATAGTTCCACACGCACACTGACTGCCACGTGTACAACGACCTCAGCATAAGAAACATACAAAAATAACGTGTGCATTTAGAACGTCACTTAGAAATGTAAACAGGTCACAAGGATCAGTTGCGTCAAGATTATTGTAATCTTGAATTATTGTTCAGCATCCTTATCAAAACTGGTCCATATTCTCCTCCATTCCTAAACAACAACAACTCAACAAACAAAACCAAAGCATGCAGCTTAGTGTTCAGAGATAGAACTATCATTTGTTGAAGATGACTTGTGCTCTTTGAAGATGACTTGTGCTCTCGTATTCCCCCATCTCTCTCTCTCTCTCTGTCTCTCTTCTCTCTCTCTCTCACACACACACACACACATACACACACATACACACACACACACACAGACACACATACACACACAACACAACACACATACACACACACACAGACACACACACAGACAGACACACAACACACACCCACCCAACCCACCCACCCACACCACACACACACACACACACACACACACACACACACACACACACACACACACCACCTAACCCTCTTTGTACCTTTCATTGTCTCCAGAGTTCTGCCAGACTATTAATGTCTCCTTCCCTATCAATACAACATTACTCCGACAATAAATGGTTGTTGAGATGAAGTCTCCTTCCATGTTCTTTTGTTTGTTTATTTATATATCTAATATTATTGCTGAGAGTGTGTGCCAGTCTATCTGTCTTTTTTCCAACCGCCACCCCAAACGCTCACGTATTTCGAGCTCTTCGAGTACACGCACACTTGTAAGTGTATCTGCAGCCAACACTTATCTGATGTCAGACCCGAACATTGCAAGCAAACACAAACGACGAGATTAAGTTTGGTTTCAATCTCCTCTCTTCTTTCTTAAAACGACTCTTATTTAAACTGCCAGCTGTGTCAGACGTCCCTAGGAATAGAAGCAACGAAAACATGACACAGCGATACCAAGCACAGACAAGATATCTCTGTCTTTTGTTTTTCGTTTGTGATTCAGGTAATAAGACTTCCAACCCAAAAGAAACCCTACACGTCAAAAACTACTAATGGCCGTTTACAGTTGCAGATTGCATATGTGTAATATTTCATTCCATCTAATTCTGCTAAGTTGGTTTGTGCTGTCTGTGCCTCCGCTACCACCTCCCCTTTCCCCCTCCCTTTGTGTGCCTTCTACCTTCCTGAAATCTCGAGACAGGATGATAAATTGTGTAAGACAGAAGAAACGGAATATTATGTGATCTACTGACCGCGGATTAAACCCGCAGGGTTTCTATGACGTTAACATGTGGGGTGTTAGTACGAGTGCACTCATACTGGGGGAGGGGCATTTATCAACACGATTTCACTCATTTAGTGCAAACAGTCCATGTTAAAAGCGTGCTCGTTGCACTATCATCACCATCATCATAATTATCATCATCATGTGCCATGCCACATGGCGTTCGCGATCATGGCTCTCCATACGAATCTATTTTTTGTCGCTGCTAATATTATCTCCTACCCTTTCTTGTCGAACATTTTCTCCCTGGGTCCATTTGGTGCCCTTTTCCCCTCCAGCTTTCCTGCTGTGACTGGGTGCTCAAATTTCTCTTGCCTGATAAAATGCTAATCTTTTCATTAATCGTCTTCATCAATGTTCTCTTTGTGTTTGCTTCTTTCAAGAGTCGTCTAATTTGTTTTCTTTGCTGTCCGTAGAACTCTTACCATTCTTCTTAGAAACCATTTTTCAGCTACCGTAATCCTGACTTGATTGTTCAAGCTTCGCATCCGTGCAACCGTGACGGTTCTATATAGCACTGAAGACCTCTCTTCCTGATGTTAACCGATATAGATTTGATGTGATATGGATTCTACTGGATATTTTTAATGTGCATCTGCCGTCTGGCGAGATGACTGTTCCCAGATGCTTATTCAATTTGTCTCAAAGTTGTGTAATATGCTGCAATTTTACATGAGGGGGTTTCTGTTTGTTTTTTTTTTTTACTGATTACCATGATTTCAATATTCTTATTATTTAGCTCTAGCCCTATATTTCGGCTATTTCTATTATATTCATAGGATTTTGTAGGCCTTTTTCATTTTATGCAATTAGAACGGTGTTATCTGCAGACGACATTGTCATCAAACCAGCAGACAAGGGGGGTGCGATTGTAGTCTGGGACAGAGATCTGCATATTAAGGAAGCCCAGAAACAACTCCATCATCACGCTTTCTACAAAAAGTTGGACCAACCTGCACACATGACCAATCATGCCAAGATATCCAAACTTATCAACAATCTCATAACCTCTAAGCAGCTGCCCCCCACTGCCAGACTACTCATCAAACAACTTCCAGTCCAATCACTTTTTTATTTACTTCCCAAAATACATAAAGCCAACAATCCTGGCCGTCCTATCGTGTCAGCTTGCAACTGCCCAACTGAAAATATTTCTCATGTTTCTTGACCACATTTTGCAACCTATAGTCCAGTCTTTGCCTTCCTTCATCAAAGATACTAACCATACATTGAATCTGATTCAAATAATAAATGAAGACCACACCTTCAAACCCCAATACCTGTTCACTTTGGATGTGACCTCTTTGTATACCAGCATACCCCACTCCGATGGGTTAAAAGCTCTCCAGCATTTTCTAGACAAACGACGTGATCAAACATTGTCTACTTCAACCCTCGTCCGACTTGCGGAGCTGGTCCTGACAATGAATACATTTTCGTTTGGTGATGAGACGTTCTCGCAAGTTAGCGGAGTCGCCATGGGTACAAAGATGGGCCCCAGCTATGCCTGTCTGTTCATGGGTTATTTGGAGGAACAAATCCTACAACAATACAAGAAACCCAAACCTGAAATTTACAAAAGATACATAGATGATTGCATTGGCATGACATCCCTCGATCATGACCAACTTTTGCAATTCATCCATTACATCCAAACGTTTCACCCATCCATCAAGTTCACATATGAAATTTCAAACACATCCATATGCTTTCTTGATATCGAAGTTTCCCTTCAATCTGAGCAGCTAGTCACTACAGTCCACTACAAACCTACAGACTCACATTCCTACCTGGACTATCAATCATCTCACACTTCCAACATCAGAAACAGCATTCCCTACTCGCAGTTCTTGAGACTACGACGCCTCTGCTCAGACGAAGACGATTTCCAGGACAAAGCAGATGAAATGACTGGATTTTTCCTGCGCAGACATTACCCACTCGAGGTCATCAATGAAGCCCGGAAAAAAGTCAACTCTGTCTCTCGGCCAAATGCCCTCCATTCGAAGCCCAAAGCTGCCACAGAGGATCGGCCAGTCCTCAGTCTAGTTTACCACCCGTCCATGTACCTCGTAAAAAGGATCATCTTGTCCAACTGGAACATTCTGCAATCCAGTCCCACTACAGGTGAAACCTTTGACCAGCGCCCTTTGATCGTCTACAAGAGAGACACAAATCTCCGCGACTTGTTGGTGCATTCAAATCTCAGCAAACCAGTCAGCCAACCTCCAGGAACCTCTCCATGTAACAAACCTAAATGCAAGACATGTCCTTTCTTGTGCACAGCCACCACAGTCAAAGGCCCCAAATCTCATATGAGAATTACAAAACATTTCAACTGTCAAACTTATAACATTGTCTACTTGATCAACTGCTCTAAATGTTCCCAACTGAAAATGGTGAAACTGGACGCACCCTTGATACACGTTTCAAAGAACACTTGGCTGATATCCGCCATCAAAGGGATAAAACTATCCCCAATCACTTCAACCAATCAGACCACTCAATCAATGACATCCGAGTGAAAGGTCTGTGGCTTCTATACAATAACAGCACCATAGACAGGAAAGACAGAGAATCCCATCTCATAAATAAACTTGGAACACGCAAACCATATGGTCTTAATGACAAACCATAAGTAATCCATTGCGCAAAGAATTCAGACATGCCGTTTCATGTTTCTTCCTGTTCCCAGGCCTACCAGATTCATGGCACTGGACACAATCTACTCCCTTACCTCTTGGCTCTTGCCCTGTGCCTTCTTCAGAACAGGGCTATACCGATATAGCATGGCCACTTCTCAAAATTGCAGAACTCATCTCACTTCCCTTTTGACATCATAGTTGCCTCCCCTCTCCCCACTTCTTACTACTGCTCATGAAGACATGGGCATTCCATTTGGTCCCCTTCTTACCCACTGGACGAGGCGGCAGGGAAGTTTTTAGTCCTGTTTTTATTATCCATTGTTTGGTGTTTGTGATCTGTTTGTGACCGTGCGTTCGCGCTTGACAAAGGCTGGTTGGCCGAAAATTTGCGCTTGTTTTGTTTTGTTTTGTTGGATACGCGCTTATATTGGTTTTCTTGTTCTTCTGGTTCCTGTTTGCTTGGGCGCGGGCAGTCACACCTATTGCAGACTGTTTATCATTTTTCCTCAAACCTTCATTCCAGGGCATTCTTCTAGCTTTTTCATGATGGTTTCGCTGTAAAGGGAAAGCAAAGCTGGTGACAGCACGCGCCTCTGTCTAAACCTCTTGATATTTTGAAAATGGCTTCTATCATTTTCTGTTCCGATTGCTACTGTTTGTTCCCAATACATTATTCCTTACAATTCTTAGATCTTTATGTACATGCGATCAAACAAAAAGACAAAACAAAAGAAAGCAGGTAAATTGTTCATTGTCATCTTTTTCTAAATGAAACCACCGCCTCCTTATTTATTCACCAGCAACAGGCGTTCCTGAAAGCAGAAACGAAGATATGACAGTGACAGCGAGATTAGTACACCCATTAATTTCGCCCTACGGTTTTTTTTTTCTTTTTCACAGCACGCTATTTCAATATGTCACGTCAAAGTCTGGTAAGGTGGTTTGTACATTCTGTGCCCCCCCCCCCCCCATCCCTTTGGTCGTCCGCCATATTTATATTTGTGTTGTGTTAATGCATTAATATGTTGAGGTCGCCATCCTCGAAAATGTGTGTTCTTGTTCTGTTCTCTTTTAGTGTGCCTCTTGATCTCTTCACATTCATATCATGTAACTGTTATTCTTTCCCCATTTTCTTGACAGTCATATCTAATGGTTTGTTAGTCCCCCACTTTCAATTCAATTCATATTGCTTATAGTCCAGCCGACCACTAGAGCCATATCAGGGCTAACACCATGTCAAAAATAAAAGAACAACCCGTTAAGATAGAAAACAACAGTTAAAAGCCATGCTCACCGTCAACCTTGTACATCTAAAATGGTATTAAAGAAAAACACGTAAAATTACATGACGTGAAATCTATTGATCTTTTGTAAAAACTGGAAAATTGCATCAGGAGGGACGTCTCGGAAGAGCTCCTTTAAGGAATCTGCCGTATAGTGCTTTTGTCTCACATCGTACAAGTCCCAGCAATCGAGGAGGAGTTGTCGGATGCTCAACGGCTCGTCACACGGTATACACCATGCTGCTTCTTCATTTTTCAAAAGGTACGAGTGAGTGTAGGATGTGTGACCCGTGCGTAATCTACATGACACTGTCTCTTTCTTACGGTTTCCTGCAGCAGATGGGAGAATTTCTTTCAGGTTAGGGCGGATTTGGAAACGTTTGTTATCTGTCTGTTTATTCCAATTCTCCTGCCACAGATTTCATACGTAACTGTGTACTTTCGATTTGACATCTATGTAAGGGATCAAGGACTTAGACATCTTTGTCACTGTAGCCTTCTTGGCCAGGTAGTCAGCCTTTTCATTGCCTCCAATACCAACATGGCCAGAATCCAGGCAAAAACAATCTCGTAACCTTCATTTGCAAGAGTAGAATACAGTTCAAAGAACTTCACAAGTTCAGGGTGACTTAATGTTTCCACTTGTTTCCCTTTCGTAAGCTCTGTAAGTAACCAGGATGAAACGCCAGGGGGAAAGGTCCAAAACCAAAATAAACAAACCTCCCCCCCCCTTCCACCACAAAAGACCCAAACAAACCGAGACCCGCCAGCGTGTTTAACCTTTTGACCCCCCGCACCTTATCCACCAACTGCAAAAACTTAATCCACCGATTTCCTCACCCTATCACCAACTTCCTGCAGGAAGCTGGTGAATAGGGTGAGACAATCAAAGGGCTAAGGTTTTGCTTTGCTAGCATGCTTGACAGTGCAGGATACTGGTGGACAAGGTGCGGGAGTCAAAGGATTAAAGCCACGACCCTTGCGTTATGAACATAGCGTTTTGACCAACTCAGCTATGGGGACACTTGTATTTCAAATATGTATCCGTTTTCATTAGCAGGCTAGCTCACTTGATAAAACTGTGGACTGAAAAAAACACTGTCTCCAAAATCGATCCTAGCTGGCAACATACAAAAACTGACTTGTTAGCTGCCCGTCTTTTTCACCTCTTTCTAATCATTCTGGTGATGTGTGTCTTAGATCTTGCTCTCCCCTCCTCTCCTCACTTAAAGAACTTGCCGGCGCATACGGACTTGCGCAGGCTCAAGGAGTTTGAGCTGCCAGATAAAAAGCAAGCAGATCTGGGTGGAGCGCACACAGAATATAGTCTCTCTTGAACAAACTAAACTCAAGCTCCTGTGCATGTTATACATACATGCACGCAAGCCGGTTATTCGTTCTTATGTTTCAGCCAAAGCCGACTCACTTCAGTTGAATCGCTTATAGCCCAACCGACTACAAAGCCATATCAGGGCTAACACCACGTCAAAAACGACAACCAGGTTAAGATAAAAGGCAACAGTTAAAAACCATGCTCACTGTCAACTGATCTCTTGTAAAAACTGTTAAATTGCAAAGCTGACTCGTGTTTTTCTTTCCTGTCCCAACTTGCGACCTCCTCAATGGCACTGACTCCACGAAAAGGAACGCAAAACACAAAGCAAGCAAACAAGAAAGAAAAACAGATACGCGCATGGGGAGCTTGAGACATGGCGAGCTGTCGACAAAGCAGGTACATACTCTCCTTGAAATAGCACGTTTTTAAGACAACACGTAGCAAGACACTGAAGTGCTCTTTCCTGACATCCACACTCCCCCCCCCCCCCCCCCCATCCTGTCTTTTTTCTTTTTTTAATCTGTCCATCTGTGTCAACTGTTAGCCTGATTTTACCAAAACATTTTCAAGTGTTTTTCCCGCTTCGCCCACTTTGCACACCAGGGAAGGTCGTGGATAAAAGGATCGATTCAGTGTCTGTTCATCATATTCTGACCTATTTACATGCGCTCCATCCAAATTTCCCCGTTATTATTTTGTAGAGTTTAGTTCTCAGCGTGCAAAAACGACGATGACGACAACGACGACAACAACAACAACAACAACAGCTATGCATTGGCAAGGCCTTGAAATGAAGAGTGGGCGTGACGGGGAGAACGGAATATATGAAACACAAAGCCGACTCCAGCAGAATGACTGGAGCATTACGACAGGCAGCAAACGGCCAGTTTTCATGTTGCAGGCTGAGGCATCACATCTCGAATTCCACGGCACTATCAACAGAGCCAACATGTCATTTGACAGGGAAGTACGTGTGTAAGGAGTAGGAGGAGGAGGAAGAAGAAGATGAAGAAGAGAAGAAGAAGAAGAAGAAGAAGAAGAAAGAGAGACAGAGAGAGAGAGAGAGAGAGAGAGAGAGAAGAAGTTCAAAATAGTGCAGACATATAAGTGCCTAAGCCCCCTTCGTGTGTGTATACGCATGCAGAAACATCAAATATGAACGCTAAAGGTTCTATAAGTCACGTCAGTGGCTGGCTTATGGAAACATGAAAACAAACCAACATGCACGCCCACCAAAGATGCAGCCGTGCATTAATACTGTGGAGCACGGTTCATTCAGTTCAGTTCATGCTGATTATAACCCAGCCGACTACTAGAGCCATATCAGGGCTACACCACGACAAACACGACAACCAGGTTAAGATAAAAGACAACAGTTAAAAACCATGCTTCACCCTTAACCTTGCAAGTCTAAAATGCAATTATAGAAAATTGTGGAACGCGGTCAGGTCGCCTATCAGCTTGAGTTCTCCATGGTCCACTGAAAAGTCTGATTTATATATGTAACACGCATTGAGTCCACATGTAGCGCATTACAGTAGGCTACGACATAATCAGTCATCAGCATCTTTGTGCTGTTTTAGGACATATTTAATTTACCAAGTTTCAGAAAATCACACATGACTTAAATGTAAACAAACTGGTTCACAAAATAGCCCAGATTTTAGTTACAGCAACTGAAAGATGGAATCTTATTTATCTGGATCTTATACACGTTGAAATATGGGACCTTGCTTATTTGGACCTTATACACCATAGACTAAGCGCAACGATAAAACATCAGTCTAAAGTTAGTCTAAGCTTGGTCAAAATTCAAAAGATAAATGACCCAGCAAGCTTTGCCGACACTTTCAAAACATGTTTCGCACAGTTGTGACCTTTACCTGACCTCTGACCGATCTCAATGAAATTTCAGATCACAACCAATATTCCTCGACGACACGTGCGAACATGGTTAGCATAGTTACGACTTTGAACTGCGCTCTCACCGATCTTAACTGAAACTTAATTTCTTCAAATTACATCCGAGAAATCCTTAATGACCCTGCAGAGGTTTTTGTGTAGCTGTGACCTTGACCTCTGTCCCACTCCAATGAAAACTACTTCATAACTCTTGTCTTTTTCCATCCGTCTGTCTGTCGGCCTGCAATTTGTCTCTGTCGTTTTTGTTCTCTCTATTGATCTGCCTCTCCCTTCCATCCTCTGACCGCCCCGTCTTTTGCCCCTGCTGCGGACATTGTTGCGTGTTAAAAGGATGACAAGCATACCGAGAAAGAAATTGAAGCCCTCCCCCTCCCCCCCCCCCACTCTCCTTCGCTCTTCCCCTTCTCTCTTTTCCCCCATCCCCACGTCTGTATCGTCCACTCCTCTCCCCTTTCTGTCCACCCGATTCACCGGTGTCAGTTAGGTCAGGCCGACATAGCAAAAAGGATTTTAAAGAGCTTCAACCCCCCCTCCCACCATCCGCCATTCTCTCTTACAAGCTTACACCCCTAGGACAGGCCGTGAACAAGGAGAGAAAACAGGAGAGGAGGAAAAAAAGGACGAAGACAATGACGACAGAATGAGACGGTCAAGCCATATTATTCACACCCTCCTCGACATGTTTTGTGGCCGTCTTTATCTTGAGAACAACCGACCAGTTGAAATATATCGATTTAGTTGTCACATGTGACCACTTCTCTCAAACTCAGACGCGGGGACACATCTGAGCAAACCTGAGCTACACAGCCTCGAAAGCTGGAGACGGTTTGTCAGGTTATTATTATTTCATCATTATTATTATCATTATCATTATTTCAAGCTTAGCTGCCTATGCAGAATTATATTGTTACAATCGTCTCGAAACACACAACACGTCACAGACCCTGAAAAAAAAAAAACATGGAAAAGATATGCTCTGGGCGTTAACTATTCCGTCCAAGTTATGATGGTTTAAAAACACAAACCTCAAGTTCATACTGCTAACAGCCCAGCCAACTACTACAGCCATATCAGGGCTAACACCACGTCAAAAACGACACCCACGTTAAGATAAAAGACAACAGTTAAAAACCATGCTCGCATCAACCTTGCAATTCTAAAATGCAATTAAAGAAAAACAGACGTAAAATCATATCAGGTGAAATCTACTCATCTCTTGTAAACACTGGAAAATTGCACCAGGAGGGACGTCTCGGAAGAGATTCTTTAAGGAGTCCGCCTGTAGTGTTTTTGTCTCATATGGTACAAGTCCCAGCAATCAAGGAGGTGGTGCCTGATGATCAACGGCTCGTCACACGGTGTCACCATGGTGCTTCATTTTTCAAAAGGTACGAGTGAGTGTAGGATGTATGACCCGTGTGTTAACCTACATAACACTCTTCCGTCCTTCTACCATTGCCTTTAGGGTTCGGTCCTCTTTTGTTTCTCAGAAATCGAGAACTGTTGTATCAGGTCATAGGCAGATGTACCTATCACCCCCCCCCCCCCTTTACTTGCTTTAACGTCTGAGGCGAGGGTTTTGATTTGGACGCCGGATTTCCTCAATTTGATGGCTTGACTAGCATATTTGTTTTTGCAGTCTTGCAGAAAACTGAGCCTCCTCCATTCTGCTGCCGCTACCAACTCCATTGATCCTCTTACCACTTTTGCTCTTACTTCCGTGTACGTGTGTGTGTGTGTGTGTGTGTGTGTGTGTGTGTGTGTGTGTGTGTGTGTGTGTGTGTGTGTGTACGTGCGTGTATAAATGTATGCGTGAATATATATATATATATATATATATATGTGTATGTGTGTGTGTGTGTGTGTTGTGTGTGTGTGTGTGTGTTTTGTGTGTGTGTGCGTGTGTGTTAGCGTTTGTGAGTGCACGCGTGCGAGTCATTGCTTGCACGCCTTTCTCCAAAGTCCATTCCGTGTCTCATTCTATCTCTTGGCGAAATGACGTTCAGACTGCAATGACTTTTTAAGCCATTTGGTTGTTGATTTATTATCGTCGAAGAGAAGCGAGGCAAAAACTGATTAACTCCCTTCCTTACCCGTACCCTCCCTCTCCCACCCACCCCTTTTTCTCCAGCAGTCAACAGAGTCAATTACGTCTTCCCTTCCTACTCTTGACAACTCAGGGAAGAGCTTCGATAAGGACAAGGACGCTGAAGAGTACTAGTCACGAGTTTGTAGTCTGGTGGCTAGTCCAGAGGATTGCTTCTTTCTTATTATTGTTGTTTAACCCTTTGACTCCCGCACCCTATCTACCAACTGCAAAAACTTAACCCTTTGACTCCCGCACCCTGTCCACCAACTGCAAAAACTTAACCCTTTGACTCCCGAACCCTGTCCACCAACTGCAAAAACTTAACCCTTTGACTCCCGCACCCTATTCACCAACTGCAAAAACTTAACCCTTTGATTCCCTCACCCTATCCACCAGTTTCCTCCTGCAGGAAGCTGGTGGACAGTGAGGGAATCAAAGGGTTAATTCTTTGTTTTGCCAGCATGTTTGACGATGCAGGAAGCTGGTGGACAGGGTGCAGAAGTCAAAGGGTTAACTTGGAACATGGCAGTCCTGAGTTCTTAGAACAAGGTAGATAAAAAGTCTGACTTGACCATCTGGTTGACAATGCAGGATGCTGGTGGACAAGGCGCGGGAGTTAAAGGGTTAAAGCCCAGCTGTCAAACACATTTCTTGCAATCCTTACCTTAAAAGTAACTGAGCACTGAATTTTTGCTTATCGAGTTTCCCTAGAGCACCATATTCGTGACTCGGATTCAAATTAATGCTTAGAAGAAAGAGTCTTATCTGCAGTGGTCTAAATATTGGACACTTATTTATTTATAGATCTTACACAACCGAGACTCTGCACAATAATAACTGTGTGGCCTAGATTTTAAACAAAACTCCTAATTGAACTACCGGAAAAATCTTTTCGAACATTCGCAAATATGCTCTGCGTAACTTTGCTTTTTGAATGTTGGCCAGTCTTGATGGAACTTTTTTTCAGGTCTCCGCCTTCTTTCATCTGCCCGCCCGCCTGCCTGCCTGCCTGTTTTGTCTTCGTGTTATCGTTGTCTCTGATGGTCTCCGTCTCTTCCCCAATCCTCAATGTCTTAGTCCTGCTGTTGACGCTGCAGGATCAGCGGTAATGCCAGAAAGAAACTGAACGTCTGTTTCCCTCCTCCCTCCCACAACCCCCTTCTCTACCATGTTCGTAATTTGCTCAAAACCTGTGAGAAATGTTTGCTGACACTCAGATGTTGAGAGTAGTTGTGATTTCGGTCTTTCACCGATCTTTGTGAAATTTCTTCCAGTTACAGCCACAAAATGTCTAGCCGATACTGGCAGACATACCTTGTGTAGTTGGGTCCTGATTTTTTATCGTAATGTCACTTATTCATAAGTCCCGTCTTCTTCTTCTTTTATTATTATTTCAAAATATCTACCTGTATGTTTGTCTCTGGATTTTTTGCTGATTTAAAAAAAAATTTTCTCCAGTCTGTCTTCCTTTATATTTCGTTTCTGATCGAGTCCCTCTAGCTCTGTCTGACCATCTCTCCCCTCCCTCAAACACTTCTCTCTCTCTCTCTCCCTCCCCTACTCCATTGCGTGTCAAAAAGACACCAAGCACAGGGAGAAAGAAATTGAACGTCTGTTTCATTTCCCTCCCCCACATCCTCCCACCATCACTCCTCCACATCCTCCCACCATCACCTCCCCACATCCTCCCACCATCACCTCCCCCCACACCACGCTCCTCATTCTCTAGCAGAGTCAACTTTGTCAGTTGGGTCATACTGACATCGGGGAAGGATTTTCTACAGCTTCCTTTCCTCCTCTACCCCCCTCTGCTCCCTTTTCCCTACACACCATTGGAAAACGCGGATAAGGAAGGAGATGGGAGACGAAAGAAAGAAAGACGCTGAAAAAAACAAAACAAAACAAAACATAAGATAGTCAAGCCACACTACTAAGTTTTCTTTTTGTGCAATTTTTATCTTAAAACAGGAACAGATCAGTTAAGATGTGGACTGAACAAAAACTTAATGATATAAAAGACAAACTATCCACTTTTTATCTCCCACGTCCATCAGCACTGTCACACTACTTTTACCAACCATCTCGCTCAATACTGACGTTGAGTTCTCACGTTTGATGATGATCTTTCACAGAAGCAACACACCATCAAAACATGTAAGATTGCGTACATCGAAATCAGACGTATCAGTTCTATTCACAGTATCTTACTGTACATGTAGATACAGTCAAAAATTGGGGACTTCTTCCATCCTATCCAGATTATAGACTACTGCAATTCTTTGTCAGTCAATCTCAGGCCCTCACAAAATCTTTTCAGCAGGCTCAGTTCAGTTCAGTTCAGTTAATATTGCCTATAGCCCAGCCGACCACTAGAGCCATATCAGGGATAACACCAAAACAAAAAAAAACAACAACAAAAAAAAAAAAAAAAAAAAGACAACCCGTTAATATGAAAGACAACCGTTAAAAACCACGCTCGCCATCAACCTTGCAAATCTAAAATGCGATTAAAGAAAAACAGACGTAAAATCACATCAGGTGAAGTCAATTGATTCTTGTAAAAACCAGAAAATTGCAGCAGGAGGGACGTCTCGGAAGGGTTTCTTTATGGAGTCCGTGTAGTTCTTATGCCTCATCGCGGTTAGGTTCGTTTTCAAGTCACTGTAAACTACTACTCAAAGTACTCACTGGCTCAAGTTCTAGTTCATATTGTTTATAGCCCAGCCGACTACCAGAGCCATATCAGGGCTAACACCACGACAAAAACGACAACCAGGTTAAGATAAAAGACAACAGTTAAAAACCATGCTCACTGTTAAACTTGCAAGTCCAAAATGCAACCAAACAATTCACTGGCTCCCAGTGGAGCAGAAGATTGAATACAAGTCAATGTTATCTGTTTTCAAATTATTGCCGATACTGCTCCACTTTTCCTATCTGAGATTTGTCAAAATCTACTCTTCACCCAGACACCTTCGCTCTTCTTCAGATAAAAGAATATTTTTGTAACCCCCCCCCCACCTTTTTTTTTTTTTTTAAAGGAACCAATGGCGGGCGCACTCTTAGGGTCTTATCTAACAAATACTGGAATCCAAACACCCCCTTTTTTCAAAAGGAAACATCATGGCGGGCGCACTCTTAGCGTCTTAGCTAACAAATACTGGAATAATCTGCCTTCGTCTCTTCGTCACTGCCTTTCAAAAGCGCACATTTTCAGACAAGCCTTCTGAGCTACTATTCAAGACCATTTCTGCTCTATCAGTATGTGCTGTGGTGTACGTGTGTGGCGTGTATGTGCAGCGTATACGTGCGCGTTTCAAGTTCATATTGCTTATAGCCCAGCCGACTACTAGAGCCATATCAGGGCTAACACATACTCATCCAAAACATGTCACTTCAGTTCGATTCAACCTGGTACATAAAGTAGCCCAAGATAGAGATGTGGTAAATGATTTAAGAATCTTGGAAAAGTGTACCGAAACGGCTGCCATCCGGGAGTCATGACCTGGATACGGCCTGGCCTTCCTTATTAAAGTGTCAGAAGTTTAGGACAGAAACGCTTTCTTGAAGGGAGGAGGGATCTTCGACGACCTTCTGCCGTCCGGTTCTTCCCACGGTTCAGAAGTTCATATTGCTTATAGCCCAGCCGACTACTAGAGCCACATCAGGGCTAACACCACAAAAACGTCAAACAGGTTAAGATATAAGGCAACAGTTAAAGATCATGCTCACCGTTAACCTTGCAATCTAAAATGCAATTAATGAAAACTATACTCAGCGTAAAATCACATCAGGTGAAATCTATTGATCTCTTGTAAAAACTGTTATTACTGTCAATGTACGTAATTGAATATGACGGCGGGTCTGATTTTTGAACAATCTACCCGAGTATGCTGCTAATTTTTACTGCTATAGTTTTCATCATTGATTTGAGCTTTACACAGATGTTATATACGTGCATTTTAAGCGTATGGATATTTTGCATCAACTGGAATTTCTTATTCTTCTGATGCGATTGTACTTATGCTTTGCTGTTTTGTTTTGCGTTTGTCTATATTTCTGGTTTAAAATGAATGGAAAAAAAGTATGAAAAAATAAAATGTAAAATAGCTCAACATTGTTCAGCTACAAAGTTCCAAATTTTGGACCATTTTTAATTAAACCTTATACAATGGAGGTTGTGCATAACACTGAGTATAATTTCTATTTGACCAAAATCCGCAGATACAGCGAGAATCCTTGCCGACACTAGCAAACATGTTTTTTTGTACTTGTGACCGTCACCTTCCATCTTTAACGAAACGTCTTTTCATTTCTGTCTTCTTCAGTCTGACTGCCATCTGACTGTCCTTACGTCTGCTTGTCTCTCTATGAAATTTCTTTTTGTCTCTACCTTCTTCCATCAGTCTGTCTGCCTGTCTCTGTGAAACTTCTTTATGTCTCTGCTTTTTCCCATCAGTCTGTTTTCCTGTCTCTGTGAAACTTCTTTATGTCTCTGCTTTTTCCCATCAGTCTGTCTGCCTGTCTCTGTGAAACTTCTTTATGTCTCTGCTTTTTCCCATCAGTCTGTCTGCCTGTCTCTGTGAAACTTCTTTATGTCTCTGCTTTTTCCCATCAGTCTGTTTTCCTGTCTCTGTGAAACTTCTTTATGTCTCTGCTTTTTCCCATCAGTCTGTCTGCCTGTCTCTGTGAAACTTCTTTATGTCTCTGCTTTTTCCCATCAGTCTGTTTTCCTGTCTCTGTGAAACTTCTTTATGTCTCTGCTTTTTCCCATCAGTCTGTCTGCCTGTCTCTGTGAAACTTCTTTATGTCTCTGCTTTTTCCCATCAGTCTGTCTGCCTGTCTCTGTGAAACTTCTTTATGTCTCTGCTTTTTCCCATCAGTCTGTCTGCCTGTCTCTATGAAACTTCAATACGTCTCTGCCTTCTTCCATTAGTCTGTCTGCCTGTCTCTGTGAAACTTCTTTACATCTGTCTTCTTCCATTAGTCTGTCTGCCTGTCTCTATGAAACTTCTTTACGTCTGTCTTCTTCCATTAGTCTGTCTGCCTGTCTCTATGAAACTTCTTTACGTCTGCCTTCTTCCATTAGTCTGCCTTCTTCCATTAGTCTGTCTGCCTGTCTCCATGAAACTTCTTTACATCTGTCTTCTTTCATTAGTCTGTCTTCTTCCATTAGTCTGTCTTCTTCCATTAGTCTGTCTTCTTCCATTAGTCTGTCTTCTTCCATTAGTCTGTCTGCTGTCTCCATGAAACTTCTTTACATCTCTGCCTTCTTCCATTAGTCTGCCTTCTTCCATTAGTCTGTCTGCCTGTCTCTATGAAACTTCTTTACGTCTGCCTTCTTCCATTAGTCTGTCTTCTTCCATTAGTCTGTCTGCCTGTCTCCATGAAATTCTTTACGTCTGCCTTCTTCCATTAGTCTGTCTTCTTCCATAGTCTGTCTTCTTCCATTAGTCTGTCTTCTTCCATTAGTCTGTCTTCTTCCATTAGTCTGCCTTCTTCCATTAGTCTGTCTCTTCCTTAGTGTCTTCTTCATTATCTGTCTTCTTCCATTAGTCTGTCTGCCTGTCTCATGAAACTTCTTTACATCTGTCTTCTTTCATTTGTCTGCCTGTCTCTATGAAAATTATTTTACATCTTTGTCTTCTTCCAACAGGCTGTCTGCCCCCCCCCCCCCCCCCACCTCTCTCTCTCTGCTACTGCTGACATTGCATGCTAAAAGATTAACGCTCAGCAAGAAAAAAACATAACGTCTGGTTCACCTTCTTCACCCCTCCCACCCTCCATAGAGTGTGTCCCCTCTGTGTCCTAGTGGATAGAACACCTCCCTCCACTTGACTTCGAATGGTAGCCCTGGTGTTCATCTTTTGGATGCAATAATGATAATAAGCCAAATGCACAGAGACCTGCAAGCATTTATCGCACGTTAAAGATCCCACGGCTGCAAAACACTGTCCTCGGAAAATAGAAAAATCCTCTTTTATAGCTTTACAAATGTATGTGCATGCACGGCAAAAATGGGTGGCTGTGTACTATGGCAACATGCTTTCCTGTCAAGGTCCGCATTTCACGAAAAACAAAAACAAAAAACAAAACAAAAAACATGAGGGTCATACCATTATGACAGTCTCCCTTTCCATATATGAAACTCTTCTTTCCCATACGAAAATCCAGATTTTGTTTGTACTTTAAGCTTACTGTGACCTCGAAAAAGCATAACAGCTTGACGAAATGGTAGACTGGCACAACTGTTAAAAACAATTTGAATACCGATTTAAAGTGTGTTGTTATTTTTCATACATCCTCCTAAAAAGGTACCGATTTTAAGTATGTTATGATCCATTTGACCTTGACCCTCAAACGTACGCAGTCGTGACCCCTTAAACGGCCCAACCTTTAACCCTAAATGGTAAGGTCCATCGGGAAACAGCTGAGAAAATTTTGCTCATACGCAGGCACGCGCGCACATACACACACAGAATGAGAGGGAGAGAGAGAGAGAGAGAGAGAGAGAGAGAGAGAGAGAGAGAGAGAGAGAGAGAGAGAGAGAGAGAGAGAGAGAGAGAGAGAGAGAGAGAGAGATAACCGGTCGATATGAAAAAAAAAGAACAAAACTAAAAAAATAATAGGAGGTTGAAAATGAATCCAGTTCAATCCCTCCCCCACACTTACCCCACCATCGCTCGCTCTCTTCAGAGTCAATCGTGTCAATTAGGTCAGGCTGACACAGCAAAAGGTTTTCAGGAGCTGCCCCCTTACAATTCAGGAGGTGAGGGCGTGGATAACGAAGAGAAGAGGGAGGGTACAGAGGGAAGAAGAGAAGACACAAGCAGAGGGAGATTCTGAAGCCTTTTTATTTTTTTTATTTTTTTATACAGCAGTTTAACCCTTTTGATTCGCCTACCCTATCCACTGGACACAAGAGAACCCAAGATCTGAAACGGATTTTACATGCCATTTTAACCCTTCGATTCCCTCACTCTAGCCATCTGCTTCCTGCATTATCATCAGCTCAGTTCAGTTTCAGTTCATATTGCTTACAGCCCAGACGACTACTAGAGCCATATCAAGGCTACCACCAGGTCAAAAACAACCCGGTTAAGATAAAAGACAACAGTTAATGCCATGCTCATCGTTAAACTGTTATTGTTATTGTCGTTTAAAGCCCAGGCGACTGCGTAGAGCCATATCAGGGCTATAACCACTTCAAAACGTACACAATACTTCAACAGGAAAAAAAAAGGATAAGAAAATTAATTACACATATCAATCTATTCGCGCACATAATCCAAGGACATGCCCCTGGCGTTGACCACTCCAATTTATCACAGAGGGGATTAAAAGAAGCAACACACCTACATACAAATTTAAGCATACATAAGGATACCAAAACATAAAAACAGGCATAAATTACCTGAAATTGCTTCCGCATATCTCACCTCCCTAGAGCCAAAAATGCACTTAATACATGTACCCAATTATTAATCCTAAGAAAAAGTACTTAAGACTTTATCGAACACATACAGGTGAATGATCCAGCATGGCAGAAAATGATATGTAGAAATGACAGAAAGCAAAGCAACAAGGCAGAAACAAAGAGAATGAGAGAAAAGAGGAAATTTCTAGCACAGAATTTCCAGAAGGAAGGTGGGGATACCATTTATACTGAAAGAACCCCTGCCCCGGCATCCCGCGGGTACCCTAGTCATCTGCTTACTGCATTATCTACTATCACAGCACAACAACAAAAACAAGAAAAACAAACAAACAAAAAGCATAGGAAAACCAAAAAATAACCATCTGGTTCCCTCACCTTATCCACCAGCTTCCATTAAGATTTTGCAGTTGGTGACAAAGGAAAGGAACTCAGTTAAATTTCTTTCTCACAAGTGTTGCCTGTACTATTCACCTCTTTTACGTATGTAAGCGCACGTGCTGTGTTATAGGTTATTTATTCATTTATCAGAATTTAAAGCCCAGCCGACGGTGCAGAGCCATATCAGGAAAAACAACCACCTCAAAACACACACAATACATCACTGACCCTCAGGGGAAAAACTGGAAAATAAAATTAAGTATACATGTACACATCAATGCCTTTGCACACACAATCTACGGACATGTCCTTGGCCTTGACCATTCCACCCACTTTTTATCACCAGGGGGATTCAAAAAGAACAAACATGAACGCAAATGTATAAACACAATTAAGTACACTTAACACATAAACCAGCCTAAATTACCAAAAATTGCTTCTGCACATCTCATTTTCTTTGAGCAATAAATGCAAAGAACACATACACATCAGCGCTAGAATTGATTTGTCGAGATTGCGCTATATAAATATTGTAATATTATATTTACACTCAACTTTTACAGAAAGTATTAAGGCTTCACGGACACATACAGGTGAACGGACCACAAGGCAAAAAAAAAAAAAAAAAAAAGGCTGGAAGAGATGACAGAAAGCAAAGGGGCAAGGTAGAAAGAAAGACAGAAAAGAGGACATTTTTACCACAGAATTTCCAGAAGGTCGGAATACTATTTGTACGTACTGAAAGAGCCCCTGGCATCTCCACCGGGGGGAGCTTGTGTACTGGTGCACGTGTGTGCGTACCAGTAATTGCATCGTTTGACTGGACTCTGAGGTAATAACACTACTGACTGACCTGAGTAATAATACTACTGACTGACTCTGAGCTAATAACACTACTGACTGGACTCTGAGCTAATAACACTACTGACTGACTCTGACTAATAACACTACTGACTGGACTCTGAGCTAATAACACTACTGAC
The DNA here is from genome assembly GCA_030674185.1 of Monoplex corrugatus. NCBI lineage: Eukaryota > Metazoa > Mollusca > Gastropoda > Littorinimorpha > Ranellidae > Monoplex > Monoplex corrugatus. Next base: position 38,101,378 of record JAPXFY010000015.1, read on the forward strand.
TGGACTCTGAGCTAATAACACTACTGACTGGACTCTGAGCTAATAACACTACTGACTGGACTCTGAGCTAATAACACTACTGACTGGACTCTGAGCTAATAACACTACTGACTGGACTCTGAGCTAATAACACTACTGACTGGACTCTGAGCTAATAACACTACTGACTGGACTCTGAGCTAATAACACTACTGACTGGACTCTGAGCTAATAACACTACTGACTGGACTCTGAGCTAATAGCACTACTGACTGGACTCTGAGCTAATAACACTACTGACTGGACTCTGAGCTAATAACACTACTGACTGGACACTGAGCTAATAACACTACTGACTGGACTCTGAGCTAATAACACTACTGACTGGACTCTGACCTAATAACACTGCGTCACAGATACAGAACAAGAGGAGATAGGAGATAAACATGAAGGAGAGAGGAATGCACCGCTGTGTCACCAGCTCGCCAACTCAATTCATTCGTTCACTGATGATGCTTTAACCTCCGCCAACCACTGAGGGACATGGCGTCATTATCATCATGTGTCCTGCCACATAGCGCTGGCGATCACAGCCATCCATACCAATTTTTTTGTTGCTGCAATTACATCTCCCACCCTCTCTGTCTTTATTCACTCCGCAAGTCCAATATTTTCTCCCTGGGTCTACCTGGTGCTCTTTTTCCCTCCAGCCTTCCTGTTGTGACTAGGTGCTCTAATTTATCTTGCCTCAAAAATGTCCTCTATATGTTGCTTGTCTCTTCCTAATCTTGTTAGAGATCTTTAACCTGCATTTTCGATTTCTCAGCGCATTACTCACGGAGTGATTTAGACACATGCATGTCAGCACACATGCTGACCTTATTGGACACGGGGGAAAAGTCTCCAGTTCAGTTCATATTGCTTATAGCCCAGCCGACTACTAGAGCCATATCAGGGCTAACACCACGTTAAAAACGACAACCCGGTTAAGATAAAAGACATTTAAAGACCATGCTCACCGTTAACCTTGCAAATCTAAAATCTAAGTCAAGAAAAACACGTAAAAATATTTCAGGTGAAAGCTGTCGATTTCTTGTAAAAACTGGAAAGCTGCTTCAGGAGGGACGTCTCGGAACAGGTTCTTTAAGGAGTCCGCCGAGTAGTGCTTTTGTCTCACATCGTACAAGTCCCAGCAATCAAGGAGACTGTCACACGGTATACACCACGATGTTTCTTCCTTTTTTTTAAAAGGTACGAATGAGTGTAGGATGTGTGACGAGTGTGTAACCTAATGTAACACTGTCTCTTTCTTACGGTTCCCTGCAGCAGATGGGAGAAAAAATTTTCAGGCTATGAAAAAGTTTATCTGTCTGTTCTTTCCGACCTCCTGCCACAAATTTCTCACGTGACTATGTACTTTGGATTTTACATCTGTGTAAGGAATCAAGGATTTTGACATCTTTTCCCTTGTGGCCTTTTTCAGTAGGCCAGGGTAAAGGATTGACAGGCCTTTTCAGTTCACCTTTCATTGTGTAAGGAATCAAGGATTTAGACATCCTTTAGCCCAGTCTCCATCCTTTATACCCTCCAAGAGGGAGCTTCCTTGGCAGGATTGAACCCAGATCTTCAGACTGGACGTCCGATGTCTGATCCACCTGACTATCGCTCCTGTCAGTGATACAAAGGCGCCCTTAAGCGACTGGACAACTGTTTGTGGACATCGCCCATTACTGACAGTATGTCGGACAATACCGCCAACAATGTCCAAGGGCTCGTCCCTCACTGGACAGTCAAGGCGAAGGGAAAGTTGCAGAGGCGTGAGACCAGGTGACACTAATGAAATGGAACGGAGGAACATGGTCGAAGGGAAGAATGGCGGCGGAAGATGACACCTTACCTATCACTTCTCTGCTTGAGCCCCATCCCTCAATAAAATAATGATACCTAGTTTTCGCTTGTTAGACTCGCACCATATGTCTGCAAGCATGGGCGGTGCCGAGAGAGAAAGAGAGGGAGGGAGGGAGGTACAGAGAGAGTGTGTGTGTGTGTGTGTGTGCGTGAGTGTGTGTGTGTGCGCGCGCGCATGTGTGTGTATGTGTAATGTGTGTCATACGCGCGCACGTGAGCATATGTTCGCGTGAGTGAGTGAGGAGAGAGAGAGAGAGAGAGAGAGAGAGAGAGAGAGTGAGTGTGTGTGTGTGTGTGTGTGTGTGTGTGTGTTTTGTGTGTGTGTGTGTGTGTGTGTGTTGCGTTGTGTGTGTGTGTGTGCTTGCTTGTGCATGCGTATGTGTGCGTGTATGTGTGATGTTTGTGCATGCGCGTGGACGCGTGCATGTGTGAGTGTGTGAGTGTTCACATGAGAGTGTGAGTATTCACATGAGTGTGTGTGTGTGTGTGTTTTATATATATATATATATATATATATATATTATTATATATGTGTGTGTGTGTATGTGTGTGTGTGTGTGTGTGTGTGTGTGTGTATGTGTGTGTGTGTATGTGTGTGTGTGTGTGTGTGTGTGTGTGTGTATGTGTGTGTGTGTGTGTGTGTGTGTGTGTGTGTGTGGTGTAAGAAATAAAGAACATCAGGATACTTTATTGCATTCATCACAGTCCTTTGCCAGCTGCAGTGAACATGATATATTGATTTTTTTTTATAACTGGATATCTGGATATATCATTTTCTTAAGTCTGTTCCTTTATATACACAATCAGCAACTGTCATTTGTGTAATGTGCGGCCATCAACAAGATAAACATAAATAAATGTCTGTGGTATTTCGCACATACTACTACTTTTCTACATTCACTGTACTCAAGGTAATCTAGCAAGGAATGTGCATCATTTTCTGTGCATCATTAAAAGGACGGACAAGAATAAGTTCTGAATACTGTGGGTGGTGCACTATGGTGCGCTAAGACACACAGAGAGAGGAAGACAGAGGGGGAGGCAGAGAGAGAGAGAGAGAGAGAGAGAGGGAGAGAAAAGAGAGGAGAGAGGGATGGAGGGAGGGGGAGAGAGCAGTGTGTGGCGAGGGTGACGAGAGAGACAGAGAGACAGGGGCGGCGCGCGTGCGAAGAGAAGGAGAGAGATGGGGGGGGGGGGAGAGAGAGAGAGAGAGAATTTCACAATTGACGATTTAATGCCCTTTTAAAGCATTTACCCCGAACAAGACAGGGGACTGATTGTAAGATAAACTTCAGTTCAAAGTTCAGTTCATACTGCTTCAGCCCAGCCGACCACAGTAACATTGAAAGGAACAGAATTCAGTTACAGACAAGTCAACCCATAATACATACCATAACGCACGTCAAACAACAATCAAACAGTTTACTGAGCTAATCAAATCTGTCATCTATTCTAACGCATCTTGAAAAGCACTGTACTCTATCCACAGATATCAACAGGTGCGCGTGCACGAGTACACAACCCACCTCCGCGTGCACGTGCATGTGCACAAGCGCTCTCGCTCACGCGCACCCACACACCCCAGATCGACAAACTTAGGTAACGACATAAAGTATGTTCTCAATTTCGTACAACATCATCATAATATTGAATAGTGTAGTGCTTCTGTCGAGATATTTGAATATCAATCTATCGTGTACAACCATTCATCAAAAAGACGACAAATCTATTTCTTTCTTTTTTTCGTCCCATTAACTACGCCATCTTAATGGCCACAGAAGCTGGCACAGTTTTTCTTTTCTTTCTTTATTCTTTTTACAATGCGATGATGATGATGTTGATGAGGATGACAATCATAATGCTGTGGAGTTTCATCTAGGATTGAGACTGCGTGTCAAGGTTGTACTCTACGCTTACTACCATAACATATCCTGGCGTCAACCAGGCTCGAGAGATACAGACACCTGCGGTGCTGGTCAGTAGATTTTAGCAACATCCTCAATAACGCATCCGTGAAGTGGATGAGACTCGACTGTGTGGTCCCAGTCTTCGCAATGAGCCCATAGCACGATCACCTCTGGGTAGGAGCTGGTTAGAGACATAAAATCCCACAACGATATGTTTTGAAGGACTGATCGGGATTCGAACCCACAACCTCCCAGTCGGTAGTCCGTTGCGTTAACCACCACACCACGGCGACTGGTTGACAAATCTATTTTTGATCAAGCTTAAATTTTCTATATTTCAAAGTGTCAAGGACACAGAATAATACTGTCATCATCTGTTCTCGATAACAAAAATACTTCGATCACGTCTGCTTGATGAGATATTGCATAGAAAAAACAAATGTACTTCACCTTCCCTGCCATTTTTACACAAAGACAAGAACACATATTTCAACATTTTCTCTCGAAAAACACCATTAAATGTTACTTTTAAATCCACAAATTCTGAATCTAAATTTCGCATGAGTATCTTTCAAGTAGTGTAGCACCTGGTACCCATAGGATATTTTTCAGACAACTATGTGTATTTTGCATTGATCTCCGTATCTGACTGCCAGTTTTGTTTGAAAGTAGCAAAGAGGCGGTCAGTGAATTCTGCACTAAAATGTGTTTCTAAAACTGGCACCTTGGTTCAACCAGACAGTACCAAAACCAATTTCCAGCAGTGCATTCTTTACTTGTGACACCATTTAAATAAGTTTTAACCACAGCGGGGCAGAGAAGGGGGGAGGAAGGGAGATAGGGAGGAAGAGGGAGAGAGAGAGAGACAGACAGTAGACAGTGAGACAGAGAGAGAGAAGAGGAGAGGAGATGAGAGGAGAGAAGAAAAGAGAGAAGAAAAGAGAAGAGAGAGAGAGAGAGAGAAGAGAAGCGAAACGAAAAGAAAAGAGATTGATATTAAAAAGAATCCAGTCTTCCTCGAAATTAATTTGGCAGCCACGAGGTTTTAAAATTCCGTCCATAAATACGCCATGCGGGACACATAATATTTTGTCAAACCTTGATCATCAGCAAGAGAAGTTCAGAAAAGGAGAAGAACGAAGAGAATAGAGGAACGCTGGGGTGGGAAGGAGGGGGAGGGGTAAGGAGGAAGAAGGGGAGGGGGCGAAGACAACGAAGAGTTGGAATTGGAGGTGGATGACACAAGGAGACAGAGGACGTGAAGAAGTTTGAGCAGACCAGCCAAAGGAAGGGAGCAGCATGGGTCGAACGGAAGAAGGGTGGAAGGTGACATCACCCTTACCAGTCTTCTCTGTCTGCCATGAAATAGGGGGGAAAGGGAAGGAAGGAAAATATCTGGAAGAAAAGACAACTTGTACATGATGGTTAGGCTGTATTCAATGAATTCCCTTGTGTGCATTTAAGTCTCTCGAAAACGGAAAAATAATAGAAAGAATGATAAGATTGGAGGAAAAGATAACACGTATTGAGACAAGTTATAATAACCATTTTTGTGCGATTTAGACAATTACTGTGTGCAAACCTCTCTCTCTCTCTCCTCTGTGGTTGTTGTTGAGGTGTGGTTGTGTGTGTGTGTGTTGTGTGTGTGTGTTCATGTGTAATGTCTTGTTACATCTTCCATTCCATCCCCCCCCTTCATCACCAACATTCACCTGCCTAACTCTCTCAATCTCTTATGTGTGGGTGTCTGTGCATTGTTGGCAACACCTCACTCAAGCTGCAGGTATCTCCCGATCGCACCAAAACACGACAGAATGATAAATTTCGTTAATGTTATAACAATTGCATGATCTGCCTGCTGACAAACTTTTTGATCGATTGTTACTGTATATGCATCCACTATGTGACACGAGTTTCGTACCAGTGCAAATCCAGCTGCCAAGGCCTGAGAACTGTTTTGTCGATGGGCAAGGACACTTTCAGATTAATCCATTTCAAACACGGATTCGTAATCCTAACCCTGGACGGTTGTCGAAGGTCTTGAGGATAATCAATCCTTTCGCTCTTCGTTCTGAAGAAAAGACAACTTGTACAGATGGTAAGGCTGTATTGATGAATTCCCTTTTCCACCGTGTCAATTAGGTCAGACTGATATGGTTAAACAAGAATAACTGCCCCTCACCCACCACCTGTCCCCGCCCTCCACACCTCATCGTCGTACCCCTGCATTCCAGGGGAGAACAGGGTTGAGAGCGAAAACCACCACATCCTCTCCTTGTATTCTCTCCTCTGTCTGTCTGTCTGTCTGTCTCTCTTTGATCAGATGACGTGTTCCGTTACACCGCCTGGAAGGAACATCACTCCGTTAATTCCATCACCCAATGTTATTATCATTCTTAGTATTATCATTATTGTTGTTAAAAGCCCAGCCTACTGCACAAAGCCATATCAGGGCAATAAATAATAATATTACTTTTTTAAATCCCAGCTAACTGCACAGAGCTGTACCAAGGCTATAATCATCTCAAAACACACACAACAAAAGAAAACTAAATACAAGTATCAATGCATCTGTGCACACAATGTAAGGATCTAAGGTAACCTAATACCGTACCCTTGCCACTCCACACAGTTTTTATCATCAGGGGGCTTAAAAACAAATCTGAATATAAGCAGACAACATATAAAAACTGGCCTAAATTACTTAAAACACCTTCTGAACATCATATTTTCTTTGAGCAAAACAACAACAACAACCACCAAAACGTTTACTGCATGTACCCAAATGAGAGACAGAAGAAAGAAAGAAAGAAAGAAAGAAAGAAAGCAAGAAAGCAAGAAAGAAGAAAGGAGAACGAGGACGGAAGACGAGAGAGGAAGGAGAACATGAGCCAATCAATTCTACTAGACAGCATGTAAGGCATTACAGGACGCATACAGATGAATGGACCAGCAAGGCAGAAAATGAATGAGATGACAGAAAACATAGGAGAAAGGCAGAAACCAGGACAGCGACAGAATTTCCAGACGGTGGGGATACAATTTATAATGAAAGAGCCCCGGCATCCTGTAAGGGAATCACCCCCTCTACCATCTTCATGCAAGACGCTGGTGGAGAGAACACAGGAGCGAAAGGATTAATTATTAAGGACTCATTTCTCTCCCTCCCTCGTCCCCCAGTCACTCTCTCTCCACCCGTGTCAATCAGGTCAGACCGACATGGTTAAAACCATTTTCAAGAGCAACAGCCCCTCACCCCACCATCCTGCCCCCCGCCCTCCACACCTCATCGTAGTACCCCTGCATTCCAGGGGAGAACAGGGTTAACGAGTGGGGAAAGAAAACCATGGTGCAAAATAAAGAAGAAAAAGAAGAATAGAAAATGGAGAAAATCAAAAGAGAACAATGAAGACAGGAAAGAATAAGATGCGCAGGAAACAAAAAGAGGAAACAGAAAGAGGTTGAGAATACGGAGAAAATAGGAAAGAATAATTTATAAAAAAAAAAAAAATAAAAAAAAAAAGCAAAAAAGGAAAACAAAAACTGCAGGCGACAGAAGAATATACAAATCTGGACAAGACGATATGAGAGAGGGGATGGAACAATGTGGAGGCATCGGACCAGATCAACGGACAAAGGCCGTTAAAACAAAGGTCAAAATGAAAACTGGCGGAAGAAGACATAATCCTACATTCCCTGGTTCCTTTTTAACTAAAACTAAAAAAAAAAAAAAAAAAATGTGCACTTTACACACACTCTCTCTCTCTCTGTCGACCTCATTGTCTCCCCTGCTGTTTACGGGCATGTTTTAGGACGATGGTGTCTTAGCAGGAAAGAAACTGAAGGTTTCCCTCCTTTTACCCTCTTTGTCCTCTGTCTCTACTTTCTCTACCCAAGTCAACCATGTCAAGTAAGACGGACATGACTTCTGTCACCACTTCTCCACACCTTACCCTCAAGTGCAGCATGGCGACAAGGGATGGAAGAGAGAGAAAGAACAAAGAAAGAAAGTTCAGTTCAGTTCACACTGCGTATAGCCCAGCCGACTACTAGAGCCTATCAGGGCTAACACCACGTCAAAAACAAACAAACAAACAAACAAACCGTTAAGGAAAAAAAACAACAGAGAAAGGAGAACGAGGACGGAAGACGAGAGAGAGAGAGAGAGAGGAGAGAGAGAGAGAGAAGAGAGAGAGAGAGAGAGAGAGAGAGAGAGAGAGAGAGAGAGAGAGAGAGAGGAGAGAGAGAGAACATAGCCAACGAAGGTTACGATTACACAAAACACGGACGTCTACCAAAGTTTTCCGTCGCCATGGACGGAGGAAAAATTTCGCATACGAGTTCAAGTTCAAGCTCATATTGCTTATAACCCAGCCGACTACTAGAGCCATATCAGGGCTAACAGCCATACAAAACGAATCGATTAAAAAAAGACCAAAGTTGATAAACAAATGCTACGAGTTAATTGCAAGCTCATATTGCTTTAACCCAGCCGACTACTAGAGTCATATCAGGCTAACACCACGTCAAAAACGATAATCCGATTAAGATAAAAGACACAGTTAAAAACCATGCTCCACCGTTAACCTTGAAACTCTAAAATGCAATTAAAAAAAAACAGACTAAAATCATAATCAGATGAAATCTTCTTCCTGTTTATATCCCGAAGTCTTTCATACCGAACACTGCACAATACAGTACCCCAGCTTTTGCGCTGCAGAACAAACTGAGCGGTCTTTTACAAGCACGATTTGTTTATCGGACTTGTCGACAAGAAACGTCGTGGATGTCCATAGTTAAGTGTATAATTGTACAAACAGAATTATACCTGTAAAGATGACTGGACAGAAAGAAAGTAGGGAGAGGGCAGAAGAGTGCAGATTGTCTGGCCAGATTTCTACGAAAAAATAAAGTAAAGGTGGAATGGAAGAATGGGGGAGGTTGACATTCTAGTCATCGCCCGTATCTGTTACCTTTGCATGCCTCGTTGTTGTTATTTTTGTTTAATAGCTCAGCCGTTTGTGTAGAGCCATACCATTTCAATACACAATTATTCAACAGGGAATAAAGAGGAAAATAGAATTAATCAATGGATTCGCGAACATAATGCAAGGACATGCCCCTGGCGTAGACCCTTCCGTCCAATTTATCGCACAAGGGATTAAAAAAAAAAAAACAAAAAACAAAAAAAACAAAAACTCCCCCCCCCCCCCCTTTGAATTGTTATTTTTTTAAAGCCCAAAAGACTGCGTACACCCATATCAGGGTTATAACCGATTCAAAACATTCACAATACCCCAACAGGGAAAAAAGGGAAAGAAAATCAAATACACATATAACGCATTTGCGCACATAATCTGAGGAGATGCCACCGGCGATGACCACTCAGTCCGACTTACCGAACGTGGAATTTAAAAAACATATCTGAACACAAATTTAAACGTACCTAAGGACACTAAAAAACGGGCCTAAATTACCTGAAATTGTTCAGTGTATATTATTTTTCCTAGAGCCGAAAATGCACTTAATAATGAACCCAGTTATCAATCCTAAGAGAAAGTACGCAAGACTTTATCAAACACATACAGGTGAATGGACCAGCAAGGCGAAAAGTGATAGGAGGAAATGATAAAGCAAAGGAACAAAGGCAGAAAGAAATAGAGTGACAGAAAGAAGGAAATTTCTAGCACAGAATTTCCAGAAGGTGGAGATACTATTTAACTGAAAGAGCCCCTGGCATCCTCACTGGGAGTCGCATGCCTCATAAGATTAAAAAAGAAAAAAAAATATTTGGAGGAAAAGAAAACTCCTCAAAGATGGCCTAGCTATATCACGAATTGTCTTGGCAGATGAATAAAGGCAGCAGGGAAACAGGGTCTAAGGAAGAACGTGGAAGTGAAGTGTCACATTTTCACTCTCCCTTTCTCCTTTGTGGCTAGACCGCCATTTCTTATGAAATGCCGGTTAAAGAAATACTGGAAAAAAACTCAGACATAACGAGCTTGAGATGAATAAGCCTAAATGCCCATAGAATACAGTTTATAGAAAGTCTTACTGTATTATAGGAGTGCTTCTCTCTCTCTCTCTCTCTCTCTCTCTCTCTCTCTCTCTCTCTCTCTCTCTCGCTGCTGCCCAGAGTGTTTCAGGATACGACGCCCTAGAAGTAAAGACACTGACCTCATTTCCCTTGTCTCTCTCACCCTCTCTGCTTGAGTCAAATGTTCACGGAAAAGGGTGGGGTTTAAAGAGTGGAAAGAAAAGACCAAAGAGAAAAAGAAAAAGAGAAGAAAGAACAACAGAATGAGACGAAAAAGACAAAGCAGCAACGAAAGAATACGAAGAGACTGGACAGGAGGACAAGGAAGTGAGTATGAAGGGGTTGGGTGAAGAAGGGGAGTGGAGACGGCTGACCAGATTGCTGGAAGCCCTGGAGGAACAAAGGCCACCGGAAGACTGTTTGTCGGAAATGGAGGATCCTTACCCTAGTCTACTCAATCTTCCATAAAATGGAGGGGAAAAAAAAGAAGAATGGAAGAAAAAATGACAAAATTTGGAGGAAACGAAGTCGCAAGTAAAGCGGTCAGACTATATTAATGACCATCTAACCAGATTGATGAAGAGGAACGTACGTTAGGGAAGAATATCAAAGCAGAAGTCGAAAAGGACATCTTGGCCATCACCTCTTCCTTTTCGTATCCACTCTCCATCTCTTTATCCCCATCCTCCCCACTCCATCTTTTTCGTAGGCTAGCTGGCTCTTTTGAGAGAGCATGGAGTCAACATCTCATGTCCTGAGTTCAAATCCCTGCCCACAACATTAAAGTGTTTCAACACCAATCTGTATACTCCAGTCATAACAGCTGGCAAACACGAGTGGGACAAAAACAGAATTGTCCGAGGAGTGTGATAAATCCCTCTTGAACACACGCCCAACTCTTTATCACTGCATCCATCTTTAACCTGAGGGAAAGGGGGGGGGGGGGGGGCAAGGATAGACCTGAATGAAAAGAAAACCATTATGAATAACGAGCTTTCTGTGTGCACTTTAGACGGTCTTCCTGTCTCTCAAGCTCATCTGAGTCCCTTAGCTCTCTCTCTCTCTCTCTCTCTCTCTCTCTCTCTCTCTTTCTCTCTCTTCAGCTACAGATACATGCTGTGGGATAACAATACCCTATCCAGAAAAAAATATCTTAAGGCTTCTCTCCATTCCTCCTTTCACTCCAGGTGGGTCAACCTGTCAATGAGGTCGGACTGACACAGCAAAACGATAAGAGCTTCCCACTCTCACCCCCACCATCCCATACCCTCACATCCCAGTGGAGAATGGAGATAAAGAAAGGAAGCAACGGAGAGAAGGAAAAGGAGAAAGAGGAGGAAAAAATGAAGAGCAGCAGGAAGACAAAAGAGGATAGGAAGAAGAGTAGTTGGAAAAAAAAAACACGGAAAAATAAGAACCAGAAAAAACACGACAGAAGAATATGAACGCGTATTTAATACAACAAAACAATACAGGCGCAAATTTTGGCCTTTGTCAAGCGTGAGATTACAAACAAACAAACACTAGATACAAAAAAAAATTGAGAAAAAGACTGAAACTTTCCTGCTGCTGTCTTCAATGCGTTCATATTCTTCTTTCGTGTTTTTTCTGGTTCCTGTTTGCTTGAACGCTGGCAGACACACTTGTTTTGGATTACGGAAAAATAAGAGCACTCTCAAGAAGAAGAAGAAGAAGAAGAATAGGAAACACGTGGACAGGCTATTTTTACGTTTGTCTGAATAGATTAGCAAAAAGGACGACGGAGGAACACAGGTCGGACTGAAGAATGGTGGAGGAGGACACCTTGAACCATTACTTCTCCCTGCTCGTCTCTGTCCCTCAAATGGGAGAGAAGAAAACAAGAAAACAAAGTTTTGACGTGCAGGAAAAAAAATAGCAAAAACTAAACAAAAACAAACAAATCAACAAACCAAACTAAAAAGTAATTGTTATGTTAATGATCTTTTTGTGCGTGCATTTCAGACATTTCTCTCTCGTCCCTGTTGCTGACAAAAAACGTTCCGGGTTAACACAGCTCCTGTAAGAAAGAACTTGGACTCTCTTCTCCATCCCGTCCTGTTAGACCTATGCCTATCTCCAAGTCAACTGTGTTAACTCAGTCAGGATGACATGTTGAAACGATTTTCAAGAACTGTCTTTCCCTACTCGTATTCCCATCCCTCCTCACATCCAAGGAGAGGATTGGGATGACGAGTGAAACAGGAAAACATGAGAAAAAAATAAAGGAGGAAAAGGTAATATAAGATGGTGAAAAGGAGTAACATGAACAGAGGAAGAGGACAAAGAAGAGGATGGAAAGAAGGACGAAGATTTGAAAAAGAATAGAATAATGAGGAAAAGAGGGAGAGGAAAAGACACACACACAAAAAAAAGAGGGGGGGGGGAAAAGAGAGAGAGAGAGAGAGAGAGAAGAGAGAGAGAGAAGAGAGAGAGAAGAGAGAGAAGAGAGAGAGAGAAGAGAAACAAAGGAAAACAAACACACAAACAAGGAGACAAAAAACAAAAGGTAAAGCAGAACGGGAGGAATATATTCATACTCATATTGCTTACAGCCCAGCCGACTACTAGAGCCATATCAGGGCTAACACCACTTTAAAAACGACACCCAGGCTACAAAAATAAAAAGACAGTTAAAAACCATGCTCACCGTTATTCTTGCAAATCCAAAAGACGTTGAAAGAGTAACATACGTATATTTTAAATCATACCAGATGACATATATTGATCTCTTGTAAAAACTGGAAAATTGCACCTGGACGGACGTCTCTGAAGGGTTTCTTTAAGGAGTCCTTTGTGTAGTGCTTATGTCTCGCATCGTACAAGTCCCAACATTCAAGAAGAAGGTGTCTGATGCTCAGCGGCTCGTCACATGGTATACACCACGGTGTTTGTTTTTCAAAAGGTACGAATAAATGTAGGATGTGTGACCCGTGTGTAACCTATATAACGCTGTCTCTTTCCTACGGTTCCCCTAGGCAGGTGGAAGAATTTCTTTCAAGTTGGGGTGTATTTGGAAAAGTTTATCTGTCTGCTTATTCCAGTCCTCCTGCCAGAATTTCTCGCATAAGTGTGTACTTTGGAGTTCACATCTGTGTAAGGAATGAAGCATTTAGACATTTTTATGGGCCAAATAAGGAGGATAAATGAAGTTAGAGAAACGAGAAAGAACAAAGAAACCGTAGTTCCAAGTTCATACTGCTTACAGCCCAGCCGACTATTAGAGCCATATCAGGGCTATCACCACGTCAAACACGACAACCAGGTTAAGATAAAAGACAACAGTTACAATCTTGCAAGTCTAAGATGAAGACAGACAGGAGAAAGGGGTAAGTTTTGAGGGGGTGTACGGGTGAAGCTGGTTTGACCAGATTAATGAAAAGCGCCGGGAGGACATGGTCATTGGCACAATGACGGAAACTAAAGACATGTCTGACCTCACCAAGGCTTCTCCGTTTCTCATAATATGCGAAAGAAAATACAGAAACCAGACTTGGAAACGAAAACTGGTACAAAAGAGTCAAAATGTGTGAACGATCGCCTGACCAGATTAACTAAAGGAATGGAAGAATGTCGGAAGAAGACAATTCATCTATCACACCTTCTGACCTTCCATAAAATTGGACAAATGGAAAAAACAAAAAAAGTTCTATTCAAAACAAATAGGTTACGCTAAAGATCTCCCTTTTCTCGAACAGAATGTTCTGAAATAAAGTTTTAGCAGGAAAACAACTCTTTCTTGTTGCCCAACTGCTAACACAATGTTCTGATTGAGGACTTAGCAGGAAAACAAACCTTTTCACCACTCTGCTCTTCTGTCCTTTTTTTCCTCGCCATATCCGCGTCACCGATGTCAATTAGTCCAACACGAAACGATTGTCAAAAACCTGATCCGACCTTGCCTCTCCTTCTCCAGAAGATGGGGACTGAGAATGGGAGGAAGAGATGACGGAAAAGAATAAATAGAAAAAGAAAAGAAAAAAAAAAAAAAAAAAAAGGGGGGGGGGGGGGGGAACAAGAGGCGAAAAAGAGACTGACACCACGAGGAGTTAACAGACGAATACATGGGGACTGGAGACAAGAAGGATGTAAAGGTGAAAAGCCCAGCCGACTGCGTAGAGCCATATCAGGGCTATAACCAGTTCAAAACATACATAATACTTCAACAGGAAAAAATGCATTCGCGCACATAATCTAAGGAGGTGCCCCAAGCGTTGGCCATTCAGTCCAATTTACCGCACAGGGGATTTAAAAACACACCTGAATACAAATTTAAACATAACTAGGGACACTAAAACATATGTAAAAACGGGCGTAAGTTACCTAAAATTGCTTCTGCACACCTCACATCCCTAGAGCCAAAAATACATTAAACACATGTTCCCAATTATCAACACTAAGAGAAACTACATTAGACTTTATCGAGCACATACAGATGAATGGACCAGCAAGACAGAAAATGATAGGAAGCAATGACAGAAAGCAAAGGAGGAAGAAAGAAACAAAGAGAGTGACAGAAAAGAGTAAATTTCTAGCACAAAATTCCCAACGATTTATATTGAAAAAGCCCCCGGCATTCCCACGGAGATGATGAAAAAGATTAAGTCTGACAGGTGTGGAGGCATCTGTCTACAGTGATAACAGGAATGGTGTAACATAGGTCAAACAGAAAAATGTTGAAAATGGAACACACCCTACCTCTGTCTATTCATCTGCCATAAAATGGAACAAAAGAGAGAAGAAAGAAAGAAAAAAAGGGGAAAAAAAGGAAAGGAAGAAAGAAAGAAAGAAAAGAATAATTTGGAAGTACCAAAACTCGTATAACAGCGTCAAGCTATATGAAGATAACCTAATCACATTGATGAAAGAAAAGATACCATAGTCATCCTTTCCATATCTAAAAATAAAAACACACAAACAAAAACACACCAAGAGCCAACTAACAACAATACCAACAATAAAAAGTGTCGTGTTTAGGATATGTTTATGCTCTGTCTCTCTCTCTCCTGCTGCTGCTGACTCATGGTGTGGGATAAAGTCGTCTTTTCAGCAATGAAAGTGAAGAACTCCCTCCCTTTCCCCTCTCTGCGACCTTTCTTCCCCTTGCCCCACTTTCTCTTTCTCTCCACCAAAATCAACACAATGTCAGTGCGGTAAGGTTGACACGATTTCCTAAGGCTCCTCCGCCCCCCCCCCCTCTTATGAACTCACCAACCCTTATATCTCAGGGAAGAATAGAGATAAAAGCTGAAGGGAAAAAAGTAAATATGAAAGGAGAAATAGGACGGAAAAGTGACTCCGCAGCATGCAGAATACTGGTCAACGAATACCATGGTGGGTGGCCCCCATCGTGGACTTGACGTCTTTGGTTCATGTGGGCTTCCTGGCAGTACAGTTCATATTGCTTTTTATAGCCCAGCCGACTACTAGAGCCATATCTTGGCTAACACCAGTCAAAAAAAAGAAAAAAAAGAAAAAGACAACCCTTTAAGATAAAAGACAACAGTTACAGTTAAAAACCATGCTCATCGTTAACCTTGCAAATCTAAAATGCGATTTAAAGAAAAACAGACATAAAATCTCATCAGGTGAAATCTATTGATCTCTGGTAAAAACTGGAAAATTGCATCAGGAGGGACGTCTCAGACGAGGTTCTTTGAGGAGTCTGCAGTGTAGCGCTTTTGTCTCACATGTACAATCCCAGAAATCGAGGACGGAGGTGTCTGATGCTCAACGGCTCATCAACAGAATACACCATGGTGCTTCTTCATTTTTCAAAAGATAACGAGTGAGTGCTAGGATGTGTGACCCGTGTGTAATCTACGTAACACTGTCTCTTTCTTACGGTTTCCTGCAGCAGATGAGAGAATTTCTTTCAGGCTAGGTCGGATTTGGAAGAGTTTGTTATCTGTCTGTTCATTGCAATCCTCCTGCTACACATTTCTCACGTAACTGTGTACTTTGGCTTTCTGGCACTGGGATTTCAACTCAAGTCCATATTGCTTATAGCCCAGCCGACTACTAGAGCCATAACAGGGCTAAAGGGATTTCAACTGAATGAATCGGGGATTGGTGGTGTCTTGTTGGACCAGAACAAACGGCGTGCAATTACTGCCATTGAAGCAACGCAGAAAGGAAAAGACAAGGGTCAACGAAATTATACGAGACTGAGGAGGAGGAGAAGGAGGTGCAGAGATAATTACAAATGGAAAGGGGGAAAGTGTAAAGGCGTCTGACGAGACTAATTAAGGGCATGGAGGAACAGGATCAACGGACAGTGACGAAAATGGGGGACACCTTATCTCTCCTTCCTCACCCAGTCTTTTCCATCCAAGAAAAAAGGGAGAGAAAGAATCTGGAGCAAAGGGAAACTCGGTTCAACACGCTCAGATTACATTAATGACTTGTCTCACTAGACCGGCAACGGGGTGCAAAGAAACAGTGGTCAAACAGAAGGGTAGATTTAGGACACTTGGGTCATCACCTTTTTTCTGTTCCTTTCTATCCCACTAAAAAAGTATGAAAAAAAAGGGAAGGTGAAAAAGCAAACAAACGAACAAACGAACAAAACAAACAAACCCAACCTCGAACTTAAAATGTTTCGAGATGGTGAAAAAAAAACAAGCCCAAGTGTTAAGACCATCTCTATTATCCCGCCTTCCACGCATTCAGACTTTTCTCCTCTGTCCCAAGCTGTCTTATCTGTCTGTCTCTCCATCGATAAGTCCCCCCCCCCCCCTCTCTCTCTCTCTTGTCACCCCTGTTGCCGACATGGAATGATCTGGGATAACGTCGTCTTAGCAGGAAAAGAAACCGAAGAACTCTTTCCCCCTCTCTACTCCCCTCTGCTCTCTCTACTCTCCCTCATCTCGCCACACCCGAGTCAACCATGTCAATTAGGTCAGGCCGACACGAAATGTTTTTCAAGAGCTTTCTCCTGCCTCGCCTCTCAGTATCCCTGCAGCACCGGGGGAACATAGGGATTGAGTGCAAGGAAAAGAAAAAAAAAGCCAATAGAAACAAAAATAGAAAAACAGAATAATAAGAAAAGAGAACGAGAAAAAGATAGTTCAGGTTCATATTGGTTATAGCCCAGCCAATTACTAGAGCCATATCAGGGCTAAACACCACGTCAAAAAAACTTCCAAGTTTAATTAAAGAAGACACTTAAAAACCAAGCTGACGATTATCATTTTTTAAGTCTAAAACGAGAGAAAGAGATGGATACCATGAGGAAGCACAAAATAATACAAAGACACTGAGTGGATCAGGATGAGGATGAAGACCAGTCGCCTTGGTGCAGTGGTTAGTGCGATGGACTAACGACTGGGAGACTGTGGGTTCACATCCCATCGGTTTGTGTGAAATTCATTGCGGGATTTTTCACCCCCAACTGGTGCTTGCAAGATCTGATTGCGTTATAACGCCATTTAAACGACTTGGAACCACACAGTCGAACCTAACCTACTTACAGAAGCAACACGGAGGGCACTGCTCAAATATTATAACGCTGCAGGTTGTCTTTCTCTTGGGCCTGGTTGACGCCAGGATATTTATGAAAGAAAGTATAATTATCACGTAGTCTCAATACAGAGCGGTACTCAATAGCATCCTGATTATCATTCCCATCGTTATGCATGTTCATAACATTGTGAAAAAACAGTCTCCAAGACTCTGTCTACAGTGATAACAGGAACGGTGTAAATAGGTCAAACAGAAAATGTTGAAATGGAACATACCTACCTTGTCTATTCATCTGCATGAAGTGACATATAAATGGGAGGGAAAAAAGACGAGGAGGGGGAGGAAGTGATGATGACAGCCAGTGTACAGGATATGGAGGTGTCTGACCAGATCGATAAAAGGCCCCGAGGTCCAATGGAAGAACGTCGGAAATAGAGGACACCTTCCTCCGGTTTTCTACATCTCCCATAATGGGTGATAAAAGAAAAAGAAAATAGGGGGGAAAAAGAAAAAAAAAACCCACAAAACAAAACAAAAAAAAAGGTCTGGAGGAAAGAAAACTTGCATAAGACAGGCTATTAACGATCGTCTGACCAGATTAGCAGAAGGAACTGAAGAAATGGTCGGGACTGAAGACAGGCGGAAGAGGGAATCTTAGCCGTTACTCATCTCCTTGTTCCTCTACCTCCCTCATAGAATGGCAGATAAAGAAGTAAAAAAAAAAATCTCTGATCAGTGAAAAAACCCAGCAGCATGGTCAAGCCATGTTAAACTGTCATTTTTATGGCGCGATGGAAAACACTTTAGTTACAAAGCCACAACCCTCTGCCTCTTTGGGGGAGAGAGAGAGAGAGAGAGAGAGAGACAGAGACAGAGAGAGAGAGAAGAAGACAGACAGAGACAGAGAGACAGAGGCGAGCAGAGATGATATCGCGCGTTGTGCCAACAGGGAATCAACGATTGAGCACAAACTAACCCAGGCAAAATAATAAAGACATCTGGCTGACGGGATCGCGTGTTTTATCACGATGTCACAGGGTCTCTAGCGGTGTCACAGGGTCTCTAGCGATGTCACAGGGTCTCTAGGTGTCACAGGGTCTCGTAGCGGTGTCACAGGGTTCTAGCGATGTACAGGGTCTCTAGCGGTGTCACTGGACTCTAGCGATGTCACAGGGTCTCTTAGCGATGTCAAGGGTCTGCGGTGTCATCGGAGGACTCTAGCGAGCAAGGTTCTCTGAACATGCTCACAAGGGTTATATCGTGTCACTGGTCACTCTAGCGTGTCACGGAGCTCTAGCGATTCACAGGGTCTCTACCGAGTGCAACAGTGTCTCTACTGATGTCACAGTGTCTCTGGAATGTACAGTGTCTACGGTGTCAAGGGTTTGCTTTGCATCAAGTGTCTCTAGCGGTGTCGCAGGGTCTCTAGCGGTGTAACAGGGTCTCTAGCCATGTCACAGAGTCTCTAGCATGTTCAAGGGTCTCTAGGATTCACAGGGTCCTTCAAAGTCAAAGGTTCTCTAGCCATGTCACAGGTGTCTCTAGCCATGTTCAGGTTCCTACGATGTTAGGTTCCTAGCGACATGTCAACGGTTCTCAGCCATGTTCACAGTCCGATTCATTAGATGCACAGGTCTCTAGCCATGTCACAGGTTCTAGCCATTCACATCTCCTAGCGATGTCACAGGTCCTCTAGCGATATCACAGGTCTCTAACCATGTCAAAGCTCTAAGCGATGTCAGCAGGTCTCATAACCATGTCACAGGCTTCTCTAACCTGTCCACAGTGTAGCTTAACCGTCAACAGGTGTCCTAGCGATGTCTACAGTCTTCTAACCATTTACAGGCCTCTAGCGATGAACAGGTCTCTAGCGATGTCACCGTCTCTAACACATGTCACAGGGTCTCTAACATGTCACAAGGTCTCTAAACGATGCACAGGGTCTCTAACCATGTCCAGGGTCTTATCGATTTCACAGGGTCTCTAAACGATGTCACTGGATCTCTAGCGATATACAGGTCCTAGCGGTTCACAGGTCTCTACATATCAAGGTCTTAGCGATATCAAATGGTCCTAGCGATGTCACTAAGGTCCATATACACAGGTCTCTAGCGATACAAGCTCTAACCATTCACGAGGGGTCTCAGCGAAAATCAAAGGATCTCTAGCAAGAGACAGGGTCTAGCGATATCACAGGGTCTCTAACCATGTCATCAGGTCTCTACGATGTCACAGGGGTCTCTACGATATCAAAGCCCGGTCTCTGCGATGTCACAGGTCTCTAGCGATATCACAGGGTCTCTAGCGATATCACAGGGTCTCTAGCCATGTCACAGGGTCTCTAGCGATATCACAGGGTCTCTAGCGATATCACAGGGTCTCTAGCCAGGTCACAGTGTCTCTAGCGATATCACAGGGTCTCTAGCGATATCACAGGGTCTCTAGCCAGGTCACAGGGTCTCTAGCGATATCACAGGGTCTCTAGCCATGTCACAGGGTCTCTAGCGTTATCACAGGGTCTCTAGCCAGGTCACAGGGTCTCTAGCGATATCACAGGGTCTCTAGCGATGTCACAGTGTCTCTAGCCATGTCACAGGGTCTCTAGCGATATCACAGGGTCTCTAGCCATGTCACAGGGTCTCTAGCGATATCACAGGGTCTCTAGCGATGTTACAGGGTCTCTAGCCATGTCACAGTGTCTCTAGCGATATCACAGGGTCCCTAGCGATGTCACAGGGTCTCTAGCCATGTCACAGTGTCTCTAGCGATATCACAGGGTCTCTAGCCATGTCACAGGGTCTCTAGCCATGTCACAGGGTCTCTAGCCATGTCACAGGGTCTCTAGCCATGTCACAGGGTCTCTAGCCATGTCACAGGGTCTCTACCGATGTCACAGGGTCTCTAGCGATGTCACAGGGTCTATAGCCATGTCACTGGGTCTAGCGATGTCACTGGGTCTCTAGCGGTGTCACAGGGTCTAGCGATGTCACAGGGTCTAGCGATGTCACAGGGTCTCTAGCGATATCACAGGGTTTCTACCGATATTTCAGGGTCTCTAGCAATGTCACAGGGTCTCTGGCCAAGTCACAAGGTCGGGTCCTTTTACCATTGTAATTTTGGAGTATGATGATTTCGCAAAAATTATGTTTCCGAAAAGATTCGATTCTGGAAGGTTTTAGCCACTTTAAAACAGCAGATACCGACTGGTTCTAGTTCGTTTGCAGACTGTGCGCAGACAGCGAAAGACTTACAACAGAAAATCCAGCATAACAAACATAATTATAAATTATTAAATCCATCCATACTGGTCTAAAACCATTTTCATGCAATCCATGTGTAGTGACACGCATTAACCCTTTCACTCCCGCTCCCTATACGCAAACTGCAAAATCTTAACTCTCCCTCACCCTACCTACCAGCTCCCTGCAGGAAAATGGTGGATAGGTGAAGGAGTCGGAAGATTTAATTTTTGCTTTTCTGGCATGGCTGACAATGTGAGATGCTGATGGACAGGGCGCGGGAGTCAAAGGGTTAAGAACCATGATCAGCAATACATGAAATAAAAGTACTGTTTACGTGTGAATGGTGCCGATGAAGAGCTCTCGCACCCGTTCCACTTCAAAAAGCAGAAATATATCAACACGTGTGAAACGCCCAATGTGCCGAGTGTACCTAGTTGCTTTAATGTTCAAGTTCATATTATTTGTAGTCCAGCCCACTACTATAGCCATATCACGGCCAAAACCACGTTAAAACAAGTCCAATTCAATTCAAAAGACAACAGTTACAAATCAATCTCACAATTATTCTTTTCAGTTTAAAATGTATTTAAAAATATCTCCCATACATGTAAATTGTATGAAATGAAATCTACTGATCTCTTGTAAAAACTTGAAAATTGTATCTGGATGAACATATCTGAATAGATTCCTTCAGGAGTCCG